>OY720677.1:23915806-24533761 GCA_963170755.1 Amphimallon solstitiale | reverse complement strand
GTATTGTAAATAAGATATATTCATTTTTTTGTCATTACCCAAATACATAAAAATCTTATCTCTAAGCTCATTTTTAAGAAAAGCCATCATAAAGTCAAACTTGACAACTGAAAAGCAACTTATTAAATGACATTCAATCAATTGTCAATTTCGCAGCGAATATCATGGCTAACTTAAATACGGTATTCAAATAAAAAACATTATTTCGAAAAACCACAATAGCTCAGTAATGGTCACTTTTAATATTAAAATGATAACGTACCACATGTTTTTTTTTGGAAATTTAGTAAGCAATTCAAAAATAAACCAATTTACAGGTCATTCCGTTTGAAAAAATTCACTTTTAGACAAAAATATGTTATGTGACTTTAATCCAGTTTTCTGCAAATTCAATTAGTATGTAATTGCAAAAAAGTAAGCATTTTTTTTTATGAACAACGCTGGACACAAGAATTGTGTCCATCTAATACGTCTTTTTCGAGAAATATAATTTTATAAAAACATTGTATTTTTCAAAAGAATGGTAATATATTCAAAAATCTTAAATTTTACTATCTTATAACTTTTTCGCTAAGAATTATACGGGGAATACAAAAATGTAGTGATATATAGGCTGTTCCATTTCAAAAACTATAACTAAGGTCAAGCACCAAGTTCTGAAACACTGCATAGCAAGAAGGCCGTTTCAAAATATCTTTTCTCATAAAGTCACAATCTGCCTTCCCCGCGGAGATGACTCACCCTGTATATAAGCATTGAAACATGTTAATACTAATTAATTCATAGTAAGAATTGTTGGCTTTATAAGAATTTATTCTTTTAGATGAAAGAGAGAATTTACCGTATTGACGGGCGTATCTTTTCTAAACTAAAAATTATCTATACTTATTTTGACTGAATTTTGTTGTTGTAAGAGATACCAACAAAATACCTCTACCAATCATTTTGTTCAATATATGAGAAAACACATTTTAACACGAAATTACGCCAGGCACTCTAACACATAAATGTTGCGAAATCAGGGAACACCGCATGCTTCAGGATTGCTGTTATACAGATATACAAACAGCGTCTACAACAGCGCCCTCAAGATATGGCGCGGCAAAGGCTGGAACTTGAAATCGACGATTCATACAAAAATGAACCTTTTTAAAATTTATTCACACACGTTATGAGGTCACTACGAGTGACTTTATAAAGGTCTCCAATCCTGAACCATATATATGGTTCAGTTTTGTCAGGGAGGTTCAGGATAAACTGCTCGTAAACATACGTTTGGTTCAGCTTCATACTAAAGAGCTATATATATATATATATATATATATATATATGTTAATAATATAGTTATTCACATCTTATTTATATATATATATATATATATATATATATATATATACAAAACTTATAATCTGAAAAAATAAAATTACATAACAAAGCATAAACAGACAACTACAACAGCTAACATCGAGTTAGATTCGCGTCCTGTAGGTATTCATCCACCGAGTAGTATGCTCTTTCCAATAAGTATTCTTTTAATGATTTTTTGAACAAAGAAAATCTGTGTCTTTCATTTAAATATTTCAGGGGTCTCGGAAGTGAATTATATATTTTTATTGCCATATAGAATGGTGTAAACTCGAAGGCAGTAGTGCTGTGTACTGGTACCACAAGGTTGTCGCCTCGTCTACCGACCGTACGCGTTGTAACATCAGCGTTAAATAAGTCCGCATTATCAACCACATAGCAGAGAACATGATAAATATACAGAGACGGTAGCGTGAGTAACCGCTGCTGTATGAAGTGAACTTTGCAGTGGTCACGTGAGTCACGTCTCTCCAAACGTAGCATACAGCGCAAAATCTTTTTTTGCATTCGAAAAATATTAATAGCATAATTTGAAACACCCCACACAATTATGGCGTAATTCATTAAAGACTCCGCACACGAGAAGTAATACGCTTTCAAAGTGTCACATGCTACAGAATTTCGCATCTTATATATAAAAAAGTAGACAGTTTCCTCTGCAAATACAGTGTGTGACACTGCCACCTCATGGATGAGTGAACCCAAACCCCCAGAAACTTTACCTCCCCGGCTAACTCCACCGATTTATTTTTATTTCTAATTAGCATTGAGCATGTTGGACGAGACAGTTTAAATTGTATAACTCTAGTTTTTTCCGAGTTTAAAACCATTTTATTGGCCACACACCACTGATGCATCGCATCCAAGGCACTCGAAGTCATTTGCGATAATTTATCAATGTCCTTGTCCCATAAAATTAGAGTTGTGTCATCTGCATATTGATACAGTCTCGGAGGCAGTGCATCCACCAAGTCATTCGTGTAGATTAGAAATAGCAAGGGACCAAGCAGTGAACCCTGAGGAACCCCAGCCCCCAGATGCGACCAATCCGAGTAGAAATCCGCTACAGTGTCCCCAGAAGATCCCCTGACACAGACGCGCTGCTCTCTGTTCCCAAGGTAGGATGACAGCAAATTACTAGCAATCCCCCTGACGCCAATTTGATTAAGTTTTTCTAAGAGAATAGCATGATCCACTAGTTCAAACGCGCGAGACAAATCGAAGAACACCCCCACCACGTGATTATGCTCGTCAAGTGCCCGATTTATATCCGTAATAGCGCGACCCAAGGCTTTTTCACAAGATGAACGAGGCACAAAGCCGTAATGAGTTTTAGACATGCTCCCCGCATGAAAAATGTAAATAACCTCTTATAAATTATTCTTTCAAAGACTTTCGAGAAAGAAGACAAAACAGATACCGGCCTGTAATTACCAATCTCAGCTCTTGTCCCCTTTTTATGAATGGGAACCACTGTTGGGAAAACCCCGTCCGTAAGCATTAAATTAATTATATACGTCAAAACAGGCGACAATACGCCAGCGCAGTACCTTACCAGGTAAGCCGGAACCTCATCCAACCCACACGAGTACTTAGGTGGAATATCTACCAACGCCTGATGAACCTCTGACTCAGAGGCTGGATAAAGAAAAATTGTTTCAGTGTTTGCGCGAATTGGCTTTAATATCGCTTTTGCTTCAGCACCTTTTTTGTCAGTCTCCTGACTAAACTGGTCGCGAAAAAGAGCAGATATTTCACTAGGATCACTCACGTTTACACCATTATGTCTCACTTTTAATTCGGGTTCCTTCTCACTGCTTTTTAGTTCGTGCCTAATGATGTTCCACGCGACCTTAGGTTTATTTTTGGCTGTGATCATTCTAGTATTATTATATTTTAACTTTGCTGAAGAGAGTTTATTTTTGAATTCGCGTTTTAGTACCTTATGCTCGTTCCATGCTTGAAGATTGTTTATTAGTTTACAGAAATCATAGTGATTTCTAACGTATTCAGCGAATTCACGAATTTCTACCGTGTACCAGGGATGACGTCGGTTGTTCTAGGTTTGTTCTAAACATTGTTCGAATACGTCAAAACCGTATCTCTTATATATCAAAAGATATTGCAAAAAATCCAAATCCAAAAGTGTGAAGTTAGCCCCCCTTTTATCGAAAATCTAACTTCTGACGGTTGTTCCAGGTTACTCTAAGTGCGCTCTCAATTGTTCCAAAGTATTTCAAAAAATAATTCATAATTGGCCGAAAAAACGGCAAAAAACAATTTTTTTTTGGCGCCCCTTTTTTCGAAAATCGAAATTCTGACGGTTGTTCTAAGTTTGTTTTAAATTCTTCCAAAGGATTTCAAAGAAAAAATCATGATTGCCCTAGAGAATAGAAAAAAACGATTTTCCCACGGATCCCCTTTTTGCGAAAATTGAAATTCTGAGGATTGTTCCAGGTTATTCTATATTTGTTCCAAACATTCCAAACATTCAAATAATAAATCATAATTGGTCGAAAAAACGGCAAAAAGCAATTTTTTTCTGGCACCCCTTTTTTTTCGAAAATCGAAATTCTGACGGTTGTTCTAGGTTGTTCTAAGTTTGTTTTAAATAGTTCCATAGGATTTCAAAGAAAAAATCATAATTGGCCGAGATAATAGAAAAGAACGATTTTCCCACGGACCCCCTTTTTGCGAAAATTGATATTCTGAGGGTTGTTCTAGATTTCTTCTAAACATTATTCTTATATATCAGAATCGTATCTCTTATATTTCAAAAGATATTGCAAAAAAACTTTTTTCAAAAAGTGTGAAGTTAGCCCCCTTTTTTCGAAAATCTAACTTCTGACGGTTGCTCTAAGTGTGTTCTCAATTGTTGCAAAGTATTTCAAAAAATAAATCATAATTGGCCGAAAAACCGGCAAAAACCTTTTTTTTTCTGGCGCCCCTTTTTTCGAAAATCGAAATTCTGACGGTTGTTCTAAGTTTGTTTTAAATTGTTCCATAGGATTTCAAAGAAAAAATCATAATTGGTCGAGATAATAGAAAAAAGCGATTTTCCCACGGACCCCCTTTTTGCGAAAATTGAAATTCTGAGGGTTGTTCCTGGTTGTTCTAGATTTGTTCTAAACATTATTCTTATACATCAGAACCGTATCTCTTATATTTCAAGGTATTGTAAAAAAACTTCTTTCAAAAAGTGTGAAGTTAGCCCCCTTTTTTCGAAAATCTAACTTCTGACGGTTGTTCCAGGTTGCTATAAGTGTGTTCTCAATTGTTGCAAAGTATTTCAAGAGATAAATCATAATTGGCCGAAAAAAAAGCAAAAAGTTTTTTTTTCTGGCGCCCCTTTTTTCGAAAATCGAAATTCTGACGGTTGTTCTAAGTTTGTTGTAAATTGTTCCAAAGGATTTCAAAGAAAAAATCATAATTGGTCGAGATAATAGAAAAAAGCGATTTTCCCACGGACCCCCTTTTTGCGAAAATTGAAATTCTGAGGGTTGTTCTAGATTTGTTCTAAACATTATTCTTATACATCAGAACCGTATCTCTTATATTTCAAAAGATATTGCAAAAAAACTTCTTTCAAAAAGTGTGAAGTTAGCCCCCCTTTTTTCGAAAATCTAACTTCTGACGGTTGTTCCAGGTTGCTCTAAGTGTGTTCTCAATTGTTGCAAAGTATTTCAAAAAATAAATCATAATTGGCCGAAAAAACGGCAAAAAACTTTTTTTTTCTGACGCCCCTTTTTTCGAAAATCGAAATTCTGACGGTCGTTCTAAGTTTATTTTAAATTGTTCCATAGGATTTCAAAGAAAAAATCATAATTGGTCGAGATAATTGAAAAAAGCGATTTTCCCACGGACCCCCTTTTTGCGAAAATTGAAATTCCGAGGGTTGTTCCTGGTTGTTCTAGATTTGTTCTAAACATTATTCTTATACATCAGAATCGTATCTCTTATATTTCAAGATATTGCAAAAAAACTTCTTTCAAAAAGTGTGAAGTTAGCCCCCTTTTTTCGAAAATCTAACTTCTGACGGGTGTTCCAGGTTGCTCTAAGTGTGTTCTCAATTGTTGCAAAGTATTTCAAGAGATAAATCATAATTGGCCGAAAAAAAAGCAAAAAAACTTTTTTTTCTGGCGCCCCTTTTTTCGAAAATCGAAATTCTGACGGTTGTTCTAAGTTTGTTGTAAATTGTTCCAAAGGATTTCAAAGAAAAAATCATAATTGGTCGAGATAATAGAAAAAAGCGATTTTCCCACGGACCCCCTTTTCGCGAAAATTGAAATTCTGAGGGTTGTTCTAGATTTGTTCTAAACATTATTCTTATACATCAGAACCGTATCTCTTATATTTCAAAAGATATTGCAAAAGCACTTCTTTCAAAAAGTGTGAAGTTAGCCCCCCTTTTTTCGAAAATCTAACTTCTGACGGTTGTTCCAGGTTGCTCTAAGTGTGTTCTCAATTGTTGCAAAGTATTTCAAAAAATAAATCATAATTGGCCGAAAAAACGGCAAAAAACTTTTTTTTTCTGACGCCCCTTTTTTCGAAAATCGAAATTCTGACGGTCGTTCTAAGTTTGTTTTAAATTGTTCCATAGGATTTCAAAGAAAAAATCATAATTGGTCGAGATAATTGAAAAAAGCGATTTTCCCACGGACCCCCTTTTGCGAAAATTGAAATTCTGAGGGTTGTTCCTGGTTGTTCTAGATTTGTTCTAAACATTATTCTTATACATCAGAACCGTATGTCTTATATTTCAAGATATTGCAAAAAAACTTCTTTCAAAAAGTGTGAAGTTAGCCCCCTTTTTTCGAAAATCTAACTTCTGACGGTTGTTCCAGGTTGCTCTAAGTGTGTTATCAATTGTTGCAAAGTATTTCAAAAGATAAATCATAATTGGCCGAAAAAACGGCAAAAAACTTTTTTTTTCTGGCGCCCCTTTTTTCGAAAATCGAAATTCTGACGGTTGTTCTAAGTTTGTCTTAAATTGTTCCAAAGGATTTCAAAGAAAAAATCATAATTGGTCGAGATAATAGAAAAAAGCGATTTTCCCACGGACCCCCTTTTTGCGAAAATTGAAATTCTGAGGGTTGATCCTGGTTGTTCTAGATTTGTTCTAAACATTGTTCTTATACATCAGAACCGTATCTCTTATATTTCAAAAGATATTGCAAATAAACTTCTTTCAAAAAGTGTGAAGTTAGCCCCCCTTTTTTCGAAAATCTAACTTCTGACAGTTGTTCCAGGTTGCTCTAAGTGTGTTCTCAATTGTTGCAAAGTATTTCAAAAAATAAATCATAATTGGCCGAAAAAACGGCAAAAAACTTTTTTTTTCTGGCGCCCCTTTTTTCGAAAATCGAAATTCTGACGGTTGTTCTAAGTTTGTTTTAAATTGTTCCAAAGGATTTCAAAGAAAAAATCATAATTGGCCAAGATAATAGAAAAAAACGATTTTCTCACGACCCCCTTTTTTGCGAAACTTGAAATTCTGATGTTTAGAACAAATCTAGAACAAGATTTGTTCTAAACATTATTCTAATATGTACTTCAGAACCGTATCTCTTATATATCAAAAGATATTGCAAGAAAAAACTGTATCCAAAAGTGTGAAGTTAGCCCCCCTTCTTTTCGAAAATCTAAATTCTGACGGTTGTTCCAGGTTGTTCTAGGTTTCTTCTCAATTGTTCCAAAGTATTTCAAAGAAAAAATCATAATTGGCGGAGATAATAGGAAAAAACGATTTTACAATGGGCGGAATGCACTTTACGAACATTACTGTGTTGAAGGAAGTTTGTGTATGATGCAGTTCTATTTAAATAAATAAACATTAAACATTTAATATAGCAATAAATTAAATATATATTTTCGCAAGAAATATAATGTTTAGATATTATTACTGCGAATAGAAAAAAATGGGGACTATAAAACAATGTCTTTATACAGAAGTGGTAATTAGTAAAGAAAGTTATTTTATGCAATTTTATATCCCGGAAAATTTATATTAAAAAGAATATATGCAAAATAGAAAAAGAATTAAGTGAAGAAGAAAGAAATTATTATAATGATTATAAAAGAATATATTAAGTATAGAAATGAATAATTTGATTATTGAAAATGGTAATTTACATGATAATAATAATAATGAAGAATGGAATGAGAATTATGATGAAGAGATGGAAGAAGAGTGTATAAATGATACGATAAATAATTATGAAGATATTGAAATAAAAATTAAATTACAGGATATAAAGGATAAAGTTATGGAGCATAAGTTAATTGAGATTTTATACAAGAATATATATATCGTTGATTAATGAGGAAGTTGTTTTCGCAAGAAATTATGAACACAAACTAGTGGTTACTGATGATTCACCATTGACTTGTAAAAATTATCCTATACCGTACTACTATCAAGATCAAGTAAATAAGGAATTAAAACGTTTAGAAGATTCTTGTATTATAGAAAGGTCTAATAGTTATTTCATTAATCCTATAGTAATAGTGAAGGAGAAAGACTCATCTTTACGCCTTTGTCTTGATGCTCGCTCATTAAACCTTAAATTACGTTCTGAGCACGAAACATCCCAAAATATAGATGTGTTATTGACAAAATGTGATAATAAATGTGTTTATAGTAAGTTGGATCTTAAAAATGCAATTTGGCTAATTAATTTAGATGAAGAATCTAGGAAATATTGTGGATTTAGTGTGAATGGGTGTGTATTTAACTTTCGGGTGACTCCGTTCGGTGTCAAGACTTCTCCTGCAGCCTTAATCAGATTCTTACATAAAATTCTTGACAAGTATGAAGAATTTGCGTTACATTATCTCGATGATATAATAATTTTTTCCAATAGTTATGAGGATCATATCAAACATTTAGATATTATAATTACTACGTCAAGAGAAGAAGGAATGAAATTGAACTTAAAGAAATGTCAATTTTTTAAGAATCAAGTAAATTATTTAGGATATGTTGTGACTGAAAAATGTATACAATTGGATCCACAAAGACTGGATGAAATTAAAAATTTTCCACGTCCTACAAAATTAAAATCATTACGAGGATTTCTTGGTATGCTGAATTATTACAGGAAATTTATACATAATTTCAGTGAGAAAAAGTTACCTTTATTACAGTTACTTAAAAAAGGAAACAAATGGAATTGGTGTGAAGTATGTGAAGAATGTTTTGTGAAGTTAAAAGAAAATTTTGTGGAAAACCTTCATTTAGAACATCCAGATTTTACATTACCATTTATAGTACGAACAGATGCTTCAAATCATACTATTGCCGCAGAATTGATACAAATTAAAGATAATCAAGAAGTACCTATATATTTTATTTCTAGAACGCTTAAACCTTGTGAAACTAGATATTCTGTTTCAGAACTCGAAATGCTTGCAATCATATTTACACTTACTAAATTGAGATACTATTTAATTGCTAAAAGGTTTATCTTAGAGACAGATCATAAGGCATTAGTGAATATAATGAATACACGTCTAAATAATAATAGAATATATAGATGGACTTTGATTATACAGCAATATGATGTGGAAGTAAGATATAGGCCTGGTAAAGAAACGATAACAGCAGATGTATTAAGTAGAAAAGATGGAATTAATAAAAGAACTAGTTTGGAAGTTAATTTGGTAATTTTAAAACAATCAGGGATTTTATCTTTGGAATATCTTAAAAACATACAGAAGTTACCTATGTTTGATGATATAAGAAAAATATTGGAAGACTTAGGGGATTTTAAGGAAATGACTATGGAAGAGGATATAATTATAAAGAAAATTGGTAAAACTGAAGTTTTTGTAACAAATGAAGAACATACTAGAGAAATAACAAATTATTTACATGAAAAGTATTTGCATATTGGGGCACGAAAATGCTGGTTAATATTTAGGGAAGCATTTTATTTTAAAAATGATAAGAGGATAATTAAAGGTGAAATTAAGAAGTGTCGATTATGTGAATTGGCAAAAGATAAGAACATTACACATCAAAATATAAGTAAGAGCATAATGGTTAATGACATGTTAGAATTGGTATATATCGATTTTTTATCTAATTTGTTGCCAAGTACAAAAGGATATCGAAATGTGTTAATTATCTGTGACATCTTCTCAAAATTTGTAAAATTGATACCCACAAACAAATGCAATACTGAAACTGTATTACAATCGTTACAAGAGTATTTTTTATGTACGGTAAGCCATTAGCTATATTATCAGATCATGCGAGTTATTTTGATAATGACACATATAAAGAGTATCTGAATTATCAGGATATCAAAGCATATTTTTCCTCGTATAGACATCCTCAAGGAAATCCAACAGGAAGATATGTTAGAGAAACTTTAAAATATTGTTGCGTTTTCGGGTTCGCAATAAACAACTCGTGCAATTTATTTATTTAAAACAGTCCGTATGTTTATACACTTAAAATTAATTACAATATAAAAATGTAAAACTAATGTATCACACATAAACTACTACGATTTAAGTTAACACTTGTATTTATTTCTACTACTATTTATATGACACGGTAATATTTATGTCTTTATTACACTATATTTATGTTTTGTTATGCCCTAAATTTCATTTTGTATGTGGGTCTAGTAAGGTTATGTGTTATTATTGAAATTCTTAAGGAATTGACCAGAGAGCGAGACTAATCGAGTGGACCTTGTACATCTTTCGGTACACTGTATGGAAATGACCTTTAGTTGTTTATCTGAGCGTGTCCTATACCTAATTATTTGCTTTCGGAACTTTGAGTTATGTAATATGGCACTGACAGATGTGTGTAGTGCAGTTTCGGTCAAATACACTCTTTACGAGTGGGGAATTCTGTATGTAAATTACCCATCTTATTTTTAGCTTATTCTAACCTACCTGCAGTCTCGGTTACTTGCATTAGCAGTTACTTTTATATGCTTTGTTTAAGCTTTGTCTACACTTGCTTAATTATACCTTCCGTTCTCATCGAAATGTATCCAATATGTGGCATTTATGGGATTATTTGTAGTTGTTGCTGCTTTAAATTCCTCGAGACAACAGTCAGGCTTTGTTGCATTTACTGTCGCTTGTGTTCATACGTTCTCCTAAGAACACACACATGTTTCGTCCGATTGATGTTTTTCTATCGTAAATATCTCCCTAAAACGTTATAGATATTAAATGAGGAAATCCTGTACAATAACGGGCATACTATTAAATGTTCGCGTAATGTGATTTGTTTACTCCAGTCTTCGACATTCCTGGCTGCATTGTAAACACCTGTTGATATCTCTTAGAGGTTACCGAGGTTAGATCTCCGTTGTTTACCCTGTAATACATGGGTAGGTCGGTTTTATCAACCGCCTTATCGAAGCGTTTTAATAGCTTGTAATTCTTGTATAATTACCTGCAAGATCCGGTCTTATTTCCGTAATAAATTTTGGCTATAACATAGGTTTGTTTTGATTGCCATCATTCGCTGTCGTTGGCATGAACTTGGTGTGATGTCAAACAGGTGACCAACCTTAAGCGCGAAATTGCCCTGTGTGTTGATTGGCGTTTTCAATCTTCCTTACTTTGTAGGTGTGTTTTAATAAATTTTACCATCTCCTTAAGTTCCGAGGATGTTTGTGTTTAATTATATAGGTCACTTATTGACTCTCTTTTGTAATTAAGTCTTGTGTTCGTTACTTTTACTTGAATTCTCCCGCTTTCTATTCTGAACCATTTCCGAGTTGCGTCATATTTTGGGCGTGCGTGATTGGCTGTAGCGCATTATCCAGGGAAACACGTACTCGTTTCACTTACGAAGTCCTTCTTGTTTAAAGAATATCAGTACAGAATGCTTATTTTGTTTGGTAATTTTTATTACTATGTCTAGTAGATATTACGCTTAGGCGGCTCTGAAGAAATAAGTAGTGAGTGTCGATACCTTAGTATAGGTGAATTATCGTAAATCTTATCGTATTACCGCTTCCGAATTTGCGATTTACCACGTGTTGGATTTTGATTTTAAATTTTGTACTTTTGTGTGACTTGTGAGACGATTTCGCGGATCACCAATAAATTTGGGGATTTTATTGTTGGGCACGAGGCTAAGCCCTCAGTAGCTATACACTGAAAATGGCCGCCGTACATTTCTGTTGAAGAACATAGTGACTACCATCGTCGCTCTAATAGCTGTACCTTTCCAACCTTCTTAGTGGCTTCTGGTGGATTTTCTCCGACCAGCCAGGGAGACTTTCTCCACACCGTGGCCAGATAAGTACAACTATATTCGTAGTTTTCGACGTGTCATTCGACCAATTTATCGATATCTTTGTGCCAGTGTTCTGGACATTTACCTTACTTTTATTTGTGATCTAAGACTATTTGGGTGGTTATAAGATACCTAATGCACCACTTAATCAATTGCGAGGTCACGTGTAATCCTATTTAAATTACTGTTTAAAATTGCAAATTGTTTTTGCTGTATACAGAGTGACCCTAGTAAGAGTTGATTAGGGCTCTCGTTGATGTGTTGAATTTTTATGTTAATCAGATAAAAACGCTAGAAAATTCATTACCGCTAAAACTTTGCCTTTCATGTATGTTTTTTTAAAATTTATGAGCTATTTAAAATTATTTATGCAATTGTAAATTCTATACCGTAAGCTCAGTAGATTCTTTTGTGTTAAATACTACATTTTTCCTTTGTTTTTTTAAAGCGTCATTTAATAACTTAACATTTGTACACAAGTTACTTTAATTAATTCTTAATTTTGATCTTGTAATCAAAACCATGATTTTGTAAATTTAACGTTTTTCCCTTCTCTTAATTATTTTTTTTTAAGTCTTAAGTGCTAATCTTAAAACAATTTTCTTTTTTTTTTAATTGTGTAACATATAACACATATCATAGAACATCGCCGTTGGTGGCACTTGTATAATATCATTTGTAGAATAGCCTGTGAGGCGACGAAACGTTTCTGCTGCCGACCATCCCCTGCCGATGCGCAGAGGTTATGTCAATAGTATTTAAGATTTCATAATAATTAAATCCGACTGTTTATTATTTGCACCATTTCTCTTAAACTTGTTTAGTATATTTTTCAATTTTCATTCTGTCTTGGTTACTATATTTTCAAAATATCATTCTGACTTGTTCAATTTATTTTCAAAAAAAAACTAACAATTTAATATAGAACTTTCTACACATCGTAATCTCTCTTTTATTTTACCTCAACATATCTTGTTTTTCTTTATTATTGTTGTGACAAGCATTTGAATAAGGTTTGGCGCAGCCGACCTATACAGGGTGATCCGTAGGAAACCAGCCAGTGACAGATCAGTAGGGAACGCAGGTAGGTTACCGTAAGGTAGCATAGTGTCCTGGTGCCCGGACAACGTCGCTTGCGTCGTCGCCGACCGACGCTCATTTCTTAAGTTTAGTTATCTGAACCGACACGCCATCTGCGATTAGAGCTAGCTCGGCCCAGCGTTTCTCATTTGCTATCACCACTCTATCGTGATCTCCTTATTCTGTGACTCACCTGGTCAGTAAAATTTAGTTTCGACGTTGTTGAGGGTGTAACAGTTTATTCTTCGGCTACCACTCAAGGAACTATTTATTTATTTCTACTTTGGTCTGTCCCGCGCGTCGACTACTTAAGGAACTTCTTATTCTGGAATTATTCCATTCATCGGTTCAAGTGCCTTTTATATACACATACGAAACATCTGGAAGCATTCGCGTAAACTCCATCTTCCTCTCGATGTTTGTAGAACATTCGACAGACATTCTGTCTCTTCGCAGTACTATTGAGACCACTAAAATGGATGATTTATTGCTATTTACATTTCGTTTTTATACGTCGCGTTTTGCTACCTTTTTCTGAACTTGTTTCGTTACATTGCCCCCTTCTTAAAAACTGCGTTTCGTCCCGAAACACACTGTCCCATGTTCTTGTCGTTGGCGGATGACGTAATCTACATTGGGACCCACGGGTGCATCCAGCTGTCTTGTAAAAATGGCAATCCACCGTCCCAGGCGGCACAACGGGCTGATTGGGCCGACAGCCGCACACGACCATTTCCATACCAGTATACCGAAACACTACCTCCAGCATGTTTCTTACTGTTCTCCATTCCAAACGGTCTAATCCGCAGCCCAGTTTCGGAATTGCCAGCCTCCTTATATTTTGCTCGAGTGCTCGTTCTTGTGAATCGTCAAGGGATTCCCATAAATTGGCTCTTTAGGTTTTCCGGTAATTTGTCGCACATCCGCCACTTTACCGCTGTCACGTCCATGGTATGGGCCCGATTGATTGAAACGCACCACCCCTGGCTCACTATGGGGTGTTAGTCTAATGTGATAAACCACGTCATCTATTCGCTCTAATATTTCGCATAGTCCCTCCCAGTATTGTTGGAGCTTTGGGGACAGGCCTCGGCGACGTTGAGGATTATATAACCAAACAAGGTCTCCTTCTCGGTAACCACCTCTCTCGGCTTGTACGTCGTAACGATTCTTCGTTCTGTCGCTGGTATCCTAAGTGTGATGGCGTACTCGCTCGTGGGCATCCTCCAACCTTCGCCTGAGTCCGCTGACGTAGTCTTCTCCATTTGGGTTGTCCACAACACGCTTGAGTAGGCGATCTTCCACCTTCAGAGAGTCCCATTGAGCCCAGTAGGATTCCAGTCCCTGTGAACGAGGAGCTACTTCTTGACAAGCCGGTCCGCGACCAGTACCTTTCCAAACCATCAATGAACCAAGGTCTTCATCAGCTTCTTGACCGATCCGCAAATTGTCAGGTTGCCATTTATCGTCAACAATGTAGTTCTGAATGTTGTTGGCCGATTTTTCTTCTAGTTGATTGTTATGTCTGCAGTCTTCTGGACGTGGTCTCCTTGCAACAGCATCAGGGTTTTGGTGTTGCAGAGATGCAATTCGCGCTATTGATTTTGAGGCTCTACGATACTGGGTCGACGATTACCTCTTCTCATCGACCCGTTTCAGTTTTCGCTGCTCCGTTATGGTTTTCTTGGGCTCCTTCCCGCATTTACTATGCACATGGCCCATTTCCAATTCCAGCATCGGAGCGTTCTTCTCTTAAGTTGCACCTGATTCACCAATCGTCGGACTACCTGTCCCAGGTGTGCATGCCCACACTTCATCTCAAGACGCTTTATTAATTTAAGGTAGTCTTGACACTCTTCCGGACGTAAGGTCTGCAGAATGTCACTGGCCTCTCCTCTTAACGACACAATCAGAGCAGTAGCTTTCTCCGGGGACGTCCACCCATTTGCTCCTGCAGCAGCTTCGAATTGTTTCCGGTACGTCATCCATGACGTCTTCTCATCGAAGATGGGAGGTTTTACCCTTGCCTTTGCTGTTCGGGAGATCTCCAGGCTTCCGCTTCAGGTGTCATGGGGACCGCAGTCGTTCATCACTGGCAACTGAAGCTGCACCCCAAACTCGTCCTCCATTCCGAACACGCGCTCCTCAACTTTCTGTTCTACGGCTTCGATGGCCTCAGAAAATTCCTGTCTCCCATTCGATGAATTATTTCTTAAAAGTAGTCTTCCTTAAAAGTAGTCTCGCGTTGTTTTGCAATTTCATCTTTTAGAGTCTTCATATTAGTCTCGAATTGTTTTGTCATTTCATCTTTTAGGGTCTTGAATTGTTTTGCAATTTCATCTTTTAGGGTCTTGAGCAATTGTTTTGAATTATTTGCAATTTCATCTTTTAGAGTCTCAAATTGTTTTGCCATTTCATCTTTTAGAGTCTCCGTTATTAAGCTTAGATCAGCCTGTACTTGAAACAAATATTTCTCGGGATCCTTACCTTCATTTATTAAAAGGTCACGAAGCCGATCCTGGAGAATTGGTTTTTATTTATTTATTTATTTATTTATTTATTTATTTGCACTTATATTGTTTATCCCACACCTGACACCAATTGTAACGTTTTCGGGTTCGCAATAAACAACTCGTGCAATTTATTTATTTAAAACAGTCCGTATATTTATACACTTAAAATTAATTACAATATAAGAATGTAAAACTAATGTATCACACTTAAACTACTACGATTTAAGTTAACACTTGTATTTATTTCTACTACTATTTATATGACACGTTAATATTTATGTCTTTATTACACTATATTTATGTTTATTCTTCGGCTACCACTCAAGGAACTATTTATTTATTTCTTATATTTATTTCTACTTTGGTCTGTCCCGCGCGTCGACTACTTAAGGAACTTCTTATTCCGGAATTATTCCATCCATCGGTTCAAGTGCCTTTTATATACACATACGAAACATCTGGAAGCATTCGCGTAAACTCCATCTTCCTCTCGATGTTTGTAGAACATTCGACAGACATTCTGTCTCTTCGCAGTACTATTGAGACCACTAAAATGGATGATTTATTGCTATTTACATTTCGTTTTTATACGTCGCGTTTTGCTGCCTTTTTCTGAACTTGTTTCGTTACAATATTTAAGAATTCTATTATCAGACAAACATAATAGATGGGCGAAATATCTTGATCAAATTGAGAAGGTAATGAATCATACGCATAGTTCAGTACATAATTTATGTCCAGTAACTGTATTTTTGGGAGAAATGCCAGAAAGACCATGGGATAATCAAGAAACGATTGATTTGAGTGAAAAGTATGAATTAGTGAGAGAAAGATCGAAACGTAGAAAATTAAAATGGGAACAGAAACAATTGGAAAAACAAAAGAAGTTTAAAAGATATGAAGTAGGAGATTTAGTTATTGTCAAGAATTCAAGGGTTACTGATCGAAAGAAAAATATTATGGGAAAATTATTAAGACCTTACATTGGACCATTTAAAATTAACTTAAAGTTAGAAGAAAATACCGCGCGATCATTTAAATTCTAAATTAGAGCAGGCTGTGAAATTTAAATTAAGTTGGTATATAAGTACTAATTTACAATTTGAATTGTCAAAGTGACGTTTCAAAATGTTAATTAATCAATAATTGACATTCTGGACAACCTAATAAAAAAAATCCCGCCTGCTATAATTTAGAATTTAAATGATCGCGTGGTACATATGAATTAATAGAATCAAATACAAATTATATAAGAGGCAGATATCATGTGTCAATGTTACAGGATTTTTATAAAGATATAACTAATATAAATGAGTGAATAGATCTGGTATAAAATACACACTAAAAGTATAATAAAGCTGAATTTTGTTAGACTATAGAATTTAAAGAGATGCATTGGGTTGATTAAATAATGTGATTTTAAAATAAAAAATATATAGATAGGTTAATGTTGTTAAGTTATTTTTTTTTAAAAGGTAGAAAAAAATAAATTAGAATGAAACTTAGATATTATGAATTCGTACATTACATATAGGAATAGTAATCGGTTAAGTGTGCTTATAGTGATTATAAAGGAGCAATTTTACATTGTATAATGATATAATAGTTTGTTTAATAAATATAAATTGTATAGAGTTTAAAATTTATAATATATTTAATATTTGCTTAAATTACATTTGATTAAAATATTGGTTAATATATATTTGCCTAGTATTATTAATATCGAAGTGTCATTAGCAATTGGTTTATTGGGGACACGCTATTATTTCTGAAAAACAACATTATTTTATTTTTTATTCTAAAATAATTCTAGTACCTATCATCTGGGAACTCCAATAAATGTTCAATTGATGCTAACAAGTGTCTCACAGTGTTTTTAAATAAACGAAATCTCTTAAAACAGATATAAATATCAAAGTAATCAGTTCTTTGATGTACTTGACGCGGTATTCCTGCATTTATTAATTCCAATACATCCATATCATCATCATAAGCATCAAACCCAACATCCATTACAGTGCATTTATTAAACTGACGCAGGATCAACTTCTTCTATTGCCGGACTTATCGCACATAACCATAAATTACATGTTTAACCGTTACTTAAAATCTTTAAGCCCACAATTTTGCTGCCTTAACTTTAAGGAAAGCTTACTGCTTAAGCTAAGATTAAATCAATGGTGCAATGAAAGTAAACTACACTTTAGCATTTAAGGTGAGCCTTGTTAGTGCAATCGGGCAGTAGCTGGTGTACTATGTGGACTACATCCAACTATTCCATGTAACGCATGTGTAATATAGCATCTGCAGTTATAAATACAGTTGATGCGGAAACAGTTACTAAAAAAAACTATTGACGAGAATTTGCACATGATGCTTCATTCGGACGACAGGTACAATGAAAAAACACTTTTATTTGTTACTGAAAGTGCCGCATATATATCTGAAAAACAGACTATTAAAGAAAACATATCTTTATATGCTGCATATTGCTTGTATACCACATACTCTCCACAGAGACTGAATATATCACAGACACCTATCCGGAAGTTGTATCCGCTTTTTAAAAAGTTTTCAGAAAAGCACCATTGAGAGTAGCTCCTTAGAGTGAAAAACTTCCATCTTTGTCACTACCTCCCTCGCCAGTAAGAACTAGATGGTGAACATGGTTGGAAGCTACTAGTTTTTATGCAGAGAATTTTCTTACATGTTTAAATGACGATGTTCGAAGTATTTCTGAATGCAAGAGCTAACACATATTCCAAATTTAAAAAATTACTTGTTATTCCTTCAGGAACACCTTGGAAATTTGCCTAAACTAATCAAATATTTTGAAAATCGAAATCTCAAATTAAAAGATGGATTAAGCACATTAGATGTGGCTATTAATAACTTCAAAACTGTTCCAAGTGACTTCGGATGTGGCCTTCGGCAAAAGATAGACGCAGTTTTTAATAGAAATCCAGATTTAATAACATTCCTGCAATTGTGTATGGGGAGAATAACACAAAATCTAACTGCTAAATACGCTGAAATAAAAGAATATTTCCAGTATGCACCTATATATAACCAGTTGCGATGTAGTAAGGACGTTTTCTATCTACATGGATGTACTTCATTCAAAGAGAACAAATCTTACAGAAGAGAACCTTGAGAAAGTATTGCTAGTAAATATTAATACTCCTTTACTCGACTCGAACTACAAAATGAACAAATAATAAGGTAGGTATTCATCAACCTTTCGTGTCCGCTCTGTACTCATAACAAATGTGATATACCAGGTCTTATAGAAAAAAAATATAGGGCATCCTTCAATATAAACTGAAAACCTCCCCGTTTACATTTTACATGTGTTGAATGAAAAGCATAAGATATTTCTCAACACTAAAAAGTACAGTATAGATTGCTCTTATTTTTGTATATAATCTATACTCTTATATTAATATTAAATAAATAATTTCTACTGGAAAT
This sequence comes from Amphimallon solstitiale, assembly GCA_963170755.1. Lineage (NCBI taxonomy): Eukaryota > Metazoa > Arthropoda > Insecta > Coleoptera > Scarabaeidae > Amphimallon > Amphimallon solstitiale. The sequence continues at coordinate 24,515,059 of OY720677.1, read as the reverse complement.
GTATTATTTTCTTTATTATAGCGTTTATATATACTAATGAAAGTATTTTTTGTCACCACTTACCCAAGTATTTCTATAATCCGCGCCACTTTGCTATAGTTGAGGCTTTTGGCACCAAGCGCTAGGTGTGTTTGAACATCTGTCCACTTCTGTCAAAATCTTTTATTGCCAATTTATAGCAATACAAATACGTACTCTGTACCTAATTGTTTTGTGTACTTATTGCTTTACTGGCAGTTTATCAATATAAATAAAGGTTAATAATGGCTGATTATGTTGATCAAGTTTATATGAATGACGCAATGCTTTCGGCAAATACATTTAGTGTCAAGGAAGAACAATGCCAAGGGGACACTATAGAAGATAAAATGTATATATCTGAAACTACTTTTACTGTAGACAATGCTGAATTACAACGCTCTATTTGCTATCCCCAAATAAAACAGTATGAAGAGTCCACAAGTACGGACAATATTAAAACAGAACTGGCATCTTTTGAAGAGACTAAAGTACAAAATGACGACGTTAAAAGAAAAAGAGGGATTAGTCCTGATATTAAAATTGAATTTGATAATGGACTACTATGTAAGTAAATGCATATTAATAGCTGTTGTAATTTCTGTTGTAATCGTAACCTGAAACGTAATAACAGGTCATGATCAATGAGAATAGATTCAAATATTTATCACATCATATCCATGAACATATTTTATAACACAGAAAAGTTAAACTGCATTTAGTATTTATACTGTTTATTGAAAAACGGAGATTCTAAGATAATAGGAGTATAATTCCATTATAAAGACGTACCAGTAATACTTCATTTTCAAACCTGTTTATGTCTCAAATACTAAGGTTCAGGTTATTTTAGCTGCCAAGTAAATCTTCACTGCTTTTTGACATCCAAATGTATCTTACTTGATTATTTTGAGAGCTGACAGTATTACATATATGTTTCATCTTTCCATACTTATTTAAAAAATCATCAAGTGGCAGTAAATGCTTTGATTTTCTAATTTGTGTGTATTTTGCCAACAGACTGTGAACACTGTGAAGCATACTATGTAGACTACTGCATTGAATGCGGAATGCTTGTGCATATTTTAAACCGGAATGTATTGCATAGTGCAGATAGTGGAGCACGAGCAGATATACCAAATAATATTTTAGGAATTCAAGATTGCTTTGGACAAACTGGAATATATGCCTTGAAAATTATTCCTGCAGGTGTAAAATTTGGTCCTTTTACTGGACTGACTGCAACAGAATATCCTTGGGAAATGGAAGGGGATAAATTTGTTTTGGACAAACATAAATGGAAGTATTTAAATTGGATGCAATATGTTAATCCTACCAAGAATACTTGTAATGGAAACCTGCATGTATTTCAATTTGAAGATAATATATATTATCAGAGCACACGTCAAATCCGAGCTGGTGATGAATTACTGGTGTATTTTGGTGGGGAATTTGGAAACAGCCCGAATACAATTGTCATGGATTTTGCTACCACCGAGAAAAACATCAGTAAGGACGTGTTTGCCTGCACATTTTGCTGCCTTGGATTCAGCTCGAAATCACATTTGGCTAAACATAAAACTCTTTGCGTAGAGGATACTGCTGGAAAGTTTTCAGTTGAAGGTATCGTGCCATTCATGTTTCTGTATTTGAGCATATTGATTTTCGTTGTTTGTATTTTCAAGTTTCATGTTCAGATGAGTAGAGTTGATTAAGTTGAAAAATATTCCAAGAAAAGAATTGTTTAAGGTTGATATTGAGTTACCCGATGCTCGATTGCTTCTTTCAGTGTCGGCACTTTAACACCTGTGTCATTTACTGGTTATAATTCTCTACATGCATGGTTTTTAGTTAAGAATTAATGATTAACATTCTTTTACAAAATTTGAAAGTAAATACTCGTATAACTCTTGGTAATAATATATAATTGCACTACAAATTCCAAAATGCATAGTGGTTTTATTTAAGAGCACCTAAAAACAAGTCATGCTTAAACAAATTGTTTTCAACTTGATAATCTTTGCGTTCCACATAAACTACATCAATGTCAGTTTTACATGTAATTTACTGGTTGTGTTTTTTCATGTATTTTCAGAACTCATGCAGTGCTCATTTTGCAAGATCCACTTGGAACAGCAGGAATATTTTGAACACCATATGACCTTCTGCTGCGAGAGGAATGCCAGGTACAGTTGATTGCATTTTGTATAATAGTGCTTGAGAAGTGTCAGGTTCAACTGACGTTTATTTTTGAAGCAACCTCCTTCATTATTGTATACAATAAATGAATGAATATGCATAAGATAGTCTTTTTTAAGCCTCCTAGAGTGTGAGTCTGTAGCGCACTATTTAATATATGCAATTTTGTCATCACTTTCATTTCATTTGGTGAAAGAATGCATAAACATATTTAATTACAGTGTACTCTCTCTTAAGCGGACATCCCCGGTTGCCTTAAATGTGTATGTATATATATGCATGCGTACTAAATGTATTATATACTTTTCAAACTTACTATTAGTTCTCTGTGTACAGACACATTTACACAGGAAAAGAGACACAGCAGTAACATGTATTTGTACACTTTATTTAACATTGAAGTGCATACATACAGGTTTGGCCTACGATTATCTTGCATGCGGCTCTCCCTACATAACTCGAAAGGAGTTGTCAAACCGTACCTATCTAACAGATATACATACGCGAGCCGACAAGTAGACCTTCAGCGAAACCATATTAAATTCAATCATAAAAATAATAAATCTGAAGGAATTCTTATAATATTAACTTAAGATACTTTTTTAAGAATATTACGAATGGGAATAGTACCTAAAAATGAAGATAACAACCCCTGCAATATGTACACATGCATTATATTGGAATCTTATGATCGTATCGGCCAGTCGTCGAGCGTCGAAGAGTACGTGCCCACTGCCCACATGTATAAATACTGACAACAACGTTCGTTTCATTACATGGACTTTAGCTGGCATGCAAGGTAAAAACAGACCGAACCTCCTGTATGTATCTACATGCGTACTTTTAAACTTATAAGACGCCCATAATTAAAAAAAGAAAATGGGTGTGCTTAAAACCACACAGCAGAAGTGTAAATTTCATCAAGGCGAGGTTAATAATACGAAATACAACATTTTTTTTCGTTCTTACATTTAAATAATCGTCCGCGAAGTTACCAATTCGCGAACGCAACACAGTTCGCGAAATACAATTTCGTGGCCGTTGCTATGGCAGCGGCCGTTAAAGTAAATACACATTTTGACACATGTATAATCACACATTCTACAACTTATTTTGACAACTATCAAGTATTTGTAGTTTATTATATTCGTCTCATTTCCATGGTAACGCATGTAAAGCAAGTAAACCACTTTAATTTAGCACCTTTAGAACTAAATTAAATTAAATTGTGTCTCAATTTAAATTAAATCGATTGAAAAATTTAACGGTTGCCCAAAAAATTGTTTGTATATCTTGTCCACGAAAAACTTTAACGTACTCGAGATTGTCTTGCCTCGGCCGCAAGCATTATTAAGGAGATTTTCGGACGCATGTATATATATAAATAGACGATATGAATACTGGCTTTCGACTCCCGCCCTTGGTCTAGTGGTTAAGTGCTGGCCTCTCACCCAGGCGACTCCGGTTCACATCTGCTCTGGGACATGAATTTATTTATTCATTTAAATTTCAATTTAATTGAAATTAAATACCTCTATATGATATATTTATTTATCTTGTTCCCTTAGCCGACTTTACCCAAAGAGCGTTACAGGTCAGTCTTGTTCACTGCCTACAATCAGCGCAACGCGCCTAAAGAAGTTTACACTTCAAAAAACTTCGGACGAAAATTCTAAGATTGTTGTTTGATATATGTTTTTTTTAAGAACATACTTTCAAAGTGTTGTTCTAAATCAGACACCAATTCAAAACCTTTTGTATCGCCATTCTTGGAGGTAAAAAGTTTTATGCTGTGCAGAATTGATATTGTATCTTATACGTTTTGATAGTATCCTCTTCATCATTATCTAGCATTTCCTCATTAGAATCATATTCTTCTTGCTGCCAGATTCCACCAATCTCAATGCTTGTTACTATATTTTCATCTTCATGGGCCAAGTTTTTGTCAAAACTTGCTGCGTATTAATCAAAATCAACATCATTTGCTCCAGATTGGTGAAGCAAGTTATACATTTCTGTAATAGCAGATAAAAGGTAGCTCATCTTAGGGATCGAATTCGCTATCAGTCTGAGAAACATCAAAATACGTGAACCCAGTTTTACGAAAACAATTTTTAATTGTTACAAATGTTACTTTATTCCACGCTCTCCTTATTAAATAACTTCTAGCAAATGGATCGACTTCGTGACGTCTTCAAGAGAATTAACTGTGTCCATTTTTGCCAAAATGTACCAGGTTTTAAAATGTTTGATAATTCCTTGATCTAATGGTTGACATACTGCGGTTGTGTTAGGAGGAAGAAAAATTATTTTGATATTTTTTGTGTCAAATTTCGTGGATGAGATGCAACATTATGGAGAAAAAGTAAGATTTTGCGTTTCTCCAAGCACATTTTCTTATCGAATTCTTGCAAAACTCAAAACATGATTTTAACAAGTCATCCATGCCTTTTTATTAAATCGGTAAAACACGGGTAAAGTGTTGAAATTAATTTTCCGAAACCTAGCAGATTTGCCGATCACAAGTAGTTTTTCTGATTGTCCGGCCATATTTACACAACGTAAAATGGTTAAGCGCTCCTTAGGCATTTTCCACCATACAATTTTCTCCTTTAAAGGCGATAGTTTTATTGGGCAGAGCACGAAAAAAGAGGCCCGTCTCGTCGGCATTATAAACGTCCCTAGGATTATAATCGCTAATCATAGCAAGAATTCTTGCTTGAAAATTGTTAAACATCATCAGCATTAACGCTTGCACTTGTCATATTGTTTTGAAAGTAATATTATGTTTATTTTTAAATCAAATGAGGCACTCAAGTTATTATATTCTAATTGCTGAGCTATTTTCATTGCTTTTGACGGGACTATGGACCCAGATAGTGGAATATTTTTATTCCTCGTTTTACAAACCATTCGTAGGTTAATTTATCAATATTGTACCCTTCACTTTTAAAAAAGTATCTTTTTTGTTGAATATTGACACCAGAATAAAACGTACTCAGTACTTTCTCCTTATTCTTTATAATACATGCTGTCTGTGTTTTTCCTAGTTTAAATTTTGCTCTTACAGCAGGAACACTGAGCTTCTGTTTTTTTGTAGACGTCTATAATATTACTTTTTTCTGTAAGCGTAAGAACACGTTCTTGATATTTTTCAGTCATTCTTCCCTGATTAAGAATAGCTTTTATATAGAACTCCATGTAAAATAAAACCAAAAAATGAGGTGTGGCCACCACACGACTTTCTTATACGTATGAGCGTTTCAAATCATACAATTTTAAAAATTATTTTATACAAAAATTATTCAAAACCCTATTCTAAGTACTTCAAGTCCCTTAAGAAATCTCTACAGGATACACACTTTGTGAGATATTTGCAAAAAAATGCTACTCGCTAAGAGTAAAAGTATTACTTCCGGTCCGAATTTTGAATTTTCGTTTATACAAAAAATATTCCAAATCCAACTCTAAATACTTTTATACTCTTGACAAATATATATATAGAATGCATAATTTACGAAATATTTGCAAAAATCGCTATTCGATAAGAGTAAAAGTGCTACTTCCGGTCCGAATTTTGAAATCTTTTTTTATGCAAAAGATATTGAAAATTAAGTTCTAAATACTTTTATACTCGTAACGTACCTGTCTAAAAAGCATGAATTGCGAAATATTCGCAAAAAACTGATTTTCGATAAGAGTAAAAGACCTACTTCCGGTAAGAATTTCGAAAAACTTTTTTAATAAAATTCATCTCAAATTTAATTTTGAGTATATATGAATTCTTTACAAATTTGTTTAAACTTACTAGTTGACGTATAATTGGCAAAATTCGATTTTTTCACTGAAGTAAACTACTCCTTCCGGTCTGGCGATTACTACGCATAAGAAACTAAAATGTACACGTACTTGCACACTACACTTCAGTTACGCAACGACTAAATCATGCGTTAAAGCGAGGAGATATAATTCGGGGAAACACCGGCATTATTTCGGAACTACATTCATTTGTCCGCTTAAGTCCTTGTTCACAATGGACATAAGAAACATAAGACATAAGAAACCCATAAGACGTAAGGTACACATAAGAGATACATAAAGTGTAAAATTGAATTACTGTTCACAATAAACATAAGCTAACATAGAACATAAAGACTGAAGCAAACGCTATTGTGGTATTTTGTTTATTTATTTTGACGTTGTAAGGTTAGTAGTTTCTTAAAAATTCTGAAAATATTAAAATTTCTGTTAGAATGGATAATAATCTGCATATTACCCTTATTAACGAAAAGTAACACAAATAAATGTCAAAGGAGAACAAGACACGTTGGTGGATTTACCCGTTAAAAACAAGAAGAGCAAATCGAGTCTGTAAAACCTATTTATAATATGTATTCTCAAATATATGTGCTGAACTTCATTTAACCACACAAATTAGAAGTTTGTCTATTCAAATTACATTATAAAGTCTTTCAGAATCGTTCAGAATCGTTCTATCTGTATTTTACATATCTTTATTTGAAATAAAACCTTTTGTTTTTCTTTTACCATCGTGTTTTATTTATACATACAATTTGTTTTTAGACATATACAAATATTAAATGCTCTATCTTACGCTTGTAACTTGTTTTTAATTCTTTCTTTTTACATTATAATGTACTATTGTGATGTCCTCAGATAATGAAATTTTTAACATCGTAATTCTTAATCATCTCCATGTTATATGCTGATTAGCTTTTTATTCGCATTCATACATTAGACATTGCACTTTTATTCAAAGTTATAATAACAATTTAAGCATATTTGGTTCACTCTTACATATAGGAAAGTTTATAAAGACAGCAAAATCGTTATATGCACATCATGGTGTTCGGCTTTTTTGGTGGTGGCTTCAGTACTAAAGTAAATATATTTAATGTAGGTTATTTTTTGTATTGCTTATGCCTTGAGATGCTTCACAAGTAGTGCGTGGAGGTATTCGGCATAGCAAACTTCAAGTCAATTTCACATACATATATCAAACAGCACTTCGGAATTAACAATTTCTTCTTGCTTTCTCATATGTAGCATTCCTTCAATCGTTCCATGCTCTTTCGCAAATATCACTTATTGATAATATTTCATACGCCTTTGTAAACTAGTGCTATAACTAATGTATATTATTCAAAACCGATAAACCTTTTGTATTTTTCACGTTATCAGAACAAAATCGTCACAATTCCAATTGACACGATTCGAGCGCATGTGATTCTACAGGCTTTCCGCGTTTTTTTTATTATATCGTTACCAATCGGTTCAAGTTGTGAAACTTCAAAAAAGCTTATTTTACTAGAATTATACGTAAGATATATATACATAAGAAAAACATAAAGTTGAATTTACTTCAACTTTGTGTATTTCTTACGTTCACACGTAAGGAATATGTAAACATAACATAAGCTGACATTAGCGCTACGGCCATTGTAGATAAGTGTATTGGTTTCTCATACGTTTAACTTTTCGCGTTACGTTTATGTTACGTTCAGCTTATGTCTTATGTCCATTGTGAACAAGGACTAAGGAAATTGCTATTATCATGTGTCCTAGTCCGGTTAATAGAGAGTCCGCTTAATAGGAAAACTTTGATATAAAACTTTCGCTACCTGACAATCTGTCCGCTTATAAAGCGTGCCCGAGTATAAAAGGTGTCCGCTAAGAGAGAGTACACTGTAGTCATATGTAAACATCAGCAAATAACAATCTCTGTCAAATTAATTCACACGATATGAATTAACGATCGGTTATATGGAATTGTTACCAAAGAAATACGAAACCTGTATGAAAAATTTACAATATAATATAAGGATGAATCGAAGAGAGTAGGTTTATAAGAACCTGGCAATTAGAACACAAGGACTGCTAGTTGCTTTACACATCAATATTTTATAAATTTGTTTAATAAACAACACGCACAGGCAAAGCATATTACAAGTGTAATTAAATTTAAATTGTCGTTGAAAAACTGTACGCCGCAAGCCTCAGTTTATAGTGCTGGGGCGCCACTCTGCCAAAACGCGATGCGATCGCCTGACGTCCTACCATCAACGAAAGCGAATGGGAGAATAGTATAATGTGCGTCTAAGCAAACTATAAATATAATATAAATTTAGGAATATTTGATGTCGGCGGACTCACAAATCTTACTAAACTCAAATTGTCATATGATTATATCGTTTCATGTTCTTTGACTTTTAATTTTAATTTCCATTCGTTGCGGTTTTTACCTTTATACATTATAATTTAATAAAAAAAAAAATAACAATATAGAATCAAATTTCAAGGTAACAATTCAGGTACAGTGAAACTTCATATAGATTATCTAATATTCCAACAGGACGGAGCTCCTCCACATTTTGCTGTAGCGGTTCGTCAGTACTTGGATGAAAGATTTCCTCGACATTGGATTGGATGAAGAGGAATAATACATAGAATAGCCCCCGCGATCTCCGGATCTATCCCCTTTAGATTTCTTTTTGTGGAGATATTTAAAAAGTAAAATATACGCCACTCCACCAACGCATTGTTGCCGAATATCGTCAAATAACGCCAGCATCTATTGTAAACTAATTAATTTTGTAGTTAATATTTTTTCAATTGTGCATTAAATTGCTAATAAAATTAGCTGTCTAATGATTGTCACATTTTGGAATACGTAATCCTTCTTTATGCCACTAGAGGGAGCTAAAATCAAAAGTAGCGCAATCGGCTATCATTTTGCTGAATTCTCCATAAAAATACCTTTTCAATGATGTATCATATTAAGTACTTTCCCTATTTAAATTGTAATGGTTAGAGTGATGGAGGGGAGGGGAATGACGTATCGCAGTTGAGAATGTGATGGAAGGGTGTCCTGTTTGTATTAAAAATCTACATGTTTTTGCGTTTTTTCACAAAGGATTTTTCCTTCGAGATATTTAATCTGTTTGGTTTTCGGTGGCCCATCTTGTATACAATTTATGTACTATCTTACAAAATAGTCGAAAATGGCAGTTTGCTTGTGTGTATTACATGCCAATATTGCCTCAAAATGTAGTGATAGCTCACTAAGCATACCAAACACTTGTACATCATATTTTTCAAAATAAAATTGTATTAGTTTTTTTTATTTCCAGTACACCATCTGTATACGAAACTATTCTTTTCTCATAATCATCAGGTCTAGGAATTTCTATTTCATGTTTCAGTTTTCTAAATTATCGGGCAAAATATGATCTGGATCGTTTTCTGTATACAAATTGGCGTCAATATCTATAAATTTCTGTACATCATTACTTCCTAATTTTACCATTAACGTACCAATTTGGGCCACTTTAGGTAAAGGAATTTCATCTTCAGGATTAAATTGATCACTTTCGAACTCCTCATATCCTTCTTGAAATCCTGTTTTCTTGAAGCAATTTTTAATTGTATCAAATGGGACATCATCCCATGCTTTTTTAATAAAATAAATCGCATCTAATACGTTAATAGAATTGGTTGAATTTGTAACGAAGTTCCTCGTTAATTGCACAAATTAACTTTTTTTAGTCCATTATTAATTTATTTAGCAATATTAAATTAAAAGAATGTGAGTTATTTTGTTCAAATATTGTATAAAATGTTTTGGACGGACCTGTATATGTATTCATTTGTAACAATCATTCATGTTATTTGTTATTTTTCAATATAAGAGTACCGAATGTATACGTCATGCTCGTAGTCGCGCGCAAATTGTATATTTTAAACGAGTTTTTCCTACAGAAATAGGGGGGTTTACGGATATATAAAGACACCGGCAAGTGTGTCTCGTCCATTTTATTCTCCTATCCTTCTGCTGCCTTTACCTTTCTTTACTCAGCCTTGATGGCGTGAGAAAGTCTGGTGATTATCCTAGAAACGTATTACATTCAGGTCTCATGCGCCGTGAAGTAATCGTTTCAAAAATCCGCTAAAGCCCGTCCGAAGGTGTCTTTTTCATTCAGACCAGGGGTCGTGAAGGAATAGACATTTTTACCGCTTCTACCTATTATTCCCGTCAGAGTCAGGCTATAAATGTCGTGACTATATATATATATCTCTGTATTTAATATTTGTATTTTATTTTCAGAAATGATAGATTTCGAATATTGTTTGTAACGCGCGCATAAATTCGAATACGTTGTCCGCACTCTGTAGCGTAAACAAAGATATAATAATAATTCACCGAATAGACGCGCAAAAGTCCGTGTCGATTGAAATTATTTTCCGCGACAAATTTATAAAAGATTCTTCTGCGAGCATGGTAACATACAAAATTTAGTTGTAAAAATAATTTAAGCAAACCTGATCATCCGTATTTTATTTCAAACATCATTTTATTTATGTTTTTCTTTAACGGAATATTCTGGGACTGTAATTGTTAATTCAGGGACTAGGAACGTACAAACGTTCGTGCTTAATTTCATACGTGACTTATAGAGGTCATCGACGCGTATTTATTTTGTATACTATTTATGTACATAGACTTTGTAAATTTGTAATTAATATTAGACAATAATGTGTATCAATTGTGTCCGTAATTTAATTGTTGAATTGTTTATTTGTTTGACATGATTTAACCCCGTTTTAATAGAAATAAAAGTAACTGTTAGGTACTTTTCAAATGAATTTCTAACCGTGTGTTTTTTTACCTTTACCGCTTGACAATGAGATAGAGAAAGTAGTATATTCAAGAGTAACGAATCACATTAAAACAATAAGAAGTACTCACGTTTTTTTTCTCCGCTGAGTTCGCTGCTGAGCAATAGTTCTTTGAACCAAGGCACCACACTATAACCGCCATATTTTTGATTTATCTTAAACTGCCCGAACTTGTTGACATTAAGGTCGACGACACGTACTTTATCAGATCATAATATTGAAGCCTGAACATATAGGCAGCCAGGAGTGCTGTGTATCTTGGTGTCTTGGCATTCAGAAGACAAATTCTATAACCGGCTAGTTTGCTCCTGGTGTTATATAAGCAAATGACACTATGTTATAAATAAAAGTAAGCTAGCCAGGTTATAGATGGCGCCCAGAACGTTTGGCCGTGTTTTAAGAGATTTAAAAAATTAAATTCCGCCGCGTTTAATAAAACTGTATGAATAATTTCACAGTTTTCCGCCAGATATACATGTATACTTATTTTTTAAAAATAAGATAGGAAAATTGATACACATTTTTATGTACATACATAGAGATAAGTTTTTATTAAAGGATAGTAAAACGTACATATTCTTTATTAATTGTGAGGGAGTAAAAGGATAGGAGAATAAATTGCAACTACAATACATTTTTATTTTATTATTATTTTATTTTTATTTTGTACATTATAAATTATAAAATGACTGAAGGGGACAAAGGCAAAAATCCAAACCCTCTTGGGTGGATATATACTTTGAAAAAAGAGGACTTAAATGCCGCAGCAGAATCTTTAGGGTTAGACGCTACCGGTAATGTCGAGGACGTACGTAAACGCATTAGCACCTTTCTGAAAGAGGATAAAACGGGTTCAACGAATAAGGGAAACACTCCACCGCAAAGAGACACTAACGTTCAGATTTCTTCCGCGGAAATCTGTGCTCAAATAAGGAAATGGGGGATTCATTTTAATGGCAGCTCGGACGCTGTATTTTTCCTGGAAAGAGTCAAAGAACTCCAAGTATGTTACGGGATTAAAGACGAACATATGCTCCATGCGTTGCCTGAGCTTTTTAGAGACAAAGCACTGCTTTGGCTCCGGAATAATAAAACTTTATGGGGTACATGGGACGAGTTCTTAGAGGACTTTAAACTCCAATATCTTCCGCCTCGGTATAATTTTTCAATCGAAGAGGAAATACGCGCTCGGTTGCAAAAACCGAAGGAATCTTTTAAAGATTATTTAACCGCCATATTAACGTTAATGAGACGCGGCCAAGATATGTCCGATGGCGATAAATTGGAACGTGTATACGGTAACATGTCACCTAGTTACAGAATGTATATACATAGGGACGCGATACAATCCCTCCGACAATTATCTAAACTCGCTGCCGACTACGAATTACTGCTGGAAGAGCAGGCGCGCTTTTGTAAGAAAGAAAGTACGCTATCAGCACCGGAACGCCCGCCCAGCGATAAACCAAGTACTTCGCGTTCGCATCATTTGTCATATGCCGCCCAGGATAATAAGCCTCGACAATTTCCTGTACCGCCGTCGCCGTTACAAAAATTATCACACCCGGAAAACCGTTGTTGGCGATGTGGCCGAGAGGGACATACGCGTGGTTATTGCCGTAACCCATTTAAAATGTTTTGTTCACGGTGTGGCAAGTTAAATGTACGTTCCGTTGACTGCCGATGCCAGGGAAACGCCGAGAAGGGCGGTCTGCAGGCAAAGACCGTCCGCAAGCAGTAAAGCCGCCTGAATCCGCAAACACATGTATCAAAGACTCGACAGTGCCAGACAATCGCGTCTGGATCCGTGTACACATACATAACCAGAATTTACGAGCCCTCGTGGACAGCGGAGCGACTTCATCGTTTTTGTCCGAATCGCTAGTTGCCCGGTTGTTGGAAAATAATGAACAACGTGTCTTGAATAGAAAATCTAAAGTCCGCCTCGCAAATGGAGACGTTGTAGAATCGCCTGGCTCAGTTTTGTTACCGGTCCGCATGGGTAGCCGAACTACAGACGTTAATTTTGTAATTATGCCGAAGAGCCCGTGCTCAGTTATCTTCGGAATTAACTTTCTCAAGGAAATTGGGGCTGTTCTTGATTTTTCCGAAAGGAAACTGTACTTTAAGGGAGACAATGCAGTCTTTGCCGCGAGCTGTGGGATCTCCGGAGTACAGGACCGCCACGAGACCGCCTTAAAAAAGTTCCTTGATCAAGAATTAAGTAAATTTACTACCGTGCCTGGTCGGACGAATTTAATACGTCACACAATCCGTTTGCAACCGAATACCGCCCCAATAAAACAACGATATTATCCGTGCAACCCAAAGAAGCAAGCACTAATCGACGCCGAAGTGGACAAGATGCTACAAGACGGTATAATAGAACCCAGTAACAGTCCGTGGAGTTCTCCTATCGTCGTGGTCACAAAAAAGAACGGTGGCGTTCGGTTCTGTGTCGATTTCCGCAAAATTAACTCCGTATCAATTAAAGATTCATATCCTTTGCCGTACATTTCAAATATTCTTGATAAACTCCGCGACAGTAAATATTTTTCGACGCTTGATCTTAAAAGTGGGTACTGGCAAGTGGAATTAGAAAAAGATAGCAGACCCGTGACAGCTTTTACAATTCCGGGAAAGGGCCTATTTCATTTTGTGTCATTACCGTATGGATTGCATAGTGCGGGAGCGACGTTCCAACGCCTATTAGATTCGGTGATAGGTCCTGAAATGGCGGAGTACGCATTTGTATATCTGGACGATATTATTATTTTAGGCAAGACTTTTGAAGAGCATTTGAAAAATTTAAGTAATGTTTTCGCGCGTTTACGGGAAGCAGGCCTTCAACTACAACCAGACAAATGTACTTTTGCCAAACAGGACATAAAATATTTAGGTCACGTTATAACACCGGACGGAATCCGTACAGACCCGGACAAGATCGCTGCTATTTTAAATGTACCGCCGCCGCGATCCAAGAAAGAAATACGTGGTTTCCTGGGACAAACGTCATGGTACCGTCGGTTCGTACCGAATTTCGCACAACTTACCGTTCCGCTCATAAAATTAATTAAAAAAGATGTGCGTTGGGAATGGACGACGGAACAAGACGCCGCATTCGCCGCCGTAAAGAAAGCACTAACAGAGAGCCCAGTTCTCGCGTGTCCGGACTTCTCCAAACCATTCCAATTGCATACCGACGCCAGTGAGAAAGGTTTGGGAGTCGTTTTAATACAAATAATAGAGGGTGCCGAAAGAGTGATTGCCTATGCCAGTAGGACTTTAAGTAAGGCAGAATTAAATTATTCGACGACCCAGAAAGAAGCTCTTGCCGTTGTTTGGGGTATCAAAAAATTTAAGTACTATTTAGAATTTTACCAATTCACCGTTATTTCCGATCACCAATGTTTAAGATTCCTGAATGACTTGAAGAATCCGTCAGGACGACTCAGTCGATGGGCTGTTGATTTACAACAGTATGATTTTGTCATTCAATACCGAAAAGGAGCGATGAATAACTTAGCCGATTCTCTGTCCCGAGCACCGCTTCCTTTCAAACACGAAACCGATGAAGATACCTGTGCCTTGTTAGAAGAAACGTCTTGTTCTTGGTATAACAAGAAGGTTTCGGACGTTCAGTCAGATCCTGAAAAACATCAAGAATACCGATTAGAAAATGGTAATTTGTACAGACACATACCTGATACACAACATACCGAGGGAGTGCGCGCATGGAAATTGTGTGTAGCTACGCCTGATAGAAACGACGTCCTGAAAGAAATCCATGACGCTCCTGAAGCTGGACATCTTGGGGTCGCCAAAAGTGTAGCGAGAGCCGCTTCGTTATATTATTGGCCAGGGATGTTCAGAGATGTCCGCCGCTACGTCAATCGATGTCGATCCTGTAAACATTATAAATTTAATCAGGGAAAACCTCTAGGCCAGATGTTATTCTCACCTGTTGATTGTCCATGGGAACAAGTGAGTGTGGACCTCCTCGGACCTTTTCCGCGTTCCAAGAGAGGATATACTTCATTGTTAGTAATACATGATCGATTCACGAAGTGGGTAGAGTGCCAGCCGCTACGCTCTGCCACATCACGAACCGTCATCCAGGCACTGAAGGAAAAGGTAATCTATCGTTTTGGTTGTCCGAAGATCCTGTTGGCTGACAATGGTCCGCAATTTGCCAGTCACAGTTTCACCAGTTATTTTAATGGATTAGGTGTCAAGATAAAATTTAATGCTCCGTATGCTCCGCAATCGAATCCTGTGGAAAGGACAAATAGGGTATTAGGACCTATGATTGCACAATACATCAATAAAGATCATAGAGAATGGGACCAATACCTACCTCAGTTCGTTTTCGCCATCAACACCGCTAAACATGAGTCTACAGGATTCACACCTGCCTTTCTTAACTTTGGTAGAGAACTCATGCCGCCGAGCTCTCTGCGAAGAACCGCTGATGGGCAGTTGATGGATCCTGCTCGACCGAATACCGAAGAATTGGCTCAAGAATTGTCGAAATTGGACGACTTTTTCAAGATCGTCAGGATAAAGTTGGCTCAAGCGTTCCAGAGGCAAAGTAGGCCTGTAGAGAGGGCTGGAAGAATTCTCCTACCGTGAACCTGCGTGAAGTAAAAGTCTTCTAAAGGGGCATTTAGGCCTGTAGTGAGGGCTGGAAGAATTCTCCTACCGTGAACCTGCGTGAAGTAAAAGTCTTCTAAAGGGATCAATGGGTATACCACCAGACCCATAGTTTATCCGACGCCTCTAAGAAATTTACCGCAAAACTTGCTCCGAAATTTGAAGGTCCCTCTAAAGTTATCCAGATCCTGTCTCCGTCTATTCTTATGTTACAGGTACCAAACAGACGAAAGCCAGTGAAAGTCCATGTGAAAGACATAAAGATTCCGTCCGCCGACGAGCTCCATACCGATCTCCTACCTCCAATTCCGCAGGAGGCTGTGAGGGATGTTTTGGACTAGTACTTGCTGCAATCCGCCGCACCAGGTGTTTTGTTCCAAGGCATCATCCGGAGCTCATACTTTGTACAATCCGCCGTACCAAGTATTTGCTCATTACACCATCTAGAGCTCGTACTTCGTGCAATCCGCCGCACGAAGTGTTTGTCCATATGGAAACCGCCAGAGTAAGAATCACTGCAACCGCTATAATAATTCCGACAGTGGAGAACTATCAAATTTTCGACGCATGTAATTGTCCGAGGCGATACCAGCACCAGTCCTGTTGTTTCACTACTTCCGTCACTAGTGAAGCTGAAATCCACCACGCAAATCTGAAAAGACAGAACAATCAGTGATAGTGCGCGTCATAGACATCGTAAGTGATGATAAACTGACGAGTGGTAGTTTTTGATTTTAAGCTGATAGACTGTCAAGTGTTAAATTTGTTTAATTTAATTTTCCGTTTCTGTACTTTTGATAGTTAGTTGTTAGGGTTCATTGTTTACTTTTAAGGAGGGGGCTGTAACGAAGTTCCTCGTTAATTGCACAAATTAACTTTTTTTAGTCCATTATTAATTTATTTAGCAATATTAAATTAAAAGAATGTGAGTTATTTTGTTCAAATATTGTATAAAATGTTTTGGACGGACCTGTATATGTATTCATTTGTAACAATCATTCATGTTATTTGTTATTTTTCAATATAAGAGTACCGAATGTATACGTCATGCTCGTAGTCGCGCGCAAATTGTATATTTTAAACGAGTTTTTCCTACAGAAATAGGGGGGTTTACGGATATATAAAGACACCGGCAAGTGTGTCTCGTCCATTTTATTCTCCTATCCTTCTGCTGCCTTTACCTTTCTTTACTCAGCCTTGATGGCGTGAGAAAGTCTGGTGATTATCCTAGAAACGTATTACATTCAGGTCTCATGCGCCGTGAAGTAATCGTTTCAAAAATCCGCTAAAGCCCGTCCGAAGGTGTCTTTTTCATTCAGACCAGGGGTCGTGAAGGAATAGACATTTTTACCGCTTCTACCTATTATTCCCGTCAGAGTCAGGCTATAAATGTCGTGACTATATATATATATCTCTGTATTTAATATTTGTATTTTATTTTCAGAAATGATAGATTTCGAATATTGTTTGTAACGCGCGCATAAATTCGAATACGTTGTCCGCACTCTGTAGCGTAAACAAAGATATAATAATAATTCACCGAATAGACGCGCAAAAGTCCGTGTCGATTGAAATTATTTTCCGCGACAAATTTATAAAAGATTCTTCTGCGAGCATGGTAACATACAAAATTTAGTTGTAAAAATAATTTAAGCAAACCTGATCATCCGTATTTTATTTCAAACATCATTTTATTTATGTTTTTCTTTAACGGAATATTCTGGGACTGTAATTGTTAATTCAGGGACTAGGAACGTACAAACGTTCGTGCTTAATTTCATACGTGACTTATAGAGGTCATCGACGCGTATTTATTTTGTATACTATTTATGTACATAGACTTTGTAAATTTGTAATTAATATTAGACAATAATGTGTATCAATTGTGTCCGTAATTTAATTGTTGAATTGTTTATTTGTTTGACATGATTTAACCCCGTTTTAATAGAAATAAAAGTAACTGTTAGGTACTTTTCAAATGAATTTCTAACCGTGTGTTTTTTTTACCTTTACCGCTTGACAATGAGATAGAGAAAGTAGTATATTCAAGAGTAACGAATCACATTAAAACAATAAGAAGTACTCACGTTTTTTTTCTCCGCTGAGTTCGCTGCTGAGCAATAGTTCTTTGAACCAAGGCACCACACTATAACCGCCATATTTTTGATTTATCTTAAACTGCCCGAACTTGTTGACATTAAGGTCGACGACACGTACTTTATCAGATCATAATATTGAAGCCTGAACATATAGGCAGCCAGGAGTGCTGTGTATCTTGGTGTCTTGGCATTCAGAAGACAAATTCTATAACCGGCTATTTTGCTCCTGGTGTTATATAAGCAAATGACACTATGTTATAAATAAAAGTAAGCTAGCCAGGTTATAAATTATGTCCCGAATCAGAACTCTCAAACTGCTATAAAAATGTTTTAGAATTAAATGCCGGTACCAATTTTTATAATGCTTTGATCTAGCGGTTGGCAGTTGGCTGTCGTATTTGGCGGTAAAAGGAATTTATTTTTTGCAACTGTACGTCCTTAGGATGGGCAGCTGCATTGTCCAAAAATAATAAAACGTTTCTTATATTCCGATCAAATTCACGCAACAACTCTGTCATAATAGATTTAGTCATCCAAGCCTTGTTATTTGAATCCCATTGGAGTGGAAGAAGAGCAATGCTAAGATTTTTAAATGCGCGAGGACGTGCTGATTTTCCGATAACAACAGTTTTTCTATATCCCCTGCCATATTCACACAGTGCACAGTTAACCTCATCGTCTTTGTTGGTAGTGCCCGAAAAATACCCTTTTTTGTCCAAATTATAAATGTTTGTACCCTTTAATTATTAACAGCAACCTGTTTATGAAAGCTTCGACATGTTCTTGATTTGCAGTAGCGGCTTCGCCAGATGTCATGCAGTATTGAATATTATGTGGCTTTTTAAATTTATCTAGCCAACCAGTAGAAGCGAAAAAAATACAACTGCCTAATTTCTCGGCAATTTCCCTGACTTTGTACTTAATTAGTATTTATTAGTGGAACCTTTACTTCTGATGCGAACTTATCTATCCCATTCAAGAGCTTCAGCATTTTGGTGATTAAATTAACTTCGCATTTAAATTGATGTTTAGCGTGAGATTTGAATTTTTTTTTATTTTCAGAAAGAGCTTTCGACCGACACCACTGGCCATGGAAGCGACAACAGTATTGAACGGACGCAAGAGATGCCTTCGTAAAATATATAATTGTGAGCAGTGCAAGTACAGGACGAAGTACCAAGCAGATCTCAAGGAACACACTAAACAGCACTACGAAGTTAAAATATATAGATGTGGGTTTTGTAACAGACGTTTTAAGAGTAAAGAAATCCTCAGGCTCCACGTGGAAAATACGCACGCTCATGTAGGAGGAAAGGACGACCAAAAGGACTCTACAACTGATTATAGGAATACACATATAAAAGTGCAACAATTGAGCTCACGAGATCAAAAGAAAATATTTAAATGTTCGCTTTGTGTGTACCGAGCAAAATACAAGCAGTCTTTAAGAAGACATGTAAAAAGTATACATTTGAAGCAATTTGATTATAAATGCGACTCTTGTGAATTTAGCACAAGCCGTAAAGATAACTTAGAAGAACATATAAAAATTATACATTTGAAGCAACTTGATTATAAATGCTACTCTTGTGAATTTAGAACAAGTCGTAAAGGTACCTTAGAAGTACATATAAAAACTATACATTTGAAGCAATTCGATTATAAATGCAAATCTTGTGAATTTAGAACAAATAAAAATTCCGATTTAAAAAGCCATATAAAAAGTAAACATTTGAAGAAATTTGATTATAAATGTGATACATGTGAATTTAGAACGAACAATATTTATGATTTTAAAAGACATATGAAATCTAAACATTTGAAGAAATTTGATTATAAATGTGATTCATGTAAATTTAGAACGAACGATAATTCTGATTTAAAAAGACATATGAAAACTATACATTTGAAGAAATTTGATTATAAATGTGATTTATGTGAATTTAGAACGAACAATATAACTGATTTAAAAAAACATATAAAAACTAATCATTTAAAGGAATTTGACTATAAATGTGATTCATGCGAATTTAGAACAAACCGTAAAGATAACTTAAAAGTACATATAAAAACTAATCATTTAAAGGAATTTGATTATAAATGTGACTCATGTGCATATAGAACAAACAATAAAAGTCATTTAAAAAGTCATATAAAAACTAATCATCTAAAGGAATTTGATAATAAATGTGACTCATGTGGATATAGCACAAACAAGAAAAGTTATTTAAAAAGCCATATAAAAACTAAACATTTAAAGGAATATGATTATAAATGTGATTCATGTGAATTTAGAACAAACCGTAAAGATAAATTAGAAGTACATATAAAAACTAATCATTTAAAGGAATTTGATAATAAATGTGACTCATGTGCATATAGAACAAACAATAAAAGTCATTTAAAAAGCCATATAAAAACTAATCATTTAAAGGAATTTGATAATAAATGTGACTCATGTGCATATAGAACAAACAATAAAAGTCATTTAAAAAGCCACATAAAAACTAAACATTTAAAGGAATTTGATTATAAATGTGACTCATGTGAATATAGAACAAACAATAAACGTAATTTAGAATATCATATAAAAACTAAACATTTAAAGATTTGATTATCAATGTGATTCATGTGAAGTTAGAACAAACAATAAAAGTCATTTAAAAAAACATAAAAACTAATCATTTAAAGGAATTTGAATATAAATGTGACTCTTGTGAATATAGAACAAACAATAATACTGATTTATAAAAACATAAATGTTAAGACTGTCGAAAATATATACATCTTCATGTACAGACTTTAATGTTTAGTAATAAATTACTAATAAAAACAGCCACAATTCAATATTTTGTTTAAATTATTTAATTTTAAGCTTACCTTAGGCCCACATGACACGGCACAATTTTCTGTACAAGATTCTGCACGGTTTTCTGTACAATCGAATGTTGTATCGTTGCATACACAAAATGTTCGAAAAAGCTGTACAGTTTTTTCATGCAGATTTTTAAATCGAACATGTTCTGTTTCCATGCAGAAAGTACGTGAACGTGTTGATCATTAACAGCACATGACAGGGTGTAAATTTGATTGTTTGTTTATTATTTGTGTTTATGTATATTGTAATGTATGTAGAACAAGTAAGATTACAAAATTAATAGAAGGTGATCACACAAGTGTCCCGGTACATAGACAAGGTCTATGTACATATACAAACTACTTATTTTACATAAATAATCCTTCGCTGAATTAGGTTAATATAATATAGTTAGTATAAAAGAGTAATATTAGGAACATTAGAGTTAGTGATGAGATAGTATTGAAAGAGTATTGATATAGTATAGTATTGAGTTAGTATTCAGATGAGTTAGTATAGTGATGAGAGTAATGAGTATAGTAATGATTGTCTACTACGAATAAACCACATCACAACATCCATATGTGTTTTGATTTAACCATCCAACCCTCTAACAAGGGACGGATGTTATAATATAACAAAATATGTAAATTAATTTTCACTATTATATTATTGTAATATATGAAGTACTGTAAAGTGCATGCGCTACCCCTCCCTTAGCAGTGTAGAGAGTGAATGAACAATGTATAGAGACACTCGTATCTAGATAGCTAAGAAAGTTGTTTAAAATAAGTAGTATATAATAAAAGAGTGTTTTATTGTAAGATAATAGAGAGTAACAAGCAAGAATGTAACAGTGGCGACGAGGATAAAGAAAAAGTATAAATATATATAGTGACTAAAGTGATGGAAGTAAAGAAATAAAGAAAAACCGGAAATAAAAATGGAAAGTAGCCACGAGGTCAGTCATATACCGAACTTTAAATTGAATGTTTCGGATTGGAAAATTTTTAAAGCAAGGCTATATAATTATTTCGAAGCAAACGATATAATTATAGCGAAGAAGAAAAGAGCAATTTTATTAAATGCGTTAGATGAAGGATCATACAGGTTAGTCTGTAATTTATGTTCGCCAGCGTCCCCGGAAGAAAAAGAGTTCGATGAATTATTAGTAGTAATAGATAATTATTTCGCGCCTAGAAAATCCATTTTGGCTAGAGTGAGAAGTTTAGCGGCTTCATGTGATTTCAAAGAGTATTTAGACACAGCGACTAGGGACAAATTCGTATGCGGCATCGGAAGAGGACCTGTTCTAGACCGATTATTAGAAGAAAAGTTATCATTGACGTTAGAAGAAGCCATCGGAATAGCGGAAGTTAAGATGGCGGCGCAAGCATCGCACGATATTCCAGTGGAGGCGAAGATCCACATGGTAAGGAAGCCGGAAGGACGACATGACGTAGTCCAATCACGTCATAAGTGGAGAAACTACAGCGCATCTGGCGGCGCAGCCAGTACTTGTCCCAAGCAAGAAGCTCCAGACAAGGATCAACCTCGTACCAGTAACAACAATATCAACCAGAGGCGATGCGGTGTATGTGGAAAAAAAGGACACAAAACAGATAAGTGTTATTTTAAAATGTATGATTGTAGCGTATGCCACAAAAGAGGACATTTAGCTAAAATGTGCAAAAATAAACAATTGTTTAGAGGATATTCTAATTTTGTAAATGTAAAAACCACTGATAATGAGGATGAATTAGTTCTATATAACATAGATACTAGAGAATCTGACGTACCTTATTATGTTAATGTTAGCTTAAATAATTATGAGATAAAGGGTCAAATAGATACAGGGTCGAGTGTGTCATTAATTTCAAATAAATTGTATAGGGAAAAGTTTAGTTACGTCAAGATAAATAGAGATCCTAAGGTTTTATGTTTTTATAATGGAGACAGAGTTAAACCAGTGGGTATGTGTACTTTATTAGTTAATTATAAAGATAGAGTATGTCCTATAGAATTTTATATTATGGAAGGTGGTGGATCACCTCTTTTAGGTAGAGATATTTTAAATAAATTTAAAATACATTTAAATATATCGTATGTTAATGAGTCTAGAAATTTAAATTTAGATCAATTGTTGTTAGAATATAAACATTTATTTGATGGCAAATTAGGTCATTTTAACAAGGGTTTAGCTACCATAAAATTAAAAGATGCTAATGTTACTCCTAAATTTATAAAAGCACGACCAGTACCTTATGCCATCAGATCTGAAGTTGAATCTGAAATTAAACGATTAATTTCTTTAGGTATACTGTCATCAGTGGGCTTTAGCGAGTGGTCTTCACCTGTAGTGCCGGTAGTAAAGAAAGATGGGTCATTACGTTTGTGTGGCGATTACAAAGGAACTTTAAATCCTGTAATTGAAGTAGACCAATTCCCAATTCCAAGAATAGAGGACATTTTCAGCACGCTACAAGGAGGAAAGTATTTTTCAAAACTAGACATGGGTCAGGCTTATCAACAAATTGAATTGGATGAAAAATCTAAAGAATTATTAACAATATCGACACATTTGGGCTTGTTTAAGCAGAACAGACTTCCTTTTGGCATTGCTTCAGCACCATCGAAATTTCAGAAAATTATGCAATCATTACTAGGAGGTATGGAAGGAGTTATATATTTTTTAGATGATATTTTAGTAACGGGTAAAGATAATTCCGAACATTGTAATAGATTAAAGTTAGTTTTTGATAAGTTAAGTAAAGCAGGACTGAAATTAAATAAAGATAAATGTAATTTTTTTCAAAAGGAAATTGAGTATTTAGGGTATGTTATAAATTCTCAGGGGCTTCACCCCAGTAAAAGTAAAACAGAGACAATAGAAAAAGTACAGAGGCCTAAGAGTATTTGCGAATTAAAATCATTTTTAGGAATGATAAATTATTATGGAAAGTTTTTAAATCAATTATCAACAGTTTTATATCCTTTATATCAATTGTTAAAGAAAGATGTACAATAGTATTGGTCAGAAGATTGTGAACGGGCTATTAATGAAGTAAAAAAAAATGTTAATATCCGCTGAAATTTTAGTTCATTTTGATACAAATTTACCTATCAGATTAACTACAGATGCATCTTCATATGGGGTAGGTGCTATTCTGAGTCACGTTTATCCCTCAAATGTAGAAAGACCGATAGCTTATGCCTCGCGTACATTGTCAAATGCAGAGAAACACTATTCTCAAATAGAAAAGGAAAGTTTAGCAATAATCTTCGGAGTTTTAAAATTTAATCAGTACTTGCTGGGTCGGAGATTTGAGTTACTTACAGATCATAAACCGTTAGTGTCAATTTTTGGGGAGAAGAAAGGTATTCCTGAATTTTCAGCGAACAGGCTTAGACGTTGGGCGGTTATTTTATCTAATTATAATTATGACATAAAATATGTGAATTCAAAGCAAAACGCTGCTGATTGTTTATCAAGAATGTTAGGAAAAGATGGTGGGGAGAACAATAGTAAAGATAGATATTGAATATTGTTTTTTCTTAGAAAATAGTGAAGATTTTAATTTAAACTTTAAAAATATAGTAAGCGAGACCTACAAAGATTCAGATTTATCAAAAGTTATAGAATTAGTTAAAAAATAATGGCCTTCATATTGTAATGATCAAGATGTGAAATTGTATTTTTCTAAACGTTTTGAATTTTTTATAAGTAATAATGCTTTATTTTGGAATCATAGAATAGTTATACCAAAACAATTAAGGTCAAATATTTTAAAGCAACTTCATATGACTCATATGGGCATATCGAAAATGAAGGAGTTAGCTAGATCTTATTTTTGGTGGCCTGGGTTAGATAACGATATTGAGAAAGTAATTAAAAATTGCCATGTATGTAACGCTCACTTGAATAATCCACCTAAATGTAATCTTTCCAATTGGGAATGGCCTATTAATCCATGGGAACGATTACATATGGATTTTTTAGGACCCATTAAAGGAAAATATTATTTGATTATATTAGATGCACACAGTAAATGGTTGGAGGTGGCAAAACAAACGCTACATCTTCAAACGCAGTCATTATAGCTTTAAGGACAATGTTTGCGAGATTTGGTTTGCCAAAGTACGTCATATCAGACAATGCAACATGCTTCACATCAAATGAATTTCAAATGTTTTTAACTAGAAATGGTATTAATCAAATCACATCTCCTCCGTATCATCCACAGTCTAATGGTGCTGCTGAAAATGCTGTAAAAACAGTTAAAATGTCGCTTAAGAAAGCAATAGATGTAAATGCAGATTTAGAATTGAGTATCTGTAGATACCTTTTTGATTATGGAAATACGCCACATTGCACTACCGGCATGAGACCCTCACAGTTAATGTTTGGTAGACAGTTGAGAACTAGATTTGATGTAATATTACCAAATAGAAATAATGATGTACCTAGTTAATGTAAGTAAAAATAAAGTTAAATATAAGCAATACAAACAAAGGAATTATTATAAAGGAAAAAAAGAAATTAGTTTTAAAATAGGAGAAATTGTTTTAGCTAGGCACTATAGAAATGTAAATAATAATTCCTGCTTAAAAGGCAAAATTGTTAAGAAAATTGGTAATTGTATATACTTGGTTGAAATTGCATCTTTTAATATAGTAGTTAAACGGCATGTAAATCAACTGAGGAAAACTCTTCAACCATTGGAGATAAGAGATGGAATTTCATTCAAGAACATGGAGAATCAGGGACAATTGGGGGTGGAAGAATAACCTTCTACTTCTAAGTCACCAACCAAGTATGATTTAAGGCGCAGATCACAAATTAATCCGCCTTGTAGATTAGAGTATTAGTTAAATCAGTTATGGATATAAACATTGTATAGTTATAGTTGTAAGCTAGGGGAGGAGATGTGTAATATATGAAGTACTGTAAAGTGCATGCGCTACCCCTCCCTTAGCAGTGTAGAGAGTGAATGAACAATGTATAGAGACACTCGTATGTAGATAGCTAAGAAAGTTGTTTAAAATAAGTAGTATATAATAAAAGAGTGTTTTATTGTAAGATAATAGAGAGTAACAAGCAAGAATGTAACAATTATACACTCATATTTGTAAATTAGTTGTCATTCTTTATTATAATTGCAAATATACATTTACATGTATAAATGTATAATAAAGACCTAGCAGTAATATTTTATTTTCAAACCTATTTACGTCTCAAATACTAAGGTTTAGGTTATTACAACTGCCAAGTAAATCTTCACTGCTTTTTGACCTCCAATTGTAGTATCTTACTTGACTATTTTGAGAGCTCTCAGTATTACATATATGTTTCATCTTTCCATACTTATTTAAAAAATAAATCGAGTGGCAGTAAATACTATGATTTTCTAATCTGTGTGTATTTTGCCAACAGACTGTGAACACTGTGATGCATACTATATAGACTACTGCATTGAATGCGGAATGCTTGTGCATATTTTAAATCGGAATGTATTGCATAGTGCAGATAGTGGAGCACGAGCAGATATACCAAATGATATTTTAGAAATTCAAGATTGCTTTGGGCAAACTGGAATATATGCTTTGAGAATTATTCCTGCAGGTGTAAAATTTGGTCCTTTTACTGGACTCAGTGCAACAGAATGTCCTTGGGAAATGAAAGGGGATAAATTTGTTTTGGACAAAAATAAATGGAAGTATTTAAATTGGATGCAATATGTTAATCCCACCAAGAATACTTGTAATGGAAACCTGCATGTGTTTCAATCTGAGGATAATATATATTATCAGAGCACTTGTCAAATCCAAGCTGGTAATGAATTACTGGTGTATTTTGGTGAGGAATTCGGAAACAGTGCGAATAAAATTGTCATGGATTTTGCTCCAACCATGAAAAACATCAGTAAGGACGTGTTTGCCTGCACATTTTGCTGCCTTGGATTCAGCTCGAAATCGCATTTGGCTAAACATAAAACCCTTTGCGTTGAGGATATAGCTGGAAAGTTTTCAATTGAAGGTACCGTGCTGTGCCGTTGAGGTTTTTTTCTTTGCTCATATTAATTTTCGTTGTTTGTATTTCAAAGTTTCTTGTTCAAAAGAGTAGAGTTGATTAAGTTGAAAAATATTCCAAGAGAGAAGTTGTTTAACTCTTGGTAATAATATATTATTGCACTACAAACTCCAAAAAACAGTCCTTTTATTAAACAGCACTTAAAAATAAGTTATGCTTAAACAAATTGGTTTCAACTTGATCTTTGCATTCCACAAAAACTACATCAATGGCAGTTTTACATGTAATTTACTGGTTGTATTTTTTCATGTATTTTCAGAACTCGCACAGTGCTCATTTTGCAAAATCCACTTGGAACGGCAGGAATATTTTGAACACCATGTGGCCTTCTGCTGCGAGAGGAATGCCAGGTACAATTGATTGCTTTTTGTATAATAGTGCATGAGAAGAGTCAGGCTGAAATGAAATTTTTTTTAAAGCAACCTCCTTCATTATTGTATAAATAAATGAATGAATATGCATAAGATAGTGTTTTTTAAGCCTCCTAGAGTGTGAGTGTGTAGCGCACTATTTAATATATGCAATTTTGTCATCAAGTATGTTTATGTAAGAATGCATAAACATACTTAAATACAGTGTACTCTCTTTTAAGCGGACATCCCTGGTTGCCTTAAATGTGTCCTCTTGAAAGAGGTGCCGCTTTAAAAGAGATTGGTGGAAATGTGTATGTATTGCTATGGGGGGTTGTATTTTCTAATAAAGACCTATGTTATAATGATGAATGGAGAGCTAATGAGACTTAGAGCGCTTAATTTACTTTATCCTAAAAACAAAAACTACTAAACACAATAATCTATTTAACTATTTACTTTTCAATTTTAATTCTGCCGGCTAGCTAAAGGGGGGTTGTATTCTACGAACACGGAGAGAAATTATCTATTTATTTTATGTATCAATTAGTATCTCACAAATTTCCTAATAGATAACTACCGTTATTACTAATTCAAAAATTTCGCGGCATTTAACGTATGACTGCGCAAGATCGAGATATACTTTATCCAAGAGGTGGAACGAACACTAAAATTCGCGCGAAGACGCTATACTTAATGTGTACTAGTGGATAGATTAAGTAATCAAAAGAAAGGAATTTAAAAGTTATGTGATTAACTAAGTGGGTGTTGTTTAAGTGACTCTAATTGTGTTCTCTACAGGGCGTTACTGAGGTTCGAAAGTTTGATTTACCTTAGTCCGTATACCTTGCTATCCAGCCGTCGTTTGACGATCTTGAAGAATCTAACCTGGAAATTTAATTTGGACAGACAGCTCTTATGCTGGAGCGTCAACAGAATATGTGTACCTCTTATGGTGGAAGACTGAGTTTCAACAGTGACGAAAACAAACACTTTATATAAGGAAACAACAAATCTGAATTTATTTAAAACATAACACTGAATATTTACTACAATACAACAATGTCCACACAATTTAGATATCAACAATACACTTTTATTGTGTACAAGAACAACAGTTATTTAGGCAGAAGTTCTACGATTTTGAAATATTTAAAACAAGGCACAGTATGCGAACTTGGCCCTTATGTATCAACTATAAAAATGGGCTGCATGACAAATGAGATAGTACTAAATTTAACTGTAAGTAAATTCTGATATTTTTTTTAAATAATAAGCATTAAATTGTTGGAAATTTTAAATTGACTTTCTAAGTGTTTATATATGCTATGTATCTAGATTTGAATTTTATTAATTGATAGAGATGATCGAATTAAAAGACGTTACATAAATGTGACATAGATTTGGATTTGACCCACATTTGTGTCAAGAAAAACAAACATATACGAATATTAGACTTTGTACCTTCTGTGTATTAATTCCTTATCTTGTTTAAGGCCAGGTACTTGTTCCAATGGGGTTGCTTCTATGTGAAGGCTGCTCGCGTCCCAGCTGTGTGGTATCGGTGTTCGATGAGTCCTTGACCCAGTTCGGCTCGGTTTAAGGTCGGCTTCTTCAATGGATGACCTTCGGTGTATTAACTTTGACGGTGGCTGGATGTCAATATGGATTGGTAATAATTGTAGATGCGTCGATCAACTCAATGAATGATCACACAACAAATAAATGAATCGAAAAAAAATGGCTCGTTAATGACGGTTCAACAACAAATCAATCGATGAATAATCCGCTTGCATTACCATGAATGCTCACGAAACAATGAAGAATCTTGAATAATCATAATCCTCGATCCTCGTCGGACGTGCCTTTTTATATGAATCTCTGTTGTGGTTCTTGTAACCATGGCAATTTTATACAGTAAAATTTTACAAAGTCTTTTTACGGGCAAGTCTATTTTTGTATATTTGTGGAATCATGTTTTATCTTAGTTAAATTAATTCGTCTTTCAATCGGTACAATAAAATTACTTTAATTCGTTTTCTTTTAGAAAAACACATTTTTTAAAAATTAAAGGGCAAATTTTTCATTTCGACTTTCATTTGTTCGATGACGTCAATGACGCTAATGAAATAAATTTAAATATCAGAATTTTGGCTTAAAATGCCTTTTTAGTAGAACTTTACCTTTACAAATTAAACTTATAAATACATACAATATATTTTCGTCTTTTAATCCTTTTTAAAATCTTTCTTTATACAAAAAATTAGTGTGGTTAGTTTTTGAAGTGGAATAACTAAATGGTCTTTTAATTTATTTACGAATTACTGTTATAACATGAAACTATGACCTTTTCTTAATCTATACCACCTTTTTTAAATTATCTACATAGCTTGTAATTTATATTATAAAACTTTTCTTTTACCTCTGTTGACAACTGTCAAATTATTCAAAATGCTTATTTAAATATCTGGTCTCAACTTGTAAATATGACATTGAAAAATATTACATCGTAAATGCGTCTCGATAGACTTTGTAACTGCTAGAGTTAATTTATAATTACTTTGATTACTTATAAGAAATATTTGAAATTTATTTTGCCTCTGTCAATATGGCGCGTCGAAATTTGAAAATTAAAATGATGCTTAACTTAAATGTGCGCAACTAAGAGTTTTATTGTTTGTTACCATGCTTGTAACTTGTAAACTAGTTTATAGTTTAAATGTTTTTTGTGTTCACCATTAGTTTATTTTAGTTTTATGCTATGCATTTTTAGATATCAATTTGTCATGTATGTGCAATACTTTTGCCAAAGTTTGGGATGATGCTTTCGAAACTATCAACCTTGTTTTACCCTTGAACCTGTAACTTTTTGTGACAATTTACTCTTGAGAAATCATACTATAAAATGGTACTCAATTATATGCTCATAGTGTGGTAATAAATGTTGAAATTTGTAATTTAAAATTGTCCATTTGTAATGGCTGTCAGATTCATTTTATATTCATACTTTGCCTATATATCACTTAACTAATTATTGTTGTATTGTGTAAATTTGCTAAATATAAGTATAAAAATAAGACTAATGTGTATTTTAAACTAATCAGGTAATTATTTTAATATTTAGTGATTAATACGGGGGTTTCAGTTGGGGTTCCTGAAAAGAGTAGTCATTGGTTTGGTTTTCTAAATTTGGGGGTGAATTTCTTTCTAATATTTACAATTTGATGGGGTTCTCAGAATTTACTAGATTTGTTAGTAAAATCTGTCTTAATTTTTAGGAATTTTTACCTGTACTCTATACAAGGGTCCAAACATAATGCATCGCCGATGTATATATGGTTGCCTGTATTCAAGGGGTTTTAAAGGGTGACTGTATGTGTTTGTGGGTATTTGACTGGTGTTGTCACATAATCGACACCAGTTCAACTTGCCCCTTAACGAAGGTAGTTTTTTATGCATATAAAAAAAACGTTCGTTATAAATAAACCTTATAATGTAATTGTAATAATTAACTAACTTATATATTTTAAGTGACAAAATTTTTCTTTAACAAACTGATATATTTATTTTGTATTATGCTAAGGGCTTAATTAACTGAGTTTTTATATTTGTAGTTCTGTCATATGTCTGTAATATAAGTTGTATGTGTGTATGGAAATTTTCCTAACAAAATTTAATTTTTTAACAATATTTATTTAATGACTTGTCCCTGTATATGGGTATTAGTGTAAGATGCTATGTATATGTTATGTATTTGTGTACCTATATTTTTATTGATAAATATGAACACTAGTTCCTCTTTGTATGTGCGCGTATGTTTTCCTTCTTGAATTTTTCTATGGATGTTGCCTTTTTAAAGTTTTAT
The DNA here is from genome assembly GCA_963170755.1 of Amphimallon solstitiale. Classification (NCBI taxonomy): domain Eukaryota; kingdom Metazoa; phylum Arthropoda; class Insecta; order Coleoptera; family Scarabaeidae; genus Amphimallon; species Amphimallon solstitiale. The sequence continues at coordinate 24,484,230 of OY720677.1, read as the reverse complement.
TATGTACCAATTATGCTTCTTTTGTTTTTATGCTTCTTTTACCTATAGTGTCTCGGATTCAAATTCTATACTGCGAGAATAGTGGCCTAATTTAATATACCTCGAGTGTATTTACACTTAAATTAACTTTGTTGCTTCAAATGATTATTCTTGTTACCTATTATATTTGACATTTTGTCATGTATTCATCTTCCTATTTGCGGAACATATTTTCAATTAATATTGCACTTTTTCGTGCTGATGTACCCATTTTAGGTTGTACATCACCTTTTGTCTTCCCATAATACCATATCTTCTCATGGTTTTACTTATGAGGTAAATTCTAATTATATTTATTTTTCTTCCACGATACCATATCTTTTCATGGGTTTCTTCGTGGGTTCAATTTATTTATTTATTTATACAAGCGTTATTTTCGCTCTATGGTATATTTTAAGTCTTAGGCCCTTTTTTCATATTTAAATATTTTATTTTCCTTCATATTTTGGTCAATTCTTCTTGAATCTTTTTTGTTCTGTTTGTACATATGTTTCTTGATTGAATTTTTGACTTGTAGCCTTATTTTTGTATTTTATATAAAGGCAGTAGTAATTTTACTTTCTTCTAATGGTAGTGGTTCCATACGCTTTGTTGTAAGTTTTCTTTCAAAGATTTGTTCTTCCTAGTGTTTCTTATTTCTTTTCCATAACATGTTGCATCCTCTTGCTGTGTATTTGTATATTTTCTTTATTCTGACTGAAGTGTTCCAGACATTTTTCAACCTATATTACCTCCTTATGCGTTGCTACTTGATTGATATAGGAATGGGAAAAACTAACAATTATTTACTATGTGTCTTAAAATTATTTATGGATGAACTTCTCATCTTCTATAGGCGAACTCTTCTAATATTAAATTCCGGGTGTATTTACATCTTTGGATATACAGATTGGGCTCGTCTGTATTGGTTGTGGGGTGATTCCGCTATCATCGGGTTGGGTTCGTCCGATGTAGAGAATTTTGTTTATCTTCCTGGCTCTTTTTGGTTTGGGCTCGACCAAATGACTCCTGGGGTGTCGGGACTCGTGGTGCCCCTACATTGTTCTGTGGGGTTGATAGGCCTTTAATTTCTTGGTATCGCTCCGATGTATTTAGGCTTTGTCAGTCTTGGTGATAGCTAGGGTAGGAGTGGGGTCGCCTTAGTCCCATCGGAGATCGCCTTCTATTTCTCCGCCTTGCTCCGTTATATTTAGGCTTTTGATTCTTTGTGTTGCTCAGGTAGGAGTGGGGTCGCTATCCCATCGAAGGTCGCCTGTACATCCCTTCGCCTTGCTCCGATATATTTATTAGGCTTATGTGTGGAGGCTTTGTATCTTGTTGTTAGCTAAGGTAGGAGTAGGATCGCAAATTCCCATCGGAGATCGCCTTCTAGTTCTCCGCCTTGCTCCGATATATTTATTAGGCTTTGATTCTTGGGGGTGCTCAGGTAGGAGTGGGGTCGCTATCCCATCGAAGGTCGCCTGTGAATCCCTTCGCCTTGCTCCGTTATATTTTAAAATTTCTACTCGTCAACCATGTCTTCGGCTAAATAGTCGTGTAGCATGGAAACATGATAGGTGCCTTTGATATTCCCAGTTTCCTCGTCTATTAATTCGTAGGTGTTCAATCCTAACTTCCTATGAATGAGAAACGGTCCAATAAATGGGCGTGTTAGTTTTGCGATTATATTGTTTTTCCTATCGGTGACTTTGAGTGCACGTACGATGACCTTGTCGTTTAATTGATAATTTTTAAATCTTTTCTGCAGCTCTCTCTGTTTGGTTTCCCATTTGTTTTTCTTTTCTAGGAGTTTCCGTCTTACTAAATCATATTGTTCTCCTAAATCTGCTATTTCATCGCTTATCCATGGTCTCTGTGGTGGCTGTCCAGTGAATATAGTGATGGGGCATGCTTCATGTACAGTGCTGGGAGTGTTGTTCATGACCAACTCTATATGTCTAATATGTTTGGCCCATTTATGGTGGCAGTCGACTAACAAAATTCGGAGGTATTTTAGTACTTCTTTTATATATCTTTCAGAAGGGTTTGCTTGCGGGTGTCTGATTGAAGTGTGATATGATTTGATCTGTCGGTCCTCTAAAAATTCTAGATACCGCTGGTTCGTGAAGTATGTGGCGTGATCTGACAGTATGATGTTGGGAGTTCCGTATTCTGTGATATACTCTTGTATTGCCTGTAGTACGGTTTCAGTGTTGCATTTTTGAGTCGGAATTAAACGTACATGTTTAGAGAAAATGTCACATATGACAAGAATATTTCTATATCTTCTTGTGCTTGGAATAAGATTTGAAATGAAATCGATGGCTACTAATTGTAGTGGTTCGGTGGCGATTATGCTCTGGCTTATGTTTTGGTTAGTGAAGTTCTTCTCCTTGGCTATCTCACATGTTCGGCATTGTCGGATTAAATTTTTAATTATTTTCTCATCGTTTTTGCAGTAGTAGGCCTCTCGGAAAATCAACCAACATTTTCTGGCTCCTATGTGGGTATACTTTTCGTGTAGATTTAGTATGATCTCGATAGTGTGTTTTTCGTCTGTGACGTATACTTCTGTTCTCCCTATCTTCTTGATTATGACGTCCTCTTGGATTTTCATCCCTTTATATTCCTGCACTTCTTGTAATTTTTCTTTAATTTCCCTTAACACTGGTGTTTCTTGTGCTTCTTTTATTCGGTTTAGTGAAAAAGTACCTTCTTGAGCTAAAATTACTAGGTTTATTTGAACATTTGAAGTCTTGGTCTCTCCATGCTTACGACTCAGGATGTCTGCAGCGATCATCTCTTTCCCTGGCTTGTATCGAATCTCCATGTCGTATTGTTGGATGAGTAGCGTCCAGCGGTAGATACGGTTGTTGTTTAATTTGGTCGTCATAATGTTGAGTAGAGCTTTATGATCCGATTCGAGGATGAACTTTTTTCCTATTAGATAGTATCTGAGCTTGGTCAATGCGAAGATGACGGCTAACATTTCGAGCTCTGATATGGCATATCGGGTCTCGCATGGCCTTAACGTCCGTGATGCGAAGTAAATCGGAATTTCCATGTTGTCTTTTATCTGTACCAGTTCCGCGGCGATAGCGTTGTTGGATGCGTCTGTTCTGACGATGAATTCCGAGCTGAAATCGGGGTGATATAATTTAAGGTTCTCGACAAAGTTGTTCTTCAAATTTTGAAAGCATTCTTCACATTCGGGTGTCCATCTCCATTTGGTTCCTTTCTTCAGTAGTGCTAATAAAGTGTTGGTCTTCTGGCTGTAGTTCGAAACGAATTTTCGGTAATAGTTCAACAAACCGAGAAATCCTCTCAACATTTTCAATTTGGTCGGACGTGGGTAGTTTTGGATCTCTTCAAGCCTTTGTGGATCTAACAAGATGTTTTGTTCATTTACGACGTATCCTAGGTAATTGACTTCTTTTCGGCAGAATTGGCATTTCGCAAGATTCAACTTCATTCCATTTGTTTGTAGAGTATGAATGATAGTTTCTATATGGTTCAAATGAGATTCGATGTCATCGGAAAAAATAATGATGTCGTCCAAATAATGTAATGCGAATTTCTCGTACTTATCCAATATCTGGTGTAGAAATCTGATTAAACCTGCGGGAGAACTGCGGACTCCGAAAGGACAAACAGTGAAATTGTAGGTGACCCCGTTCACATTGAAGCCACAATATTTCCTTGAGGACTCTTCCAAACGTATCAGCCAAAAAGCATTCTTTAAATCTAGTTTTGTGTACCATCTTTTGTTACCGCATTTTGTGAGTAAAACGTCGATATTCTGAGGCATCTCGTACTCAGGTTTGATCCTCTGGTTAAGCAAACGAGCGTCAATGCAGATGCGGATGGAGTCGTCTTTTTTCTTTACCAAAACCACTGGGTTTATAAAATAAGTGTTGGACCTCTCGATAATGTCAGCCTCCTCTAATTTAAGCAGTTCCTCATTAACTCTCTGTTGAAAATGATAAGGGATGGGGTAGTTCTTGCAGGGCAGCGGTGTGTCATCGTCAATTAGCAATTTGTGCTCGTAATCTTTGGCGAATACTACCTCATCATTAATTAACCGTATATTCTTAGAAAGTATGTCTAAAAGATTTTCTAATATCCAAGGTTCCTTTAACTCTTGATCTGCTAGGATTTCCCGTATGTCGGCTTCATTTCTTATGATTTTGTTGTTCGATGAATCTTCTTTTATCCCTGTTTCTGCGTATGTTTTCTCCCTTCCTTCTTTTGGTAGTTCAAACATAGCCTCTTCTAAATCTTCTTGCGTATTTCCATTATCTTCTCTATCTGCTATAATAACGTTATTAATATCGTAATTAATCTCCTCCTTGTATTGTAAGTAAGCGTTTATTTCCTTGAAGTCTTCTAAAGTGTCCATTAGTACTTCATTTTTCCCAATTATCGCTTTTTCTTTCTCGAAATTCAAATTCATCTTTAGGTATCGCATATTGTCCACTCCCAAGATGCAATCATAGAATAAATTGCTTAGCACGTAGAATTGCATTGTGTAAATATGTCCGTTGATGTCCACTTCCATGGATATTCGTTTATTGATTTGTCCCATTTTTCTTCTATTGGCCGACATCAAGTTTGTGCATTTGATTTTAATTATGTTCTGTAAATAGTTCGGTAGTTGTTCTACCATGTTCTCTTTGATTAAAGAGATTTCTGCCCCGGAATCTAGTAAAGCCTTAAATGTTATGTTTCCTATAATTAATGTGATAAATGGTAACGTTTCTAAATGGGATACTATTTTTCCTACGTCTTCAGTGTCTGATTGTTTCCCCAAACCTATATCTAAACTTAATTTATTCAAAAACTTACAACTAATGTGGGCATCCGGTGGAGTTAATTTAAGTCCCTGGATGAGCATGGTTTCGGATTTATTTCCGTCATTTGGGCTCCTGAATCCATCGAAGTTTTTTTTTTCAGCTCGCTGTTGTCAATAGGTGTGTCCCATTCTATATTGTACCTGTTATCTCCAGCGATGGCGTTTATCTGTCTATTATTCGAGTTTCCGTAGTATCTCTGGTTTTGATCCTGATAGCTATTTCTAGGCGCATTTGTATTATACGGCCGCTGGTCCGGTCTCGCAGAGTTATTATTCCTCTGAGTGTTGTACCCATTTCCGTTGGTTGTACCATTATTTCGCCACTGGTTTGGGTTCCTGTTTGGTGGAAACATATTTGGTCTTCCCTGATCGTTACGAGGGTGATTGTTGTAAGGACGGGGCTGGCTTTGATAGTTATTGTTAGGAGGCTGATTGAAATTTCTGTTTGGTGGCGGTGGTGTTCGTGGAGGGTTTCTATTTATTTCTGCTGTTGGTCTGTCAGGATAAACATTTCGACGGGCTTCTGTCTGGGTATGATCGTTTCGGGGATTGTTGCGGTACTCTCTATTCATGTTTGTGCTGTCAGAATAGTCGTCTAACCTTCTGAGAATGTCCACCAGGCTATCCATGTTAGTCACGTTCTGGCAGATGATCGCGTGCGTATCCGTGTGTATAAAATGTCGCAACAACTGTTGTGAAATGGTTAGCTCGTCCATGTTGTCTATGTGCTTACTGTAGTTGTATATCTTCAGGGCATACGCTTCGCGAGAGAGCTTACCTGGTCGAAATTTCCCTGTAAGTAAACGAATACGAGCTCGGTTTTGTTGTGTTTCGCTCCAGAAGTTTCTTCTGAAAATCTCAGCGAATTGTCCTAAGTCCTCACAACTATCCTCTATTCTTTCAAACCAATCCGCCGCTCCATTGGTGAGTGTCGCTCTAATGATGTTAAATTGTTGTCTAAAATCAGCCACGTCTTCGGTATATTTAAGGACGTTATTTAAATATGCCATAGGATGCATCGACATGTTGTCGCCGTTGAAATGTGCTACGTTTTCAATGCGTAGTCCTGCATTAAAACATGTTGGTGTAGGCATAAGATTGTTGTTAGTGCGGATATTTTGGACTCTCAATGTTAGCCTTTTCAATTCTTCTTTATTTTTTTCGCACTCTTGCAACGCATTCCTGACGTCCTTATCCTGTTCTTTGTTTACCTGTTTGACCCTCGTAATTTCTTTCAAACAGTTTTCCTCAGATGAAACTATTTTTCCAGTAAGTTTCGTTTCTATGCGGACTTCCATTTCTGATGTGCCCCTATTTACTTGATCAATTTCCGTCCTGATTCTTTCCGCCAACTCCTTGTGTTCCTTTTCGTTTTTATTTTTTAATTTTGTGAAATCTCCTTCTATTTCCACGACTTTCTTGTCTACACCTTTTATTGCAGAATCAATATTTGATACAACATCTGTCCTAAGTTGTTGGACCTTCACATCCACCTCTTCTAGTATTAATTTATTGCTAGCCTCTGTTCTAAGTGCTAGGCTCTCTTCGAGGTCCTTCTTCAAATCTTCCAAGTTTTTCTTGTTCTCTCTTTTATCTTCCTCTCTATCTCGAATTCTGTTTTTCTCTAATTCTTCCTTGGTGTTGTCCATTTTGTTCTCTAATCCTTCCTTTAGTTCTTGTATCTCCTTTTTGTTCTCTTCCCTTAGTTCTTGCAAGTCCCTTTTATTTTCTTGTTTAGACTCATCCATTTTGTTCTCTATTCTTTGGATATTCTTTTCGTTGTTCTGTAACATCAAACTAATCTGTTTGAGTATATCATTTTCCTCTGGCTTCGAACCAACTCCTTGTTCTGCGGGCGTCGCTGTAATTTGGGTGTTATCACCTTGATTTTGTTGAGATACATCGTCGCCTTCGCTGGAGGGTTCCTGATGGACATTAGGAACGCTTCTGGATCTCGTATTCATCTTGCAGGTTTATATTTTTACAAAAACACACAATAATAATAAAAATTTGATACTACTTTATGATAAGACCCTTGTATAATGTATTGTACCTACTATGTGAATAATAATAATACCTGTATTTGATTCTGCTATTTTTAATAAAGAAAAATAAATGATTTTACTTTTGTCAGTGTTTGTTTGTTTAGCATCACTTTATAGAAGTACACATATATAATAAATAAAGAAAAATTAAAAACACATATTGCTTTTTATATTTTTATTGTACAATTATTTTTTTTAAATTTATAAGAATCCTCTGCTCCTGGTGATCTTCTAGTCTTCTGGAATAGCTGAAAAATACCGTAAGTATCCGGCTAAAGTTTACTAATCGGCCCCAAATCGTTGGTGCGCCAATAATGTGATGGGGTATGGGGGTGCGTGTATAGGGGGGTAGGTACCCTTACAAAGCCCCAAGTTGCGGTGCCAATAATGCTATGGGGGGTTGTATTTTCTAATAAAGACCTATGTTATAATGATGAATGGAGAGCTAATGAGACTTAGAGCGCTTAATTTACTTTATCCTAAAAACAAAAACTACTAAACACAATAATCTATTTAACTATTTACTTTTCAATTTTAATTCTGCCGGCTAGCTAAAGAGGGGTTGTATTCTACGAACACGGAGAGAAATTATCTATTTATTTTATGTATCAATTAGTATCTCACAAATTTCCTAATAGATAACTACCGTTATTACTAATTCAAAAATTTCGCGGCATTTAACGTATGACTGCGCAAGATCGAGATATACTTTATCCAAGAGGTGGAACGAACACTAAAATTCGCGCGAAGACGCTATACTTAATGTGTACTAGTGGATAGATTAAGTAATCAAAAGAAAGGAATTTAAAAGTTATGTGATTAACTAAGTGGGTGTTGTTTAAGTGACTCTAATTGTGTTCTCTACAGGGCGTTACTGAGGTTCGAAAGTTTGATTTACCTTAGTCCGTATACCTTGCTATCCAGCCGTCGTTTGACGATCTTGAAGAATCTAACCTGGAAATTTAATTTGGACAGACAGCTCTTATGCTGGAGCGTCAACAGAATATGTGTACCTCTTATGGTGGAAGACTGAGTTTCAACAGTGACGAAAACAAACACTTTATATAAGGAAACAACAAATCTGAATTTATTTAAAACATAACACTGAATATTTACTACAATACAACAATGTCCACACAATTTAGATATCAACAATACACTTTTATTGTGTACAAGAACAACAGTTATTTAGGCAGAAGTTCTACGATTTTGAAATATTTAAAACAAGGCACAGTATGCGAACTTGGCCCTTATGTATCAACTATAAAAATGGGCTGCATGACAAATGAGATAGTACTAAATTTAACTGTAAGTAAATTCTGATATTTTTTTTAAATAATAAGCATTAAATTGTTGGAAATTTTAAATTGACTTTCTAAGTGTTTATATATGCTATGTATCTAGATTTGAATTTTATTAATTGATAGAGATGATCGAATTAAAAGACGTTACATAAATGTGACATAGATTTGGATTTGACCCACATTTGTGTCAAGAAAAACAAACATATACGAATATTAGACTTTGTACCTTCTGTGTATTAATTCCTTATCTTGTTTAAGGCCAGGTACTTGTTCCAATGGGGTTGCTTCTATGTGAAGGCTGCTCGCGTCCCAGCTGTGTGGTATCGGTGTTCGATGAGTCCTTGACCCAGTTCGGCTCGGTTTAAGGTCGGCTTCTTCAATGGATGACCTTCGGTGTATTAACTTTGACGGTGGCTGGATGTCAATATGGATTGGTAATAATTGTAGATGCGTCGATCAACTCAATGAATGATCACACAACAAATAAATGAATCGAAAAAAAATGGCTCGTTAATGACGGTTCAACAACAAATCAATCGATGAATAATCCGCTTGCATTACCATGAATGCTCACGAAACAATGAAGAATCTTGAATAATCATAATCCTCGATCCTCGTCGGACGTGCCTTTTTATATGAATCTCTGTTGTGGTTCTTGTAACCATGGCAATTTTATACAGTAAAATTTTACAAAGTCTTTTTACGGGCAAGTCTATTTTTGTATATTTGTGGAATCATGTTTTATCTTAGTTAAATTAATTCGTCTTTCAATCGGTACAATAAAATTACTTTAATTCGTTTTCTTTTAGAAAAACACATTTTTTAAAAATTAAAGGGCAAATTTTTCATTTCGACTTTCATTTGTTCGATGACGTCAATGACGCTAATGAAATAAATTTAAATATCAGAATTTTGGCTTAAAATGCCTTTTTAGTAGAACTTTACCTTTACAAATTAAACTTATAAATACATACAATATATTTTCGTCTTTTAATCCTTTTTAAAATCTTTCTTTATACAAAAAATTAGTGTGGTTAGTTTTTGAAGTGGAATAACTAAATGGTCTTTTAATTTATTTACGAATTACTGTTATAACATGAAACTATGACCTTTTCTTAATCTATACCACCTTTTTTAAATTATCTACATAGCTTGTAATTTATATTATAAAACTTTTCTTTTACCTCTGTTGACAACTGTCAAATTATTCAAAATGCTTATTTAAATATCTGGTCTCAACTTGTAAATATGACATTGAAAAATATTACATCGTAAATGCGTCTCGATAGACTTTGTAACTGCTAGAGTTAATTTATAATTACTTTGATTACTTATAAGAAATATTTGAAATTTATTTTGCCTCTGTCAATATGGCGCGTCGAAATTTGAAAATTAAAATGATGCTTAACTTAAATGTGCGCAACTAAGAGTTTTATTGTTTGTTACCATGCTTGTAACTTGTAAACTAGTTTATAGTTTAAATGTTTTTTGTGTTCACCATTAGTTTATTTTAGTTTTATGCTATGCATTTTTAGATATCAATTTGTCATGTATGTGCAATACTTTTGCCAAAGTTTGGGATGATGCTTTCGAAACTATCAACCTTGTTTTACCCTTGAACCTGTAACTTTTTGTGACAATTTACTCTTGAGAAATCATACTATAAAATGGTACTCAATTATATGCTCATAGTGTGGTAATAAATGTTGAAATTTGTAATTTAAAATTGTCCATTTGTAATGGCTGTCAGATTCATTTTATATTCATACTTTGCCTATATATCACTTAACTAATTATTGTTGTATTGTGTAAATTTGCTAAATATAAGTATAAAAATAAGACTAATGTGTATTTTAAACTAATCAGGTAATTATTTTAATATTTAGTGATTAATACGGGGGTTTCAGTTGGGGTTCCTGAAAAGAGTAGTCATTGGTTTGGTTTTCTAAATTTGGGGGTGAATTTCTTTCTAATATTTACAATTTGATGGGGTTCTCAGAATTTACTAGATTTGTTAGTAAAATCTGTCTTAATTTTTAGGAATTTTTACCTGTACTCTATACAAGGGTCCAAACATAATGCATCGCCGATGTATATATGGTTGCCTGTATTCAAGGGGTTTTAAAGGGTGACTGTATGTGTTTGTGGGTATTTGACTGGTGTTGTCACATAATCGACACCAGTTCAGTATATACAGCTTGAGCGCGCGGGGTATGATCACCCGATGCCAGTCGATATTCTTCGGACGTATATTCGGAAAATTGATCTCCGCCAGCTGTGTTCGCCAGATATAGATATTTACATCAGTTGCGTACTGGCTGCAAAGAGGAATGCACGTAGGTTTTTGTGTTATTTTATGGTATTTCTGTTATACTTATTTATAGTTTTTTTTTACCATGAAATTTCTATTTATTTATTTTTCTCTAGACATCTTAGTTTATTCTGCAGATGTTTCAGGGGGGTTGTTTTTATTTCATTCTAAAACCCAGTTGTACTGCTATAACTTTTTACACAACTACATTATTATTTAATTTCATAAGGATAATCATAATTACGTTATAAGTATTACAATCTTCGCGTTATTATCGACTTAGTTATCTAAGCAATCGTCATCACTTAAAGAGAAAATTTAAAATTTAATTTGTTCTTTTTGTCAATCTGCGAAAAAATAATCAGATCACTATGAGTTCGAATATGAGCAGGCAATGCTAGTATGTTGTGCCGTAACTCTAATATGTATTATCGGACCACGTTTAGATGCGAGTTTACGTATACCATCGGGTGATCATACCTCGCGCGCTCTTGCTGTATATGCATGCATACTATATGTATTATATACTTTTGAAACTTACTATTACTTCTCTGTGTACATACACATTTACACAGAAAAAGTGACACAGTGGTAATATGTATTTGTACACTTTATTTAACATTGAAGTGCATACATATAGTCGGATTCAAGAAGGATGATCCCTGCGCCATTTTTCAATATCGTATGATTCAAATCAATACTTTGCCATCATGATAAGTACTGTAAACTTTAAAATGAACATGGAAATTATAATGATGACAATCTACGTTTTCCGGTTAGGCTGATCGATCTAATTTTAGGTTATGTATAATTAGATAATCGCCTTTATCGTTTATTAATTATAATTAACCTTCCCTTGCTCGAAATATTGAGATAAATTTAAAACGAGTCCTTGAGCTTGTGACCGTAATGTTTTACCGCGTCGTGACATTCTGGTTTAATAAATATTGAAACAACAAACAAATCGTGAATGAAATCAAACTACTAGAAATGTCAAAGCGTTAATCGTTATGTCAAAGCCAAAACGCTAAACGGAAGTGAATGAAATAATACAGCGCATGCAATCACTCCGTCTTGGTCTTGCTCAAATAAATTCTATGAAACGTATGTCGTGCTTGCATCGCACTGAAAACACATGCATTGGCTTATGCTATCCTTGTTATACAAGTTGATACTATTTCTTATTTGGATATAGACATAATTCTTTGATAGAATCATATATTAGTCAAGCAGGGATCATCTTTCTTGAATCCGACTGTATGTATCTACATGCATACTTTTAAACTTGTAAGACGTCCATAATTAAAAAAAACTTTGGACAAAAAGATCTACGATTGTTGTTTGATATAAAATTTTTTAACAACATACTTTCAAAGTGTTGTACTAAATCAGACACCATCTCAAAAGATTTTGTATTGCCATTCTTCATCCTCTTCATCATTATCTAGCATTGCCTCATTGGAATTAGATTCTTCTTGCTGCAAGATTTCACCAATCTCAACGATTGTTTCTACATTTTCATTTGGGCCAAGATTTTGTCAACACTCGCTGCATATTCATGAAAATCATCATCATTTGCTCCAGATTGGTGATGCAAGTTATACATTTCTGCTATAGTAGATAAAAGGTAGCTGATCTTCGGGATCTAAATCGCTATCAGTCTGAGAAACTTCAGAATACGTGAACTCAGCTTTACGAAAACAATTTTGAATTGTTACTGAAGTTACTTGATTCCACGCTTTCCTTTAAAATAACGACTACTAAATGAATCGACTTGGTTAGCGTTACATATCCGAGCGTTACAGGTCAGTCTTGTTCACTGCCTACAATCAGCGCAACGCGCCTAAAGAAGTTTACACTTCAAAAAACTTCGGACGAAAATTCTAAGATTGTTGTTTGATATATGTTTTTTTTAAGAACATACTTTCAAAGTGTTGTTCTAAATCAGACACCAATTCAAAACCTTTTGCATCGCCATTCTTGGAGGTAAAAAGTTTTATGCTGTGCAGAATTGATATTGTACCTTATACGTTTTGATAGTATCCTCTTCATCATTATCTAGCATTTCCTCATCAGAATCATATTCTTCTTGCTGCCAGATTCCACCAATCTCAATGCTTGTTACTATATTTTCATCTTCATGGGCCAAGTTTTTGTCAAAACTTGCTGCGTATTAATCAAAATCAACATCATTTGCTCCAGATTGGTGAAGCAAGTTATACATTTCTGTAATAGCAGATAAAAGGTAGCTCATCTTAGGGATCGAAATCGCTATCAGTCTGAGAAACGTCAAAATACGTGAACCCAGTTTTACGAAAACAATTTTTAATTGTTACTAATGTTACTTTATTCCACGCTCTCCTTATTAAATAACTTCTAGTAAATGGATCGACTTCGTGACGTCTTCTAGAGAATTAACTGTGTCCATTTTTGCTAAAATGTACCAGGTTTTAAAATTTTTTATAATTCCTTGATCTAATGGTTGACAAATTGCGGTTGTGTTAGGAGGAAGAGAAATTATTTTGATATTTTTAGTTAGTGTCGTATTTCGTAGATGAGTGCCGCTCCTTAGGCATTTTCCACCAGCACAGTTTTCTCCCTTAAAGGCGAAAGTTTTATTGGGCAGAGCACGAAAAAAGGGGCCCGTCTCGTCTGCATTATAAACGTCTATAGGATTATAATCGCTAATCATAGCCGGAAATTTTGCTTGAAAATTGTTAAACATCATCATTTCTTCTCATATTGTTTTAAAAGTAATATTATATTTATTTTAAAAGCGTTCTAACCAACCACATGAGGCATTATAGTTTTTATATTTCAATTGCTGAGCTATTTCCATGGCTTTTGAAGAACACTGAGCCTCTGTTTTTTGCAGACGTCTATAATTTTAGTTTTTTCTTCCAACTCTGTACAAGAAAGATTGCGGAATCATCTGGAATAAGTCGAAGTAGCGTCGGTCGAGTTATGAAGAAATACAAATTCCACCCTTATAAAATTCATCTGGTTCAGGAAATTAATGAAGACGATTTTGACCGTCGTTTACAATTTTGTGAAATTATGAGTGAGGGATCCAATTTTTTTGTTTAATATTTGTTTTTCCGATGAATACTCTTTTTTTATATAAATTGTCAATCGCCATAAATGTCGGTACTGGTCAGATTCCATCCCAAGTATCCTTGGGATGGAATCTGGCCAATTCATAAAGTACACAATCAATACCATAGATTAGAATAAGAATAGATAGTGAACTCTTTCGGATCTCGCCAAAACTACTAATCGTAGTTTGGTATTCAGTCGCTAATCCTACCCGCGTCAAATTTGAAATTTAAATTTTATTTTATAAGTTTAGAAGGTTTCTATAATTATAATTGTAAATTAGTCACTTCAAATTTTAGAATTTATATTATATTGTTAATGAATATAATATATTTAAACTGACCAATTTACAATCATAATCACAAAAACAATAAATTGATATATTTGTACATTTTGTACTAAGAAAATATTCTGAATCAGAATAAATTTTATGAAATATTCTCCAGGAAGCTGCAATCCAATTCAAAAATTATCTTAAATGTAAAAAATATAAGAATTTTAGAATTCTATACATTAAATAATTAAATATAAATAATTTAAAGTTGTTAAATAAAGTTCTTTTATATTCAGTATTAATTAGCATATACATATTATACAGCATCAATATATAATAATACAATGCCTTTTGTCGATATAATAGATTCTAATATAATAAAAATAAAATAACAATATTTAAATAAAAAAATATACAAAATCCTTAACAAATTACAATTATTGTAGTTGTTTTTCTTTTCTGAAAGCTTCTTTCCTGGTTTTCTGTTTTCTATAATGAATCAAAGCTAATTCTTTCACAGAGTCATTAACACTTTTAGTTTCTACACCTTTTAAAATGTTATTAACATGTTTGGTCCATGTATATATGTATATAGAGACAAACTCATTTACAAATATTTTAGGTAAGTCATGGCTGTCACATTTAATTTCAAATTGTACCAAATTAAATATTTTCTGTGAAAGTAGAAAATGCACTTCCTCTTGGTAACAAGTCTTTGGTAAATAAAATTGAAGAATGTCTATACATTTGCTAAACAAATTTAGAAATGCTGTATTAGGCTTTGTAAGCTGCCTTGTAGTATATGTTTTGGCTTCTATTAATGCATGAAATGGCTCCGAGTTTATAGCTACTAAAGACTACTAAAGAGAACTTGCATTTTCCATAGTGCTGAGAAGTAGCACCACGTAATGGTTTTCCTTGATCAGGAAACTTTGAAAGACTGTTTGTACTGTCAAAAATCTTATCAAACAACAGTAAAAAGTCGGCAGTGTCCACAGCTGTTTCATCTAAACATGTATTGCCTGCAAAAGAAGAGAAATTAGTTCTGCAGAATGTACAAACAAAAACTAAATATATGTACCATGCAAAACAAGTCCCCTCATTGTAGATGACACACGATGTGAGAAAATCTGAGCAGCGACCTTAACTTTAATTTTTTTCGTTTTTTCCTTATAGACATGACCTTCTGTTAGTTTATTTAGCATTCTCATATCATCATCACCCTTATCTAACTCATACAAAGCTACTATATCTTTCCAGCTACCTCGCTGTTCATCATGTTTCCATGTAAATTTAACATCTGCTTTTAACAAATTATTTCTTATGCCTTTTAGAAGGTGTGGTGGATCATAAACTGGAATAATTTCCTTATTGTTGATTTCAAAACCAAAAATGTCTTCTTGGCCTGCTAAAGAACGTTTTCTTTTTGTTTCTTCCTTTAGTCTGTTGATAGCAGCAGTATTTACAGTAGCTTGATCGCAAACAGTTCCAATTATGTTTGAGCAATATTTTGTAGGGAACAAATTATATTTTTGATTGTCACAGTTAATTGTGCTGTACTTATATCTCCTTTGAAAAAACAATAACAGATGGGTTGTTTCCACTTCTTTTTCAAACCTCTAGCCATAAAAACCAAGACATGGTCAGCTAATTTCTTTTTTTTTACCATCTCCATTATCTTGAAAACCATAAATTACATGATTTTTCCTATTATACATTAATGCAGCTTCTATTGACATTTCATCAAACATTAAAATGCAACAACGATCTTCTTTGTCTAATCTTGCAATAGATTTTTTCAATATTAAACGAATAAAACACTTGGTTATATTGTTTCACTTAAGGACAGATTTATTGTACTCTGACACGTGTTTCGACCTCTCGGTCATTAACGAAGAGTTTACAGACTTAAACTAAACTAAGAAAGTTACCAATACCTATTTATATGTGTGGGCTAGTGTCTTAAGTACAGCGTCAATAATGGGGGTGTTTATGAAGTCCAGTTGTGTGTTTGTGTCATGTTTATTTGCTGTTGTAGCTTTTTTAATTTCTAGAATTTCTAATAAATCTAATTTCCTTCCTTTATAACTATTATGTAATAATGTATAATTATTGGTATCAAATACATGTACAAGGTCTATGCAATGTTCAGCAAAGCCTGTATTTTTATTATTGTTTAAAATTGATTTTTTGTGTTCATTAATGCGATCTTGTACGGTTCTGCCTGTTTGGCCAATGTAGATTGCGTCACAATCACTGCAACCTACCTCATAAACACCTGATTTGTCACATAATTTTGCTTTTTCTTTGTTATTGACCACGATTTTTCCTAAATTTACTTTGTTCACTTGGATAATATTTAAACCTAACTTTTTTAATTCGTTAGAAACTCTGCTGCTAAGACCTGGAATATAGTTAAGAGAATGATACCGCTTGTTGTTTGTATGTTGAGTTTGTTCAATGTAAAAAATTTTTATAAGGATCTTTTTTTGTTTCTTTTCAATCATTCTGTCAATGAGTTGTGTGCTATAACCATTATTTAATGCTATAGTTTTTAAAATATCTTTTTCTTTTTTGTAGTTGTCAGTATTTAAAGGAAAGTTGAGTAATCTATGGATTAAACTGTGGAAAGCTGCCATTTTTATATTCCAAGATTGGTTTGAATTAGCGGGAATGATAGTATCTGTGGTAGTAGTTTTCCTAAATATATCAAATTCTAATCTTTGTTCAATTCTAGTGATTTTTATATCTAAAAAGTTTAGAGTTTTTTCCACCTCTTTTTCTATTGTAAATTGAATATTATTGTTGACTGAATTTAAATGACTGAAAAATTGATCTAATTGTCTGTCTGTGCCTGACCAGATACATAATATGTCATCTACATATCTAGCCCAAAAGGAAATGAGTTTTAAGAAAGGGTTGTTACTATTTTTTATGTTCTATCTTCAAAATCTGTCATATATATTTCGGCAAGTAATGGGCTTAACGGACTACCCATGGGTAGACCACTAGTTTGTTTATAAAATTTATTGCAAAATTTGAAATAATTTTGGTTGAAGCAAGTGTTAATAGATTTTTGTAATATGTTTTGTTGTTCTGGGATCAGCTGAGACTTCTGTATCTGTTTAAATAAAATTGCTTTTAATTCATCGGTAGGTACAGAAGTAAAAAGGCTATTAATATCGAAGGAGACTAATTTCATGTTACTGGTTATTACAACAATTTTTAATTTATCTAATAGTTCAAAAGAATTTTTGATTGCGTTAGGGGCTGTGAAATTTATTATTTCTGGTAAATGTGTATTTAATGATTTACATAATTTATATGCCGGGGCGTTGACGTAAGATACTACTGGACGCATAGGTTTTCCTTCTTTGTGTAATTTAGGTAGTCCGTAAAGTATGGGCGGATGAGGGTTCATTGATTTTAAATGAGTGTTAGGAAACATGCTTTTAAATTAAAGCTAATCAGCCTGATTAATGCCACAGTTGAAAGGAATTTTATTTAAAATAGATATCAATGTTTGACGCGATGGTAAAACAAATGTTCTTTGTAATAATTTGTATCCTTTTGGAGACTGTTTCAAGAGACTTAAGGCAAATGTTTTGTCTTTAATTGTATAACGACGGCCCCTATTTTTTCTTTTTTGTAAACGAAGTTGCATTTCAATAAATTTCAAAGTAGTTAAGTTTACTTTGTCCATAATAGAACTATATTTTTCTACTTGTTCCATTGCTTCCACAATACGTTTCTTATTTGATGAATTTTCATCATATAATTTTCGAGCCGTATATAGGATATTTTTAGCTACAGCATACAAGTTGCTTGTTTGAGGGCCAAGTTGTTTTCTACAAGAAAATCCGCATTCTCGTAATATATTGATTTTCTTTTTTATATCTACAAAAAGTATTATTTTGAACAACTAAGTACAAAATATAAAAAAATATATTTTATCTGTGTTTTTTCTTCAATATATTTGCATGCAGAGTTGAGTATTGTTCAGTATTTACATCTTCTGTGAGCAGACTATCAGTGTTTGCTGTTGCTGCAGTACTAGTACTTGTGTTACCTTTGCCGTCTCCTGGATACGAATTAAACGACGTGCTTGCGATAAATTTGAGCTAATAAACATGCTATATTGTTGTAATTAATATTTACTAAGATTGTGCGGACTTAAAAATCATTTCGATCCGTGAATGAGATTGTTATAAACAAACATAACAGACGATGCACATTTCCCATAAAATTCCCATATATTTCTAACAGTATTAATAAATATAATAATACTGAAAATCTTTAACCAACCCAAACAGTCGTTATTGTGACCAATGATGAACTTACCGCGCACAGGCTCCACCTACCAATTTTTCACCAATCCACTAAGTGGAAAATAAATTGAATACGACTCACAGGCTCCACCCACTAATTTTGTTCGACAATTTATTAAGTGGAAAATATTTTACACGAGAAGCAAGGGCTCCTGCCAATCAAAAGAGTCGTTATTCTGACGAATAGAATGCGTCTTTCGAAAGAACACCTGCAACCGCGTCATTTGTTTACGTCGTTAAAGAAGTTATAAAAGCTAAGAATTTTATTATTCAGTATCAAGTCGACTCTAAAGACTTAGAGCGACAACAGCACCCTTCTCTGGAGAGAACCGAACTTTCGCCAAAGTGACTTCAGAGCTGATACAACGTTTCTACGAGCGAGCCGAACATTATCGAGCGAGCTCATAACGCATCCGACGAAAGTCGACGCCGGGAAAAAGTTTCCTGAAGATCTCTGAAACGTATTCAATCGTTTCAGAAGATACCCGAAGGCGCAGAAAGTCCTCCACGAAGCGACTCGAAGCAAACTCGAGCGTTTCCGAGGCAAAGCCGAACATACCCGAGGAGAACTAAAGACGTAGGACGACTCCCACGAGCAAGCCGAAGCGACTCGAAGCAAACCCGAGTGTTTCCGAGGCAAAGCCGAACATACCCGAGGAGAACTAAAGACGTAGGACGACTTCTACGAGCAAGCCGAACGCAGCCGAAGCAAACCCGAGCGTTTCCGAGGTGACCCGAAGATACCCGAAGGCGTAGGAAGGCTTCTATGAGCGAGACGAAGCAAACCCGAACGTTTCCGAGGTGACCCGAAGATACCCGAAGGCGTAGGAAGGCTTCTACGAACGAGACGAAGCAAACCCGAACGTTTCCGAGGTGACCCGAAGATACCCGAAGACGAGCAAGGACCTAAAAGGGATAAGCCGAACACTTACGAGGAGGACCAAGAGTCCGAATCAACAGCAGTTGCGTGCTTCAACCAACATCCAAGGAGCATTCGTGACCTGTTAGTGAGGCTGTGAACAAAGTGACCCAACCAAAGAGATGTTGAACAAAGTGACCCAACCAAAAGAGAGGTTGTTGAACAAAGTGACCCAACCAAATACGAGAGGTTGTTGAAGTTGTGAGTGCCACTTAGTGCTTCAACAAAGATCCAGACCACGGATCGTTATTCAAGTGTCAGACCTGTGCCGATACACCATCCCAGTGACTTGTGACGTGTGGCTAAAGTGACCTCACATCGTACCCGTTGTTACAACCGTAAGTACTGAACTGATTCCTAAGCTTGCACGGTTGGCAATCTCAAGATAGCCCCGTCACGTCACTCAGAAGTAGTTAGTTGGTTTGGTACCCGAAGGCAGCCTTACCCATTCTAGGCGTTAATTGACTAGGTACCCCGAAGGGAGCCTTATCCCCTAGAACCCCAACTGAGTGTCTCAAATATCTCTCTCTATTATTAAACTGCCAGTATCTAGCGACCACCCCCCTTTTTCTTATCCCCCTGTGTGTGGGATCATTAGCCCTTTGGTCAAGGTGTCTCAGTAGACAGTGTATATAATTTCAATCTATGTATATATCTCTTAATATTTAGTGTTGCCTTAAGCCATTTCTTTATAGTCCTGCGTGGCTATTGTTATTAGTGACCGAGTTGTGGTAATAAATTCATGTGGTTTGAAACAACTCTTTCATTAACCCCCCGACACTAATATAAGCCCTATCCTGGAACACCCAGTGAATAAGTGTAGTGCCATCCTGAAGGAAGGACGCCACGTCTCCCCGTATTAGAGTACTACAGCTATAAGAGCTCAGGTAATTCGAATAACCTTATCTTGAGTAATTCCTATAAGCTGAAAGGTAACACTTGCTGTAGCTGTAGATGCTGGTTCATCTGATTTCTTTTACTGGAAATAATTGACATAATGATAATATTTGTGAAGTAGTGTGAAATAATACCTGATAAATATAAAACAGGAAAAGCATCAGCTGTAAGGTTTGTTCGATTGTGATGTGTTACAAAATTTCATCTCATTTGTAAAGTGTTTATCACAAACTCTATAGTTCCTCCGTTTATTATGGTTATTATCTTCACGACCCACAGCCTTAAGCGATTTCTTGAACATCTAGAATAAACAGTCAGTATAATTCTAAAAGGGTAAAATCGTAAAATAAACAAAGCAAGAAATTAGTACCTCAACATCATTTGGAAGCGAATGAAGAATTGTGTCTTTCTGAATGTTCTCACAGTTCGATACTAAACACTTGAATCCCATGTCGAATGCCGAAAAATGAATATTAAAATGATAGATACGAATATGTTTGGTTATAACCGTTAGCTTACAGTTTAATGAAAGTCAGCAGATGGTTAGTCCTACCAACTTTCACACTAATAAACATTTAAAAATGAAAATAACTAGTCACCTCTACTATAGCGCTATTAGCGACTGAATACATCATTACGGGTTCACAACTCGACTAAGTTCCATCTTTTTGTAATGTACTTTACAACGCATGATCAATACCCTCAAAAATTGAATGTTTGGGCTGGAATATTTGGCGATCGTATTGTTCGTCCATTTTTTCTACCCTTTAATTTAAATGGGAACATTTATCTGGAATTACTTGAAGACACTATTAATCCAATGTTAACAGGCATAATAGAAAACGATAACCGATACTTAGAAGATACCTAATATTCCAACAGAACTGAGCTCTTCCACATTTTGCTGTACCTGTTGGTTAGTACTTGAATGAGAGATTTCCTCGACATTGGATTAGGAGAAAAAGATTAATAGAACAACCCCCGCGATCTACGGATTTATCCCCTTGAGGTTTCGTGTTGCTACCGAATGTCGTCAAATAACGCCAGAAATGCTGCAAAAGGTCAGACAACGGTTCGAACAAACTTGACACTCGTCTATTGTAAACTAATTAAGTTTGTAGTTAATATTTTTTCAATTGTGCATTAAATTGCTAATAAAGTTAAATGTCGGTACCAAGTTCCAAATATTTTTATAATGCCTTGATCTAACGGTGTCACATTTTGGAATACGTACTCCTTTTTTATCCCGCTAGAGGGCGCCAAAATCGAAAGTAACGCAACCGGCAATCATGTTACTAAATTCTCCATAAAAATACCTTTTCAATGATATATCATATTAAATACTTTCCCTATTTAAATTGTAGTGGTTAGAGTGATAGAACGGAAGGGAATTACGTATCGCAGTTGAGGATATGATGGAAGGGTGTCCTGTTTGTATTAAAAATCTATCTGTTTTTGGGTTTTTTCACAAAGGATTTTTCCTTCGAGATATTTAATCTGTTTCGTTTCTGGTGGGCCATCCTGTATACAACTTATGTACTATCTTACAAAATAGTCTAAAATGGCAGTTTGCTTGCATACCAATTTTGCCTCAAAGTGTAATTATAGCTCACTAAGCACACCAAACGCTTGTACATCATATTTTTCAAAATAAAATTGTTTTAGTTTTTTTATTTCCGGTAAACCATCTTTATAAGATACTACTCTTTTCTCGTAATTATCAGTTTTAGGAATTTCTATTTTATGTTGTTCATCGTCACTGTTTTGACTTTCGTTTTCTAAATTATAGGGCAAAATATGATCTTCGTTATACAAATATTTATAAAATCAATATTAATTTTCAATTGTATAATAAATTGCATGTAATACGTTAATAGAATTGGTTAAATTATGTACCTAATCAGAACTCTCAAACTGCGATAAAATGTGTTTTAGAATTAAATGTCGGTACCAAGATTCGAACATTTTTATAATGCCTTGATCTAGCGGTTGGCAGTAAGATGTCGTATTTGGCGGTAAAACGAATTTAACATATTGCAACTGTACGTCCTTAGAATGGGCAGCTGCATTGTCCAAAAATAATAATGCATATTCCGATCAAATTCACGCAACCACTCTGTCATAATCGAATTAGTCATCCAAGCCATGTTATTTGAATACCATTGGACTGGAAGAAGAGCAATGCTAATATTTTTATATGAGCGAGGTCGTGCTGATTTTCCGATAACAACAGTTTTTCTATCTCCCCTGCCATATTCACACAGTGTACAGTTAATCTCATCGTCTTTGTTGGTAGTGCCCGAAAAAATACTCTTTTTCGTCCAAATTATAAATATCGCAGGGTTTGTACCCTTTAATTTTTAACGGCAACCTGTTTATGAAAGCTTCGAAATGTTCTTGTAATGAATATTATGTCGCTTTTTGAATTTATCTAGCCATCCAGTAGAAGCGAAAAAAATTACAACTGCCTAGTTTCTCAGTAATTTCCTTGGCTTTGTATTTAATTAGTACCCCTGATACTGGCATATTCTCATTTGTAGCTTGCACAAACCATTCATATGTTAACTGGTCTATTCTGAGGCCTTCAGTTTTAAAAAAATCGTTTAAAATTTATGAATATTATCATACCTACTACATATTTGAACATTTTACACATGACGGGCACATTTTTCATCTTTCCCATTCTAACGCACAGTATTAAAGGGATTGCTATAAAAAGGACAGACATTTACCATACTTTAAAAAGCATCGCTTTTTATTGCCAGTGACCGGCTGCATTTTAGGATCGCGCGAAATCATGTTTATGTTTTTATCACCTGTTGTTATGAGTTGTTATACATAGCATTTGGCGATTCAATTACGCCCCACGTAGATGTTCCTAATTTATTTAATTCTAATTAGTTTGTTATTTAATCAGTTTCCTGGTTTATATGTATCGTTGCATAATTAATCCAGTAATTTTCTGATATTCACGCGTTCTGTACCAGTTATGTGGCAACACGAATTATTAAATATGATTATAACAATACGTTCATTACTTAAAGAAAAATATTGATATCAATGAGAGTGGTGAGAATAACTGTAGTATTAAGTTGAACCTTTACTTCTGATGCGAACTTATCTATCCCATTCAAGAACTTCAGCATTTGGGTGATGAAATTAACTTCGCATTTAAATTGATGTTTAGCGTGAGTTTTTATTTTTTTTTATTTTCAGAAAGAGCTTTTGACCGACACCACTGGCCATAGAAGCGACAAAAGTATTGAACGGACGCAAGAGATGCCTTCGTAAAATATATAATTGTGAGCAGTGCAAGTACAGGACGAAGTACCAAGCAAATCTCAAGGAACACACTAAACAGCACTACGAAGTTAAAATATATAAATGTGGGATTTGTAACAGACGTTTCAAGAGTAAAGAAATCCTCAGGCTCCACGTGGAAAATACGCACGCTCATGTAGGAGGAAAGGACGACCAAAAGGACTCTACAACTGATTATAGGAATACACATATAAAAGTGCAACAATCGAGCTCACGAGATCAAAAGAAAATATTTAAATGTTCGCTTTGTGTGTTCCGAGCAAAATACAAGCAGCCTTTAAGAAGACATATAAAAACTAAACATTTAAAAGAATTTGATTGTAAATGTGATTCGTGTGAATTTAGAACAAATAAAAATACCGATTTAAAAAGACATATAAAAAGTGAACATTTGAAGAAATTTGATTATAATTGTGATTCATGTGAATATAGAACGAACGATAATTCTCATTTAAAAAGACATATGAAAACTATACATATGAAGCAATTTGATTATAAATGCGAATCTTGTGAATTTAGCACAAGCCGTAAAGATAACTTAGAAGAACATATAAAAACTATACATTTGAAGCAACTTGATTATAAATGCTACTCTTGTGAATTTAGAACACGTCGTAAAGGTATCTTAGAAGTACATATAAAAACTAATCATTTAAAGGAATTTGATAATAAATGTGACTCATGTGAATATAGAACGAACATTAAAACTGATTTAAAAAGACATATAAAAACTAATCATTTAAAGGAATTTGATTATAAATGTGATTCATGTGAATTTAGAACGAACATTAATTCTGATTTAAAAAGGCATATAAAAACTAATCATTTAAGGGAATTTGATTATAAATGTGACTCATGTGCATATAGAACAAACAATAAAAGTCATTTGAAAGGCCATATAAAAACTAATCATTTAAAGGAATTTGATAATAAATGTGACTCATGTGAATATAGAACGAACATTAAAACTGAATTAAAAAGACATATAAAAACTAATCATTTAAAGGAATTTGATTATAAATGTGATTCATGTGAATTTAGAACGAACAAGAAAACTGATTTAAAAAGACATATAAAAACTAATCATTTAAAGGAATTTGATTATAAATGTGATTCATGTGCATATAGAACAAACATTAAAAGTCATTTGAAAAGCCATATAAAAACTATTCATTTAAAGGAATTTGATAATAAATGTGACTCATGTGAATATAAAACGAACATTAAAACTGAATTAAAAAGACATATAAAAACTAATCATTTAAAGGAATTTGATTATAAATGTGATTCATGTGAATTTAGAACGAACATTGATTCTGATTTAAAAAGGCATATAAAAACCAATCATTTAAAGGAATTTGATTATAAATGTGACTCATGTGCATATAGAACAAACAATAAAAGTCGTTTGAAAAGCCATATAAAAACTAATCATTTAAAGGAATTTGATAATAAATGTGACTCATGTGAATATAGAACGAACATTAAAACTGATTTAAAAAGACATATAAAAACTAATCATTCAAAGGAATTTGATTATAAATGTGATTCATGTGAATTTAGAGCGAACATTAATTCTGATTTAAAAAGGCATATAAAAACTAATCATTTAAAGGAATTTGATTATAAAAGTGACTCTTGTAAATATAGAACAAACAATAAAAGTAATTTAAAGAGACATATAAAAACTAAGCATTTGAAGAGTTGATTATAAATGTGATTCATGTGAATTTAGAACAAACAGAAATATCACAGGCGTCTTTACTTACAAGCCGTGAAGTTTAAATTGGCAACATCGCCTAGTTGTCTTCAAATAGGTCGACTCGTGGACTTGAACAAGCGCTAAAAGTGAGACAGATTAACCACGTACCTAATCGAAAATAGTTTTTTTTTTGGTAGTTAATTGTGTTTTTAAATTTAGGTAGGTATGTATAATGTGATGAAGAATGGATGTATGAAAGGGAAACGTATAAAAACATTATTAATATTTCAACATTTTTAATAATATTTGCTAATTATTCAGAGTGGTAATTTTCTCGTTTGACCATTTTTTTCATGTTGACAAGCACTATTTTTATTTCTGCTATAATTATTTAACACTATATTGCTCATTGGTGTTCCACAGTCACATACAATACTAAAATCAATATAAAAGTTGTAAGACTTTATACACTTTTCATTGCTAATGAGGTTAATATCTTTTGATGATTCTTTTTGCCTAAGAATTGCTTATCAATTTCTATATTTTTTGTTATAAAAGCAAATATCGCACATAAGTGAAAATACACATAACCTACTTCACCAGTTGCTGCACAAAGCCCGCCTCTCTGCAGATAACTACAATAAGCATCACCAAACAAAGCACCATTACATTTGACTGCCAAATTTGTACAATTGACACACTTAATTTTCTTTTTAATTGAATGACCAGCAAAACCACAGCATGTATGCTTGTAATATTCAGCGTTTATACATAAATCACTGCAAAAACTACCTTGGTATATCATGCTAACAAATTTTGTAACAGAGACCAACAAGTCAACTTATGGGTTTCAGGTAACACCCACTTAAGATTATTTGATGCTAATTCGGTATTATTGACGTAAACTGTAACTATACACTATTTATTAATAACGATACTCGAAACCATTTTTACACTTTCACCTTCCCTGTCTTCATATGACTCAAACTGTTGTATTTCACCTTCAAAATGTTTACAGCAAACCACTGAATTCCCTGTGGCGTGGAAATTTTCTCTATTACTTGCGCGTATCCACTTTTTACGTAATTCATTTTCCTTTGGAAATGAAAGGGTTGTTTGTAGATCTTCCTGTTCGAGTGTATCTTGTAGTTCGATTTTCATAATGAGACACAGCAAAACCGTGGCATCCTAAACATCACACAGTTGTAAAAAAATGAACAAAACTAGTAAATGTATATTGTTCTTAGCTTCTCCAAATTTATTTATGTTAATCACACTTATAAAAAGCAAACAAATGATTACAAAGAACGTTTTGACACTTTAAGGTTATGTTTAATAATGTTATCGACCACATTTACGGAAATACGAATTGTTTAGCCATAGGTACTTCCCGAGATTGATTTTAACTTTGTAAATACTTCATTTCAAATGTATTTGATTCAAACTGAGGTAAACTTTATCTAATAAACGTGCCATGCATATCGTATGCACATGGACACATATGAAAAAATTGCCTAGAAAGAGAACCACACGCGCCGTTTTCAGATCTCCAACTTCACGGCTTGTAAGTAGAGACGGCTGTGGTAATACTGATTTATAAAAACATATAAATGCTGAGACTATCGAAAATATATACATCTTCATGTATAGACTTAAATGTTTAGTAATAAATTACTGATAAAAACAGACACAATTCAATATTTTGTTTAAATTATTTAATTTTAAACTTACCTTGGACCCACATGAGATGGCTCAATTTTCTGTACAAGATTCTGCACAGTTTTCTGTACAATCAAATGTTGTATTGTTGCATACACAAAATCTACGAATAAGCTGTACAGTTTTTTCATGCAGATTTTTAAATCGAACATGTTCTGTTTCCATGCAGAAAGTGCGTGAACGTGTTGATCATTAACAGCACATGACCATGACAGAGTGTACATTTGATTGTTTGTGTATTATTTGTATGTAGGTATATAACAAAATATGTAAATTAATTTTCACTATTATATTTGTAGATTAGTTGTTATAGTAGTGCTAATCTTTGAAGTAATTTCCTTAACAACATTTTTCGTATTTCGGGGATGTTTTAAGTTTACACTGAACCATTGCTTCCATTCAGCAGACACAGCAGTTGCGCAACTGTTCAGTGATCATGTCCAGTAGACGACCGCTCACTCTGAACATGTTTCAGGAGCGGCCGCCATTTTTGTGAGCGGAAAAATTCTACGCTCACTTACTGAGCGTATTCTGTACGCATGCGCCATTGGTGCATTCCAAGACCAACCTAATACATAATTTTGAAGAAAGTTACTAGAAAAGTAAGATACAGCAAATTAAAACGATTAAAGGTATTGTGCAGAAATAAATATATTATAATATTGGAGTTCACCCAGTATTTTATTCGGGGTTGGAAAAACCAGCCCTTACACTAAAAACTACGCCAAAACTTAATGCAGACAAACAATTTATTATTATTGTTTATTCGGTTTAATTTGTATAATTTTAACATATGGCAGCAATGAAAAGTATCAGATGACAGACGATCACATAAAGGTGAGTGGTCCTGTCCAGCGAACACTCAAATGTTGTGAAGTGAACGGTTGGAGCGGGAACGGTTCCCAATCCGCCTGCTGAATGAAAGCATTGATTATACATAAAAAATATCCCAAGTCCATGAGAAAAAGGTTGCGCCTAAAATCAACACTTTGGATATCACAACCAGTAGTTGTTAGTTGTCAAAGTGTCCACAACTGGTGGGCGGTACTTTACAAAGTGGTTGAAATTCAAACCGTTAACCACATATATTGTTAGTCTTTGTTTTCAGTAAACAGATGACCCTGTGAAAAGTAAATAAATTTAATTTAATTTTTATATATGTATTAATAATATTTCTGATCATATACTATGCAGTGTCATTACTAAAATGTGTATATATTAATAATATTTGAATAATATTTTATTTACGTTCTACTCTCTATGTGAAAAGCATTTATAAACAATGAATACATATACATCTGAAAATGCCGGGGCTTTGCCGAAACAAGCCAATTTCGGGTCGGCCCATCAGTCACCCTTGTATATTACATGTTAAATATTATTAAATCAGTCCAATTTAAATTATATTCAAATTATGTTTCAAGTTCTAAATAAATTACGTTTTACAATAATAATTAAATATCATTTCAAAATTAAAATCTCGGTCGCATATATTCTATTTAAAATATTTAGTTGAGAAACTCTGCTCAAATTTAAGATTGGCAACACTTATATTTTTTGTCCGTCTAGACTTCTTTTTATCTAAATAGTATTTTCTCACAGTTCCTTGTGTGTATTAAATTGCGTATTTAGCTTTTTCCTAGTGGCCTGATATTCAATTGAGAATAACCGATAGAAATTCCGTCTACCCGACGCCAGTCTTTTGTAGAATGTTACCCCCATACAGATGGACAGACGTTTAATTGTCTTCAGTTGCAATATTATATTGTTGCATTTAAAAAGACGCGGCCATCATTTAATTCATTCACCCTTGTATATTACATTACAAAATTTATTTTATCCGAAAAGAAAACGAAATACACTGTGTACATGGAAAGCACTAAAGTACATAACTTTGTTTTGCAATGTACACTAAATTATGTTAAATAAATCAGCCTGTGTACTATTAATACACAGCGGACGCCCTAGGTTTAAACTACGACGGAGCAAAGAAATAATGTAAAAAGCACACTGAATAGCACTATTCATATGGTGCAACATCTGTTTTGACGCGAAAACAACAAAAAAAGTCATCGGCGTAGGTAGAAGGATGACGAGTTTTTAAATTTTATTGTATTTACCTTTTATTTCGTAAGATAAATAAAGTTATATATGTATACAGCATGTGTCAATTTTCATTATCCATAGGCGATCAATTCATGCAATACGTGACAACGTGGCACCCCTACTTTCCTCTCCAATGCCAGCGCGACCGATACATGCTCGAAAATACAAGTTAGCTTAGCAGTAACTATTGGACCACTGACTTGGGTGTTTGTAATGCGTTCAGAAATAATATTTACGAGTTGCAAGGATTTGTTTTTCTTTTTCCTTTCAGTAAATGCAGAGAATTATTAACTGCGTTCACGCTGCATGGCACAAACAAAAGCGTAATTCTAATAAAATTTAATAAGGTAAATAAAAAAGGATTCTGAAAATAATAATAAACTACTAGATCAGGAGATCGCCGCGGCCATTTGATGTTTCCCGTTCCAGTAATAAGACGGCTTTTATTGCAGACTAGATCGCAACGTGTTCGCAGCTAAACATTGAATGTAGAATCTGGTGGGGAGAAGTGGGAAGATCGGAGAAAATCGTTGTGATGTCGATTGTTGCCGGGATTGGTGACGGACAGTAGGGGTGCCACGTTGCCACGTGTTACTTGTATACGTATAAATCGCACGTAAACATTGAATCCCTATACCTAATGAAAATTGACACATGCGGTATACCTATTCATACTTCGTCTTTTCATTGTTTTGACTGTTAATTACGTACTTCGTAGTTTTTGTAATAGTTCCTGTTTCATACCGGTTCATTGAATCTACTTCTCCCATTTATATCGACGTAAGTGTGCATTGGATTTCGTTAAGTTTTAATAACACACGCATACATTTTTAGTTATCATTTATTTAGATCTGGAACATTGTTTATGTTACTTTTCCATATATGATATGGAAGAACGTCGAGAATGGCATAGTGAAACAATGGTGAGTTGGATTAAGGGTCATACTGATTCTATGCAAATATTATGTTTCTAAGTGTTTCACGAAAACAGTAGAATGCATTAGAAGACATCTTTAAAACCACTACCTATGGATAAGTGCCGACGAAACTGTCGATATATTAGGACGCTGTGTGGTAAATGTTGTAGCTGGTGTACTACATCCAACTATTCCATATAACGCATAAGTAATAGCATCTAAAGTTATAAATACAGTTGATGCGTAAACTCATTCGGACGGCAGGTACAGGGAATAAATACTTTTATTTGTTAGTGACAGTGCCGCGTATTTGTTAAGAACAGGCAGACTATTAAAGGAAACATCCTTATATGCTGCATAATACTTGTGTAGCACATGCTCTCCACAGAATCTGTGAATATAACAGATACAGCTTTCCGGAAGTTGATAAACTTGTATCAGCCAGTAATAACTAGATGGGGAACATGGTTGGAAGCTACGAGTTTTTATGCAGAGATTTTCGATAGTTTACAAAATTTCGTTACATGTTTAAATGACGATGTTCGTGCAAGGAACTAACACCAATCCCACATTTAAAAAATCAGTTGTTATTCCTTCAGGAACACTTTGTAAATTTGCCTAAACTAATCACATAGTTTGAAAATCGAAATCTGAACTTAAAAATGGATTAATCACATTAGATGTGGCTATTAATACGGTCAAAAGTATTCCAAGTGACTTCGGATGTGGCCATCGGCAAAAGTTAGATGCAGTTTTTAACAGAAATCCAGATTTAATAACATTGCGGCAATTGTGTATGGGGACAATGACACAAAATCTAACTGCTAAATACGCTGAAATAAAAGAATATTTGCAGTACCCACATATAACAAGTTGCGATGTAGAAAGGACGTTTTCTATCTACAAGGATGTACTTCATTCAAAGAGAACAAATCTTACAGAAGAGAACCTTGAGAAAGTATTGCTTGTAAATATTAATACTCCTTTACTCGACTTGAACTACAAAATGAACAAAAAATAAGGTATTTTGTATTTTATAGATCACCACCCACTTGTTATACAATTATATAAATAAAATTAAATCCTCTTTAAAAATACAAAATTTCAATAGTGCCCAATGTATTTATAAAAACTTGGGAAAAATACTCTTAGATATGAACCGAAATGTATGTGCTAATATTGGAACGCGACCTCAATACAATTTAAGACATTAAAAATGATTCGTACTTATGTCTCCTCTGTGAAATAGTTGGTAAGTTCGGAGAGAGCGGCAAACTTCTAAGTTCGTATCTTACACACAGTGAAATTTTTCTAATTTTAATTTACTAATCAACACTATCAATGTCGTATGGGAAGAATATATTATTCAATAATTCAAAACATCTGCTTATTAGAGAATATAAATTTGTTTGCATTGTATTGAAAACAGACATTGTTACTGTTAGGTTTGTTCCAACATACAATCACAAACGAGTCGGATCCAATCAAATGTTGTAAAAACAATCAGAAACCAGTTTGTGATTTCTCTCAACCAATCAAATTGCTCCAGACTAGTTTGTCATGTGTGTTGGAACAAACCTGTTAGCTTCTCTTTTTATTAACAATATTTGCGAAGTTGCTGAAAAATGCCTTCGCTTTACCAATGCGGAGAGAAAAATTGTAGATACAAACATGGAGTCCTGTGACACTGTTAAACCATAGAATATTCCCAAGGAGGATAGAAAAGAAGGAGAGAGCATTGTCCACAAAAAGTGATGCCGAGAGGGGTATGTTTACATCCGCCATTGGTGGAACCATCAGCTGATTATTTGTGTAACATATATTTTGTATTTTATTCTTTATTATCGTGAATTAAAAACTTATTATGTTCATATAACATTTATTTTTTTATTTAATATCTTCAGTACTATCATTTGTTGTTAATTAGTTTAATGTTAAGAATTTCCATTATTTCCCATTTCATTTTTTACTAAGGATTTAGCTATTTTATCTTTAATTTACCTACTACGTATTTAATATGGGTTGATGTGCCGCTTTTCATTGAACGAATTATATTAGTAAGAGGAGTGCAAGGCAATAACAGGCATAGAAAAGGAAAATTATCTTTCCACGATTGTAGGTAGGTACATAAAGTTATTAATTTCATCCAAAATTTGGTGAATATAAATCTTTTAACATTGAAAATTGTTGATTATAGGATACAAAAAGAGTCCATTAGAAGGAATCTGCTGTTAAAGAAAATAGATAGGCCAAATTGGGTTCCAAAGGAAAGTAGAATACTTTGGTCTCATTTTGGGAAGAATTGCCATTATAAACATACTCTAATTACTATATACCTTAGTGAAGTGCTATACAAACATAAATTGTGATGCAAGTGCATCATTTTCTTTGGTTGCGGTGGATTTGTTTATTAAATATTTGTAGCAGCGAGTCCATCAAGAGAGCCATAAGAACTTGACAAAGAGCTTCTATATATTATTATATTGTAAATAAAATCATAAAATAAAACCTCATATATGTAAATTCAAGCCACTAGTTAAATGTTGAAGTATGTAGATATATTACTAATAAATATATATGTATAAAAATTTGTTGATGTGTAAGTTGTTTATACTATTGCTAACCTAAGTACGTACACACATTTATAATTATTAATTTCAGTTTTACATAGAGTAAATATTAAGTGAATATTATAGTTGAATGACACACATTTCTATGCTTGCAGAACAGAAAATAAAAATACACCGTGAACCCAAAATAAAAGACAAATAAAAAATTGCAATAGTACCCACACCACAACTCTCTATTGTTTGACCCTACCGAGGTCCACATGTCTCTGTGTTAGTCACCGCGACGAGCCCCGCTGGTGTGAAAAGTACATTCCTGAATCCATCCTACAAACTAACACGTACCAATACAAGGAAAAATGACAAAAACAAGGGGTGGTAAAAATAAAAATCGAAATAACGAATCACAATCGAGTGACAGTGAAGAGGAAATATCAAATAATGCCATATTTAAAAAGCTAAAAGATATGGAAAAATCATTAGATTTTATGTCAACGCAATTCGATCAAATTCAAAAAGAAAACATAGAAATAAAAAACATGTTAAAAGAGAGAGAAAAAGAAAACACGCAATTACAGGAAAGAGTGGAGGAACTGGAGCAGGCGGTGGACAACATGGAGCGGGATAAAATAAAAAATAATATTATAATAAATGGTATAGAAAATCAGGACAAGCAAGAAAAAGTAGAGGACATTGTAAATAAAATCTTGAAGAAATTAAGCATCAGCCCAGACAACAAGATAACTAAATGCTATCGAAAAAATGCACAACAGGACAATAGTCCCATAATCGTTGAACTAAAAAGCGAAGAAGTGAAGAAAGACATTTTGAAAACCAGGAAAACAATTGACACTTTCACGAATTATCACATGCACTGGAAAATATTGTAGCAAAAAACCAAAAAATTGAAACCATTAAAAGAAGAGAAGAATGCCCGTGGATAAGCACCCCAGGTAACATAGACACGTTAGTGCCCGTATATATAACGTCCATTTTTAGTCTTATTTGGTCAGATACGTATGCACACCAGAACATTACGTAATTGAGTCGTAATCTTCTGACCGTCTATAGTACGTCAAAATACTTACGCCTTTTTAACGTTCAGCTTTAGTAGTAAACAAGTCGTAAATTATTAACAAATAACTTTTGCACATTATTAAATTTTATAATTTGAAATTTGAAATTAAAGTGTCATTTTTACTTAGGTATGAGTAAATTTATCTTCTCTGACTTGTGCTGATATATGAATTTAAGACAATGAATAATTTGTTAATTGTTACAAAATTTGTTATAAAATGAGAGAGAACCTCGATCCGAGCCAATAAATTGTTAAGATCTTAGTCTGTCTTTGTTATTTATTGTCAGTTTTATAATAAATTTGTGACCATTTGAGACTATATGAGAGAGAACCTCGATCTGGACGAATAAATTGTCGCGATCTTGGTCTAGCTGTCATTTTTGCATAATTTTATTAGAAATTTAATGTAGTGTCAAACGGCCTTTATAAATCATATAATTTGTGTTGTGTATACAAGTTGGCAACACTGACCACTTATATATATGTGAGCAACGACACAAAAATAACAAGCCATAGATAAAGAAAGGAATAGATTGCCCACTCTTACTATTAAAAGAGATAATGAGTTTGCGCGCCATCTAAAGTTTCCTCTTCAAAGTCAAAGGGAGAGGTATTTAAATTTAAATAGAGACCTGTAATGCGACTAACCCGCGTAATTTAAATAATTTTAGATGATGATGTTTGTATACAAAGCGATCAAAAAGAAACCAAATCAAGGGTACTATGGAATAGTCAGTTTAAACAGAACGTTGCGTGTAAACAAAATATTCCATGGCACCCTTGAGTTGGTTTTTTTTTGATCGCACCATAGTTCTTCAAAAGAATTGTATGTGAAACGACTAATTTTACTCAGAAATTGTATTTATAAACTGTGTGGTATGTAAATGCAATTTCAGAATAAAAGTAGTTATTTCATTTACAATTACTGTTTGTTGTATGAATATTTAATATAGCAGTTATATTTGTTATTAAAAATAAGTCGGTTTCTTTAGTTACAGGAATACTAGTCACTCACAACCAATCACTAGAATAATGCGTAAATTATTTTATTGTTAGTTCATTTTGCTGTAAATCAAAATCATGATTTAAATGTTAAAAAACTTTTATTTATGGCCTAATTATAACAAACATAAAAAAGATATAATAACAATTATGTAAAATTACGAACTGTCTACAACAGGCAGCAACCTGTTGTAGACAGTTCGCCTTCTTATACAGATACCTCGCTGTCGGTGTGAGGTGTTTTTCTCTAGTAACTCCCACAGCCCGCAGCAAACTCTTCTTTCTGTTAGCTTTTTTTGGAGCTACAATAATATAATGAAATTAACAATCCATGTTTGAAATTAAATAATACATTAGCACGTTTAACAATACTACTTTGGTAATTCAATTTATTTTGTTAAAGTTAGGTATATCAGAAGAATGACATTATGCAACAAGATTAAATTTTAAGTTTATTAAGTGTGCTGCTAACCTAAAGAGTCAGCAGCTTTTCTCATTTCTGGGTATCCTGATGTTGATGGTAAACTCTCACATTGATCTAAAAATTATTATATGCACATTCCCAGTGAAATGAAGCAAGTACTAAGCAACTTACATTGTGTATGTTGTGCTTCATCATGTAATGGTGAAAGGGGCTGGACACCACGGCAACAGATCCTTCTAATACCTCCGCACTTTCTGAGGCAGCTTTAGAGTTATCTGTAATATATTTATTATGTACTCGTATACAATAACTGCATAATTTCTGCTTACCTAACTTATCACCTGTGAACAAAGCAGCACGGGTTTGTCGTGTTTGCCCTGAGTGTAACGAATATGTCTTTTTTGGAGTCTTTACTACCCATTTCTCAGGAGTATATGCTGATGAAGATGGTAATGACTGTAAAGCATCTAGAATAAACATTACTTTTTATGTTCAAAGTTGGACACAAAAAAAAAATTACAACTCACCTCTTATTTTTTCTGGTGTTATATTATATGCACACTCCCGAGGATAACTAAAACTAGTTGCATGGGTTGATAACTCACTGAATCCTGCAAAAGAATATAATTGGTATAGAATTTCACAGGCATTAAAAAACATATGCAATTTTATTGTGGGAAGTGAATATCGCAATAAACGCCCAGACGAAGGATTGATACACATTTCTGCGAAATGACTTTGGCCTACTGGAAAGTTTTTTTGTAAATGTTTTACTTCATAGTTTAATAATTTCAAATTTCCAATCCTTTGTAGCCAAATATCTCGCAACCGTTTATCGGAAGGGAATGTAAATCTGTAATTCATATTCAATAATACAACTGCAAACTCACATTGAGCGTGAAAAAAACTTTTGCCACTCAACGCAAAGTATGAAAACGTTGAACGAATACCCAAACAAAGGAAAATTCTTTGTAGGATATACATTAATTATTTACTGAAAATGCGCACATATAGAGAAGTGCATTTTTTGCAGCTAACTAGTCAGCTGTTATTTAATAAGAGAAAAACGGTACAACTTACCTGCGACTAACATTATCTCGACAGCCGGGTACACAACAATGTTTGATTTTTTATAGTCACAATTGATCACAAAGCCGTATACAGTGGAAATAAACAACATCCACACGACATGCCAAACACTGAGCATAGATAAAGATGTCAAGCGTCAAATTCTTGAGCAGTGGCACCAACTGTAAGTTGGCAATAGCGAGTAAAAACCGTTTATGCTGCCATCTATTTTTTCCTCCCTTGAAGCAAATTTTGATTCCAACAATCGCCAAAGAGTCCCCACCCCCTGTAACAAGCGTCTTCACACAGTTACGTTGACATGGTGTCATTATTCATTTCGTTATTTTTCTTATAGCGATGTATTGTATTTTTAAAGAGTTCAATAAAGTTAAAGTGTTGAATAAGTAAATTGAGTGTTTAAATACATAACACTGGCGACGAGGACGAAAAACATTAAGGAAAACAACAAGGCGTTGATTAACACAAGGTGTGTAAATAAGAAAAAATGGCGTTACTTGGGAATATTCCGGGATTCAATCCAGTAGACGATTTTATTATTTACAAAGAAAAATTAGAACAATTTTTTATTGCTAATGGTATAGGAAAAGAAAAGAAAGTAGCAGTGCTTATTACAACTTTATCTTCGTCAGTATATACGACACTTCGTGATTTATGTGATCCAGATACACCTAACAAAAAAACTTACGAAGAATTATGTGAAATATTAAGTAAGCAGTTTACAAGGCGAATATCCACTTTTAATGAAAGAATTACATTTTACGAGGCACAACAAAAACCAAATGAAGGTATAAATTTTTGGTACGCAAGAATTAAGAAACTAGCAGTAAATTGTAAATTTGGTAACAGTCTAGAATTTATTCTAAAAGACAAATTTGTTACAGGCATGTGCAAAGGAAAGATACTTGATAGGATGTGTGAAGAAGATCCCAGTTCAAAAAGTCTTCAAGATATCGTAGATATGGCAGTCAAAAAGGAAGCATCCCTTAAGCTGAGTACTGATTTGAGGCCAGAAGTTTTTCAAATGGAGAAAGGTCATAGTAAATTGAAAACAAAGCTAAACAAACCAAAGCAAGGTGAATCTTATTTTAAGTTCGGGAAGAAGAAAGAAGAGACAAATGGGGAGAAATCAGAAAAGGATTCCAGGCTCAAATGCTTTGCATGTGGTAAACCTAATCATAATTTTAGTAAGTGTAATTATAAGACTTATAAATGTAAGATTTGTAATAAAGTAGGGCATATTGCTGCAGCATGCAATGAAAAGAAACAAAATTTTTTAGAAGTAACAAATTCAGATTCATCAAATTCTTCTGTAGATTTAGACGATAAATGCTTTTTCAATATTAATAATAGCACCATGATTACACACAATTTTAAAATTAAAGTTTTTATTAAGGATATTCCATTTGTAATGGATATTGATACTGGTTCAGCAGTATCTGCTCTTAATTATAATACATATGTAGACAACTTTAATAATATTAAATTAAAAGAATGCAAGACGACGCTAAAGACATATAGTGGCACTAACATTTATCCAGCAGGCATATTGCATGTTCCATTAAAAATTAATGACATTGTTAAGCAAGTAGACCTTATAATAATTAAAGGAAATGGTCCTCCTCTTTTAGGACGGGATTTGTTAAGCATATTTAATTTAAGTGTTTCACCAAACAAAAATTTATTATTAACAATGGAAAAAAAGGAAAATTTAGGTATTGTTAACAATATTAATGACATAGTAAGTCAATATGGAGAACTTTTTAAAGATGAAATAGGACATTTTAGGTATGAAAAAATTAAGCTAAATTTAATTGAAAAGGTTAACCCAAAATTTTGTAAACCCAGGAATTTACCATTTGCCTATAAAGACAAAGTAGAAAAAGAGTTATGTCGTTTGCAAAAGGCCGGCATAATTACACCTATTTCGACTTCAGATTGGGGTACTCCATTAGTACCAGTTTTAAAAAAAGATGGCTCATTAAGATTATGTGCTGACTATAAAATTACCGTAAATCCTTATTTGAAAGACGTTAAATATCCTCTTCCACGAATAGAAGAACTATTTACAACGCTTCAGGGCGGGGAAAAATTTTCTAAATTAGATTTAAGTCATGCTTATAACCAATTGGAACTAGAAGACACTACAAAAGACCTACTAGCGTGGAGCACACACAAAGGAATTTATAGAATGGAGCGTTTACCATTTGGAACTAAACCCGCTTGCGCTATTTTTCAAAATGTCATGGAAAAAATTTTACAAGGAATTAAGGGAGTTGTATTTTTTCTAGATGATATAGTTGTTACAGGCATAAATGATAGAGAACACTTAGAAAACTTAAAAACTGTTTTTCAAAAGTTATTTGATGCAGGACTCAAATTAAAGCGAGAAAAATGTATTTTCTTTCAAAATGAAATTAAATATTTAGGACACATTATTAATAAAGACGGATTAAAAAAAAATATGTCAAAAGTAAAAGCTATCTTAGACTGTCCGGTACCCGAAAATGTAACTCAGGTTAAATCATTTGTTGGTATGGTAAATTATTATGCAAGATTTGTACCAGATATATCCACATTGTTAAAACCGTTGTATAAATTGCTTTCGAAAGATGTTAAATTTAATTGGGACGCGGAATGTAATCAATCATTTTTAAAAATTAAAGAAGAGATGATTTCAGAGAAAATATTAGTGCATTTCAATCCTGACTTACCTATTGTATTAACCTGCGATGCAAGTTCATATGGAGTAGCTGGAGTGCTATCGCATGTTTTTCCAGATGGAAGTAAAAGACCTATTAGCTATGTTTCCAGGACTTTAAATTCAGTAGAACTAAAATATTCAATGATTGATAAGGAAGCTCTAGCAATATTTTTCTCAGTTAAAAAATTTTATCAATACTTGTGTGGTCATACATTCGTAATTGAAACCGATCATAAACCATTAATTTATATTTTCGGTGATAAAAAAGGAGTTCCCGCAATGGCGGCAAGTCGTTTGCAGAGATGGGCTGTTTTTCTTAATAGTTTTGATTTTAAAATAGCATATATTAAAGGGACGACAAATGTCAGTGCCGATTTTTTATCACGTTTGCCTTTAAAAAATGAGCATAAAGTCGAAAAAGAATATTCTTATCTAAATTTTGTTACAGATAATTCAGAAATGCCCATTATTGCAGAACATATCAGAGACGAGATTCAAAAAGACACCATATTAGTAAATATATTTAAATATATTAGAGACGGTTGGCCGCATTATTTGTCAAAAGAAAGAAATTCTCTAAAACCATATTTTATAAGGAAATTAGATTTAACAATTGAAAACGAAATAATCATGTTAGGACACCGAGTAGTTATACCTAAGAAATTTCAGAATCAACTTTTGAAAGAATTACACTCAGCTCATGCTGGTATAGTTAAAATGAAAAGTAAGGCCAGATCTTATTTTTGGTGGCCGTCTATTGATGCCGACATTGAATTATTAGCGAAAAGTTGCGATGCATGCAATAGAGTCAGACCAGAATCACCAAAAGCTGCTGTTATATCTTATAATTCAGCTAGGCACGTTTTCGACCGAGTTCATGTAGATTTTTTTGGCCCGGTGCAAAATAAAATGTTCTTAGTTCTCATAGACGCTTTCAGTCGCTGGCCAGAAGTTGTAGAGATGCCATCTACAACTACAAAGTCTACTATCGATACCTTACGGCTAATGTTTGCGCGTTTCGGTATTCCAAACCAATTAGTCACGGATAATGGTCCGCAATTTATTTCAAATGATTTTAACACCTTTTGTCTTCGGAATGGAATCAGACATACTTTAACAGCACCATATCATCCAGCTAGCAAGGGGGCTGCTGAAAATGTAGTTAAATCAGTAAAAATGGGGTTAGCAAAAGCTTTTAATGACCATGAAAACAATGATGCATCAATCTCTTGCATTTTAGCAAGATATTTGTTAGATTATCGTACAAGCACACATTGTACCATAAATAATACGCCTTCCTATTTGATGTTTAGCAGACCAATAAGAATTAGATTTAACAAACTAAAACCAGACAACATAAACACTAAAATTGAAACAAAAATTATTAAGCAGGGTAGGATAGACACATTTAAGATAGGGGAAGAGGTATATGTGAGAGATTTTAGATTATTAAATAAAAAAAGTTTCGTTAAGGCTAAAATTGTAAAAATATTAGGTTTAAGAGTGTACTTGTGTAAAGTAAATGGTACAAACTTAATTTGGAAAAGACATTTAAATCAAATAAATAAAACTCCTCAGATGAATACTGAAAATATTATAAATTCAAATTGTTCAAACCTTGTTAATAAAAATAGACATTATACTTGTGTAAACATTGATAAACAGGATTGTGAACCAAGAACAACCAATACGGTTGAGAGTGTGATTTCACCTTGTTCTCTAGATTCCACAGCTGTTGGTTGTTCTAGGCCGAAAAGGAATATTAAGATACCAGATAGATTAAACCTATAATTTATATATTAAGTATAAATTAATCTTGTCGGTGGAGGAGTGTTGTGTATGTGTATACAAGTTGGCAACACTGACCACTTATATATATGTGAGCAACGACACAAAAATAACAAGCGTCTTCACACAGTTACGTTGACATGGTGTCATTATTCATTTCGTTATTTTTCTTATAGCGATGTATTGTATTTTTAAAGAGTTCAATAAAGTTAAAGTGTTGAATAAGTAAATTGAGTGTTTAAATACATAACAATTTGAATCAAAACTTACCCGCTAAAATAAAATTAACCAATAAAATCATTTCGCTCCAATATCGTTCAATGACAAAATTGCTCTCAGAAAAATTGAGCAGCGTTGCCACTAATATTAAAAACGTTTCCAGCTGTTGGAAAATTTCCAGCCTTATTTTATATTTAGGTATTTAATAATTCTTAACTTACAGACAAGTACTGATAAAGTAAAAGTGTAAATAATTATATATTATACTTTTGTTTAACTTTATTAAACACAGCGAGTGCTATTGGTATAGCAAAATATGACAACATCGCGGCGCGCCATTCTTCCATCCGCCAATAGGAGAGCAGCTAGACTGACGCTGACGGGCTGACGCAATGAGTTAGTAAATAGTGAAGCATGAGTGAAGCCGCAGTGAAGTATACCAAGCCAAGCGTGTTTTGTAAATGTCGTGAATGTTTTGCAACTGTTAAACTGTTTTGCCATCAGTGTAATAATTAGTAAAATATGGCTTTTATCGGACTTGAATTTGATGATGGTGGTGGCGTGGCACTTATTAGTGCGAACTGGTTAACGCCTCGTAAACACGAAGCTAATTGGCCTCCATTCAAGCAGCAAAGCCGCTACCACAAAACCCTTGCCAGGCGAGAAGAACCCAATGACAAGGAGGGTTGGAAGTTATACCCCATAAAAAAATTGTTTTTCAGTTCAGGTAGGTATGTGTTTACTTTTGTACTTATTGTTATTTATCCAGTAGTACCGTATTCAAATTGTACGACGTGTTCAATTTTAACCTGAAAAGAATCATAAGTCCGACCAACTTTAATGTATACTTAACAAAGTGTATAAATATTTAAATTTACATGTAAATTTCATGCAGCAGTATTTATATTTATAAATAGTTTGAATTGAAGTAGTCAGTTGGCAGTTGTGACTATATAAAAATGTTCTCAGACTTGACAGTTTATAAACTGCCCTTTGGGAACACTCTACTTTAGCCCATGTTATGTATGTACTTATATGATTTGTTATAATTTAAGATGATTTAAATGATGCCCAAAGAAAAGTCAAGAAGTTAGAGTTTACATCCGATATTCAAACATCCGATTGTGAAGACGAAGGGCCTCGTAAGAGAAAAAGAATACAACCTAGATGGTTTTCATTTTCATCATCAGATGATGAAGAGCAGGAAGAGATTACACATATAGATTCTGCTGAAAGTATCACAAATGCAAAATTACCTAGGCCCCCTAAGATACTAAAAAAACAATGGATTTGTTCTCCATCTACAAATCAAGGTATTTTTTTCCATTTTTGAAATGTTTTACATTAATGCAACCAATGTTTTTCAAGCAGTTACAGAGAATGTTGAACTACCTTTAACACCATCCTCAAGTACAAGGAGCTTTATTCAACATTCTAGTAACGTTACATCTGTGACTGAGAAGTTACAGAATACTACAAACACAGGTAATTTTGACAATTTCTTTATTGAATTATTTTTAACTAAAAACATTGTATTCTATAGGCTCTTACAGTTATTGTGGATCAAGTAGTTCAAGATCTACTGTCTCTATCTTGTCAGATCTGTCAGATAAAGGTAATAAGCAAATCTTGATTGTAATAATATGTTTTAACACTATCACATATTAATTTTCAGAATTAAAGGAGCAAATCTTGGCAAAATTGGTAATGCAAGAACAGACACTCAGTGT
Source organism: Amphimallon solstitiale (assembly GCA_963170755.1). Taxonomy (NCBI): domain Eukaryota; kingdom Metazoa; phylum Arthropoda; class Insecta; order Coleoptera; family Scarabaeidae; genus Amphimallon; species Amphimallon solstitiale. Next base: position 24,441,823 of record OY720677.1, on the reverse strand, counting down.
TATTTTGAGTTATATTAATAATCAGAATTCTGTAAACACTCCATGTGCAATTCAGAATATTGAACTTCCAGTTGATCTCCCTATTTCTTCTGTGGATGACTTCTATAAACTTGACAATTATTTAAAAGATGACAAGAATTTTAAAACCTTTGTAAGTATATTTTGGGTATAAATCAGTAGTTTTGATTTTATTTAATAATGTCTTTTAGTGTCTATATTTATCAAGTTTGGGGGGCAAAGCAGGAAGTCCAAGAGTAAATAACATTTTAAAGAGACTGATGCTATTTGATGTTGCGTCCTCTTTTAATTTTTGCGGCTCCAGAGGGAATAAAATTGCGTTTCAAAATACTAAAGTCAAGGATGCTGTAATCAGTAAGTTAGAAATTATTTAAATTTTGTTTGTTTGTAACATTTTGTTTTCGCAGAGGCGGTTAAACACGCTTGCCACTAACGATTACAGTTCATTTGTATCACTTCCTTTAATTCATTCTGTAAACTTGTAAGCCAGCAACTCTTTATGAAATAGGTGTAGGTATTTAAATTGTTTAAACCTATAAAAATGTATGTGTCCTGAACGAATCTTTTTTAAGTGTATTTTGTTATGAAAATCTGTATTATTATAGTTTGTACTTTGTGATTTGATATCTTGAAGAGAAGGATTTGAAAAGAGAAACTTGGATTTTTAATTTGCCAACGTTTCACCTACAATTGAGGCTTCTTTAAGGCAATTACAATCGTGATTATTTTGACTTCCTAATTTTCATTTACAAAATTTTTAAAAATAATATACAATTACAAAAAAGTATAAAAAATTACATCAATTATTATGTGAAAAATTTTGTAAATGAACATCAGGAAGTCAAAATAACCACGATTGTAATTGCCCTGAAGAAGCCTCAAATGTAGACGAAACAATGGGAAATTAACAAGACAAGTTGCCCTTTCCAAGTCCTACTCCTCAAAATATCAGTCAAAAATTTAAGTTAAGGACCAAAATGTGAGACCAAAGTTTAAACTAATTCGTTATTTTTGTAATTTATTTTTTCAATAAATGTTTATTTGCAGTTTTTGTGTAATTTATTAATTCAATTTTCGTATATTTGACGTTAATTATACGGCCAAACTAGTCCAAAGTAAGTCAGCAGAATCTCGTAGTAAATACGTAGTACATTGACGTCCTTTTACCTGTGTCTTAGGACCAGACTTTTGCACGTCTATTCCACGACATTTTTTAAAGTCTTCGACGTCTCAGATGACCAAATATAGACGTCTAAAGGACGCTATTTTGTTACCTGGGACAGATATAATACAACAAATAAAATTAAGAAATAAACTGTACAAAAAACACACCAAATACCCAAACAATAAAGAAATACAGAAGAGATATAATCAACAAAAGCAGTACACTTCTTACAGAGTCAAAAAAGCAAAAAAAGATTACTACATGAGACAATTTGAAAAATATAAAAAAGAACCATCAAAAACATGGAACTTAATTTCGAAGCAGTTAAACACAAGCAACAAAAAAACCAATACCATAGAACAAATTCTGAAAAAAGACGGAATCAAAACAAGCAAAAGCACGGAAATAGCAGAAGAAATAAACAAGTACTTTGCTAACATAGGAAAAGAACTAGCGGAAGAACAAATTAACAGCACCACAAAAAAACCCGTAACCACAACCTACGATAAACAAGTACTTACCAACATTTATATTAAAAAATATAAATATACAACAGATGCACGCAATAATAGATGACATGAAGAACACAGCTCCTGGATATGATAATAATAATAATAATAATAATATATTTGTCCCTTAGATCACATATACAGCGACATGGGATATGTCAAAATGTGTACATTACAATTCAAAAACCTAACTAGCAGTTACATACAAACATTCAACACACACACCTCTACATCTAATTCACAATATAATAAAAATTAGGCCTCCAAATATTCATCCACACTATAAAAACAGTGCTGATGAAGGTACGATTTAACCTTCCGCTTGAATATAGTTATATTTATGCTGTCTTTAATTTCAGGTCCTAATTTGTTATACAGTCTAATTCCAGCATACATGGGATTACTCTCGAAGGTCGTTGTTTTGTGCCTAGGCGTTAAAAAATCACTACCATACCTTGTATGATAATTATGGTTGAAATTATTTTTTGCAAGGTTTCCAATATTACTTTTAACAAGGCACAAAACATGAAAAATGTATAAACACGGCAGCGGTAGAATGTTGTATTCTCTAAATAGCCGTCGGCAAGAAGAACGCATTGGCACACCAGCCATATTTCGTAAAGCGCGTTTCTGAATTTGAAAAACTCGTCGCGATTTCGCAGATTTTCCCCAATAAGCTATTGCATAGGTCAATTTAGATTGAAAACAAGCGAAGTAATAAGTCAACAGCACATCCCCGGTCACCAATCCAGCGAGCCTGAATAAAGCATAACAAACGGATGACAGTCCACCGCAGAGGACATCAATATGCGTATCCCAGCCAATATCGCAATCAATGTACAAGCCCAAAAACTTGACTGATTTTTCCTGTTTCAAGGATTTCTTATTTAATTTTATTAGGTAACTGTAATTTACCGTATTAGATCTGGGCGTGAAGTTCATGAAGACAGTCTTATCTTCATTTAAACAAAGTTCATTTGAACTGAACCAACTGGAAAAATTACGCAACATTTTCTTCACAGTTACGAGAGTTTCGTCAATACTATCACCGGCACACACATATGACATATCATCAGCAAACAGGACCAAACTACCCTCCGTACAAATGGCAGGTAGGTCATTAATAAATATTAAGAAAAGTAGAGGTCCCAAGACAGAGCCTTGCGGAACTCCACGCTCGCTGTAAAGATAGCCCGATTTTTTGCCTTCCACCTCAACCACTTGACGGCGGTCACAAAGGTATGAAGCTGATAAAATACCATGTAAAATACTGAAACTAAACAAACCAGCATTAGTACCAATACTAACCAAAATTAGTTAATGTTACATTTGCAAAAGGAAAATACCCCCAATGTCTTAAAGAAGCTATCATAATACCAGTATATAAGAAAGGTGACAAAGCAAAACCAGAGAATTACCGACCTATATCTTTACTTACAACATTAAACAAGATAATGGTAAAATGTATACAAATTCAAATTTCTGAACACCTTCGAACACACAATATAATACACTCAAAACAGTATGTATTTCAAAAGAACTCTGGGACTACATCAGCGACTAATGACTTGTTAAATAGTATAAAAGATAAATTGAAAGGAGGAAACACAGTTATAGCAATCTTTATAACCATGAAAAAAGCGTTTGATACAATTTCCAAACAGAAACTATCAGAGAAAATTGAAAAGATGGGAATAAAAGGTAAAGAGAAAGACCTAATAGACTCTTATATCACGGGAAGAAAACAGAAAACAGTAATAAATAACACTCACAGTAATTACCTTGAGCCAGAATATGGAATACCACAAGGGGGAAATCTCCCACCCATTTTGTATATAATGTACACAAACGACATTTGTCAATTAAACATAGATGGAGAAATATACTCATACGCCGACGACACCTGTTTGGTTTACTGGGGCAAAAGTGTGCAGGAACTGCAAGAGCGCGTCAACAAAGACCTCGGTACAGTCGAGGATTGGTGCTACAACAACCTTCTGACCATTAACGAACATAAAACAGAATTCATGACATTCTCGAACAAATTAAATACTCCAACATTTGACATAAAAATAAAAGCCCAGGCCATCAAGCAAATAGACCAAATAAAATACTTAGGATTAAACATACAGAGAAATTTAAAATGGGATCTGCACGTAAGCAGCCTAGTGAAAAAAAATGCAACAGCAATAGCTGGCATCAAAAGGATAAGAGCCATTATACCTGAAAACCTGCGAAAACCAATTTACAATGCTGTTTTTATGCCTCACATGAATTACTTAATAAATATATGGGGAAATACAACTAACAGAAATATTAACAAGTTACAAAGACAGCAAAATAAGATCTTAAAATTAATTTATAAGCTAGATAGAAGAATATCCACCGAGGAAGTATACGATAAGACAAAGGAACTGAATCTTGAACAAACAATAAAATTAAAAAATATAATACTGCTATACAAAATAAAACATAATCTCATAAAAACTGAAGTCAAGTTAATCACTAACACACATATACATATGCACGCAACTAGAAGAAAATCAAATATAAGAACGGAAATATGTAAGCAATCAAAATATGAAAAAGTACCTACACCAGACGATATAACACATTATAACAAATTACCTAAAGAAATCAAACTTAAAATATCTTCACTTTAGAAAAGCAATAAAGAGCATGCTTTTAAATAAAAAGATATAGACAACCGCTGAAGGTAACCAGAGTAAGAACGGATAGGAGTCCTCAATACCATTAGTCCGGGATAGATGTACCGACCAGGAAACAACCCGCGACGAAGATGTAGGACCGTATACAAGCATATATATATATATATATATATACCGTGTGGCCGCCGTTCATAGCGCGATGCATGTATTAGCAACTACTGGTCGACTATAAATGGGCGTGCCAATTTGAATTGCTACACCGACAGCGGGCGTATAAGTTATACGTATAAATGTATTCATAGGCAAATCAAGTGAAAATCAGTGTAATAGGTATTGCGTTCCCGTTATAAGTAATTATTTGTAGTTGTTTGAAGCATCAGATAATCACTGATAATATGTCAGTGAAGTAACTCATCACAGCTTCATAAACAAAACAGCAAAAATAAATAATAAATAACTCCTAGACTTTAAAATAAAAAAAAACTTCTTAACTAAAATAATATTTTTCAACAAATATTATAATCTAAAAACTCAACTATAATAAAATACTGAAACATAAAATATTTACTTCTTAAAACAGAATTGTAATTCAACATTGCAATTAGCTAAAAAGATGTTATTCTTAAGCAATAATAAAACTCAAAATAAATTAATTAGTTAAGTGTTCAAATAAACCTCCCTCTTGACCCGAACAGTAACCCAACCGATTAAAAAAATTCCGACGCACATTTGTTAACATATCTGCTGTGACAGTAATAGTGACTTCAATAATTTTTGCGCGAAGTTCCTCTAGGTTTGATGGCCGTTCATCACCGTATCCGTAGATCGTGTTTTGTTGTTTCTTATGTGGGTTCGTTTTAATTAAACGTTAACACACTTTTCATTTTAAAACACTTTATTAACAAAGCTACAGTAACAGATATTAAATCTTATACATATGTATGGCGCTACTAGAAGCCATCATCTCTGTATCTAGTTCGTTGACAAAACTCCTATTCTAGTCTAAAACTACCAATCGCTACCAATCTTAAATAATAAAAACCCTTACACAACACGCTTTTTCTTTTTTTTTTTTTTTTAAGTTAATACATTAATATAAGACATAGTCACTTAAGGTTTGAGGCGGCCGAGAAGTTCTCATACTTCTTGTATTTACAGGTTTATTTTGATTTCTTATAAATAAGTCATTATCATTTACATTCATAATATCATTATCTATAGATACATCATTGTCACTACGATTAGGATTTACATCATTATCAATTACACTATTTATTATAGTATCATCAAGATTAATAATAGTTTCAACAGGCACTACAACATTATCAGGGTTAACATCGTTAATATCTGTTTCACTAACCAGAAGGTCTTCGTAAACATAATGCAAGTTAGGGCAAAAATTACTTTTATTGAAGCTTATTTTTGTTTTGTTAATTAGCTTCCGATTACGCCTAAATTTATTATTATTTAAATCTTTAACAATATAGGAACGATCATTATACTTTTCCACCACTTTACCTTTTTCCCATCTTTTATTTTTTTGAAATAAAATATTTTCGTTTATATTCAAAGGAGGTAAATCTTTTGCTGATTTGTCATAGTGTTTTTTTTGTTTTTTAGAATTACTCCTTAATTTATCTGTAACAGTAGGGCTTTCTATAATTTTAGGCATTAAATTTTCTATAGCTGTAGGAATTTTTGTTTTTACCAATTTATTTAAAAGTAGTTGAGAAGGAGAATAACCTATGCTTGGTAATGGGGTATTTCTATACTCCAATAAAAAGTTAGGCAAATCATCATAATTTTTCATTTTCTTTAACATTCTTTTTGCTATGTCCACGTATTTTTCGGCTAAACCATTTGATTGGTGGTGATGCGGACTAGAAAATTCAACTTCAAAGTTCCAGTTTCTCGCAAAATCCCGGAAACATATGCTATTGTACGGATTGTTATCTCCAAAGAATTTATCCGGTACACCAAATTTTGAAAATATTTCTTTACAAACTTTAACAACAGTTTCTGCCGTTTTGCTAGAAGTAGGAACCACTTCCATCCAATGTGAATAAGAATCTACGATTAATAAATAGTTTTGATTTTTATACTCAAAAAAATCAGAATACAAGTATTGCCAGGGTCGATTTGGAATTTCGTGTGTTATAAGATTCTCTCTTTTATTAGCTGGTTTATTTACTTGACATATTTCACATTCATTTATAAAATTTTCAATATCAGCTGACATTTTTGGCCAAAACATTACTAGTCTAGCGCGTAATTTAGATTTTTGTATTCCAAAGTGGGCCTCATGAATTAATTTTAACATTTCCTTTCTTAATTGTGAAGGTACAATAATTTTAGTATTATAAAACAATAGATTATCTGAGAGAAATATATCATCCCTTAAAGCAAAATAATATTTTAATTCTCCATCTAGAGCTCTATTGGACTTAGGCCAGCCTGTAGAACAAAAATGTTTAACTCTTGACAGAATTATGTCCTTATCAATAGCATTTTGAAAAGTTACTTTCTTTTCTGGAGTCATAGGGACATTTAAGGAAAGTGAATGCACCATATACTCCAATTCTTCATCTACTGGTGTATTTGTCTTAATGTAGGATCTACTTAAAGTATCAGCTACGTACATTTTCGATCCGGGGAGATATTCAACATTTAACTTATATTTTAATAACTTTAATAACATTCGTTGTAAACGAGCACTAACATTATCCAAACTCTTATTAAATATCGGGATTAATGGTTTATGGTCAGTCTGTATAGTTATCTCTCTGCCATAAATTAGAAATTTAAATTTTTCACAAGCAAATGTTATGCTGAGGAGTTCTTTTTCAATTTGAGCGTATTTGACTTCTGCGTGATTCAAAGATCGAGATGCAAATGATACGGGATATCCGTCTTGTAACAGAACACAACCCATGCCCTTACTAGAAGCATCAGTTTGAATAGTAATTTTTTTATTTTCATCAAATAACTTTAATATTGGTTTGTTTGTGATCAAAGTTTTTAAAGTATCTAATTCGGATTGATGAGCATCTGTCCAAATAAATTTGATATCATTTCTACTTAAATTTCTCATATGAAAAGTTAATTGCGTTAAGTTCGGTATAAACTTAGAAAAAAATTTAAATAGTCCTAAAATTCTAAGTAAATCTTTCTTATTTTCTGGTATTTCTAGAGCTAAGACAGCATTAATATTTTTATTTGAGGGTTGAACACCTTTTTTTGAGATATCTTGGCCCAAAAAATTTACTTCTTCTAGTTTATATTGTAATTTACTAAAGTTAAATTTAATTCCGTATTTTAAAGCTCTTTCTAGGACAGTTTTGAATGCTTTATCATGTTCTATTTCATTAGAACCTGTAACGATTAAATCGTCAAAATATATACTTACACCAGGTATATCACCAAATATTTCCATATTTTTTCTTTGGAATATTTCAGGTATTGAATTTAGGCCAAAGGGTACTCGATTAAATTTATATCTACCAAAGGGGGAATTAAAAGTACATAAGTTAGAACTGCTTTCATTAAGTTGGATCTGCCAAAACCCATCTTTCATATCTATGACCGAAAACATGGTCTTACCTACCAAATTGTTTAAAATATCATCACATTTGGGTATTATAAAATGTTCTCTGCAAATAAATTTATTTAGTGGTTTGGGATCAAGACATAAGCGAAGGGAACCATTGGGTTTTTCTACTATCATTAAAGAATTTACCCATTCAGTAGGATAATTTACTTTTGAAATTATACTTTTTTCTTCTAATTCATCTAGAGTTTCTTTAAGTTTTTTATGTAGTGATAATGGTACTTTTCTCTGAGTCTGAATGACTGGAATTGCATTTTCTTTTAATTTTATATCTACGAATCCTGGTATACAGCCAAGACCATTAAATATTTCCATAAATTGTTCATAAAGGTCATTTTTGTTATTTGGTAATAACGTAAACTTATCAAGTAAATTATTCTCAATTGCATTTAAGCGACATATTAATTTGAATTTTATACAGTCTGTTAATCCTAATATCGGTTCAGAATCAAGATCTACAATTAGAAATTTCAAATTGCAAGATTTATCTTTATAGCTACATTTTAAAATTAATTCACCTAGTACATTAGTTTTGAAATTTCCATAAGAAAGAATAATACTTTTAGTTGGAATAATAGAGGATTTCTGAATATTTAATTTGCTGAGAATTTTTAGTGGTAATACACTTGATTCTGCACCTGAATCTAATTTAAATCTAATATTATGATTATTAATTAAAACATATTCATACCAACATGATACATTCAAAGAATTTTCTTTATGTTCATAAATTTCAACATAGTTGTCTTGATTTAGTTCGGTTTTTCTTTGTAGAATATTTGAATTGTCTTCATTCGATGTCTGGATTTCTTCTATTTTTTCTTCGTATCTTGGGTTTTCATTTTTCTCTTTTTTATCTTTTGCATCCTTTCTAGAATTTTTGAAATCTGATGTGGATAGTTGATTTTTATCTTTCGAGCGACACATTTTTGCAAAATGTCCTTTCTTCTGACATACAGCACAAGTTTTGTTGTATGCAGGGCATTTCCCTCTCGTGTGTTCAAAGCCACATCTTTTGCATTTAATTAGTGCTAGTGAAACTGCATTGACTCGCTCTTCTGGAGTTAATAATTTTATATGCTGCTCGGATAATTCTACAGATTTACAGTATTCTTGTATTTTTTCAAGGCTCATGTCAGGTTCTCTAATTAATCTTTGTTGTATTTGTTTGTCATTAATTCCTAGAATTACTCTGTCTTTTAACATTCTGTCAATATATGACTGTTTACAGTTGTCCTTTGAGCACATGAATTCGCAGTTAGCAGCTTGCTTTTTTAATTCAGTTATAAACGAATCAATGGTTTGATCTTCCTTTTGAATAATATTATTGAATTTAAATGTTTCCATTGTTATATTTTTCTTGGGTAGAAAATACTGGTCAAAACAGTGTAGGACATTTTCTAGTGTTTTTATATTATCCTTAGGAAAGGTATTGTATATATCCAGACCTGTTTCTCCTATTGTATGTAACAGTAAGGCAATTTTTACATCTTCCTGTTCTTTACTTTTTCCTGATGCTAGCATAAAAATCTCGAACCTTTGTTTCCATTTCGGCCATTTACTAATTGAATCTTCCATGGAAAATTGTTCTGGTGGTTTGCACTCCATTTTGTTTTCGTTACCTATCTGTTGGCGGGAACTAGTATGTTATCAGGATTGTTATCACGTTTTAATTAATACTTCTGACACCATGTTTTGTTGTTTCTTATGTGGGTTCGTTTTAATTAAACGTTAACACACTTTTCATTTTAAAACACTTTATTAACAAAGCTACAGTAACAGATATTAAATCTTATACATATGTATGGCGCTACTAGAAGCCATCATCTCTGTATCTAGTTCGTTGACAAAACTCCTATTCTAGTCTAAAACTACCAATCGCTACCAATCTTAAATAATAAAAACCCTTACACAACAGATCGAATTATGTAAAAAGGACCATAAAAAGAAATCATTAGGTGCTAGATTAGTAGATCGCGCTGGCTATTTAATAGGACCCCAGTTACCGATCCATCTGTTTTCAAAAACCGCGTTTAAAAAGTTTGTCACATAACGACTATTATGCGCTGGGCAACCATCTTGCTGAAACCAAACTGCGGGGATAATACTCTTTTCAAGTAACTCTAGATATCTATTTACGTTTAAATTACCGCCAATAAAAAAAAGGCCCAATTACATGATCCCCAATTATACCTGCCCATACGTTGGTATATTTAAATGTAGATTTTTACGCGACCAGTAGCGACAAACTGCGCGATTATGATTCCCGTGTAGCTGAAATGTTTTTTCATCTGTGAACAAAACGTTATTAAAAAAGAATTCATTATCGTGATATGTATTAATCATTATTTCGCAAAATTGCATACGGCGATAATAATCATCGGGAAAAAGTACTTGTAAACTTGTAAATTTGTATGAACAATAAAATCTTTTGAACCGTTGTTTTACAGATACCTAATTTGCGGGCAATTTGTCGAGATGACATTGTAGGATTTACTTCAACTAAAGCACATACTCGAATTTCTATATCGCTTATAATTCTTATCCGGAACAACTTTATTTTTATTAGTTACTAAAGAGAATGTAGTGCTTGCTTTGGGAATTTGACTTTCGGGGTAATTAGCTGCAAATAAATCTCGAGTTCTTCCGCGGAATTACCACCGTAAAATTGTTTAATCATAAGAGTTTTTGCTCCGATGTATAATACTCCATTTTTTATATGACCGTTAGCTAACTACCAACAACGCGATTTATTGAACAGTGTGAGCGAGTTGTTCCTCTGCGAAGAATAAATTGCAACTGAACTGTGGAAGCGACGGCTAATGCGACTGCGCGACTACACCGTATAAATGTGACTTTTTTGGACAAATGCGAGTGCATCATAGGCATATGCTGTTGTCATCCAGATGAACATTGCGTCCACTTGTTTACCGTTCTAATACACAGACATCTCTATCTGTTTCGCTTACACTAAAGGTATCGCGATAATGCACACGCACGCGCCCTTATGGTATATATATATATTTACATTTTATATTTGTCATTGTTTTCTAATTGACAACCAGTTGTCATATTGTTATTACTTTTAATTCATTTTATGCCACTACTACCAAGAAGATTTTCAATTTTTCAATACATTTGTATAATTGGCAAAGAATTGTAATATATTTTATTAACTGCCTGGTTGAAATAAGGCATTACACAGTATTAGGTATTTTCACAGTTGTTTTACACTTGGACATTTTGGATTGACATTTTAAGGTAATACTATATTTTTTATTCACATATTAATGCTTTAACATACACTTTCTTTGTTATGCTGCACTGACAAAACCAAACTAGGTAGAAACATATATGTCTGTAGCTACAAATACATCTTAACACATACATAGTTGCATCGTTAATTGTTTGTGTATTTCAATCAAAATTGTACATGTTTAGGTGAACCTAGGCCATTTTGATAGGATTACATGAGTAATTATCGATTGTCCTATGCTTATTTGCTTTCATTTACATTTATACTTGACTATTTTACATTCTATATTGTTATATTATCAACAGTTCTACTCTTAATTTTTCTTTACATAGTTGCGTCGTTGTTATTTGTATATTTGGATTGACTGAACAGTTTGTGGTAGACCCCAAGCCTTTTAATGTGATTATAGAAATAATCTCGACTGTCCTATGCTTATTGATTACATTTTCATTTATACATTTTGTTTTACATTTTATATTTGTCATTGTTTTCTAATTGACAACCAGTTGTCATATTGTTATTACTTTTAATTCATTTTATGCCACTACTACCAAGAAGATTTTCAATTTTTCAATACATTTGTATAATTGGCAAAGAATTGTAATATATTTTATATATATACATATATATAGGAATAATAGGTTCTTGGGGAATCTAGCAATCATAAACTGGTTGTGCTTTAGTTCTTTATTCTTTCTGCCAATATTTCGTACATATGATCGTGTACTTCATCAGGGCATCAACTGTGGAAGCAGATCACAATAATTGAGTGTGTTGATATATTAAAAGTTTACAAATGTACTTACAATGCGAACTGTTTATGTGGACAATATCACATGATACAGAAGTGCATGTTTCTTTAGGATTGATTTTCATTATCCTAAAGAAACATGCACTTCTGTATCATGTGATATTGTCCACATAAACAGTTCGCATTGTAAGTACATTTGTAAACTTTTAATATATCAACACACTCAATTATTGTGATCTGCTTCCACAGTTGATGCCCTGATGAAGTACACGATCATATGTACGAAATATTGGCAGAAAGAATAAAGAACTAAAGCACAACCAGTTTATGATTGCTAGATTCCCCAAGAACCTATTATTCCTGTGTTCTAACGGCAAAGACTTCTTGCTTTCTCTTATATATATATATATATATATGCATCATTTGTAAGCTTAGCTTTACTATGATATGTATTACATATGTTTTTTTCAACTATTAATTGATCTGAAAGGCAACTTTAAATAACATTTTTACTCCAGTTATGTATTGAAAGTTTACAGTAACTCGTGGCCACTAGCAAATATTTATTTTCACTTATAATACCATGAGTAGTCAAAGTTATGTCGATTATTTTTGTGGTGGTTACACGAATGTCTTTCATGATTGCATTTAAATACTACGAGTGCGGAGCACGAGTAGTATTCGCAATTATGAAAGACATGAGTGTAAAGCACCACAAAAATAGTAGACTCAACTTTGACTACGAATCGTATTCGAGAGACTATTCAATGAACCAAATCAATTTTTCATATTAAAATGACTCAAAATTTAGTTACACATGATTACGTTTCCATGTCAACAAAAAAGACATTTATGTTTGTCATTAAAATTTTTGGAATCGTGTTCCTATTTAGTTCGTTTCGTTGAATAAAAACTGGTGTTTCTAAATAATGGGAACTGAGAAAAGATTTGGCACGAAATCTGAAGACGAAATCGATGCTGAAATTTGCGAAAATATCCCTTGGAACACGAAGAAATCCAAAGATTCAGTATGGAGACAATTTAGTACATTTTTAACAGCAAAAGGCTATAAACTGGATCAATCTACTTCTCCTGTGGACTTAAATGTCATCTTAAAGTCGTGGGCATGTAATATGAAGAAAAAAGATGGGTCCGATTATAAAGAAGGCGTCATCAAGCACATGTGGAACGTGACGGCGAAAATGGTTCAAGAAATGTTCTTCAATCAGTGGAAAATAAACGTAAACCCGTTTTCTGATGCAATATTTAAGTCAGCACGTGACGCCAGGGATGCTACAAGAAGAAAACTGCAAGCGTGTCCTGAAAAAAGAACCAGCAACGCGGCGGCACTTACAGAACCAGAATACTTAAATATGATACGCATATTAGATGAGAGTACCCCAGACGGTTTACAGAAAAAGTTTTTCTTAATAGCATCTTACGAACTAGCTTGGCGGGGAGGAGAAGGGAGCAACTGTTTCACCTATTACTTAAGGAGGAACTCGATAACAAGGGAAGAAGAACTGGTAGAATTGAGTATAATCCAGTATTTTCGAAAACTGCGCAGGGGGGAACTAAATCATTGACAGGCAGCAAGTGGTTGAAAGAGAATAAAAGCAATACCGATATGTGTCCAGTTAGGTAACCTATTTATATTTAATTTCAAGACGGTATAATTAATATTCTTCTGTTATTTAGATTGTATTATCTACTGAAATCGAAGAGAGGAAAAAATGTGAAAACAGAAAGGATGTTTTTGACACCGAATCCGTTTTGGGATAAAGTTGAGAATGCGGTGTGGTATAAGAACAGTCCAGTTGGTATATGTGAGATCAGTAAATGGGTGAAGTTATTAGCTGAAAAAACTGGATTAGATGTTAAAAGAAGGAAGATATCAAATCATTCGGTACGCTCTTCAACTGTATCATCTCTGGCGAAAGCTGGAGTCGGAGAGCAACAACTGATGAAAATAACGGGACACCAAAATCTGAATTCCATAAAATCGTACTTGCAGCTTGATGATGAGCACCACGAGTCGATTATCACCAAAATGCGAAGAAATTTTACAACAACAAATGTGTCATGTACAACTTCGACATCTGTCAGTAATAGTGACGGTATTAAGCTACAAGAGAAAGGTACTCCCTCGGGTACTCCCAGTGATAGCTCTGTTCCAGAATGTCTGCTGCAGCACTGCAGTAATGTTAGTTTTTCTAATTGTACCTTCAATATTGTTAGTAAATGAGTTACATTAATAAAAACTTTCACTTGTTTAAAATATCCACTTGAATACCTTCTAGGAAGATATAATCGCTGAAATTTCCTGTTGCTATGATACGAAAGTAAATATTTGCTATTTTATTGGTTCATATTTGAACAATGACAGGTGAATTGAATAGTCAAAAAAATCTATAATTTGTTATTTCAAAGTATAATTATTAGAGTAGTAAATTTAATTAAAAACAGTTTAAGAAATAATAATATTCGAATTTAAATAATTTAATAAATTTTATTACATGTGAACACTTAACGGTATGCAACCCGCCAAGGCCGAACCATTTGTACCCTGCCCGTACCCCACCTGGCATCCCTTTATTTGTCTATAAACTGACATTATGCTCTCTCTATATATCTTACTTACTCTAAGAATATTCCAAATCATGACATATACAGCATCATGAAGCTAAACGTTTGCAAACAGATGTTCTGAAAGTGAGGAGCTTGCTCACAAAAACAGTTTTATTTGAAAATCAATAGATGATTTATGTTATATTTTATTCTTTTTCGTAATATATTTTTGATTTCTCTGGCAAGAAATCCAATCTTCCACTATTCGCTGCCCCTAGAATGCTTTCAGAAATATCGACATCTTCCGTGATTTCTTTCAAAAGCGTGCGCACTTTGACGTATTTTTGTATAGAAGTGACATTTGTTGATATTAAACAAACTCAGACTGGTTTTTAAGTCCCAAATTTTATCCAGATTACGCCTCCTTGTTTAGCAAATGAAAATATCAATCCTCTACGATCTTTGTCATATTAACTGAACGGGAGATGAGATGGCGCTAGCGTTATTTGAAATTTTTTGTTATGTTGTATATCATATTAATTTATATGTTGATATTGATCGCGAGTTTATGATTAAATCAGTACAGAGTGAAAATTAGTGAAATGTGGTGTACTGTAAACTCAGGAATATATTGCGTTAGAGTGATTTCATGTATTATAGTGTGTAAGTATAATGAACAGAGATTTCTATCAATATTAAAATCTAAGTATTCGTATTTTTTGAACCTACACGTAGAAGGTATGTGTGTTTTGTGCAATAGTTTTGTGTATTTTTCTATTACAATAATAACGTATTAAATAAGCATATTCTAAAAGCAAGCTCATTTCAAATTCCGCGCCAACATGATAAGTTAACGGAAAGACTATGGACTCAAATGTGATATACGCATCCATCCTTCAATGCAAGTTGAAAACCTCTCCCTTTATATTTTACATATTATATTGAATGAGATAAGATTAGGTATTTCTCAACACTTAAAAGTATGTACAGTATAGATTGTTCTTATTTTTGTATATAATCTATACCCATATATTATTAAATAAATAATTTCTATTGGAGATGTATTATTTTCTTTATTATAGCGTTTATACATAATATTAAAAATATTTTTTGTCACCATATGTGATATAAGCAAGTATTTTTATAATCCGCGCCACTTTGCTTTAGTTGGGGCTTTCGCACCAAGCGCTAGTTCTGTTTGAACACCAACAAACTTCCGTTATAAAGCTTCTATAAATTTCTATTGGACATTTATAGTAATACATTTGTGTAATACATATTGTGTACTTATTCAACTTATTGGCAGTTTATCAATAAATAAAGGTTAATAATGGCTGATTATGTTGACCAAGTTCATATGAATGACGCAATGCTTTCGGCAAATACATTTAATGTCAAGGAAGAACAGTGCCAACAAGACAGTATAGAAGATAAAGTGTATATCTCTGAAACTGATCTTATTGTAGACAATGCTGAATTACAACGCTGTATTTGCTATCCCCAAATAAAACAGTATGAAGAGTCCACAAGTATGGACAATATTAAAACAGAATTGGTATCTTTTGAAGAGACTAAAGTACAAAATGACGACGTTAAAAGTGAAAGAGGGATCAGTGCTGATATTAAAATTGAAGATAATGGACTGCTATGTAAGTAAATGCATATTAATAGCTGTTTGTTGTCATTTTTGTTGTGATTTTTTGTAGCCGTAATCTGAAATGATAATAACAGGTCATGGTTAGGGAGAATAGATTCAAATATTTATCATCTATGAACATATTTTTTTAAATATAAATTGGTTTATTTTATTACATGTAAATATATATTTGCAATTACAAAGTTTGGAAACATTATCACAATATTACCAAGATGGTAATATTGTGATGTTACATCAACAGATTAGATATTGGAAAGTTTTGAAAACTCATGTTTCTTTTGACATTTCCATTGGTGCTGTTTCAGGGCCAGGAGATATCTAACAGCAACAACTCCATTAGACGTTTCTAATTGAGTTGTTTATAAGTAATGATGAAACATCTGCAGCAGAAATATAAAATACACGAGCCTAACATAACATAATAATAAAGTTAAAGTGCATTTAGAATTTATACTGTTTATTGAAAAACAGAATCTCACTTAATAGGATTCTCATTCCATTATAAAGACCTAACAGTAATATTTCATTTTTAAACCTGTTTATTTCTCAAATACTAAGGTTCAGGTTATTTCCATTGCCAAGTAAATTTTCACTGCTTCTTGACATCCAAATATAGTATATTACATGACTATTTTGAGAGCTGACAGTATGACATGTATGTTTCATCTCCATACTTATTTAAAAAATCATCAAGTGGCAATAAATGCTACGATTTATAATCTCTGTGTATTTCGCCAACAGACTGTGAATACTGTGAAGCATACTATGTAGACTACTGCCTCGAATGCGGAATGCTTGTTCATATTTTAAACCGGAATGTATTGCATAGTGCAAATAGCGGAGCACGAGCAGATATACCAAATGATATTTTAGAAATAAAAGATTTATTTGGACAAACTGGAATATATGCTTTGAGAATTATTCCTGCAAGTGTAAAATTTGGTCCTTTTACTGGACTCAGTGCAACAGAATGTCCCTGGAAAATGAAAGGGGATAAATTTGTTTTGGACAAAAGTAAATGGAAATATTTAAACTGGATGCAATATGTTAATCCTACCAAGAATACTTGTAATGGAAACCTGCATGTATTTCAATCTGAAGGTAATATATATTATCAAAGCACTCGGCAGATCCAAGCTGGTGAAGAATTACTGGTGTATTTTGGTAAGGAATTCGGAAACAGCCCGAGTACAATTGTCATGAATTTTGGTACTACCATGAAAAACATTAGTAAGGATGTGTTTGCCTGCACATTTTGCTGCCTTGGATTCAGCTCGACATCGCATTTGGCTAAACATAAAACCCTTTGCGTTGATAGAGCTGGAAAGTTTTCAATTGAAGGTACCGTGCCATTGATGTTTCTGTATTTGAGTATATTGATTTTCGTATTTTGAATATTATCTTTAAATTTTTTTTATTAATTGTTGTTTGTTTTTTGAAGTTTCTTGTTCAAATGAGTAGAATTGATTAAGATGAAAAATATTCCGAGAAAGAAATTGTTTAAGATTGATATTGAGTTACTCGATGCTCTTAAAACTTATTGCATCTCTCAGTGTAGGAAGTTTAACACCTGTGTCATTTACCGGTTATAATTCTCTACATGCATTTTTTTTTTGTCAAGGATTAATGATAAACACTCATCTATAAAACTTGAAAGTAAATACATACTCATATAACTCTTGGTAATAAAATATTATTGCACTACAAACTCCAAAAAGCATAGTGCTTTTATTTAACACCACTTAAAAACTAGATATGCTTAAACAACTTGGCTTCAGCTCAGGAAAACACCGAAAATTACATCGTAAAAACAGATATTGTAAAGAATAAATTAATAGTTATCCGCGGTAAAAGTAATTTTCAATAGAGAAACAGATAGCTTATGTTTACATGTTCGGCCCTATATTTCATTGTCCAAAATGCCAGTAATATTATAGAAGAGGTTAAGAATTTCGGAATTGTTTGATGCAAGAGCTGTTAGGTGTTGGTTATATGTTGTTCACAAATTGTACAATTTTTCTTAATATAAAAATCATTCTGAGCATGTAATTTACTGGTTGTGTTTTTTCATGAATTTTCAGAACTCACACAGTGCTCGTTTTGCAAAATCCACTTGGAACGGCAGGAATTTTTTGAACACCATATGGCCTTCTGCGGCGAAAGGAATGCCAGGTACGATTGATTGCTTTTTGTATAATAGTGCATAAGGAGAGTCAGTCCTTCATTATTGTATACAATAGATGAATGAATGTGAATAAGGTGTCTTTTTTAAGCCTCCTAGAGTGT
The DNA here is from genome assembly GCA_963170755.1 of Amphimallon solstitiale. Taxonomy (NCBI): domain Eukaryota; kingdom Metazoa; phylum Arthropoda; class Insecta; order Coleoptera; family Scarabaeidae; genus Amphimallon; species Amphimallon solstitiale. Next base: position 24,423,337 of record OY720677.1, on the reverse strand, counting down.
GAGTCTGTAGCGCACTATCTAATATATGGAATTTTGTCATCACATTCATTTCATTTCATGTAAGAATGCATAAACACATTTAAATGCAGTGTACTCTCTCTTAAGCGGACACCTCCGGTCGCCTTAAATTTGTGGAAATGTGTTTGTACATACATACATACATGCGTACTAAATGTATTATATACTTTTTGTACTCACCGCCTGTAAAGTGACATTTGGCGCATGTGTCGCTCGACCAGGAAAGAGTATTTCTCGGTCGAGGCAACTGTAAAAATTGAAAAAAACACTGGCACTTTGGGACATTTAAAAAAAATCTAACTTGATAGTAATAAAATTTAGTTTATAAAATACTACTTCCCTCGACTATTCTTCACTAAAAGTTGGGGAAATAGGAGTAATAATTAAAATTCTTCCAATAAATTTATTGCGCCATCTATTTGACTATTTTAAGTAACATTGAAGTTGACAGTTAATTATTATCAACCCAAAAAGCAATGAATTCACTATAAATATAATTCACAATAAATTTGTGGCGCCATCTATATGACGACATTTTAAGCGACATTCAAGCGCTATCTATTATTGACATTCATATTGGCAGTTCATATAATAAATTGTAATTGAACCAAATAAAACGCAATAAATGTACTATAAATTTATAAATATAAGAATAAATACCTCATGTTTGCCATGTGTAAGAGTATAATAACTTAATTTTAGGGAAAGTTGAGTAATAGTTACGTACATGAAATGCTTAAATTTATTAGGTAATCTATCTTAGGTTAGGTATGATACTAATGACATTAATCAATAATATTTTTTTAATTTAATGTTCGTACAAAAAAATATTGTACAAACCACTTGCGTGAAGACATCTTCCACGCATTCGCGCAATTAAAAGCACTCGCTTCCTGCGATCGCTTGTGCTTACAATGTGCGCTCATGCGGGAAAACAGTCTTCCCGCACTTGGTTCGTAAATAACTATTTCAAACTTAGTATTAGTTCTCTATGTACATACACATTTACACAGAAAAAAGACACAGCAGTAATATGTATTTGTACACTTCATTTAACATTGAAGTGCATATGTATGTATCTACATGCCTATTTTTAAACTTATCAGACATCCATAATTAAAAAAACAAGAAAATGGGTGTGCTTAAAACCACACAGCAGAAGTGAAAACTTCATCTATGCGAGTTTAATTATACGAAATCGAACTTTTTTTTTTTCGTTCTATATTACATTAGGGTCATCCTGCATCGACGAATTCAGTTGCTGAGATTTAGTGTGCTTCTTTTGACGATATTTCTTCACGCGCGCATTATACAATTCCCTTTTTCGTTTTAATTTGTCATCGATTTGATTTTCTTCATCCATCCTGTGTAACAAAAAAGAATTAAATGCTTATAAATTCGTATATAATGAGCAATTAAAGCAATGCTCTATTCTCAACGTTTCTGTTTTGCATTGGTATACAAATTATAGTAAATGCGTGTGGACGTTATTTAACACCCGGAATATAACCGAGCAAAGAAATAATGTAAACAACTGTGTGTTGTTTACATTATATCTGAATAGGACTAATTCATAGGGCGAACTGCAACATCTGTTTACGCTCGACAAGAGTCCGAGAATCAGAGAAAAAACTGCCATAAAATAAGGAATTTTATGAATAAAATCCTTTCTTCATCGGCCTAGGTACAAGGGTGACGAGTTTTTAAAATTTATTATATTTACCTTATATTTCGCAATATAATACATATATATATATTATATATATATAATATGTACGCGTATGTTTCAATAACATACGCGTACATTCTTAGTTATCATTTATTTAGATCTAGAACGTCGTACTTTTTCTGATATGAAAATTAATTGTCAGTGATTCCGAAATTTATTGCAAAGTCTGTAAAATATCGTCACTTAGCCTTGCTAAAACATACACAGAAATAGTTTTTATGCAGAGAATTTCGATAGTTTACAAAATTTCGTTACATGTTTAAATGACGATGCTCGAAGTATTTCTGAGTGCAAGGAACTAACACAAATCCCAAATTTAAAAAATCAGTTGCCTTTGCACTTTAGGAAATTTGCCTAAACTAATCACATATTTTGAAAATCGAATCTCAAATTAAAAAATGAGGTGTGGCCACTACACGACTTTCTTATACGTATGAGCGTTTCAAACTACACAATTTTAAGATTTTTCTTACACAAAAATTATTCAAAATCCTATTCTAAGTACTTCTATTCTCTTAATAAATCGCTATAGAATGCATACTTAGCAAGATATTCGAAAAAAAAAGTTACTTCCATTAGTATTTCTTATATGTCAAAATACTATTATATTAAAATTCAATTTCAACTTATATTTATTATTACAGTTTTTTTTAATAATACTGAGATTATTTACTATTAAATGTCTTACATAAATTAATCAATCTTTTCAATGTTAAAGGATTTAATTGAATGTTAAACTGAATTTCATTTATCTGTTTAGATTTCTTTTAATACATATGTTCAAATACCTATGAATACATATAATAAATGTTTCGGATTTATATCAAAGCAGAGGTTATTTTACAGGTTCACTTTTTTTAACATACGTATTTATATTTGGTAATAAATTTGGAATTACTTACTTTTGATTTATTAAAATGTTATCCTTGTGAGATTCACAAATATATGAGTATGTTTTTCATATACACTGTTTGATTTATCACTGAACTATCTAGGTTATTGTAATAAACAAACCAAACTTATCTAATTCATTTCCCATTAGAACGAAAACAGCATATTAAGATATTGTAGTTATTCGAATATAAACCCACGTGGGAATAGAGTCTAATTTAGAATCATGCTTATTAATAGAAAATACAATTTATTTCAACTATAGAAATAGATAGTTATGATATAACAAATGTTAGAATGGTTGTACCAATAGAAACACTTTTATAAATCACGTGTTAGTATACGCGTGACATTAGTTGATATCGGATTTGCCTATGAATACTATAGATTCATATGAAGTAGATAAAACGATCAAAGCATTGAGATATAATTATTGAACCCATTAATAGATTTTAAGTAGATATCTTTAAAATTTCAAATATTATTTATTTTAGAACAAATATAGAATCTAAATTAAATATACAACAACGTGTTTGACGAGCATTAAATTATGGCGCACAACGTGGTTGCAATTTTTTTCAAATAAATTGTTATGCTACTAATTATAGATAGTAATATTTAATCAAGTGGAGCACGTTTGTTAAAAAAAAAAATTTTTTGAATCAACTAATTATTTTGAATAATTACAATATCTAATATAATACTAATAATTTTTTTTAAAAAAGGTAGTAAATTGTGGAAAAACAATAAAAGTCATTTGTCATATTAGTTTACTGATTTATTGGTATATTACATAATTATTTATTTCAAATTGTGCATTGGCTGTTTGATTTTTTAAATATGCCTAATACAAGAAAAGGTACAGTAGCTGGTGAAGGATCTTTAGCAGGTTCTGAAGAGAGTATAGATATTCAGACCATGATTAAGAATTTACAAGAGGTTATGCAAACACAAATGATAAACATGCAGACAAATATACAGTCACAAAATGAAAACATTTTAACACAATTTGAATTACATAAACAAGAGATTAAACAATATATAAATTTAAATATACAACAACTTAATACTAACATACAAGACATAAACACAAATATTTACAACTTACAAACTATACAGGGTCAATTGGATCTTAAGTTTGATTCAAATAGCAAACAATTACAAGGACAGCTGGATATTCAGAAGCAAGAATATAAAGAAAGTATTGAAGGTTTACATGGAGAGATAAACAATCTCAAAGACGAAATAAAGAAGGAATTACAGGATAATGTTAAAAACATTCAAATAAATATGATCAATCTAGAACACAGAATGTACCTTAAAGTTAATGTAAATACTGAGAAGATAGAAGAATTGGAGATCAAAGCTAAGAACAACCTAGAGGAATTGGGAAAGAAAATAGAAAATAAAATACAAGAAGAACAAAGGGATGTTCAAAACCAATTTGACGTTATTTCATCCAGAGTTAAGGATACTAAAGAAGAAACAAAACATCAAAGGAGATCTGATAATTTTAAAAGAAGAGACTAAGAAATTAGAAGGTAAAGTAGATCAAGTGGATGAAAACTGTAAAATAAATTTAGGCAAATTTCAACAGAAGGAGACTGAATTCTTTGAAGTTATTAAGAAAGAATTAGACTTACTTAAGAAATCAGGGAATAGAATTATTTTAAATGATAGGAATAACACATATAACACATATTTAAGACCGGAAATGTGGCCAAAATACCGAGATAATTGTGATCAAGTACATGCGATGACCTACTTAAAGAATATTTCAAAGCTGACACAAGAGATTGAAGATGAAACACAGAAAATGAATCTGGTTAGATTAACATTAGAAGGAAGGTGTCTGGAATGGTATTTAATGTTTGAGGATAAATGCACTAATTTCGATCAATTTAGCAAAGAATTTACTCAACAGTACTGGAATAAAAATATACAAGACAGAACAAAGATTAAATTACTGACAGGGAGATATAAAGAAGGAATGACAAACAGGGAAAACTACGCCAGAGATATGTTTAACCAATCAAAACACTTACCGGATATTAATGAAGAAGAAATTGTTAGACATATTCTAAATCACTTTATTTTAACTGATGGTGAGGTTGTTATCAGTAAAAGTGTTAGCAACATTGAAGAGTTAATGGAGACTTTGAGAAAACTAGACGATTTGACAGAATTACAACGAATTAACAAAAGGAATAATTATCCTATAAACTTTAGAGAAAACAATTATAATTATGGTGGATTCAGAAGAGATTATAACTCCTATCAAAATAGAGGAAATTTTGATAATTCTAACAATTATAATAATAATGGAATCGGAAGAGGAGGTAATTTTAGAACTGGTAATGGTAATTCGAATAATAGACCAGAGTATTATCAAAACAACAATTATAGAGGTAATAATGGTAGAAATAATGGAGGGAAAGTTAATGGATTTGGACGGGAAAATAATAATGGAAGTGGTAATGTTCAAATAAGAGAGAATGGAAGACCACAGATTAACCAATTTAATATTAGAAAACAACTATATGAAGAACGGAATAACATACCAGAAAACATACAAAATAATTATGAAAATACAGATTTGGGACAGGAATCACCAGAGAAAAAAAAACGCCGATTTATGCAAACAAAGAGAGTTTGAGGACGTTGGAGTTCAACCGTTCTCAACCGAGCACTTCGACGAATTAGAATCACCAATTTTAATATGTACTTATTACTTAAATTTGACATCTAACCGATTTTACGACAATCCACACAATTTTATTAAAATAAATGATGAAAGCGATATTGTGATAGATAATGACATACCAATGATAGATATTGAGATTAGGAATATCAAAATTAAAACAATTATCGATACAGCTGCAGAGGTCTCACTCTTGAAGAAGAATACTTTAGAAAAGATAGAAAATTATAAGGAGCATTTAATTAAAATTAAGAAAATGGACGTTATCGCTACTAATAAGAAGAAGATAGGAATTATCCAAGAGAAATTTTGTATAGACGTTGTTATCAATAAAAGGTCTTATATACTTGAATTTTATGTATTTGAAAATATGAATTTTGAATGTATTATGGGTATAGACAATATTAAAAGATATGAAATGGTTATTGATTTTGAGAAGAATTTATTAAGGATAGGAAGTAATGATGTTGTATTAAATGAGAAATCTAAGGGAATAGAAGTGAATAATTATAATATTTTAAGAGAAGATGATTGGAATTTAAACAAGGAAGATTTTGAGGAGGAAAATATGGAAGATGGACTAATAGATAATAATAAAGAAGGTATATTTTTTCATACCGATAATAACACTGGGCAACAAATTTTCGAAAAGTTCATGCTTCCAAGCTGAAAATAGTCATTTCTTAATGAATTCAATGTGCTGAACACGAAAATGACTAAGAAAAAGCTGAATTGGCTACGGGTTTTCCAGAAGATTCCACTGTCGAAGTCTTGAGGCCAGTATCTCCGCTTTGCTTTTCGACAGATCCAAATCGCGAACAAGATCGTTCATTTCATCCTGGGTAATTTTATGTGGTGCAGATGTTTCGTCAAAGCACGAAAAGTCATCATCCTTACTGCCACGTTGAGGAGAACTCGCCGACGCATGGCCATCCTCATCGTCTGAACTGATAGAAAAATCTGTAGGAGGTTCTGGAATTGGGAGTCCTTCGCCATGAGAGACAGGTCGCAGAGCAGATGGTATGTTAGGGTATTCAACTGTCCACTTCTTCTTCTTGGTGATGCCTCCAGAAGCTGGTCGTACCATACAGAAATAACAGTCGTCAACGTGATTGGTGGGCTCCCTCCAAATCATGGGCACAGCAAATGGCATTGCCTTTCTTTTGCCATTAAGCCACTGTGAAAGATTTACGGCACAAGTGCGGCAGCATACGTGTGGGGCCCAGTCTTTGTCCTGGTCGCCTATCTTGCAACCAAAATACAAATGATACGCTTTCTTAACTGTTGCACTGATGTTCTTTTTCTGTGCAGCAAATGTTACTTCTCCGCAAATATAACAGAAGTTATTTGCACTATTAACACAGTTACGAGGCATTGCTACTGTTTAGTTACGTTACACTATAGCAATCACTTATGTATGCTAGAGCTTCGAAAAATATGCGCGAATGAATGGACATTGCACGAGTTAACTGTCACGTCGGCCATTTATAAATAAATTATAATTAGCTATTGCTTGATATTGCGCAATCAATTTCGCAACACTCTCAATGGAAACTTACAGTAAATGCTGCATTAACTTCTTTGCATGAAGGGGTGATGCAATATGACGCAAAATTTCGTAATTTCTCACTAAATTGCATTACATTATGCAATAGCATCTATACAATGGACAAAACGTCAATATCTCTTGAACGTGAGCCAATCAACTTTTTTCAATGTGATATTCGTGTTCAGCACGTTGAATTCATTCAGGATTGGGTACTTTCACCTAAGAAGCAATTTCACTGTTGACCAATGTAATTTATATGAAGATAATAATTTATTTGAAGATAATGGTAGTACGTTGATTAAAGATGAGATTACTATATGTAATGAAGATGATGTTATATTAAAGAATTATATGGAAGATATTAATAATAATGGAATGGATATTGATGATGGAAATAAGGAATTGATGAAAGTTATTTTGATGGAAAATAGAAGATTATTCAATGAGGAAGTTACGTTTGCAAGAAATTATGAACATAAGATAATTGTATCCAGTGATGAACCATTAAATGTTAAAGTATACCCAATACCATTTCAGTATCGTAAACAAATAGATAAAGAGATTAACAAATTGTTAGAACAAAACATTATTGAACGATCAACTTCATATTTTATTAATCCTGTAGTAATTGTAAAAAAAAATGATAACAGTCTTAGAATCTGTCTCGACATGAGAGAAGCCAATAAGAGGGTTAAGCCTGGTTTTGAAGCTCCTATGAACATTAATGCTCTAATTTCAAGATGTGGACATAGTCAATATTTTTCTAAAATCGATTTAAAACATGCATTTTGGTTAATTCGTTTAGAAGAGGAATCCAAGAAATATTGTGCATTCAATATAAATGGAAATATTTATCATTTCACTGTCGCACCATTTCGTCTTATAAGTAGTCCTAGCGCTCTTATTAGATTTTTACATAAAATATTAAATAAATATGAACAATTTTGTAGTCATTACTTTGACGATATTTTAATTTTTTCTAAAACTAAAGAAGAACACATGCAACATCTTAAAATAATATTAACTACATTATGTCAAGAAGGAATGAAGATTAATCTTATGAAGTGTGAATTTTTGAAGAAACAAGTTAACTATTTAGGTTACTTAATAAAGGACTCAGGAATTACTCTGAACCCTGATAGATTAATAGATATTAAATCTTTTCCGCAACCAAAAGGAGTTAAAGATGTAAGATCTTTTCTAGGTATACTTAATTATTATCACAAATTTATTCCTAATTATGCTAGGAAAACACTACCACTAGTTAATCTATTGAAGAAAAATGTTAAATGGAACTGGAAAGATGAACAGCAGAAGGCGTTCCAAGAACTTAAAGATGTTTTCGCAAGTTCACTTCAGTTGTACCATCCGGATTTTGAACAGGAGTTTATTCTTCGCACAGATGCTTCAAATTATGCTATTGCTGCTGAATTAATCCAATTTCAACATGGTATTGAAGTTCCAGTATATTTCGTTTCCAGAATTTTAAGACAAAATCAAATTAAATTTTCAATATCAGAAAAAGAGATGTACAGTATTATATACAGTGTGGATAAGTTAAGATACTTTTTACTAGGAAGACATTTCGTTATTGAAAGTGATCATATTGCACTAGTATCTTTAATGAATAACAAGATCAACAATCATAGAATTTATCGATGGAGTCTGTTATTATCAGAATTTGACTTTGAGATCAGATATAAACCGGGAAAACAGATGATTGTAGCGGATATCTTAAGTAGAAAGTATGAGATTAAGGACAAAAATGAAATTCTAATCACGAATATAAATCTTAAAGTTTCTGGAATATGTTCAAAAAGTAGGATTAAAGAAGCACAAAAAGAAGAAGGAATTTCTAAAATTATGAAAATTGTACAAGAAGAAGGCAGTCATAAAGTATTTAACATTGAAAATGAATATTTAAAGAAATTGGTTGGTAGGAAAAACTTATATGTTATAGGTATACAACAAGCCTTGGAAATAATTAAACATTTACATGAAAAATTTCTACATATTGGAATAAGGAAAACGTGGATAATTTTTAGAGAAGCATTCTACTGTAAAAAAGATTATCAACTTATTAAAGGTTTTATACAGAAATGTAAAGTTTGTCAGTTGACAAAAGAAAAGAATTTTACTAATGAAAATTTATCAGGAACAATCGTAGCACAGAAAGATTACATATTCTATACTATATTCACCGAACCAATAGAATGGCAAAAACGCGTGATAAATGCGTGATTTTTAATACTGCCTGTCTATTGGCTCTGAGAGCTACATAGAAATCCTAAAACACACGATATAAATCATCTGCTTTCTGTGATTTTGTCACATGAATGTGCACGCAGCAAAATCACAATTTTAGAGAAGGATGAAAATACGTATTTGCTAATGTAGAACAAGTGAGCATATAGTGATTTTGCTAACATTGTCTGTTATTTTGAAATATATGTATACTTTTTGCTTTTTGCCTTTGCTATATAGTATCGATAGTATTGTGTATTAATTGTATTGTTCCTTGTATTTGCGCTGTTTGTATTTGTTTAAGTTGTTATTATTATTATTCTCAGTCTTTTTAAAGACTCTATTAATGATTAAAGGTTTATTGAAGGTAAGATCTATAAATTGTAAACAAAGCAAATGGTTTATAGGTTAATTATGTTTTAGCTTTCCAGGAGTATTGAATTTAAGTTTGTTTTTACCTGTTTATACAGTACTGTGCAAAATGCAGCCAGAACTGAAGAAACGAGTAAAGAGACATTTTACAGTGCTAGAAAAAGAGACTGTACTGAATATATTTACCAAACGTCAACAAGAATGCCCAGCTGACTCTAAGACACGAATTGTAGACTTTACAGCCGAAGCTGCAGGTATCTGCTCTGCAAGTGTTTTTAATATTTTGCGAGAACACAATGCACAAGATGTGAAACCTCCAAAGACGTATACAAGAGCACGATCTGTCCTGGATAATATTGATGATGATATGCGCAATATTATTAGACGTATAGTACACTCATTTTTCTATAAAAATGAGGTGCCAACAGTGAATAAGATTTTATTTAAAGTAAATGAAGATGAGAACTTGCCAAACCTCAAACGTACAACAGTGTGGAAGTTGTTGAAAGAAATGAATTTCTCTTTCAAAAAAAGAGCTCGTAATAGTTTTTTAAAGGAAAAATGTGAAATTGTTACATGGAGACGGCGCTACCTTCGTCAAATAAAAGAATTTAGGGAACAAAATAGAAAAATTTACTACCTAGATGAAACATGGGTCAATGAAGGCCATACTGTGCAAAAAATATGGGTAGATGAAACGGTAACAAGTCCAAGGCAAGCATTATTGCAAGGGCTCTCGACGGGTCTTAAAAATCCAACTGGAAAGGGAAGACGATTGATTGTTCTTCATATTGGTTCAGAAGATGGATTTGTAGAAAATGGCTTATTGTTGTTCGAGTCAAAAAGGACCAATGATTATCACGAAGAAATGAATGCGAATATCTTTGAGGAGTGGTTTGAAAAGGTATTGCCAACGTTAGAAGAAAAATGTGTTGTGGTATTAGATAATGCTTCCTATCACAGAAGAAAATTTGAAAAAAAATGGGCCCAAGTTAAAGGAGAAATTGCAAGGAAAAACACTACATTTAAATTAAAGGAAGTCAAAGAGCTGTTACACACATCATTGAACAATGTTACAAAAGAGAACTGGTTGAATGCCATCAAACATGTTAAAGAAGTAGAGAAGAATATGTGGGAGTTAGACGTAATTGTTGAAAATTTACAAGAGAGTTTCATTATTAATTTGGAAAGTTCTGAAAGTAGTGAATGTGACAGTGACATTCAGTAATAATTTTAATTGTCAACACAAAAAATTTAAAATATATGTTTACATTCATAGTTTCTTTCGCTCTTTCTTCTATATATTTTTTAAAAATAAAGTATATTGTGTATGCATTTTATTTATATATGTTTACTATGTATGTACTCTATTTATACACGTATAAAATATCTTATAAATTCATAATAAAGTAAGTACCTATGCCCTATTTAAACTTGTAATTTATATTATATACACATGTGAATAAAGACTTTAATACATTTGCTTCATTTTTAAATACCTATATTGCGTTTGTAATATTTGTTAAAATGCCTGATATTGATTATGACAAATGCATATGCCCAGCTGACTCTAAGACAGTTGACTTCACAGCCGAAGCTGCAAGTATCTGCTCTGCAAGTCTTTTTAATATTTTGCAAGAACACAATGCAAAAGATGTGAAACCACCAAATATGAATCCATTCATTCTTGAAATTACACAATTTAATAGATGGTATTCCACCTGTGCCAAGTACGGTTATTATTGTATATTTGGTTTTAATACATATTTATCACACTAAGCACCAAATGACAGTGTTTACGTATAAATGGATATATGTACCATTTATACGTAAACGTATATGAATATATGTACGTGTAGAGATACACAGCATACACTTAGGTGTCATTACCAACAGCGAACGCACAGACACCGGTGTTTCGGCCTTTGAGGCCTCTTCAGTGTACGTGGTGCTGCTGGCAATGATCCACAACTAAAACCGTGTCTTATGTCCGTTGAATCGCAGAAGTGCCTATGAGAATATCTCAGCGACATCTGCCATCCAAGCGCGACACCGAACACGACAGTTTCATCTTGCACACTGTGCTAAAGACAAAACCTGTACGCTAAATGTGTATCTCTGCATATAAGGCCAATAGGTGGCACCGCCATATCACAAATACATATTTATTACACTAAGGACCGAATGACAGTGTTCAAGAGTCTCGCCGCTTACATTTCTTAACAACTTATTTATTTTATGTGGAAAAGTACGTTTTTGATTAGGTGAAACATTTATAAGAAGTTAATTAAAAACCAATGGATGTGTAGTGCATTATTGTGAAATGTGAATCAATACTTTTGGCTCACTCTACATGCATGGCTGATAACAGCCGAACATTGTAGTTATGTTGGTGCATTATTATCTCAGTATACGAAGAAAAACAAAGCCAGTCATGCACTGATTAAGGATTAATTATTTAAACTTACAATACCTTTACAAAACAATCAGAGGTTTGTTTTACAAGATTTATTTATTAAAATAGTTTCACTTAATTATTATAGAAGCAATAGTTAATAAATAGTAATAAGAAAATAAGTTTAATCATACAGAAATATTATGTGTAAGATTATAAAAGTTTATTATAAATATTTAGTGTACAATGTATAACAGTGTAGGACTTAAGAAAATGTAAATAGATTTCAAATATATTAATAAATAAATTTAACTCATTATTAAAGTTTTGTGTTTTGTCTGTAACGAAATGCCTATTTAAATTCTAAAATAATGGCCACGTACAGGAATAAATTAAGATTATATAGTGCCATAAATAATTATAAATACAAAATCATTTATGACTTACATATTGCCGTGAACTCGCAAAATTTGTAAAATAAGAATAGTTGTAGAGATTGATTTAAGAATTAGTTTAAGCTTAGAAATAAAAATAAAAATAACAAAAAGTCCTATTTAAATATTATTGAGTAAAACTATGCAACAAGAACTACATGAAGGTATACAAAGTTGCATACTCATAGTCAATTTATTATTATTCCAGTAAATAATGAAAATATGCAAAATAAAGTTTATTAAATAAATATAAAACAAAAGATGTAGAATAAAAATTTATTAAATAAAGAAAAGTATGAAATAATATAAGTAATATATTTCTTTTGTAAGAGAATACACATGATGTATGGTTTATAAATCATGAAAAGAAATGAAATACGATATGCATAAAGCAGTAAAAATCTTATGAGACTTTAAGAATTAAATAGTATTAAAGAATAAAATTTACCTTAGCTTACTACTAGACTAAGAAAAAGGATATAAAAATATGTAAAACATAGAAGCAATCAGCAGTGACATATTTTTGTATTTAAAAGCTGACATTATAAATAAATAAAAGGTATCTGTGCTCATGATTTGTTCGTAACACAATGCTTCAGGGACTGGAGGCGGACGTGTTCTACAAGTACAGGCAGTGCGGGAAGAAAAATAATGGTTATCTTCAACATGTTTCCCATTTTGCCAAGGCACAATCCGGCTAAAAGAAAAGTAAAACTAACATTAATAAATGGAAAGAAAAAAAATGTATCGAACAATGAACAAGGTAATAGGTTCATTGACGAGTACAAAGAAGGATGGTATTAGTGACAAGAATAAACCTACCGTTGGGAATGATGTGCAAAGCAGAGGGGATCTTTGAATTGGAAGGTTATGTTGACGTTTAAGTGAATTGTGAACTGTCAGAACAAAATGTGTATGTGTGCGTGTATCAAGGCGGCAACATATGGGCAGCGATTTCACGGGAAAGTGTATTCCAGTACCAACCTAAACATGGACTAGAGGGCGCAATGGTCAACATAGTTTATTGTTGCCGCTATAAATACGAAGACAAGATTCGACAGGAGGACTTTCTGATAACACCTCCGAGAGGTGAACTTCTCAAAACACTTACAAAAGGAAGGTCTCTTAAAGAATAAGATTTTTTTTTAATTGTTATATTGTAGTTTTTCATTATTTCTTCAACACATATAGTCACAGTAATTTATTTTATTTAATACATTTGAATTCATTTGAAGCGTTCATAATGGACATTCAAAATAGATTTTTTGATAACAAGTAAGTTTATTATTTCTTTTGAAAATGAAGTTATACGAGTTGTTGGACAGACATTGATTTTTACGTGCGAATGATTAATCAATGTATTGTTGGACAAAATAGATAAGTAAATAATTTATCCTGTAAGGTTTATTTTAAATTTATATAGTTGGAATTACAACCAAATAGGATTAATGGTGTTGGTCAGTTGGAGAGATGTTACGTGAAAATGAGCATTTTCTTCATCGTATTGTCTAGACATCATTAATTTCTTTCAAATTAAGCGAATAATTAATTAGAATTTCACAAGGCATAGATTAAGAGCTAGATACAACACGTGCAAATGGTTGTCTAAAGCAATTAATTGAAGCCTATACATAAATATTATAACGTCGATAAGTATATTCATAAACGTACAATAAAAGTTTACATTTGTTTATTTGCAGGATAAATATTTATTTTGTTTGGTAGAATAAATAAATAAACAAAAGATTTACATACATTACAACCGGCATTAGGTATAAATGATATGAGCATTTTTCAATTATGTATCTTGTTTAGAGCATAAAGGTGTGTATATAAAGGAAACTATATTTTTGAATCCATAAATTACAAAATAAAAAATACATGATTATGTTGAATAGACATACAGTTTTTCTTTGAACAAAACTATTACCTTTTCCCTATAATGAACAAGAGAAAAATCATCAGCAAAGAAGAAGGAACCACAAACATTGCCAGGACCCACAATAGTTATAAGGTACATGACCCAACAATATAAGATAAAAATACAAAACCAATTATAAGTTCTTGGTGTGTAAAGAATAATTTAAAGAGTATAATGTGTACAAAAGACTATACCCTACGTGTGGTAATACACACAAAAATATGTTGTCACAGCATATAAATTATATGGCAATATTGTTATTTAAAATAAATATTTATATGCTACAGCAATATGTTAATTAGAACATTAAATACAATCACAATTTTATCTACACTGTTTCATTTTTGCATATTATTACACTTTTTTAACACGATGCTGAAATGAGATATTTTAAGGGGCTAACGAGTTCTTTTTTTAGAATAACTAAAATTCTCTTGCAGAATTTCTAATGCTTCCTTTATTAAAAATGATCTTTCTCCTAGAACATATCCTGGGTTAATATTGTTGCAAAAATTACTTCTTCCATTCATTTTTCAGATGTATGTCATCCCGAGTTTCACTAATGTAGCACATACTTCCCTGAGGAGTTATTGCTATTAAAATTTCTATCGTGCTTATAAATAGAACAGTACTGCTGCTGAACTAAATTATTATCTGGTTTTCCAATGAAAACTTCAAAGCAGGCAATAATTACAGCTGTTTTTTTCTTGAAACACTTCTTTCAAACATACTGCAATACAGAATGTTCTGGTCACATAATTATAAGTTTTAGCCTTTGATAACTAAATAATGACCTTAGCAAGTTAATTTAATAAGATAATTGTTTAATAAGAGCACTTACAGTCAAATTTTAATGATACAAATCTGTTTGTTTACCAACAACGGCCATATTGAATTTGCCCTATTTACGAATATTTTGTTGATATGGGTTATGTTTGAGATTTGCTTATTTTAGTTATCTAAAAAGACAAAACACGCATTTTTTGTAAATTTAAATCGGTTTAGTATTTTATATAAACTAATAAATTGTTGTTTTCCAAAATTTGAACATGTAATTAAAAGATTTTATAAACTTCAATGTTAATGTAAGCACTCTATTGTAAATTGGGCTGTGCACGTGTTACGGTCGTGGACAGCTCGTGATTACTCTATATGTTGGGTGAACAGAGTATAGCAATCGATTATCTAACTCAACTTCCAAGAAGTTCCCAGGGATATAGAAATCTATTAGTTCTGTATGATCTATATACTAAATATGTTAAAATCATACCAACAGCTAAATGTGATACAGAAACTACGTTATGTACTTTAGAATCATTTTTCACGGAATTTGGATTTCCAAAAATCATATTAAGTGATAATGCAAGTTATTATACTAACGAAAAGTATAAAAGATATTTGGAAATAAGAAATATCAAAGCATACTATACTAGTATTAGACATCCTCAAGCAAACCCTTGTGAGAGAATGATCAAAGAAGTGATCAAATATCTCAGAATTATGCTTGAAGAAAATCATTACATATGGCTAACGAAGATTAAAAAGATTGAACACATAATTAATAATACACCAAATACAGATATAGGATTGCCACCAATATATTTAATGACTTTACAAAATCCAGAAAGACCATGGAATGATACAGAATATGCAGATTTAGAAGAAACTTTTGATAAAATTAAACAACATTACATTAAGAAACAAATCAAAGTTAAAAAACAAAAAAATCCACGACATACTAAAAAATACAATATTGGAGATAGAGTAATTATTAAAAACCTAATAGTCACTGATAAGTCTAAGAATCAAGTAGCTAAATTTGTGAAAGCTCACATCGGTCCATTTGTAATTAATAAGGTATTTGGAAATACATTTGAGTTGACAGAACCATATACAGGGTCGATCCGAGGAAGGTTTCACATATCAATGTTGCATGATTATTTTGAATAAGTTTATTTAAATATGATGGTAAACTAGTATAATAGAGAAAAAAAAATATAATTATAAATTAATTTTTTTTATATAAGAAAGAAGCAAAAATAAGCTGTTATTAATGTTGTTATTAACAACTTATTTGAACTTATAAAAGGTTTCTATTCGTATGAAATTCATGACATTCATAATTAAAGTTGACATATGTATTTGCTTTAAATGAGTGAAATTTATAAATAAGTGTCTTATTTATTTGATATGTAGTTGTGAAAGTAAAGAATAATCATATTTAAAATATGTGTTTTAGAAAGAGAAAGATATATCAAGGTATATTTGAATTGTTAAGTAACTATATATTATAATGATAAACTAACTTGATGTAAAAACTTAGTTACCAATTTGGAGAAAAACCTAGGAGATTTTGTTAAAAACAAATAAGAGAGAGAATTTTTTGAATTTTATTGAAAATAGGGAAAGCAATTTATTTTTCTCTAATAAAACATTATTTTAGTGTTTAAATACAATATGAAAGTATACAGAATTGTAAAATAGTTATAATAGAAAAGTGAAACTAAGTGACTTACTAAAATTTAAAGAATACTTTTACCGAGAACTTCAGTCAAGGAATAGAGGACTTCGGATGAAGATTATAGCTGTATAATACCTGGAAAAGAAGAAAATACAATTAATAACAAACATTGTACTAATTTAAATGGAGAATTGACTTACCGAATAATTAATTTGGAGCAGAAAGATATTCAATTGTGTACGGAACCAGAATAAGATGATCCAGTTTTATGTGTAGCAGAAAGAAGCTCTACATCAATTTTGGAGGATTTATTTATAATAATTACCGAGGATTGAAGATAGGAATCAGTTTTCCGGAACGGACTAAGAATTACGAAGCAAATGAGCTCTGAAGAAAGAAATAAGGTTATATTTTGTATAATTTATTTGAATTAACAATAAGACTTGCAAGCAATGAATCAGATAATCATTGATCTATTATTAGAAATTTATTATTATTCTAATTGAAAGAGCTATAAATAGCTTTTATAAAGACATTTGATTATAAATTCATCATGGAACAAACACAGATTTAAAAGTTACTTCCATAAGTATTTCTTATACGTCAAAATACTATTATATTAAAATTCAATTTCAACTTATATTTATTATTACAGTTTTTTTTTAATAATACTGAGATTATTTACTATTAAATGTCTTACATAAATTAATCAATCTTTTCAATGTTAAAGGATTTAATTGAATGTTAAACTGAATTTCATTTATCTGTTTAGATTTCTTTTAATACATATTGCTGTGACTCTTACAAATTGAGGTTTATATAAAATAATTTAAATTATTCAATCAATGAGTAGGTAAGAATCATCCTAGTGCTAGGCCTTATGCTAGACTAAGATACAACAAATTTTCTGCTAGATAGTAGGTTAGGCAATTTTACATTTAACTAGCTCAGTTTAGAATGATTAAAGAAAATGTTCTCTCAGGGGCAGAAAATATAAATAAATTCTCCAATCGATTTGAATGCTCTTTAATTGTCCCCAGGTCAGGTAAAGAAAATAAAATGCAAAAATAAATCTTATCATCTAATTTATTAAAAATAAATATTAAAGAATGAGAAATTTTTAATTACACAAATATATATATTTACAAAAAAAATTAATATTTCAAAACATCATCTAAAACTACACATATCATAATCAACAAGTCAATATAATAAAGAAATTAAAATAAATGAAAGCATAACGTCGAGAAAAATTTATATTTTAAATGTGAACGTGATTATCATGATTTATATTTGTCATGGATACATGTAAACAATCAACATCTTTAATAAAATAAAATTTTATTGCATATGATGAATTGTACTGGAATATGAATAACCAAAAATTTACACGATTTATTATTTACGAACAAAATATAAACATTAAGGGAATGGCTTTGCCCTAATTAGTCCTGCCTGGCGCCTTTTCTCGCTCCCAACACAGTACCATCAGAAAGCAAATTCACACTGGTAGGTACCCCAAAGTTCCACCCTACGAGTATGTCTTTTTAACTCGTCGGACACAACCCGAACATACACCACAATGTGCTCACCCCTTAAGGTATATATATAAATTTTAAATTAAATAAATAAAAAAAAAATTGAAATAAAATAATAGTCTTTGTGTATTCAATTAATTAACTCAGCCCTGATTAGTTCTGCCTGGCGCCTTTTCTCGCTCCCAACACAGTACCACCAAGACTAATTCGTGTTTTAAGGATTCACCAGGACTCCATGCTATGAATTAAATAACTACTTAATTCATTTCATACATCCCTGATGTATTACCCAACACGTTAACATCAAACACACAAGTACTATGAAATATACTTGATATACATACAAGAAAATATATATATATTAAAATAAAACTTTACCTTCTTTGAGATTCCAATACAAAACACCACTTAAAAGAAAATTGGTACAACACTATACACACATTTATAACAAACATTATCAAATCACCTTAATTCTTCATACATTACTTCGAATTCATCCATGATTTCAAATATAGATCACTGTTCAATTATTCTGTATATACATAAAACAAAATTATTAGTCACAAATTCTTTAATCTGATAAATAAGGTAGTAAAGAAAATTTTTACACTAAAATAAAATTATTACGCTATTCAACCTAATCATTACAATCACTAAAATGTTTTATCATAATGCATGGCGTAGTAACCCTACATACAAAACAAAACATTCCAGAAAAATAAATAAAATTAAATAAATTCAAAGTTCGAATTAAAATAACATTGTCCCGTACATAAATAATTATTTCTAAAATAATTACAAATCTCAATGTAAATTGTGCAGCATGACTATTACGAAAAATATTACAAGTTTTAAATCTTGTTGAAAATTTTATAAGTATCGAAAAATCTTTTTTAAAAATATTCTAAGTTCAAATTCATGAATAGACTTTTAAGTTAATATAACATTCAAGAGGAAGAAGAGGTTTTCACCTTCTCCTTTTTCCTCTTTTGAGTGCGGTTTACACCAAGCAACTCTGCCGTTTTCTCCACGGTCCCGGTCTTATATAGATATTTTTCATCACAAAAACGTCCGGATCTGTTCGGTATGATACGTTTCCACCTCCAGAAATACATAGCTGCAGTGCTGCTCCACTCAGGAAACCAGCACATTAACAATCTTTGAAAATGGTAGACAAACATGTAAATATCAACTTGTTTACACGTTCATGACTCATCCGATGCATCTACCGAAAAATATTGTTTTCGCCGAGCCACACTATCGATCTCTCCCGGTAACAGTATTCTTCGTGCGGGAAAACACTTTCTCGTTATACTTCACGTAACATTTTATGCTTATTTTAGTATTATGACTTTTATAAAAATTATACTAACATTCTTTTATTATTTTACTTAAATAAAAATTAAATTTTGGCAAAATATTGACTTAATAAATATATATATACACATCATGATAAAAATAAATAAAATAAAAATTAATTAAAATAAATGTTGAAGTGATCTTGATTATGTCTATTTATAATCTACCACCAAACTCAAGGTCACTGCAATATGTTCAAATACCTATGAATACATATAATAAATGTTTCGATTTATATCGAAGCAGAGGTTATTTTACAGGGTCAATTTTTTTTAACATACGTATTTATATTTGGTAATAAATTTGGAATTACTTACTTTTGATTTATTAAAATGTTATCCTTGTGAGATTCACAAATATATGAGTATGTTTTTCATATACACTGTTTGATTTATCACTGAACTATCTAGGTTATTGTAATAAACAAACCAAACTTATCTAATTCATTTCCCATTAGAACGAAAACAGCATATTAAGATATTGTAGTTATTCGAATATAAACCCACGTGGGAATAGAGTCTAATTTAGAATCATGCTTATTAATAGAAAATACAATTTATTTCAACTATAGAAATAGATAGTTATGATATAACAAATTAAATGTTAGAATGGTTGTACCAATAGAAACACTTTTATAAATTACGTGTTAGTATACGCGTGACATTAGTTGATATCGCATTTGCCTATGAATACTATAGATTCATATGAAGTAGATAAAACGATCAAAGCATTGAGATATAATTATTGAACCCATTAATAGATTTTAAGTAGATATCTTTAAAATTTCAAATATTATTTATTTTAGAACAAATATAGAATCTAAATTAACTATACAACAACGTGTTTGACGAGCATTAAAATAATATATATATATATATATATATACATATATATATATATATATATACATATATATATATATATATACATATATATATATATATATACATATATTGTAACAATACCTTTAATTAATAAAGGTACGATTACACTCAGATAAATTTAATAATATTTATTCTTACTATGTGTTTGAAACCTGTACTTATTCTCGTCTATATATAAAATTGAAATCTTTATGTACTTTTTAAATCTATTTTCAAATTCTCTCAGGTAAATTTTTTATTTATGCCCTCACTAACTCAGTTCTTATATAAAATATTTAAACTAATTATTTTATATGTTGCTAACTTCCCTTGAATCATCAAAGCCCAAACAGTTGCCTATATGTAACTTTTTCAATATCTGCCTATATCATAGGATATTTACGTTTTATATTTCTTAACTTTATAAATCAAAGTTTACAAAACAGTTATTCTTTAGTGAATTATGATGTGTATTTCAACTTTATCTTCACATAACAATACTTACTGTGAACTCAATCTCAAGGTATATATTAACATACTATTCAAATAATAATATAATCACTGACAGTTGTTTTTTCTATTTATAGGTTACGGTTCTAAGCGTCATATCTATTTCATCAATTTAATTCAAAAACCTTCTTTATATACCAAATAAAAACAAATGTATCAAACTAATTTGTTTAATAAATCAGGCAAATTATAAATTATATGGTAGTTCTCAACACACACAACCAAATAAGACATTCATGGAAGTACCAAGCTTGTTTACGTAAACATTCTTTTGTAAATTTATATGTGCATGAAAATACACCTTTCGTGGATCGAAAAATATACAAGTAAGTATATTAATTATATTATTTTAAAAATACTGTATAGTTTTTGTATGTAAATCAAATACCCACACAAATTAATCAGTTTTAGTTTGCCGATCAGTTTTTTTTGACTTCTAAAAATTATACAAATGATGATACAAATTAATGTTGTGCACAGAACTTACAAAATATCTTTTCTTGATTATCAACACAGTTACAATGTACGTATAAATAATAGATCTCTAAATTTTGATATACTTTTCAATTCGAAACTGATAAATTCAAATTATTTCAAAGAATTATACGACCTGTTATTACTACTGAACTGGTATTCTTATTTATACACCAAACGATTTTCTTTTTAGCTTGTCGAAGACATTTCCTGGAATCAATGAGGGAGATCCTTTCCTTTTCCTAATTGTCTGGAATGCTCGGAATGTGGACTGTAATGACTGCTATCCTGTAATACCTTCAACCTCTGCAATCAACTAGAATCTCGAACCGTCGAACGCTTTCGTGAAACCTGCCTTTCCTCTACTGGACTGGAATACCTGTGTTAGCTGCTATGTTGAATATCTCGTATCTTTCAAGTCCTGGACTAAACTATTTGTATAACTTCTGGAACTTCACCAACTCTCCAATGCACTAAATCTCTCGCCAAATATGGAATAATATTTACCAATGCAGTAAGTTTATTTTTAAATTGTAATTATATATATTTCTTCGCTTTCTTCTCAAGTATGAATATTCTTCAATTATTTCTTTATTCGTTACCAAAATTCTTTCTTCTAATTTATTTTTAATTATATTTGCATGATACAAAAAATGGTACTATTCTGGAAAATGTTGCAATCACCTAAAAAATATCTGCTTTCTTTTCTACTATCTCCTAACCACTTCTTTTACACTTTTGTATAATGATGAATCTCTTAATTATGTGTTTTTCGGAAGGAAAATTTCGTTTTCCGAAAACACATCTACCGCTTTTCTTAAATTCTTTTTGAATTTCCTCTATTTATTCCCCATATCCCTGGCAATAAATCCTTAGTTTCTATAATATCCAATCATATTGTTCCACACATTATAATAATCCAAAATATGTTTTATTTGTAATTGAATATTTATAATACCTTTTTGTAATTCCAAAAATTTATCAATTTAATTCTTTACTTTAATTTTCACAACCTTTTATACCCTTCGGCAAACCAAATACTCAATACTTTAACTATATTATTTTAAATGTCAAAATCTGACACTTCTTACATTTGAATTTTAGCGCGTAACTATACATCATTTTCCAACCTTTATGATTCAAAATCCATACTAATATTCTCTATTTTTTCAAAAGTGTTAATTAAACAAGCTTTAACAAATAATATTACATATAAAAATACAACAAGTAACATTTACAATTCTACTTTCAGAAATGGGAAATATTACTACAACAAAGAAACCTGATAGGCAACCAACCACTCGATGCAAGGCGAACTTCAACATAACCCGATATGTAACCAACTTTACACGGTTCACAAAAACTATAGGGAAATACCCAATTAATATTCTCACAATTATTTTAAGTATAATTTAAATATTCACACATCTATTTATTTAATTATAGTTTGGTCCATAAAATATTACCATCTTTTATTTTTTTAATACTCACTACAAGAACATATACAGTATATTTTATTAACATTAGTACTTCCATCATATCCTTACTCATCTAAGTTAGTGAACTACCACATATGCCCCTTTTTTAATAAATCTAAATTTCTATAGAATATATAAATTTATATTTATTCAACAATCTATACTAAAATGATGTACTTCAATTTGTACTACTTCTGTAGCATAACTATACATTCTCATATAAATCCATGTACATTTCTTAATATTTGGTATATAAGATAATTATTTACCTCACTGTATCTATTTTCATTTTTAACTCTCAATTATTTACAACAAACCATTTTAACTAATCTTATTCTCATAAATATACTAATTTATACCAACATATTCAAAATTTACATCTTTATCCATTTGTCTTCATCAATAATGTCATAAAATGTATCTTTTAACATTTCTATGCTTTCTATATAAGTAACTTTATTCCTTTTCTTATCCAATCTTATACCTTCTCTGTATTATCCTATTCATGATTTTAAACCCTCTAAAAATTCTTATCAATATTATAATCGAAACTACTTTTAACATTTACTGGTGATTACTTTTAAGTTGTATCTGTTACTTCTTCAGATATTTAATAGCCTCTACAAAATATGCTTTACATATGCTCACTTATTCTTTATTATTTTATTTTATATAACTGTTCCTAGCTGAACAAAAACCCTATACCTATAATAGACATTTTCGTCTACCTTTTCAAACTTTCACTTTTGGAAAGTACACAAATTATATTTTCGTTTTTTAAGGCGTACGTGACCTACATATTTCTTTTATACATTATTATTCTATATATTTATTATCATTTTGGGTTTTATTTACCCTTTCATACATAATCTCTATAAATTATTCCATATATTTTTATGTTTCCCTTTTATTATTTATTATACATAGCAAGCATTCATTATTATCTTTTCTATACATATTTTATTTTATAGGCTTCTTCTATTTGTATATCACATTTTATTTTTTTATAACTCTTAATGACTTTAATATTTCTTGACCATTAAATGCTTTTATTACTCCGATAAATATCCTTTAAAAAATTTTTTTTTTTAATAAGGTTCCTTCTTACTCATCTTTCATATATCTACTTTATACATTTCTTCACATTTTTATACTCGTATGTTTCTTTACTTACTGTAAAGTTACTTATATACTCCTCTAACACTTATATTTACAAATTTTATAATGTAAGGAATGAGGAAAATAAATTAAATATTACTAATTTCTTCATACTAACTAATCTTTTCAACTCTTCTTCGTCTTAATAATTCTATCCTGATTCAATTAATTTAGAGCAAGGAAATAAAATACATAAACCTTTGTTAGATCATTTTAGCTAAAATTTCTTACATGATTAACTCAATTATAAAAAAAAAAAATTAAATGCACATACTTATATCCCGTTTTTTTTTTTTGACATACTTTTATAGAAACAAAATACATTAACCATGCCCCTAAATTTTGGTTCTATTAATTTTGATGTAGCTCTGGTGGGTGGTAGCGCTATTTACCAACGGTTGTCGCCCTATGAAATTCAACCGCCATGCCCCTAAATTTTGGGCTTTATTATATACATTGTAGCTCTGGTGGGTGGTAGCGCTATTTACCAACGGTAACTGGCCCTTCAGTACCGCCATGCCCTTTAATTTTTTAACAATTATACTTCATCAATATAATCATGTAACATTGAAATATGATAAGTTCCTTTAAGATATCCCGTTTCTTCATCAATTAATTCATAATTGTTTAATCCTATTTTCCGATGTATTAAATACGGTCCCGAATATGGCCTTATGAGTTTTGCTATAATTTTGTTCCTTCTATCCGTTACTCGTAACGCGCGTACAATAACTTTATCGTTCTCATTATACACCTTATATTTACGTTGTTTTTCTTTTTTCTTCTGCTCCCATTTAATTTTTCGTCTCATTAATTTTTGTTTAATTTGTTCATATCTGCCTCCTATTTCTGCAATTTCATCATCTTGCCAAGGCCTTTGTGGAGGTTGTCCTGTGAAAATAGTTATTGGACAAGCTTCATGTACGGTACTTGGTGTGTTATTCATTACAAATTCAATTTGTTTTAAACATCTGGCCCATTTATGATGTCGATCTTCGAGTAATATCCGTAAATATTTAAGAACTTCTTTTATATACCTTTCCGATGGATTAGCTTGTGGATGACGAATCGATATGTGATGAGATTTAATATTTCTTTCATCTAAAAATTCATGATATCTCTGATTCATAAAATATGTTGCATGATCAGATAATATTGTTCTTGGAGTCCCATACTCAGTTATATATTCTTGTAACGCCTGTAATACAGTATCTGTATCACATTTCTGTGTTGGTATTAATCGCACATGTTTCGAAAATATATCACATAACACTAAAATATTTCGATATCTTCTCGTGCTCGGAATCAGATTTGAAATAAAATCAATTGCTACTAATTGTAATCTATCATCAGCAACAATACTTAAACTTATATTCTGATTTGTATAATTCTTTTCTTTTGCTAAAATACAAATTTTACACCGTTTAATTTCTCTTTTCATTATCTTCTCGTCATTCCGGCAATAATAAGCTTCTCGGAACATTAACCAACATTTCCTAGCTCCTATATGTGTATACATTACATGTAAATGTCGTATAATATTAATCGTGTGTTCTTCATTCGTAACATATACCTCCAGATCGCCTATCTTCTTCAAAATTATCCCTTCATTCATTCTCATTCCTTTATATGTACCTATTGTCCGTAATCTATTTTTAATTATCTCCAACTCAGGTGTATCTTGAGCTTCTCTGATTCTTTGTACTGAAAAAATACCTTCTGATCCCAATCTTACTAAGTTTATATGTACATTTGTTGTTTTTGTTTCACCATGTTTTCTACTCAGTACGTCAGCTGCAATCATTTCTTTACCTGGTCTATATATAATTTCCATATCATACTGCTGTATTAATAACGTCCAACGGTAAATCCTGTTATTATTTAATTTCGTAGTCATAATATTCAGCAACGCCTTGTGATCTGTCTCCAATCTGAATTTCTTCCCTATGAGGTAATAGCGTAACTTAGTTAAAGCATAAATGACAGCAAGCATCTCGAGTTCTGATATCCCAAATTTCCTTTCGCACGGTTTTAAAGTTCTTGACGCGAAATATATTGGAACCTCGATACCATCTTTGATCTGTACTAATTCGGCTGCTACGGCTACACTTGATGATGACGTACGATGAAATCTAAATTAAAATCCGGATGATACAACTTAAGATTTTCTACAAAATTTGATTTTAACTGTACGAAACAATCCTCACATTCTTCAGTCCACTTCCACTTCATTCCTTTCTTTAGTAGATTTAACAACGTACTTGTCTTTTGGCTATAATTAGATACAAATTTCCTATAGTAATTCAACAACCCAAGAAATCCTCTCAACATTTTGAGTTTATTAGGTCTTGGATAATTTTGTATCTCTTCTAATCTTTGAGGATCTAATAAAATATTTTGTTGGTTAATAACGTAACCCAAGTAATTGACTTCTTTTTGGCAAAACTGACACTTAGATAAATTTAATTTCATACCATTAACTTGTAATGTATTAATAATAATCTCTATATGATTTATATGAGATTCTATGTCATCCGAAAATATTATGATATCATCTAAATAATAAAGGGCGAATTTCTCATATTGGTCTAGTATTTTATGTAGAAATCTAATCAATCCGGCAGGACTACTTTTTATGCCGAAAGGGCATACTTTAAAATGGTAAGTAATTCCATTTACGTTAAATCCACAGTACTTCCTAGAATTCTCGTCCAATCTTATTAACCAAAATGCATTCTTAAGGTCTAATTTGCTATACCATTTTTTAATTACCGCATTTTGTAAGTAAAACATCAATATTTTGTGGTATTTCATGCTCAGGCATGATCCTTAAATTAATTAAACGAGCGTCAATGCAAAGGCGAATAGAATTGTCCTTCTTCTTAACCAACACAACAGGACTAATAAAATAGGTGTTCGATCTCTCGATAATATCAGCTTCTTCTAATTTTCTAAGTTCCTCATTGACACGATCTTGGAAAAAATACGGAATAGGATAATTTTTACACGATAACGGCGAATCATCATTTATCAATAATCGATGCTCATAATCTTTAGCAAAAACAACTTCATCATTAATTAATTTTATATTCTTAGCTAAAATTTCTATTAGACTTTCTTCAATCCAAGGTTCTGGTAATTTTTGTTGTAAAATAAAAGTTTGAATGTCAGCTACATTTCTTATTACTTTAACTTCTTGTTTTTCTTCTATTATTACAGCATTTCCATATTCGTCATTTATTTCCGATCTAGGTAATTCAAACATTGCTCCTTCCAAATGTTCTTGAGCATCATCATTCTCTGCACGATCAGCTATAATGACATTATTTACCTCGTACTGTATATCCTCCTTGTATTCAATATAAGCGTTTATTTCTTTTAAATCCACAACCTTATCTAATAAAATTTCCTTTCCTTCAATTTTAATCTTGTTTTCTTCAAAATCTAAATTCATTCCCAGCGCTCTCATATTATCTATCCCTAATATGCAATCATAAAACAAATTCCCTAACAGATAAAATTGCATAATAAATTTGTGTCCATTAATCACTACATCTATACATAACCGCTTATTAATACAACCCATTTTTCCCCTATTCGCAGACATAACATTAGTATTTTTGACTTTAATAATATATTTAGAATATTCAGGTATATTCATTATCATTTCTTCTTTTATGAGTGATATTTCAGCACCAGAATCTAACAAAGTTTTAAATTTAACATCTCTAATACTAATTATGCAAAAAGGTAAACTTTCAAAATTATTAATTATATTTCCCATATCTAAACCATTCTGAACATTCCCCATTCCTGTTATTTTACTACTACTAATTATATTACAACTAACACTACTATTAACAAAATTATTTATTAATGAGATGTTCCCGGGATAGCATTCTGATATGGATCCAATTTCATTTCCAAAATTGGCGTTTTTTTTTCTTCCAAACCAACTCCAATTTCATTTCTATCTTGATTATGAACCTGACTACCAGTAAATCTCCTATCTGATTTTCTCCAATCTTGCATTTGTATATTATTCACCTGTCTAGAATTATTATTTCCATAATACCTTTTATTTTGTTCTTGATAGTCATTGTTATGAGGAACTTGTCTTGCAGATTGATTAATAAAAGGATTATTCCTATTTGTACTCGGTCTTCCATTCCCTCCATTTGATATACTTCGATTATTGTTCCAATTTGAGATACCATTCCCTTGTGTATTATAACTTCTATTATAATTATTACTCTGATGACTATTAAATTGGTAAGGTTGTCTTGCTCCAAAATAATTATTCTGACTACTACTAGGTTGATTATTCCTTGGATAAGCATTCTGTTGAAAAGGGGTATTATTACGAACATAATGATTATTCACACCACTATTATTTGACATACGTTGCTGATTATTCTGAATATCATTTCTTCCATTTAATTGACGAGATTCCCTATATTTAACACCGTCTGTATAATCATCTAAACGTCTAAGAATATTAATCAACTCATTCATATCCGTGACATTCTGACAAATAATTGCATGTGTGTCAACAGGAATAAAGTGTTGTAATAAATGTTGAGATATAGTTTTTTCGTCCAAATGAGATATGTATCGACAATAGTTAAACATTCTTTGTGCGTAAGCCTCCCTCGAAGATTTACCTGGTTGATATCTTCCTGTTAACAACCTCTGATGTGCTCTGCTTTGTTGCGTCTCACTCCAGAAATTATTTTTAAATAATTCCACAAACTTACTTAAATCATCGCAATTGTCTTCAACCCGTTGAAACCAATCCGCTGCACCACTGTTTAAAGTCGCTCTAATAATATTCATTTGGCTCCTAAAATCCTGTATCTCTTCTATATATCTTAGAATATTTGTCAAATAGGCCATTGGATGAGTGGACATTTTATCCCCACTAAAATGAGTTATATTCTCAATTCTGATACCATTATTTAAAACATTGTAAACCGGAGGACATGTTACATGAGGGATGTTAATATTCTGAGTCTTTAATAAAAGATCTTGTATTTTCGTCTTCTGTTCTTCACATTCTTTCAGAATAACTTCCATACTCAACTTCTGCGCAATAGTAGTATCAGTCGATAATTTTATTTCTTTTAAACATCTATCTTCTGTATTTTCTATTTTCTTACAAAAATTCTCTTCTAATTTTTCTGTTTTGTCGGAGACTTCTTTATTTACCTGATCAACTTCATCCCGTATGCGTTTCGCTAACTCCTTATATTTCTCGCTACTATTCTTATCTATTTGTTTTACATTTTCTTGTATTACCTTAATTTTACCTTCAACCTCTTGTACTTTATTTCTAATAATATTTTTAACTTCCGTATCCTTAATTTGTAACTTTTCGTCTACTTCTTTCCGCATTTTCACTTCCCTGCTATCCATTTCAATAGTAATTTCTTTAACCTTTTCTTCTGTATCTCTCAGTAAAGATTTCTTTAATTCTTCCAAATTTCTTCTATTTTCTTCTCTAGTATCAATGCTCGCCTTTTCCAACTTATCCAATTTTTCTCCTAATTCTTTTTTATCCTCCTCTCTATTTTTCTTATTCTCTTCACTAGCCTTGTCAAGTTTATCCATTAACTTCTTATTATTCTTTTCACTATCCTTGTCAAGTTTATCCATTAACTTCTTATTATTCTCTTCACTAATTTGTTTAAACATTTGTAGAATTAATTCCATATCTGCTGTTGTATTCGACATTTCTGTTTTAGAAGTCTCTCCTAATATTTCCACCTTATCACCTCTATCCTGTGTTTCTCCTGTCTGTTGAATACCTTCCTGAACTTGTAATATAATTTCTCCTCCCTCTGGTACATTCACATCCTGACCAACCTCCTCTTCACTATCGCTAGACGATTCAGATCTATTTAATCCGAAATTACTCTTAGATCTGGTATTCATTTTCAATAATTGTAGTACACACTTCCTTATACCTTGATATACTTTAAACTGATTTTATTACCTTTGTAAAATGTATACTAATGTTATCGCTATTATTATAATTAATAAAATATTTGAAATATGTTTTTGCGAGTCTTATTTTAATTGCCCCACGTTGGGCGCCATAAAATGTAACAATACCTTTAATTAATAAAGGTACGATTACACTCAGATAAATTTAATAATATTTATTCTTACTATGTGTTTGAAACCTGTACTTATTCTCGTCTATATATAAAATTGAAATCTTTATGTACTTTTTAAATCTATTTTCAAATTCTCTCAGGTAAATTTTTTATTTATGCCCTCACTAACTCAGTTCTTATATAAAATATTTAAACTAATTATTTTATATGTTGCTAACTTCCCTTGAATCATCAAAGCCCAAACAGTTGCCTATATGTAACTTTTTCAATATCTGCCTATATCATAGGATATTTACGTTTTATATTTCTTAACTTTATAAATCAAAGTTTACAAAACAGTTATTCTTTAGTGAATTATGATGTGTATTTCAACTTTATCTTCACATAACAATACTTACTGTGAACTCAATCTCAAGGTATATATTAACATACTATTCAAATAATAATATAATCACTGACAGTTGTTTTTTCTATTTATAGGTTACGGTTCTAAGCGTCATATCTATTTCATCAATTTAATTCAAAAACCTTCTTTATATACCAAATAAAAACAAATGTATCAAACTAATTTGTTTAATAAATCAGGCAAATTATAAATTATATGGTAGTTCTCAACACACACAACCAAATAAGACATTCATGGAAGTACCAAGCTTGTTTACGTAAACATTCTTTTGTAAATTTATATGTGCATGAAAATACACCTTTCGTGGATCGAAAAATATACAAGTAAGTATATTAATTATATTATTTTAAAAATACTGTATAGTTTTTGTATGTAAATCAAATACCCACACAAATTAATCAGTTTTAGTTTGCCGATCAGTTTTTTTTGACTTCTAAAAATTATACAAATGATGATACAAATTAATGTTGTGCACAGAACTTACAAAATATCTTTTCTTGATTATCAACACAGTTACAATGTACGTATAAATAATAGATCTCTAAATTTTGATATACTTTTCAATTCGAAACTGATAAATTCAAATTATTTCAAAGAATTATACGACCTGTTATTACTACTGAACTGGTATTCTTATTTATACACCAAACGATTTTCTTTTTAGCTTGTCGAAGACATTTCCTGGAATCAATGAGGGAGATCCTTTCCTTTTCCTAATTGTCTGGAATGCTCGGAATGTGGACTGTAATGACTGCTATCCTGTAATACCTTCAACCTCTGCAATCAACTAGAATCTCGAACCGTCGAACGCTTTCGTGAAACCTGCCTTTCCTCTACTGGACTGGAATACCTGTGTTAGCTGCTATGTTGAATATCTCGTATCTTTCAAGTCCTGGACTAAACTATTTGTATAACTTCTGGAACTTCACCAACTCTCCAATGCACTAAATCTCTCGCCAAATATGGAATAATATTTACCAATGCAGTAAGTTTATTTTTAAATTGTAATTATATATATTTCTTCGCTTTCTTCTCAAGTATGAATATTCTTCAATTATTTCTTTATTCGTTACCAAAATTCTTTCTTCTAATTTATTTTTAATTATATTTGCATGATACAAAAAATGGTACTATTCTGGAAAATGTTGCAATCACCTAAAAAATATCTGCTTTCTTTTCTACTATCTCCTAACCACTTCTTTTACACTTTTGTATAATGATGAATCTCTTAATTATGTGTTTTTCGGAAGGAAAATTTCGTTTTCCGAAAACACATCTACCGCTTTTCTTAAATTCTTTTTGAATTTCCTCTATTTATTCCCCATATCCCTGGCAATAAATCCTTAGTTTCTATAATATCCAATCATATTGTTCCACACATTATAATAATCCAAAATATGTTTTATTTGTAATTGAATATTTATAATACCTTTTTGTAATTCCAAAAATTTATCAATTTAATTCTTTACTTTAATTTTCACAACCTTTTATACCCTTCGGCAAACCAAATACTCAATACTTTAACTATATTATTTTAAATGTCAAAATCTGACACTTCTTACATTTGAATTTTAGCGCGTAACTATACATCATTTTCCAACCTTTATGATTCAAAATCCATACTAATATTCTCTATTTTTTCAAAAGTGTTAATTAAACAAGCTTTAACAAATAATATTACATATAAAAATACAACAAGTAACATTTACAATTCTACTTTCAGAAATGGGAAATATTACTACAACAAAGAAACCTGATAGGCAACCAACCACTCGATGCAAGGCGAACTTCAACATAACCAGATATGTAACCAACTTTACACGGTTCACAAAAACTATAGGGAAATACCCAATTAATATTCTCACAATTATTTTAAGTATAATTTAAATATTCACACATCTATTTATTTAATTATAGTTTGGTCCATAAAATATTACCATCTTTTATTTTTTTAATACTCACTACAAGAACATATACAGTATATTTTATTAACATTAGTACTTCCATCATATCCTTACTCATCTAAGTTAGTGAACTACCACAATATATATACATGGAGTACAAGGTAGCATCTACACGTGTAAAAATTACGGTAAAGTTAGCATCCGCGACAAGTTCGCGTCCGATATACGGACGCTAACTTGTCTCCTATGAAAAATTTTATTACTGAGTTACTTACACCTATATCTACCAAATAAACTTAAAATTGGCCGGACGTCAATTTTAACCCTACCTATATATTTCTATACTCTTTAGTTCTCGTGCATATAGGTCAGAGGGCGAATTTGTATATACTGCAGAATAACTCTTATGTATATAGCGCACATGTTGGCATCCTAGGTATTTAAAATGCCAGGCATTCCCGAATCTCTATTTTATTTAACCGTGAGGAACCGCTAATATCTGTATATTTAGGTACTCATTCAAAGAAATAGTGTTCAAGGTCGGTTTGCAAATTGAATCAGTTTCGCAATTGCCATAAAAATGTCTTCTTGTTTGATTTTTAAAAAAATAATGTTGGATGGAGTAGGTCGTAATTATGACATACGAATATATTTTATAAGATATAAATAAATTCAGTTCAAATACTTTCAGTAACTTCGTGTTTAACTCTTTCAAAATAAAATTAATATGCAATGCTATATGTTAAATCACATCACCCTTTGCTTTTAAAGGTACACTATAATTCCGATTTTGTTTTTAATTTGTGACATCATTTCTTTTTTATAGACCTTCTATCACAGCGTAGCGATAAAATCCATCAATGCTACAAAGAGTGTAGATAGCAAAAATTGTAATGCAAAAATTAAGGTAATTAATTAGGTAATCAGAAGCTCTACAATTTAAAAATATCTTTATTTAAACAAATTGTTTAACAATGGCGAAATGCTATGCATTTTTTACATTTTATGAGCTTTTAAGAGCCGATTAAACTGACTCAATTTACATTAGTCGATTTGCAACTATTTCTAATATATGGTAAACAATTGTAAAAATTTTGAAAATTGCTATGAAATAACGATTAACGACGAAGGCTCATACATAACAATACATTTAAAGTAAAGAATGATAAATAAACCTAATAAATGTTCAAAAGTATCGCCTCCTTCTTCTGTAGGTATACCGTTGAAGTGGAACTTTAAATGACTTGATTAATATACATACAGGGTGAGTCATTAGTAGCCGCTTCCTTGATTGCTCTTTTGTGTTTTAAATAAAATAAAAAACAATTAGTGGACGATTCAGGTTGCTTGGGGCGCATATTCTAAAAATACTTCAAGCTCTGACGCACTTCCGGTTTCAATGAAAATACATGTATTTTTTTTTTTAAATGACTCACTCTATATATTTTTGGATTTTCTAGTACTGCTTTAAATTGCCTATTTAATTATTTTTCTTTTTCAAAATCGAGCCATTAGCTTTTCAGTTATTAATTTTTTTTGGAAATTTTTGACAAAAAGACGTCTTCAGAAAAAAAAACGTTTAATCATTGTTTTTAAGAGTAAAAACATTAACTTTGGTGGTGCTTGTAGCAAAGAAAATACTGCATCATTTGGTATAAGTTGCACTCGACAATATCTCAAAAACATTTGTTTTTTTAAAGCCTACTTCCTGAAATGTTCGCAAAACAAAAACTTATTTTTTTAAGTGGAATTTTATTGCGGCATTTTGTGCCTTTTTTATTCTCTTTCATTTTTGTTAACAATGTCCTATACCTATATTTTGTAATTTCTGAGATAATCACTATAGGAGCAATTAGCGGTCAAATAAAGAACTACGAGCCCTGTTCTATGCACCCAAATATTCGTCCAATAAAGGCTGGAATGCGGCTGATCGTCTGAGTCAACTGTTAAAGAAAGTATCTGCTAGCATCCAGAATTTATGCACAGCGATCCCTGGTAGAAGTCGACCGAAGCCAGAAACCTTTGAAAGTATAAAGGAACAGTTTGAGTGAACTAGCATTTTCATACACAGGGTTAGATGAAAGAAATTTTCAGAATCGCTTACATTTTTGTCAATGGACAGCAGATAAATTATCCTGGTTTCTCAATTTTTTGTTGTTTATCGACGAAGCCATCTTCTATTAAAGTGAATACGTTTATCGTCACAAGTTTCGGTATAACACATAAAAACCCTCATTTATCACACCTGCAAACTTTCAAAATCGTTAGTCATTAAATGTGTGGGGAGGAATAGTGGGTAGTTACATAATTGGACCTTATGTCTTTGATGAAAATGTTAATGGAAGAGAGATATTCGCTTTCTACGGACGGTTTTTCAAAACGTTTTGAAGACATCTTCAAGTACGTCAGTAAACATAACCCTTATTTTATTTAGTTGTTAACCAACAGTGTAAAATATGAAATACTGCTATTGGACATTTCCGGAATTAAAGAATTGAAATGCGATGCTCTTCATTCTGTAAAATTATTACTTTTGGGATAGTTGGATTTAACATTTGTTTTATTTGACAGTTGACTAAGGAAATCAGGTCCCATTCCCGCCTTCCATTGGTTGAATGAATATTTTGGTGCATAGAACAACAGCGCTCTTAGTTCTTTAATTCACTGCTAATTGCCCGAAAAGTGATTATCTCAGAAATTACAAAAGATACGTATAGGACATTGTCAACAAAAATGAAAGAGAATAAAAAAGAAACAAAATGCCTCAATAAAATACTGGGTGTCCCATTTAAAAAATAAATTTTGGGGAAAATTTCAGGAAGTAGGCTTTGAAAAAACAAAGTTTTTTGAGGTATTGTCGAGTGCAACGTATACCAAATGATGCAGAAATTTCTTGGCTACAAGCACCACCAAAGTTAATGTGTTTACTTTTAAAAACAATGTGAAAATTATTTTTTTCTGACCACGTGTTTTGGTCATATATTTTCAAAAAAAATTAATAACTGAAAAACTATTGACTCAATTTTGAAAAAGAATAAATAATTGAACAGACAGTATAAAGCAGTACTAGAAAATCCAAAAATATGTATGGTGAGTCATTAAAAAAATTAAGTTCCGTGCATTTCCGGTGAAACCGGAAGTGCATCAGAGCTTAAAGTATTTTTACAATATGCGCCACAAGCTGCCATAGATCTTTCACCAGTTTTCTTTTATTTAAAACACAAAAGAGCAATCGAAGAAGCGGCTACTAATGACTCACCCTGTATATAATTTAGGTGTTTCTCACAAGCCCCATTTTAAACAGTTGGATTTTTTATTTAATTTAATTTATCTCACTTTTAAATTTAATTTAAAATTCAATGTTCTTAATACTAAAATCTCGAATATGTAACTGAATTGCCCCGCCCGATAGAAAAATATTAAATATTTAGATGTGCCTAAACTCCAAGCTTTAAAATACGCAGTGACAAATATAGCAATGTATCGTTTTGATAGCGCCATGAATTACACCCATTGTTTGATGTTGTGTATTTTTATCGGGGGTTCCCCATTTGCAAGCGGGCGTTACTTTGAGCGTAATGTAGACCGGATGTTAGTTTGTATTTTTTCTGTATGTACTATATGCACATCGTGTATACTGCCGGACGTAAGTTTGCTATAATGCGGAACGGATGTCATCATGAGCGTCAACTATATATATATATATATATATATATATACATATATAAATAGACAATATGAATACTCGCTTACGAGTCCCGCGTTGGTCTGATGGTAACGTGCCGGCTTCTCACCCGTGCTGCTCGGGGACATGAATTTATTTATTCATAAAAAAATACCTCTGTATGATATATTTCTCTCGTTCCCTTAGTCGACTCGAGCCGACTTTACCCGAACGAGCGTTACATAGCCGAGCGTGACGGCTCAGTCTTGTTCAGTGCCCACAATCAGCGCAACGCGCCCAAAGAAGTTTTCACTTCAAAAACTTTGGACGAAGAAATCTAGGATTGCTGTTTTAATTTTTTGTATTAAAAAAACATACTTTCAAAGTGTTGTTCTAAATCATACACCAATTAAGAGCCTTTTGTATCGCCATTCTTGGAGGTAAAAAATTTTATGCTGTGCAAAATTGGTATTGTATCCTTATACGTTCTGATAGTATCCTCTTCATCATTATCTAGCATTTCCTCATTAGAATAATATTCTTCTTGCTGCCATATTCTACCAATCTCAACGCTTGTTACTACATTTTCATCTTCACGGTCCAAGTTCTTGTCAACACTTGCGTATTAATCAAAATCAACATTATTTGCCCAAGATTAGTGAAGCAAGTTATACATTTCTACTATAGCAGATAAAAGGTAGCTCATCTTACGGATCGAAATCGCTATCAGTCTGAGAAACTCCAGAACACGTGAACCCAGCGTTACGAAAACAATTTTTAATTGTTACTGATGTTACTTGGTTCCACGCTCTCCTTATAAAATAATGTCTAGTAAATGAATCGACTTCGTTCCGTCTTCAAGAGAATTAACTGTGTCCATTTTTGCTAAAATGTACCAAGCTTTAAAATTTTTAATAATTCCTTGATTTAATGGTTGACAAACTGCGGTTGTGTTACGAGGAAGAAAAATTATTTTGATATTTTTTAGTATCAAATTTCGATCCAGCATTATGGAGAAAAAGTAAGATTTTGCGTTTCTCCAAACACATTTTCTTATCGAATTCTTGCAAAAACTCTAAACATGATTCTAACATGTCATCCATGCCTTTTTATTAAATCGGCAAACCACGGGTAAAGTGTTGAAATTAATTTTGCGAAATGCAGGAGGTCTAGCAGATTTACCGATCACAAGTAGTTTTTCTGATTGTTTGTATTCACACATTGTAATTGGTTAACCGCTCCTTAGGCATTTTTCCTTTCTCCTATAAAGGCGAAAGTTTTATTAGGCAGAGCACGAAAAAGGAGGCCCGTCTCGTCGGCATTATACACGTCTCTAGGATTATAATCGCTAATCATAACCGGAATTTTTTCTTGAAAATTGTTAAACATCATCAGCATTAACGCTTGCACTTCTCATATTGTTTTAAAAGTAATATTATGTTTATTTTTAAAGCGTTCTAACCAATCAAATGACACACTTAAGTTTTTATATTCTAATAGCTGAGCTATTTCCATTGCTTTTGACCGGATTATGGACCCAGATGTGGAATATTTTTAATCCTAAATGTATTTAGTTTAATTTTATTTTTTGTATTGCTTATGCCTTGAGATGCTTCACAAGTAGTATGTAGAGGTATTCGGCATAGCAAAATTCAAGTCAATTTCACATACATATTTCAAACAGCACTTTGGAATTACCAATTTCTTCTTGCTTTTTCATATGTAGCGTTCCTTCAATCGCTCTTTCGAAAATATCACTTATTGATAATATTTAATACGCCTTTGTAAACGAGTGCTATAACTAATGTTTAAAATACTTGCAATGTCGGTGTGTCTGTTACTCTTTTCCAGACATCATTGTATATCACATTTTGTAGCTCCGATGTGCCTTGTTAGATATATAAATACGCTTTAGCTCTCACCAGCTGAAATAAAAGTTCTGTACTTACCCCTTTTCTATCATCTTAATTCACACAATTAAATTTACTTTTTCTTTTACGCGATATGTAAATAGCACCAACATTTATTTACTCATATGGAGTAATTACAACTTATTGCACTAATATGTAGTAGATACATATATTAAATTATATTATTTAAAATCGATAAAGCCTTTGTATTTTGCACGTTATCAGAACAAAATCGTCACAATTTCAATTGACACGATTCGAACGCATGTGATTCTACAGCCTTGCCGCGTTTTTTAAAATAATATCGTTATTAATCGGTTTAAGTTGTGAAATTTCAAAAGTCTTATTTTACTAAAATAATAAGTAAGATATAAGTACATAAGGAAAACATAAAGTTGATTTTTCTTCAACTTTATGTATTTCTTACGTTCACACGCAAGGAACACGTAAACATAACATAAGCTAATATAACCACTACAGCCACTGTGGATAGGTGCATTGGTTTCTCACGTATAACTTAACGCGTTACGTTTATGTTACGTTCAGCTTATGTCTTATGTCCATTGTAAACAAGGACCAAGAGGAAACAGGACCGTGGAAATTGCTATTATCATGTGTCCGTGTCCGGTTAATAGAAAGTCCGCTTAATAGGAAAACTTGGTAATGTAAGTCATACCATTTCTTTCGGTGCCTGACAATCTGTCCGCTTATAAAGGTTGTGTCCGCGTATAAGAGGTGTCCGCTAAGAGATACACTGTACTTGTTTGATTGTTGTATTTACAATAACCATAAAAACTTAATGTTTATCCTTTCTTCATTCAAACTGTTTCATTCTACCATTAATTCATACCACAATAAGTTAACAAAAAAGGCGAAAAGAATGCACAAATTGATGAAAGCAGTTGTCTGTTAATTTCCAAATTGGAAAGTCGTGAGTGGAGCTGAGCCAGGCATTCGAAACGCGAATTCTGGGGGCAACAGCCGAGCTCTGTAAATTGACTTAGTATTCAATTTTTGGATAAAATTTTGTTTGATAGTCCAAAACGGGATAATGCCAACTAATTCTTGGTCAGGAAATTGAGTAGTTTAAAACAATGTTGGTCACATAATATCTGTTTGCTTATGTTACAATCACTCTCGTTGATTTTTAGCCCCAACTGTCCAATCATTTCATGGTTTATCATCTTTCCAGGAAACGCAGGGCACGGACGCTAAGCAATCAAATGACTACGTTGAACAGAAGCAAGACACGCCGCAGCCCATTGTATAAGTGTGAGCTGTGCAACTACAGGACAAAGTATAAAGCAGATCTCAAGAACCATACCACCAATAAACAACATTACAAAATTAAAAGATTTAAATGTGGGATTTGTTGCAGACGATTCGAGGCAAAAGAATATTTGAGGTTGCACGTAGAAAATACACACATCTCTGTTGGTGTAAAGGAGGAAGACCCAGTAGATTCCAGATGTAATTATGAGAATACATATATGAAAGTAGAACAATCAAACTTACTCGGTCAATGTAGGCTCCAAATAAAACGTAAACAATCTTTGATAAGACATATGAAACTGAAACATTCGAAAAAAAGTAGTTATAAGTGTGACTCATGTGAATATAGAACAAACATTAAACATAATTTAAAAAGACACGTGAAAAATAAACACTTGAAGGAATTTGATTGTAAATGTGACTCATGTGACTTTAAAACAAACTGTAAAGATCAATATGAAAGACATATGAAAGCTAAACACTCGAAGGAATTTGATTATCAATGTGGCTCTTGCGAATTTAAAACAAACGTCAAATACAGTTTAGAAACTCATATCAAATCAAAACATTTGAAAGAATTTGATTATAAATGTGACTCTTGTGAATTTAA
This sequence comes from Amphimallon solstitiale, assembly GCA_963170755.1. Taxonomy (NCBI): domain Eukaryota; kingdom Metazoa; phylum Arthropoda; class Insecta; order Coleoptera; family Scarabaeidae; genus Amphimallon; species Amphimallon solstitiale. Next base: position 24,383,357 of record OY720677.1, on the reverse strand, counting down.
AACAAACCGCAAAGTTTGTCTTAAAAGACATATAAATAGAATACATTTGAAGGAGTTTTATTTCAAGTGTGATTTATGTGAATATAAAACACGCGAGAAATACAATTTACAATGTCATACAAAAACAAAACATTTGAAGAAATATGATCATAATTGTGACTTGTGTGAATATAGAACAAGCAAAAAAACTAATTTAAATATTCATATAAAAACTGAACATTTGAGGGAATATGATTTTAAATGTGACTCTTGCGAGTTTAAAACAAACGTTAAATATCGTTTAGAAAATCATATCAAATCAAAACATTTGAAAGGATTTGATTATAAATGTGACTCTTGTGAATTTGAAACAAACCGCAAAGATTATTTTATGAGACATATAAATAGAATACATTTGAACGAGTTTTATTTGAAGTGTGATTTCTGTGAATATAAAACACGCGAAAAATACAATTTACAATCTCATACAAAATCAAAACATTTGAAGAGATATGATCATAATTGTGACTTGTGTGAATATAGAACAAACAAAAAAACCGATTTAAACAATCATATAAAAACTATACATTTGAGGGAATATGATTTTAAATGTGACTCGTGCGAATATAAAACAAACCTCAAAAATCATTTAGAAAATCATATCAAATCGAAGCATTTGGAACAATTTGATTTTAAATGTGACTATTGCGAATATAAAACAAACAAGAAAAATATTTTAAATAAACATAACAAATCAAAACATTTGAAAGAATTTAATTTTAAGTGTGGCTCTTGCGACTTTAGAACAGACTACAAAAATGAATTAAACAAACATACAAAATCAGGATGTTTGAAAGAATTTGATTTTAAATGTGACTCGTGCGAATATAAAACACACCGCAAATATAATTTAGAATATCATATCAAATCAAAACATTTGAAAATTTTTTATTTTAAATGTGATTCATGCGAATTTGGAACAAACTACAAAAATAAATTGAAAGTACATATAAATTCCAAACATTTGAAACAGTTTGATTATAAATGTGACTCGTGCGAATTTAGAACAAACTACAAAAATAATTTAGAAAATCATAATAAATCAAAACATTTAAAAGAATTTGATCTAAAATGTGACTCGAATTTAAGACAAACCTCAAATATCATTTAGAAAATCACATTAAATCAACACATTTGATATAATTTAATTATGAAGCATATTCTACATTGTCCTAGACCGTCTTAGTTTTATCATAGAGACACGCTATGGTAACTTAATTGGCAACCTTGTGATGATATACCGCACGCGTAGCATTATAAAGAAGTATGCACTGAGTCAATTATTACATGTTTGTTAAGTTTTAATTATAAAGCCTACCATGTCTACAAATACAATATTGAATTAAAATTCAAGTTACTTCTGGAATGGATCGATGCCACTGGAAGGTAGAATTTATTAGATTAGGATATAGCAACTGTAATAAATAAATTGTATCCGCCAAAGAACACGTAAACCCATACGCTTTTGCCACACGAAAAGTAACTCCTAAAAGAAAACATTTTTTTCTAACTTATAATAAACTATAAGGTTCAATTTGTAACGGACTTTTCGTCCGTCTCTGTATAGAATTATCGATCTAATAAGTATTAATGCTTTTGGTAATTTTTAGCTTAATGGTTCGATAATTCCATACGAATGTACGCTTATAAGTATTTAATTTATTTAATGTTTAAATTTTTCATTTAGCAACGAGAAAAATGATATCCTTTTTAATATTCTAGGTGACGTATCGACAAGACGTAGAGTTTAGTACATGCATTTCGCACGTGATATAATCGTGTGTTTTACGACCAAAAATACTGTGTTTAGCTATTATTTGTGCAAGTTTAGGCCTATATAAAGCCACGATTTTATTAGAAAAATCAGTTCTTTCAGTCACTTCGTGGAGGAATTCACATAGTTCTTCCAGACACCTCGTGGAAGAATTCACCTAGTACTTTCAGACACTTCGTGGAAGTTTTTCACCAAGAGTTTTTATGCTGCCTCTGCAAGTGGAAGTTTCTTTTCCCGTTCCTAACCCCTGCAACAGCCACAGCGTGTTAATGGGAGTCCGTCAAATTCTCTTAGATGCCGCTGCAATCTTAGAGATTTCCTTTCCTGCTCCGTATAAGTTATATTATCGCCGTTAATTATTATGTTTGTATCAGAGTAAAGTAATTTTGTTGAACATGTTATACAGTAATTTCACACCGTATAATATTTGAATATATTACTCTTGTCGATACTTCCTTCAATAACATCGTATGTACAAACACGTGTATTTGTCGTACAAAGATGTATTATCTTTTTTTTTGCCGCACTAGTAAAAATATCATTTTTCTCTTAGTAAACAAAAATGTCATGCATTTTATATTTTATTTAACAAATGTTTGCAACAAAACAATTTATTAGCAAATAAATACATTTACCGTAACTTTTGCTATGTATGTGAAGGTCTAATTAATATTTGAACAATAATTTTATTTTTGTATAAATGATAGCTGATTTTCTTGAATTAAATATATGTAAATACTATGTGTGATTTATAGCTACATGTTTAAGAAATAAGTAAATAAAAGATTTGACATTGAAATGCTTTCTATTTATGTTAGGCAGAAATATGATTTTGTGTATTATTTTTATTTAGGTATATAACAAAATATGTAAATTAATTTTCATTCTTATATTATACACTCATATTTGTAAATTAGTTGTCATTCTTTGTTTTAGTAGTACTAATCTTTGAACTAATTTCCATAACAACATTTTCGGAATTTCGCGGATGTTTTAAGTTTACACTGAACCATTGATTATACATAAGCACAGTAAGAAGATATCCCAAGTCCACAAGTGAAAGGTTGCGCCTAAAATCAACATTTTGGACGTCACTACCAGTAGTCGAGATTCAAACCGTTAATCACATAATAAATTGTTAGTTTTTGTTTTCATTAAACAGATGACGATGTGAAAAGTAAATAAATTTAATTTAATTTTTATATATGTATTAATAATAGTTCCGATCATATACTATGCAGTGCCATTACTAAAATGTGTATATACTAATAAATTTGAATATTTTATTTGCGTTCCACTCTACGAGAAAAGCATTTTAGGTATAATAGTTATCTTTTACTTGCATTTATTTGTATGTATGTATGTTTATTTCATTCGAAAAGAAAACGAATACACCGTGTACATGGAAAGCACTAAAGTACAAAACTTTGTTTTGCAATGTATACTAAATTATGTTAAATAAATCAGCCTGTGTACTATTAATAATAGATACGGATGGGACCAAGGGGGTCGCCAAGGGGGGGGGGCAGTTGCCCCCCCCCCCTAGAGAGCTAGCCGCAAAGCGACCAAAGTGCGAGCAATTGACTTCCTTTCCTATTAATAAATTCCGCATCGCATGACAAAACGTAAATAAATTCACAAGGTTTAATGTATATTGTAGAAAGTATTGAAATATTCAGAATAACATTAAGATAATTTTAAAATCGCCGCCATTTTCATCACGACTATATCAGATTTGCCAAAACGCAAGGCCATTAAACAGTGTAAAAATATGTAGGTAGGTATGGTGTGTGTGTGCATTGCAATTCTTTCTGCCTTCTGCGACAGCCGTTCACCAGCATTCACGTTAGTTTTGTATAATTTGTATGCGGCATACCTAAATAAAGTAGAAGTTATTGTTACGAACATACAATTTTAATTGGTTTTGTGGACAATGCCATCTGTAAGTGTTCATAAGAAACGCCTACAGTTGAATAAATCGACTACAATCCTTGTAAAACTTAGTATTGCTACTCGACGCTAGATGGCGCTTGTTCAATGAACTCTCTGGATTCCAGAGTCTGGAATTTGGTAGCAGTTACTAGACCAGGTAGGATGTTACCGTACCTTCTAGTATGATGTTCGTTTGGGTATATAAAGACGTGAGCAGCTGCGAGCGAGTCACTTTTTAATTGGAAGCGATCAACGAAACAAGCGAATATAAATATAAGACTACCGGCTTGCCTGTGTTAGTCAATATTGATTTATATTTATTAAATAATAAGATCTCAGTGTTGAGTTGTGAAGTTTCTGAGTGTGTCTCCATTCTCCATTCATCATCTTATCAAAATGGACATCAGAAAGTTTTTTGGTAAGTTATGTACTGCTTTAATCTTGGACTTGGAGCTAGTATTTTTATTTTATTTCTCTTAGCTAATAGCTTAGGTAACGGATATACTAGCTAGAGACATAATAATCGTTAAGAATATCATTTTTAATTTTATCTGCTATATTTTTAATGTGGAAAGAAAGGATCGATTATGTGGAAGGGAATAAGGGAAATGTTAAGAAAAACTATTATTTTATTAAAAACGAGTTTATTGATTCAATCTCTATGAATTTAACGTTATCTAAACAGTGGTTTCGTTTTCAGTTATTAATTATGAAAACAAAACATAAATTATATTTGTGGTTTAATTAAATACAAATTAAAACAGATCCTTGATATAAATCAAGCTAAAAAATACAACTGAGTATTTATTTTAATATTTATATGTAATTGAACAAAACTGCTCTCCCGTAAAAATTTAATTAATTACATAAAGTTTTATCAAAGCGTTTTGTTTTGCAGGAAGTTTGAAACGAAAAAAAACTGATGGATCAAGTAGCGACAGCGATGAACAGGACAAAGTAACGACAATGTCGCATGTGTCTTCATCGGTCACCACAACCACAACAGGTTATATTCAGCCGCAGGAACTACCTAGACCAAGTTCCTCTAGATATCTGGCGCCGAATCCTGATTCATTGATGGATGACTGCAATGAAAATGATATCGGGCGATATGTTGGACGGACACACATGTTATCAACCGAAAAGAAGAAGGAATTGATTGAAAACTGTTGGTCCCCTTCCGCGACCTATAAGTTTGCGGAAGATGCAAAACATTTAAAGAGAAAATTTAATTATTCTTGGTTGGAAACATACTCTCCATGGTTGGTATATTCCAGGCGCCATAAAGGAGCATTTTGTAAATATTGTACGTTGTTCCCACCAAATCCAAATTCATTTAGAGGCATATTGGGATCATTTACTATAAGGCCCTTTTGTAAGTTCAAAGATATTCACGAGCAGTGCAAAAACCCACTTCCATAAGGAGGCATTGAAAGCTGCTAAATCTTTTCTCGAAGGTGTGCCTGTCGATTTGCAACTGAACAAATATTCCCAGGGAATTATTGAAGAAAATCGCAAAATTATTAAATCTATTATTTCCTGCATTACGTTTTGCGGGTCACACGACTTAGCACTGAGAGGTAAACATTATGGTGAAGGTATTCTCGAGGATTTATACAGGCTGCCAATTGACGCGGGAGATTTGATTTTAAAGAAACACATTGAGCAAGGGAAAAAGAATGCAAGCTACCGTTCAGTGGATATTCAAAATGAAATTATTGGTATTTGTGGAAGCGTTATTAAGGGTGATATTATGAAAAAAGTGAAAGAAGCAGCAGCATATAGTGTGCTAGCAGACGAAACAGCTGATATTTCTGGCACTGAACAACTATCGATTGGGATGCGATATTTTGATGAAGAAACACAGGAAGTCCAAGAAATGTTTATCGGATTCATTGAGCTAAAAGATTTGGATGCGAAATCGATTGCACATAGCATAGATGAGTTTTTGACAAAAGAAGATCTGAATATAAATAAATGCGTTGGTTTTGGTTTTGATGGTTGTTCAACGATATCAGGAAAAGACGGAGGGGTACAAGCGATCTTACGCAAAAAGTACACCAAAGCCCTCTACTTTCATTGCTCGTCCCACAAACTGAATCTAGTTATCAATGATCTAAATTCACTTCCTGAAATTTGAAATGCCATGGGAACCACCAAAGATACTATGAACTTTTTTCGGGAATCAGTTTTGAGGAGGAAGTTGATACCTAATATTTCCAGACTTTGCGAGACAAGATGGAGTGAGAAACACAAAACCATCAGAGTTTTTAAAGAAAATCTTCCAGTAATTCTGGAAGCCTTACAAACATTATCTCAGGAAGGAAATAGTGCAACTCGGAAAAGTGCCTTCCAACTGCATGCGGCTACTTCCAGAATTTCTTTCATTCTCGGGATTATGTTGGTGGCCAAATACTCGGCTTTGATGGAACCCGTTGTTAACGTACTCCAATCTGTAGCTTTGGACGTGGTCAAAGCCTCAGAACACGTTAAAAGGATTTTACTTTTAATTAGAAACCACCGTGAAAATCCGGAAAAAGTGACAGACGAAATTATAAAGGAAGCTACTGCTGTTGCGGAGAAAGTCGGACTGGAGGAGGACATTACATCAATGCCGCGTATTACGGGGAAACAACGTCATAGAAGCAATCATCCAGCAGAAAGCCCTTCAGAATACTGGAAAAGGTCTTTAGTAATACCATACTTGGATTCAATTATCACCTCCCTTGAAGTACGTTTTGCTGAAGAAAACACGCCATCATTCGTATTATTTAAGTTACACCCGGCGCAGATGCAAAAGATGACAACTGAAAATCTGAAACAAACTTGTGAATCTATTGCCCAGTTTTATGATTTACCAAACATAAAGAATGAAATCGAACTTTGGCAGCAATTGTGGCACGATAGGCTTAATCTAACAAATCTAATAGTTGTTGATGTCCTAAAAGAAGCAAATTCCTTCTTTCCCGAAACGGAAAAAGCATTGAAAATTTTGATCGCTTTACCATCCCAGCAAACATTTTAATGATGGGCCTTCAACGGCCAAATGCCCGCTAGCCGATTATGCGAACGGCGGACCTCTAACTGAATTCTATATTGGCCCGTTATCAATAGGAGACTGCGACCGCTAGCCGGGCCAACGCAGGAATAAGGCCTTTTTTACAGCGATGGCCCATAGTTGATGCGACTAATATCCGCTACAATGCCGATCGATCACCGCTCACAAAAACAAGCCAAAAATTAATTTTATTTAAAAACATTTATTGTAATATTTTAATTCACAAAATATAACATTTTATTTCCTAAAATAAACATTAAATCTGATGAAAAGTTCACAAAGCAAAACATTTTAATTCTTAAAATGAACATTAAATCTCTTGAACAATTCAGAAACCATAACATTTTAATAATAAAAAATAAATAGCGCGATTATAAACTTAATTTCTAATAAATGGGTTTTAATCTTTATTATCGGCACCTTCAGTAGAACCACGTCTTTTGTTCCTTCCGCCATTTCTGTCAGTCGCACTCCTCGGCCAGCTTTTGATAATCGTTTCTACTTCCTGTTGGATAGCGTTTTTACTCAATTTATTTTTTCTTACTACTCCTGAAAACAAAAATAAATAATAATTTCATTTATAAAAAGGGTTCTACCTACCTACCAACAATGAAGGTTACGTACACTGTCTTTTAAACGGCTGAAAGCTAGTTTGTTGGTTTTTCCACAGCAATTATATAAGTTTCAACTAAATTCTGTCCAAACAATTTTAGCTAAATATCGCCTTGTCGTATCAAACACGTCTTTCCCGCCAGTGAGCTGTCAAAAAGAAACCTGAAAGTTATAAAAATAATTGATTTGAAATTTCTCAAAATCCACAGTTCTTTGTTCAAGTTGTAGGTTTGCATAGAGGTCATACTGGAGATTATTAGTATTATTTAAATTAGTGGGTTTATCACACTTATTAATGATATAAGTACCTAATCAGCTTCTACACTTTCTACTATTTCACAAGTATTCGTTTTGAAATCTGTGCATTGCTTCTTGCTAACCAAAGCGTCAATTTCACCCAATTTCAAAGTTTCAGAAATATCCCTTTTAATTAACTTGTATCTATAACTTCTACGATAATTTTTAAAGTGATTGGAACTTGCTGTCAAATAGCTATCTAATAAATTAAGATAAATTAAGAATATTAGATGAAAAACTGCTGCAATAAAAAAGAAAACTTCAAGCGGGAAATCCATACCCCCAAGAAATGTGAATGAGGTTATGAGATAAGACGCGTAAGAAACCTTAACCATTTTAAATTAAACGAAAACATACTCACATTTTTGGCGCGTTTATGGTTTGAGAATCTTCTAGGTCCAATTTTAGATCAATTAGTTAGCACAATATTCGTAGAATAGCATAAACGCGACGAAAAACAACTCAACACAAAATTTATTTGACAGCTGCTAATGACGACCCTACTCTCTACTCAGCTTCACTACATCCAAGGAATCGCAGCTGAATATGATCCATTTTGCCAACTTTCCGAAGAATTTATATCTATCACTGGAAATAGAAACATTTATAAGCAGAAGTAAAAATGAATAGTTTTTGTATGTTCACTTTATTTATTTACTTATTGAAATTTCACTAGCGTCCGTATTTGTATCATATAAATGTGGATTAACTTAGGAGTTGAAGGTCATGGGCTCCACTAAAGTATTTTGGCCGTCAGCGGGCCAGTTATGGCGAACTACATCTTTTTACACAGTTTTGCCGGCAAACTTCTTACAATGGCCCTTTATTAGCATGCCGTTGCCGTCAACTGGCCAGCATGGCCGACAGTAGCCCAACTGACGGCCGTCACTTCCATGTTTGTTGGGAATATTAACAATATATCATTCTGTGAATTAGTTCAATGGGAAATACAAAATATTTCTGAGAAAGACAACGGGTTAATTTAACAGTGACAGGATTATGGATTAAAAATTCTAAATAAGATATTACTCAAAAGTTTAATACATATTTCAAGAGTGTCTTAAGTGTTATCCGATGTCGGTATACAAGATAACAAACCAGAAGAAACGTTCAAATACGATATAAAGAACACATGGCTCATGTCAAATTACACAATATAGAAAAATCCGCATTAGCTCTACATCATATTGATACAAGTCACAACTTCAGCCTAGAAAATGTTAGTTTAGTTAAACAAAGCAACAATAGAAACTTAGATATATGGGAAGTCATATACATACATGAAAAAACATAAAAATTATCTGCTGAATAATGATATTTCTCCCCTTAATAACAAGCATTGATCGGTCATATGTACAAAATTTAAGTCGATATGCGCATGCTTCTCTTAACTTTTAATATGTTCGCTTGACTTGAACCGATAGATGTATATTCTCCCAACTCTTGAGAGAAGGGATCGTTCTCTCAAGTTCAAGAATACGATTTTTAACATATCAAGAGAATCCCCTCCATTGTTCTCTCGAAATCTCTGTTCTCTCGACTCGAGAATCGGGCCCCAGTAGTTTGTAGTAATCATTTTACTGATAATGATTATGAGATGAATGTACATGGTAATAATATATTAAAGAGAGATTCTATACCAAGCATCTTTAATTTTCCACAACAATGTGGTAAAGTATTGTCAAAACCCAGACGAGTAATTGAATGCAGCTCAAATTCAACCACTGGTGATGTATCAATAGATGTAAATGTTGAACCTGAGAAACAATTTCCAATGCTTGAATTACCTGTAGGAGAAGTGCTCAGTAAAGCGTCTACCTCAGGAAATGGTCAAACAAAAAATATTAGTGCGAGGAAAAGGTAAATATTTGGTTTACTAATAATACAAATTAAATGAGTATATTTTGCTTGCATTGTAGAAAGAGGACAGAGCCACATTATTTAGGAGATTTTGAAGAGAAAGATTTAGAAATTCATCAAAGCGAAGAAGATATTGGATAACATCCCAAAAAACTGTAACACTCTTAAGAGAAAAAGTGAAATACATGCAAAAAAAAACGAATGAAGAATAAAATTAAAACACTACAGAATTTAGTGGAACATTTAAAAAATGAAAAAAGAATCAGCAGTAATTGCTGATTCTTTAGTTTATACAGGGCCATTCACTTCTATTCAGTTAAATTGTGGTTACTCTTTCTAGCTACGATAAGCTTTTAGAAGTGGCTAATATTATACCAAAAGACGCTATCAATAAACAAGATAAATTTGGAATAAGTGTTGATATTTGCAACCATTTCTCTAACTTTTAAATATTGTAATATAAAAAGTTTATAGTTTGTTACTATGTATATATTAAATAAAATTTTCTCACTAGTCTGCTTTTCACTTTTTAAATTTTTTCAAGAAAAGAAATGCTTTTTTACTATATACATTCTTAAATTTTTCCAGTAGAAACCCAGTTTATATTACTTTAACGTTTGCCTTAAATTTTGACAACCTTTTTTGTTTTAAACTGCTAATATTTTAATATTAATAGTTAGCATTTTTGGACGTACATAATGAAATTAAAGTTCTTACATTAAATAATTAATTATTTTATCCCTATTATGATAAATACATTTCTTCATCTTTCACATTATTCAAATTTTATATGTATGTACTTCTTTACTTTATGGTAATCTGCTTGTCTTTGTAATCTATATTTCACCCATTTAAGATGTATGTATACCCATAGAATTTCAGGATATCAATTCATAATTTATTTTCTTATTTTGCCTTAACTTTCATTTGACGTAGAGATTTTATAAAAAAATAAGAGATGTTTTTTATTGTTATTTTAAAAATCTATTTATTATAATATGCACCTTGTCGTCACAATTATTATTTAATCAATTAAAAAGTCAACATTCGTATTCTCCGGACCTAAAACCGTTAAGAAAACCCCAAAATGTATAGAGAAAAATTCCACACATTTTCTTCTTTTGTGCAACACATGAAAAGGTAAGTATATTATTTGAGCGGTGCACTTAACTCTGATTATACATATTGCTGTGGTATTTTCTTAAAAATAAATGAATAAATAAAATAAAGAAACAAACAAATAAAAATCAAGGAAAATAAAATATTATTATGTTTATTTTAAGTAAAAATAATTTTACATATTCAATATAAATTACAATTTTATATATTTCAATATAATAAATATTTTATTAAATAAAATACAGAATAAACTCACTAATTAGGGTAAATGTATGTAGTTTTAATTATATTTTGTGTTCACTTAAAAATTCATAACTAGGCAGTAGTATACACAACAATGCAATATGGGTTGCATACCCGTAAAAATAATAGCATTCACAATTAAAAATAAAAGTGGAAAATATAGAACAATGTTAAAATAAATTAGAGCACGAAATCATGTTAAATATTCTATAGAACAATATTCAAGTACTGACCTCCGTTTAATAAAAAAGGATATATAAGAATTTAAAGCATTATTATTAGTGGTTAATAAAAATGTAGGTCAACCCAGTAATACACTCTTTAAGCAGCAATAATGGTTCAGAATGGGAATTAATCACCAAGAATATCAATATTATGACCACTAACATTGTCAAGAAGAAATGTTATGTATCACTATACACGTTTCACTTATATTTTCTGTATTAAATATTATTGAGTGTACGTAAAGAGGCACGATTTGTTTATCTTCCTCTATACACAAATATATTCTAAGAAAGACCAAGCTAAAACCAAAAATACAATATTAAACAAAGGTCTATATACATGAATAAATAAATATATACCATTTATTTCACGGTCACAAGATCAATAGTATTCTTTTCTGTATGGGACATGGAAATGCATACGAAGATATATGATTTGCTTGTTTTCGATATACATCAATGCATCCAGAATATAAATATTGGGGTCTAGTTTATCATTGAAAATAAAACATTATGCTGGCTATGCAAATTCACTGATATTCACAAAAATAAAAAGACATTGTTGAATGTACGTCTAAATATGCGATGGTACATAATTTTGTTCACGTACAAATGACATTCCAGGCTAAAATAAATAAATAAAGCATTAGTAAAAATATAATAAAAGACAATAAAAGAATACTTACCAACGAATAAAATCATTCAAGGTGTCCATGGAATAAAAATAAAAAGATATGTAAAATAATAACAACAACAAACATGGTGGAAACAAGGTCACGTGACTGCATAATTTCGATAGTTACCGAAATTAACACGGAGGGCGTGACAGACGAAAATTCAAACGAAACGCACGACTTAAAAACAAAATGAGCCGTTTGGCAAATGTTTTTCGTTATAAAAAGCGGGACAGAAGCGAAAATCAGGCAGTCGATAAGTGGTCCGGATTCTCTTAAAACTCAAAAGAAAATAGTGAAAACAGTGCGCCGAAGAAATAAAGGGTCTAAAGGCATAAACGCCTTAAGATTCAAACACCGTAGTCGCAAGAGGCGACAATGATAAGTGCGCTCGAAATACACGAAGAGACGCCAAGGAACGCGATTGGATCGCATAAAGAACCCACAATAATAAATTCAATAAAAATGGAGGGATTGAAATACCAGGAGGAATTTGAGATGCTATATAACGAAGAAAAGTGAGTACAAGCACAATAAATAAACTCCATCTTGCAATTCTAAAGTAAATAAATAAAAGAGCCTTCATGACTGCTCCATATATTAGTAAATTTCGCCGGATAGCAATAAAATTTTATAAATACTATTTAAACAATTAAATATAGATTCTTCTTTGAATATGTCTTGGGTCGACGTGTGAATCTTGGCTCGAGACGGTTCAACGAGGTATTAATAAACTCTCCGGATAGCAATAAAAATTTAGAATATTATTTAAACAATTAAGAAAATAAATTCTTCTTTGAATATGTCTTGGGTCGACGTGTGAATCTTGGCTCGAGACGGTTCAACGAGGTATTAGTAAACTCTCCGGATAGCAATAAAAATTTAGAATATTATTTAAACAATTAAAAATAAATTCTTCTTTGAATACGTCCTGGGTCGACGTGTGAATCTTGGCTCGAGACGGTTCAACGAGGTAGTAGTAAATTCTCCGGATGGCAATGGAAATTTTGAACGTTATATAAACAATTTAAAACAAACTCTTCTTTGAGTAAGCTCTGGATTGACGTGTGAATCTTGGTTCAGAGCGACTTAACGAGGTGCTAACGCTTTTATAGGATAGCAGTAATCTTCGAAACATGAGCATACATGAAGGACTAGAGCAGTAAATTTTATTTTTATTCATCTTTAACAATTTGTAAAAATTAAGGATTGCAAGGTGCTTGTACCGCGGATGAAAGAGACTGGATATGACAATGAATTAAATAATGTATTGTATTGCATAGTTATGATACTTAATAATGTTTTTGTAAATATTTATATATAAAATAAAATAAGTTGTGCTGACATTCTATATCTACTTATTTATACCCATCCCGGGAGAATCTAAGGAAAGTAAACATCACAATCACAGCTAGAACTCACAATAAGTATAAGACTGTGACACATCATCCGATATGAAAATATAATAAATTCACACTTAGACCCTGAGATCAATAAAATATATTAATTTATTAATTCAATTTTGGTCATCAACCAATATAGAAGAAGTCACAGCATTAATTTGGCGCCCAACCTGCTAGGCTTATCGTTGGCCAAGATTTAATTTGGCACTCAACAATAAAAGGCTGTGTGAATTTACTTTCCTTAAAACGCCATAAACACACAATATTCTCCTATTGGGACAGGGTGAATAAGAGATAGAATAAAACAAAAATAAAAATGGCTGAAGAAAACAATAAAAATAAAGGCGAAAAATCATCGGAAGATAAAATGGATAATTTGCTTCAAGTCCTATTACAAATGAAATCAGACAATGAAAAACTAAATAAAAAATTGGACCAAAATAATGAAGAAATGAAAGAAAACAATGAGAAATTAAATAAAAATTTGAGAGAAGAAATAAAATCAAACTATAAAAATTTGAAAGAAGAAATGAAAGCAAACAATGAAAATCTGAATAAAATAAATCAAGGAATTGACAAGAAATTCCAAGATTTTCGAACAGAGATGCGTCAGTTAAATGTTAATTTAGAAAACAAAATAACAGAGTCTGTGTCAGGTTTAGCCAAAGTAATAAGGGACAATACAAGAAGGTGTGAGAATACGTACAAATCACTGATAAAAGGAACAAATGACAGAACGGAAAAAACGATAGAACGATTTGACGAAGAAGAATCATTTGGAAATGAAATAATAAACACCGACAACGAAGAAATTACGAGGAATATGCCAACCCATGAAGATGATATACAAATAGAAACAAAAGTCAAAGAAGCCTCCACAATAATACATACATGGAGAAGAACCAAATACATGGACTCCAACAAGAAAATTTTAAGAACACAGTTGGATACGTTGTTATATGAAGAAGAAGATGACAAGAATTCACATCTATACATTTCACGGCAAACATTAGAAATATTCATAGGAGCAGGAAGATACACAGGTTCATGGAAACGACAGGCACTGATTATACAACTTGAAAAATTTTCAAAGACACACAAGGAAGTTAAAACACTGAGGTGGACCGAAGAAGTTGCACTGATAGAAAAGGGAAGGATAAGTATAGCCACAGAAATAAATAAGGAAAATAAAGTATCACTTTACCAGTCAATATATATACGTACAAGTAACCAAGAAGATAGAGAACTTAGAACACCAACGACGTACCTCGAGGATATACTTCGACATAACAAAAACATTATTGACTTTCGCCTCAAGATTTTGGAAAAATAAACTCCCAATAAATCAAGGAGCACGGCGGAGGATAAATTGGGGACCTCCGATGGGACGTGGCTACCCTACTCCTACCTTAGCCGACGACGACACCCCAATCAAGGAGCAAGGCGGAGGATAAAAAGGGGACCTCCGTTGGTGCGTTGCGACACCACTCTAACCTTAGCTGATTTCAACAACGATACCCCAATCAAGGAAAATGAAACGAGACATATACAAATATGAAGATCCAATGAAAGTACCACGAACTACCACACATATCAATCAGAATTGGGGAAGAAAAATAAATAAAATAAAAGCTACTCGACTACAGCGTCATAAATGAAAATTTAGGGAAACAAGGACGATATATTCCTATAAAGAAGATTAAAAATAATTACAGCAAAATAAAAAACCTTTGGTAACCATTGATAAAGTTTTCTGCGTTAATGTAAAATAAATAAAATAAACCTACTGACAGAATTTGTAGTAGTAAATAATTTGAATTGCAATTGCATATTGGGAATGGACTTTTTAAGTCAATATAGTACGAAACTGGATATGAAGGACAAAACTTTTCACATAAGAGATATGATAATTCGATGGAGCGAAGAAGCTCCAGTAAAGAAATAAATGAAATTTTAATTAATAATTTATATGTAGAAGAAAGAGAAAAGGAACTCACGCAAGAAATGATTAACGATTCATATGACAATAAATGTACGCATCTCGTGAAGCATCCAGAGAATAAGGACTTCACATTAAAATGGGATGGTACAGGTATAAATTGCAATGAAAAGTGTAAAAATCATGTGAGCAATCTTTTAAATAAGCACAAGAGACTAGTCGACGACAGTCCTGGCTTGGTTAGAAATTACGAGCATAAGCTCGAGGTAAATGAAAAGGAACCTTTCTATGTGAAAACATATCCAATTTCCCAGTAAATATTATTTAAGTGAAATTATAGAAATAAAAGAAATGCTGAAGAACAAGATAACAGAAAAAGCAGAATCGAACTTTATCAGAGAAAAATATAGAAGATTCAAAGAAACATTATCAATGAAGTACACAGATGCCAAGTGGTTTGCTACAATAGTTTTGAAAGATTCTTTTTGAACCAGGTAACATTAAGAAAATAAAAAGAAAATACTATTTCTTCAAGATAAATTTCCCGACTGATATGTGGAAGACGATAAGATTTTATATATGAGTATCAATTGTAGGCTTAATTGACGCCACGCAAAAGATATTGAACCCACACGAAGAGGATATCTCCAATTTATTATATATTTGTATATGTTTCACTCTAAATAAACTAAGTACCATTTTCCTATTAAAATGAAAGGTGTAAAACTCAAACCAAAATATCAAACAAAAATGCAGGGAGGAAAGTTGAAATATAAACTCACACGATGAAAAATATGAACCCATGAGAAAATAAAGAGGGATAGTTCCCAAGATTATATCATTTATGTTATGTGTAAATAAATATTAAGAAAATGAAAAGGACAGCTCCCAAGATTATATTATTTAAGTTATGTAAATATAATATTACAAAAATAAAAAGGGATGGTTCCCAAAATTATATTATTTAAGTTGTGTAAATAAATATTACAAAAATAAAAGGGACAGCTCCAAAACTATATTGTTTAAGCTATGTAAATAAATATTACAAAAATGAAAAAGGGATAGTTCCCAAGATTATACTATTTAAGAGATGTAAATAAACATTAAGAAAATAAAAGGGATAGTTCCCAGAATTATATTATTTAAGCTAAATAAATAAGGCAGTAAAGTAAAAAGGGACAGCTCCCATGAACACATTATTTAATGTATGTAAATAGATATTAAGGAAATAAAAGGGATAGTTCCCAAGACTATAGCACTTAAGTTATGTAAATAGATATTAAGAAACAAAAAGGGATAGTTCCCACAAGAAAATATAGTAAACTTAGATGTAAGAATATTAACTAAGTAAGAGTGTAGAAAAATACCATTAAGTAAAGAAATTGCAATATGCTTATATTTTTCGTAGTCAACTATGGCATATTGACAGTTTCTTAACTTGGGATATGCTGTGGTATTTTCTTAAAAATAAATGAATAAATAAAATAAAGAAACAAACAAATAAAAATCAAGGAAAATAAAATATTATTATGTTTATTTTAAGTAAAAATAATTTTACATATTCAATATAAATTACAATTTTATATATTTCAATATAATAAATATTTTATTAAATAAAATACAGAATAAACTCACTAATTAGGGTAAATGTATGTAGTTTTAATTATATTTTGTGTTCACTTAAAAATTCATAACTAGGCAGTAGTATACACAACAATGCAATATGGGTTGCATACCCGTAAAAATAATAGCATTCACAATTAAAAATAAAAGTGGAAAATATAGAACAATGTTAAAATAAATTAGAGCACGAAATCATGTTAAATATTCTATAGAACAATATTCAAGTACTGACCTCCGTTTAATAAAAAAGGATATATAAGAATTTAAAGCATTATTATTAGTGGTTAATAAAAATGTAGGTCAACCCAGTAATACACTCTTTAAGCAGCAATAATGGTTCAGAATGAGAATTAATCACCAAGAATATCAATATTATGACCACTAACATTGTCAAGAAGAAATGTTATGTATCACTATACACGTTTCACTTATATTTTCTGTATTAAATATTATTGAGTGTACGTAAAGAGGCACGATTTGTTTATCTTCCTCTATACACAAATATATTCTAAGAAAGACCAAGCTAAAACCAAAAATACAATATTAAACAAAGGTCTATATACATGAATAAATAAATATATACCATTTATTTCACGGTCACAAGATCAATAGTATTCTTTTCTGTATGGGACATGGAAATGCATACGAAGATATATGATTTGCTTGTTTTCGATATACATCAATGCATCCAGAATATAAATATTGGGGTCTAGTTTATCATTGAAAATAAAACATTATGCTGGCTATGCAAATTCACTGATATTCACAAAAATAAAAAGACATTGTTGAATGTACGTCTAAATATGCGATGGTACATAATTTTGTTCACGTACAAATGACATTCCAGGCTAAAATAAATAAATAAAGCATTAGTAAAAATATAATAAAAGACAATAAAAGAATACTTACCAACGAATAAAATCATTCAAGGTGTCCATGGAATAAAAATAAAAAGATATGTAAAATAATAACAACAACAAACATGGTGGAAACAAGGTCACGTGACTGCATAATTTCGATAGTTACCGAAATTAACACGGAGGGCGTGACAGACGAAAATTCAAACGAAACGCACGACTTAAAAACAAAATGAGCCGTTTGGCAAATGTTTTTCGTTATAAAAAGCGGGACAGAAGCGAAAATCAGGCAGTCGATAAGTGGTCCGGATTCTCTTAAAACTCAAAAGAAAATAGTGAAAACAGTGCGCCGAAGAAATAAAGGGTCTAAAGGCATAAACGCCTTAAGATTCAAACACCGTAGTCGCAAGAGGCGACAATGATAAGTGCGCTCGAAATACACGAAGAGACGCCAAGGAACGCGATTGGATCGCATAAAGAACCCACAATAATAAATTCAATAAAAATGGAGGGATTGAAATACCAGGAGGAATTTGAGATGCTATATAACGAAGAAAAGTGAGTACAAGCACAATAAATAAACTCCATCTTGCAATTCTAAAGTAAATAAATAAAAGAGCCTTCATGACTGCTCCATATATTAGTAAATTTCGCCGGATAGCAATAAAATTTTATAAATACTATTTAAACAATTAAATATAGATTCTTCTTTGAATATGTCTTGGGTCGACGTGTGAATCTTGGCTCGAGACGGTTCAACGAGGTATTAATAAACTCTCCGGATAGCAATAAAAATTTAGAATATTATTTAAACAATTAAGAAAATAAATTCTTCTTTGAATATGTCTTGGGTCGACGTGTGAATCTTGGCTCGAGACGGTTCAACGAGGTATTAGTAAACTCTCCGGATAGCAATAAAAATTTAGAATATTATTTAAACAATTAAAAATAAATTCTTCTTTGAATACGTCCTGGGTCGACGTGTGAATCTTGGCTCGAGACGGTTCAACGAGGTAGTAGTAAATTCTCCGGATGGCAATGGAAATTTTGAACGTTATATAAACAATTTAAAACAAACTCTTCTTTGAGTAAGCTCTGGATTGACGTGTGAATCTTGGTTCAGAGCGACTTAACGAGGTGCTAACGCTTTTATAGGATAGCAGTAATCTTCGAAACATGAGCATACATGAAGGACTAGAGCAGTAAATTTTATTTTTATTCATCTTTAACAATTTGTAAAAATTAAGGATTGCAAGGTGCTTGTACCGCGGATGAAAGAGACTGGATATGACAATGAATTAAATAATGTATTGTATTGCATAGTTATGATACTTAATAATGTTTTTGTAAATATTTATATATAAAATAAAATAAGTTGTGCTGACATTCTATATCTACTTATTTATACCCATCCCGGGAGAATCTAAGGAAAGTAAACATCACAATCACAGCTAGAACTCACAATAAGTATAAGACTGTGACACATCATCCGATATGAAAATATAATAAATTCACACTTAGACCCTGAGATCAATAAAATATATTAATTTATTAATTCAATTTTGGTCATCAACCAATATAGAAGAAGTCACAGCAATATGTTTCATACCTATACTGGAACGCATTGATAAACTTGTTTTTCATTATTTTATTTAATAGTACTTGCTTAGGTATTTACAATAAATAACACTCTACAACTTAGTACTTTTATCCCGCCACGTGTTCCAAATATTTTAGTCGATATCCGATCAATATTAACCGAGATAAACGAATAATTCGTAGACAACACCAAAATAACAATGTAAATCTTATGGGAGTACGTGAATGTTTTGCCCTTTCTAGCTCTATCTCACTCGCACGATCTCTCCCTCTAATGTTAGGGTCGATGCTGTACACTTGCTTGATTTGATAGACTCTATCCATATAGTTAATACATCCATGATTTTTACTATAACATAACCAGAATTCGTACAATTTTTGACAAATATATTTCTGCGGTATGATCGTTTGTTTGTCTATGATTTGCATATGATGCCACGACGATATTTCTTCATTCATTAAGGGAAATTAAATTATTTTTCCACATTTAACAAGGCACAATTATTAATTATAAAGAGGTTTGTCGATTTTAAAACTATTTATGCTTGTTTGACGATTTACAAACTTTAATCAAATATTTATAGTAATAAATCTATGTGATAAACAAACAGACCTAAATTTGAAAAATTATTTATAACGCATGCGCAGTTTGGACAATGCGACTCTTAAACGGCATAGCACCATATGGTTTATTTCACAATGTTGGAGCGAAGTTTTGCTTGTCTACACGCGATATAGTAGTATTATATATATGGTAAATAAACTGTAGGCATTTATTTTGTGAATATAGCAGTAGGTTGTTGCAAATATTATAAGTCTACGAGGAAAGAATAATAATATTCTTTCCTCGTAGATATAAGTTCTTTGTGTTTGTGCGTCATGTAATTGTTGACATTTATCTTTTGGTTTTAGTTCTTTTAGTTGTTGACCTTTTGATCTCCTACGTTCATTTTATTTGAAGCAAGTACCATTGGCTGCATAGAAAAGTGGTACTGTCAAGTAACATGGAAACTGGGCAGGTTGGGGTTCTGGGTTCTAAATAAAACTTTAAAGCAAACTAACACTTATTTAGTTTGAAGATTGAAACGCATTGGAACATGCATTATTTTGGCCATGTCAGTTTAGAAAAAATTAGTGCCCTAATTTTTGTCCAAGTATTCATCATATGCACGAATTTTGAAATTCCAAAAACTGTGGCCTATGTAATGTGAATATTTACACTTTGTAATGATATTTTATTAATTAGATTATTTTGAAATACTTACCAAACTTACTCCGTGATTGGTCCCATCCAAGGGCATCGCCAGCTTATGACTAGGGGGGGGCAATGGGGCAATATTATGGAGGATAAAAAATATGAACGCCGAGAGCATGAAGCGTTACACTTTGGAAGTCTTTGCCTCGATCCTCGATGACGATTGTAATAAGAACGGTTCTAATTCTAATATCAAGTTGTATAAAACTTCACAAGCCCTCGACAGCACAATAACGAAATCAAACTTTTAAACACAGTAATAATTATTTATTTTAACAAAAATAATAATTAATTAAAACATAACCTGCGGGGATTTTTTGCAAAACTTTCAACCACTTTATCATTAAAATTATTTAGGTTTTTATTTATTATAGCTTTGTGTACACTCATCATGGCCAGACCATTAAGGCGATCTTTTGCCATGGTGCTTCTTAGCCATGTTTTTAGTCTTCTGAGGCTGCTAAAGGATCGCTCTACTGTACAGGTCGTGCATCCCAACAAACATGGAAGTGACGGCCGTCAGTTGGGCTACCGGGCTGTCGGCCATGCTGGCCAGTTGACGGCAACGGCATGCTAATAAAGGCCATTGTACGAAGTTTGCCGGCAAAACTGTGTAAAAAGATGTAGTTCGCCATAACTGGCCCGCTGACGGCCAAAATACTTTAGTGGAGCCCATGACCTTCAACTCCTAAGTTAATCCACATTTATATGATACAAATACGGACGCTAGTGAAATTTCAATAAGTAAATAAATAAAGTGAACATACAAAAACTATTCATTTTTACTTCTGCTTATAAATGTTTCTATTTCCAGTGATAGATATAAATTCTTCGGAAAGTTGGCAAAATGTATCATATTCAGCTGCGATTCCTTGGATTTAGTGAAGCTGAGTAGAGAGTAGGGTCGTCATTAGCAGCTGTCAAATAAATTTTGTGTTGAGTTGTTTTTCGTCGCGTTTATGCTATTCTACGAATATTGTGCTAACTAATTGATCTAAAATTGGACCTAGAAGATTCTCAAACCATAAACGCGCCAAAAATGTGAGTATGTTTTCGTTTAATTTAAAATGGTTAAGGTTTCTTACGCGTCTTAACTCATAACCTCATTCACATTTCTTGGGGGTATGGATTTCCCGCTTGAAGTTTTCTTTTTTATTGCAGCAGTTTTTCATCTAATATTCTTAATTTATCTTAATTTATTAGATAGCTATTTGACAGCAAGTTCCAATCACTTTAAAAATTATCGTAGAAGTTATAGATACAAGTTAATTAAAAGGGATATTTCTGAAACTTTGAAATTGGGTGAAATTGACGCTTTGGTTAGCAAGAAGCAATGCACAGATTTCAAAACGAATACTTGTGAAATAGTAGAAAGTGTAGAAGCTGATTAGGTACTTATATCATTAATAAGTGTGATAAACCCACTAATTTAAATAATACTAATAATCTCCAGTATGACCTCTATGCAAACCTACAACTTGAACAAAGAACTGTGGATTTTGAGAAATTTCAAATCAATTATTTTTATAAATTTCAGGTTTCTTTTTGACAGCTCACTGGCGGGAAAGACGTGTTTGATACGACAAGGCGATATTTAGCTAAAATTGTTTGGACAGAATTTAGTTGAAACTTATATAATTGCTGTGGAAAAACCAACAAACTAGCTTTCAGCCGTTTAAAAGACAGTGTACGTAACCTTCATTGTTGGTAGGTAGGTAGAACCCTTTTTATAAATGAAATTATTATTTATTTTTGTTTTCAGGAGTAGTAAGAAAAAATAAATTGAGTAAAAACGCTACCCAACAGGAAGTAGAAACGATTATCAAAAGCTGGCCGAGGAGTGCGACTGACAGAAATAGCGGAAGGAACAAAAGACGTGGTTCTACTGAAGGTGCCGATAATAAAGATTAAAACCCATTTATTAGAAATTAAGTTTATAATCGCGTTATTTATTGCCTTGTGAAGTTTTCTTTATTTGTTCAAGAGAATTAATATTCATTGTATGAATTAAAATGTTATATTTTGTAAATTGTTCAAGAGCCTACATTTAATGTTCATTTTAAGAATTAAAATGTTATGGTTTCTGAATTGTTCAAGAGATTTAATGTTCATTTTGAGAATTAAAATGTTTTGCTTTGTGAACTTTTCATCAGATTTAATGTTTATTTTAGGAAATAAAATGTTATATTTTGTGAATTAAAATATTACAATAAATGTTTTTAAATAAAATTAATTTTTGGCTTGTTTTTGTGAGCGGTGATCGATCGGCATTGTAGCGGATATTAGTCGCATCAACTATGGGCCATCGCTGTAAAAAAGTGTTATGCTGTAAAATTTACTTTTGTATTTAGTTCTCGTAAGATTATGTGTCTTTGTTTAAGTGCGTAGAATTTGTTGAGCTCGAGACTTTTTGAACGGACCTTGTACCTCGTTTGGTTTACCGGTTGGCAAAGATCGTTTGATGTATATCTGTGTGTGTGCTAAACCTTCTATTGCGCTTTCAGAGCCCTGACTCCCGAACCGTGGAATTGATAGATATGTAATATGTATTATCGAGCAAATACACTCTTTATGTGAAGGAAACTCTGTATCTTGTGAACTAATTCTAGTTCTCTTATCTCTAGCTTATTTTACCCTACCTGTAGATGCGAATTATCTGCATTTGCAGTTACTTTTTACGCCTTGTTTCAGTTTTGACAAGATCTGCTTATTTATTACTTCCGAACTCTGCGAAGTGCATTTATTTGTGTTCCTAAATTCATCGACACATCAGTCCGCCTCGTTGTATTTACTGTCGCCTGTGTTTATGTGTATTCCTAGACATAGAGTCTCTTGAACGTCTGATTAAATTCTCCTTCGTATTTATGTCACTAAAAATGTAGGGAGTATTAGATAAGGGAATCTTGTGTATTAGCGGGCATACGTAAATTGTTTCCGTGGACTGATTTGTTCATAGCAAGCGTTCATCTTCCCTGACTGCCTTGTTGCGTTATTATTAACATCTTTCCTTGGAAGGTTATGGCTTCGCGGACTTAACTGTAAAACATTAGGGGGTCGGTTTTTTTTACCGCCGTTTGTAGCGTGATTTAAGATTTTGGATATTTCATTAGTTACCTGCAGTATCCGCTTTCTTCCGTAATAAATTGTATCTACGTTTGAGGTTTGTTTTGTTTCTTTCTGTCAAACTTTTGGTTATGTCGCTCAGGTGACCGTTCGCGTCACGCTTGCCAACCGTTTAGCTTGTGAATTCCCACTCGTACTGCTGACTTTATAAATTCTGCGTACAATTGGATGAGTGTTTCGGTATTCTCTTTTCGTCTAAGTTATGTGTAGGGTTGTGTTTAATTTTATATACGTCACGATGTTGACTCTCTTCATTGTCAATTTAGTTTTGTGCCTATTATGTTCTTTTGAAATCTCCCGCCTTTCGTTCTGAGATATTTCCGGGCATGTTGCTTCGGAAGGGATGCGTGTAGCTGACGCGCATTTGTGATGGAAGAGGTTCCCGCTTTTTGACGGCACTTTATAGTCGATTCTTGTGTAAGAACATGGTGTGCAAATTGCTTATCTCCCTTTAGTACTTTGGTACATTATCTATGTAGATATTTTCGCGAATGCGGCTTTAATTGGAGTAAGCAGCAATTACCGTTACCTTAATTTTGGTTATTTATCGTGAATTTTTACCGATATACCGTTACCTAAAATTCACGTAAGGCCACGTGCTGGTCTTTCTTAATCTAAATTTTGCACCCTTGAGTGACTTGTGAAGTCGTTTATCGCGGAATCTCCATTATCATATTGGGGTAAGTGTTTGAAATCTTGTGTTAATTTTCGGGATTTTATCTTTGTTTCTTTTCTCTTCTAATTTAATAGGATTCTTTTGACGGGCTCAAAAGCCCTCAGTAGCCATATATCTGGTATTATCACCCCGCATTATCCTTGAAGAGTGTGGAGGTTTCATTCGTTGCTGCAGTAGTTGCACCTGTACGTCCCTCCTGACCGTTGAGGTGGAAATTTTCATCAAGGGGGCCTCCGCCATTTTGGTTATCGTTGCGGCCATCCTGCGTCCATTTTGTCAGTTAAGTGCAACTAATGTTGTAATTTACATCATAATTTACGTCTGATTTACGACGACTTTATACCAGAGTGCTGGACTTTATCTTACCTAAATTTGACCTAAGAATTTTGAGTGGCTATAATAACTAATGCACCACTTAGTTAACTGCAAGGTCACATATTAATCCTAATTAAATTACCGTTATTTTTCTTGTTTTGATATGCAAACTGGTTTTGCGGAATACAGGCTGACCCCAAGAAGATTTTATAAGGGCTCTCACTGTTATGTTGAATATTTAGTTCAATAAAAATTTTAGTTATGTCATTACCGTAATTATGTAACTCTATGTTGAGTCGAATATTTAATTAAAAGCTAATTTTAGTAAATTCATTACCGTAGCACTATATCTTTTGGAGTGATAATCTTTAAATTAGTAATATTTCTAGTATTATCATTACCTTTAGAATAATTGTATGTCTCTTTGATGTGTTGAATTTTAATCTTGTTTTTGATAATAATTTTGCACGTTTATTACCGTAAGTTAGAAATTTGACTTTCACGTAAGTTCCTTTAATTTTTCTGAGCTAGTTAAAATCATTTCTGCAAGAGTAAATTTTGTTCGGGAAGCTCAGTGTATTTTGTATATTATAAAATTTCCTTCCTAATTTTATCTTTAATTATTTGATTTTTGCTAATAAGTACCTTCATTTAAATTAATTATGATCATGTAATCAAACCTTGTGTTTGGTATTTAACGAATTTTTCACTTTACTAGTCTAAGTCTTATGTACTGGATGATATTAATTTTCTTGCGTACATATTAAATCACATTTTGTGTTAACATTGCCGTTGTGGCGTTTCCATGATATTACTTGTATTTATATTATGTGAGGTAATGAAACGTTTCTGCTACCAACCATCTTCTGCTGAAACGCAGAGATTATGATCTAGTATTAAGACTTGTTATTTCCTTTTATATTCTTTTAATATTACCTAACGCTTTGTTTACAAATTATCAACCTGTCTAGATTTCATTTTTTTTTTGTAAGTCAAATTCATCCAACGTTTGCTATTCTTATTATTTAAACTGTTCAGACAGCTTTGTGACACTTTGTCATTTTGTATACTCAACTTCTTCTTTTAGTTAAAAAAAAAAACAACCAACTTTTATGATTAAGATTTAAAAAAAAAATCAACATTTCAATTTAATTAAATCTTGCTACTTTCCGTAATATCTTTTCTTTTATTTTACCTCTACATATCTCATATAATATTGTGGCAAGCACGTACATAAGGTTAGGTGCATCATATTATACAGGGTGATCAATAGGAAACCCGCTGGAGGGACACAGCCAGTGGTAGCTCATAGGAGACGCAGGTAGGTTATCATAAGGTAACACAGTGTCCTGGTGCCCGGACAACGTCGCTAGCGTCGTTGCCGACCGACGCTCTACTTTTAGGTGTTCTAGTTTACCTGAACCGTCACGCCGTCTGCGACAGAGTTAGCTCGGCCCTGCGATTTCCAGATTTAATCAACTCCTATTGTGATTCTCCGTTTCTTTACCTTAATTTAGTCAGTTATCTCAGTGCGACGTAGTCACGGGTGACAAAAGGCCTTATTCCTGCGTTGGCCCGGCTAGCGGCCGCAGTCTCCTATTGATAACGGGCCAATATAGAATTCAGTTAGAGGTCCGCCGTTCGCATAATCGGCTAGCGGGCATTTGGCCGTTGAAGGCCCATCATTAAAATGTTTGCTGGGTTCGTTGTAATTTTGCTTTAATCGTTTTTCAGCTACCTTTAAAATTGTTCTCTATAACATGTATTTTTATTATAAAATGTCTCGTAGATAATAGGTTTAAATACATAATTATATATTAAACTTTTCATTAATATCTTATTTAGAATTGTAATTCGTAATCCTGTCAGCGTTAGTTTTACCCGTTCTTTCTCATTAATATTTTGTATTTCCCATTGAACTAATTCTCAGAATTTTATACTGTTAATATTCGTTGTAATTTTGCATTAATCGTTTTTTCACCCTACCTTTAAAATTTGTCTGTATAACATGTATTTTACTTATTATAAAATGTCTGGTAGGTAATATGTTTAAATAGTTATTAAACTAATTTTGTGAAAAAGGTGTTTTATTTTATTTTATTATTTTTATTACTTTAATATATGTTACATTATTTCTACATGTATGATACGTAGAAAACAATATTCACATTTCGATGTTTAGCCTAACACTTTCCGGAAATCCAACTGATATAACCCATAAAACCTTTCAACATTACACACGCTATTTAAAAGAAATAGTTTTCGTATTACATATTACCTAATATACACTGTTCTATACAACAATTGTCCTAATCCGCCTTCATTTGCAACCTGGCAACATTGCACTGCTATTTCCTACACGATCGACACACATCCCTACCTAAAAACAGCTATTCTTGAAGTTAGGAGAACGAGGGATGGGAGTGTGATCTATCACTTCTCTCAATAGAACGTTCACTCCTCTTAAGTTCGAGAATCGGGCCCCTGCTGTCCTTGATGGTTCAATGTTCTTCCTCTTTAAAGCAATAATCCACTTTTTTCTGTAATATATATCAGTAGGAAACCTACAACACAAACTTTATCTCCATTGTCAATCAATTAAATAACGGAATTTTATACCACCACCTTTAACATAACGATTCGTACATCCATATGATATGCGGAACACGAACTAACCATTTTTTACTATATTATTTAACACTAGTTGGGGATTTTTAATAAATAAAACACTTTAAGTTATTGTCCTTTTCTTTCACCACGTGTTCAAAGTATTTAATTCGGAATCCGATAAATATTACACGAGATAAACGAATATTTCTAAAACAACACCAAAATATCAATGTAAACCTTATGGGAGTCCATCAATGTTTTGCCCTTTCTAGCTCTATCTCACTCGCACGCTCTCTCACTCTCATGTTGGGGACAATCCTTGAACAGTATG
Source organism: Amphimallon solstitiale (assembly GCA_963170755.1). Classification (NCBI taxonomy): domain Eukaryota; kingdom Metazoa; phylum Arthropoda; class Insecta; order Coleoptera; family Scarabaeidae; genus Amphimallon; species Amphimallon solstitiale. The sequence goes on along the minus strand of OY720677.1, from coordinate 24,355,794 downwards.
CGCAATCCATATATATTATACATCCATGGTAAAAATTGTAAACTAATTAACTAAAACTCGCAGTCAGTTCAATTGCATTGCAATTGTGTTTCTTTGAAGATAGAAAGAAAAACACCTCTATAGGTACAATAATTTGTGATATAATAACATCACTAAAATTATTCAACTCAACATGCAAGAATAATAAAGAATTAGATAATGTGGTATTCTTGTATTCTAGAATTACTGTCATCTACATCGAAGAAATGTACGCAAATAACACAGTAAATTGTACCTTAATTAGGTAATTGTATTACTATGTTACATATTAAAATATTTGACTTGCTTATATGTAATAAATAGGCTCTTATTAAACCTTACAGAGTTGCATACCCATCTTTTTGCCATGACCTTCTAATTTTTTTGGTACCTATATGTCTAATAGAACATACATGTGTTGATAGAAAGTTGAAGAATTTTGATATGTCCACCACGGAATCCACAGATCCCATTTGATATGAGATAATAATACGCCGAAATTAGGTATTTTGGGCCGGTTATTGGAATTTATGCTATGATGCATCACTGATTGTGAAAATAACTTGAAGGATGAACACATTATTTATAAGCTAGTGAAGTGATTTTTTTTAATTTGTACTTTGCTGAATATGTATCGTAATTTCTGTCACTAAATTATAATCAAGCACATATAAAATGTATTTTATATTTAAATTTTCAATAAAATATGTTTTAGTTTAAAACAACTTGTAGATGGTACAGTATAAAGATAATATTCATTTTGGAATTTGCCAAGACAATGTGTGATGAGTTCTTCTGAACTTTTCCCAACATTGTGGAAGTAAATACTGCAGTGTTATGAACGGCATCAAACGGCATTCCTGTTTTTATGATATTGTTACATTCTCTAAATCTTTTTTTATCATTTTATAAATGTGTGCCCCACACCATTAATATGGTAGAGGGGATTATTAGATTATATATATATATATATAAATGTGTATGTATCTATTAATTCATACAAATATTTATATTTCATAATAATTTTTTGTTGTTTTAATTCCAAGAAAGTATAAACAAAATAGATTTGCGAACATAAATAAAATAAAATTTAATTTTTTACTTCGTAAGTAGAAATTGTACTTTGATGTAATTATTGAATCAAATACAACATCAACATACCTTTTTTACAAGCAATAATATACATTATTTGCAATTCTCATTCCTACTCATCTCAGTCTATGAGACATAGACATCAAGAAAAATGTATTGATTATTAATGCGCTATTAGATACACTACAGAAATTCAAGTGTATCATAGTAATTGTTTGTTTATATTCTTTGCTACCATATGGGCGTAAATTAGGCTTCATCACGTTTTTATTTTCATGAATGGTTTAATCATTCTAAATTTTAAAAAAAAGTTAACAACAATAAAAATTATATTGAATCACAAAAATGTAATGCTGATTAATTCCACAACTTTTTCTAAAACATTCATGTTTCAGTGTACATCTCGACACACAATTAAATAAAGGAACACAACAGGAATTTAATTACCTAGTTCTTTACATTGTTGATTACGCAACATTATATTGAATAATATAGGTACGTAGACAAATATAAAATAGATGTTTTATTCTTATATATAGCCAAAATACAGTAATTTAAGTAATTTTATTTGCATTCTTAAGCTTAAAATACATAGCAAAACTATATGTTGAAATATAATACAATCTGACTTATATAACATACCTGAATCTATTCGATTGTGTATGTAAAACATTAATTTATGCGTTTTTTGTAAATCAAAATGAAAGAAGCAGTATTTATATTCAATAATTTCACATACACCAATAAGCATACACAAATCAATGTACACAAGATTTTCTGTGTAAAATCTTTTCAATAAGACGAAATGAAACGATCGGTATTTACATTTAATAATATAATTTCACATATACTAATAAACACGTACAAATCAATGTATTAGTTGTAGGTAAGTTCACAAGTTTTTCTGTTCAAAATCTTTTCTGTTAATCAAAATGAAACGATCGGTATTTACATTTAATAATATAATTTCACATATTCCAGTAAGCACGTATAAATCAACGACGAAGTTATAACTTCACAAGTTTTTCTGTTAATAATTCACTGGAATCAGGCTTCATATCGTTTATTTATTCTACCGCGTATTTTCTGGGTAATTCTACAAATTCACCGATGAACTAAACTTGCACAAAACTGAATTCAATAAAAAAAACAACCTTGCGTATGCTTTCAGTAATATCATAAGGTCTTTTCGTTTGTTTTAAAAGTGTACACCGTTGTACACCAACTACACATTTTTAATGATTGTTCATTCGTTTGTTGTGGTGCGTACATTTTGGGTGAAAAAGTGTACAATTTATACACCTGGTTTGAAGCCGGTGGAAAAGGTGGCCACTCGTGGAGCATGCGCAATAAGTTTTATCACGTATTATAGAAACCAAAATAAGAATAGGTTAAGTAAAACGGTACGAATCGATTTTTGTTTTAATTCTGCCAGTATTTATTTTTGTTTTATTATTTTTTTATCAATGAAAATGGAGGAACTTTGAGAAATAAAATTCATTATAGAAGGCGTTGTGATCTCGTTAAGAGATCATGTAGAAGTAATAGATCGACATAGAAACGGTATAATAAGTCTTTCGATTATCACTGCGGTATTCTACTACTATTGAATAATTTTTTCAGATGATCAGTTTGCAATACAATTCTTCCATAAAGCATTACGTGAGGATAAAATAATTCCCTACGGATTACGAGGTGACCCAGAAATTTTAGAAATTACGAGAATATCTGAGACCCATGAAACAGAAGTTGTAGAAGTTTTGCATCAAAATAATACAGAAAGTAAATTCTTGTTTCTTTATACATATTAAGAGGTTGTCTTTTTTTTTCATTTTAACATTGCAAGAACATTTCAAGTGTTGGACAGTTAGCTAGTAAGAGTCTTATAATAAAATTTAAATAACATAACTAAATGCCAACATTAGCTGTTCCAAAATAGTTCAAGTAGAAATGCAAAACTATTAATTTATTGTCTTAGATACTTTCAAAAACACCTGGACTTATGAAGCCACAAAATTCCTCTTATCGTTATACAAGGAATATATTGGCAATATTGGAAAAACAATAAAACTGAAGAATAATAAATTGCTATGGAAATTGATTGAAAGTAAGATGAGAGAGAAAGGATTTACTTTTAGCAATATACAAATAGAAAATCGATATAAAACCCTAGATAGAAGATGTAAATGCAAATAATAAACGAAGTGGCAGGGGAAAACTTAAATGTTCATTTGAACAGTATGTGTGTTTTACTATCTGTGTTTTGAAAATACTTACCATTTTTTTTCCAGAGAATTAGTTGGAATAAACTCCGAGAGAAGGTCTGTTTTCCCTGATTTTTATCAGATTCCGAAGGTGGTGGACAAAGGAGGGAAGACATTATTCAGAAAATAAATGTGAAAGAAGTAGTAGAAGCTGAGGGTGCATTAAATACTGAAAGAAACACTGATGACATAGAAGATATTCCAGCAACTACGAAGGAAAGAAACCCAAGAAGAAAACCCTCACAGTCAATATTGCAAGAGCTAATAAAGATTCGAGAATTACAAGAAAAAGAAAATTCTAGGATCACCGAAGAGGGTAGGAAACGGGAAGAATTTATTAATAATATCCTTAAGCTAGAAGAAGCAAAATTAAAAGCATACAAAGGAAGGACTGACATTTTAAAAGAATTATCTTAAATAAATTTATTAATTGTGATATATGAGTGCCATTTATTTGAAGTGAATTGTTTTTTAGTTTATTTAATTATGTTTCATTATATGTCAAATGATAATACTTTTTTATTTTTGTTATGTAAATTGTAGTTTATTTGGAATATTTATTTATATTACAATAAATTTGTTATATTAATGTTGCTGCAATGGTGTCTCTTTTTTGTTCTCCTGCTATCGAATCCTCCACTTCGTTGGGTATGTCGTCATGTTCTGCATACATAGATTATATCACACAACAAGCACGTATAAAGTGGCATAAATATTCAATGCCTTTTAATTTACAATAATAGAGCTGTCTAAATCTTTGTTTAAGAATGCCAAAAGTGTGCTCTATATCCACCCTTGCCTGAGACAGCTTCTGGTTAAATAACTTTTGGTTGTGTGTCAAATGACCATTATCACAGTAGGGACATAATATTTTTGAAATAAAGAAATTATATTTGCTATATCAGCATCACTTTCGTGAGGATCCAATATATTTAAAATGTCCAGTATGCCAGTATCATATATGAGCCTCTTTGTGAAAGTTCATTTTCGTTACATTCACACATATAGCCCGCCATTATGTAATATAGGTACACAGTATAGAATTAAAAAAAGGCTTTATGAAGTGTACAACTAAACCACTCACAAAACTTTTCTAACAAATACACTCACTTTTAAACTTACGCCGCCCGCCATATACGAGTGTTCATGGTGTAATACACCGAAAATCAGCTGTTTTTTAGTGTATTTTAATTGTAGTGTATTGTAACACGAACTACAGTACACCGAAAAACAAACGAAAGAACCTATAGCAGTGTTGTCCCAGCAACATGTGAGTTGGTAATAGAATTCTGCGCAAAAACGTAATAGATTTACCTTGTTTCGTAATAGATGGAGCAGCTATTTTCAAGACTATATAAAGTCCCTGAATAGTAGGCTGAATAGTCAAAAAACCGCAATACGGTAACCATTTTTTGTCCAAAATCTGACAGCCAATAATATTTTTCTTGATGTCGGTATTAGTTGGATGTACCCAACCAGCAAAATCACAATTTTAGCGAAGAATCAAAATATATATTTGCTAATGTAGAACAAGTGTACATATAGTGATTTTGCTACAAGAATACTGTTCCAAAAATATAGGACACAGCCAGGGCCGCCGCGTGGGGGTGGCAAAATTGTTCACCGCACAAGGGCGCCTGGGCCAGGGGGGGCGCCAAAATTTATAGATAGTACTTATAGTTTTTTAATTTAATGTTACTTAAATAAAAGTTGTTAATTATTCGCTTGCAATTTTTTATATTTTCTAAGCAATAAAATGAGATTTTATTTTTATTTTAATTTTATATTTTAATTCTAATTTACTTTTGCTTTCGTTTCTGCGGGCTGTTTTCGTTTGTGTAAAACAAAATTTGATTGCCGATGCGAACAATAAAAACACGTTCCGTGTGGAATTCGCGCTACCACACGGAACGTGTTAAAAATCTAAGAATTTGTAACATGTAACAACAGGAATTGGGAATGTTTTGTATCGGCATATATTTATTCTCTATGTGCTGAGAAGCTGTTGCGGTTCAACGTCGTTGTTTAGTTTGCCTTATTTTTGCAATGATAATACACATTCATTTTTTTAAATGTGACAACCAAAAGTCGAGGAAACGAGGAAACCAATAAGCCCAAATTGAAGAACATTTTTTAGGATTTCAATCTGTCGACGACACTACTGGACAGGTTCTGTTTGAATTCATAAATGGACATTTAAAATCGTTGGAACTAAATTTTTCAGATTTACGAGGCCAATCTTACGATAATGGTGCTAATATGAGAGGAAAGCACAAAGGATTGCAACAAATAATTATTGAAAATAATTCGAGGGCACTCTATATCGCCTGCTCTGCGCATCCTCTAAATTTAGTTGTAAATGATGCAGCTAAAATTTCCTTCGAAATAGTTAATTTCTTCGGAGTAGTGCATGAGCTTTACAACTACTTTTCTTCATCCGTTAAACGTTGGTCTATTTGCAACAGTATGTTGAAAATCTAACTTTAAAGCCACTCTCCAACACCAAATGGGAAAGTAGAATTCAAGCTTTAAGACCGTTGAAAAACGATTTGAAGGGAATTTTGAGAGCGTTAATAAATATTCAAGAAGATCAAACAAGAGACATGGAATCAAGAATTCAAGCAAAAAAATTTATTCAGAAGGTTTCATCGTTTAAAATCATTTGTTCCATTAACATCTGGCACGATATTTTAAATTTAGTAAATGTGGTAAATGAAATAATGCAAAATTCTAAATGTGATTTACAAATCATGACCCAACCCAACCCAACCCAACCCAACCCTGCTAGTTTCGGTAGCTACTGGAGAACGAAGTTTTCCAAAACTTAAAATTATAAAAAACTACATGCGATATACCATGGCGCTGGAGAGATTATCGGACTTGTCAATTATGTCCATAGAGAGCGAAATTTTGGATAAATTAAATATAAAGGAATTGATACGAGCGTTTGTAGCTGCTAAAGCTCAATATTTGAATATATTTTCTATTTTTTATATTTTACTTAAAAAATGTTTTATCATTGTTTTGTTTTTAAAATTTATGAAGTAATAAAAAACAATAAGACAAACGTGTTTTAATAATCTAAAGCTTTTCAGTTCGAAAGTCAAATTTTGAATACTATGAAAGAGTATATCACATATAATTTGCAGCACTTTATAAGAGTCCAACAGAACCCCATAAAGGGGCGGGGGCGCCAAATTTCAATTTGACAAGGGCGCCTAATACCCACGCGGCGGCCCTGGACACAACCGTAGTAGCAAAACCACTATACGCATACCTGTCCTACATTAGCAAATATATATTTTCATCCTTCTCTAAAATTGTGATATTGTTGCTTGGGAAGATTTGAAATTAAAGTAAAAAAATCGTTGAAAAATCAACGAAAACGTAATAGATTTATATGCTTTCGTAAGGACGTAATAAAACATAGTGAAACGTAACAGATCTGTTACAACTGTAACAGCAATCGCAACACTGACCTATAGTTATAGATGTCAATAGGGCAATCCAACGACCTGTCAAATAAAATTCAAGATGGCCGTTGCGGGCAAACAAACAGATTTGTATAATTAAAATTTGACTATAAGTGCTCTTATTAAACAATTATCTTATTAAACTAACTTACTAAGGTCATTATCTAGTTATCTAAGTATGGTGTTGTGTATCAAAGGCTAAAACTTATAATTATGTGACCAGAACGTTCTGTATTGCAGTGTGTTTGAAAGAAGTGTTGCATGAAAAAAACAGCTGTAATTATTGCCTGCTTTGAAGTTTTCATTGGAAAACCAGATAATAATTTAGCTCAGCAGTAGTACTGTTCTAATTATAAACACGATAGAAATTTTAATAGCAATAACTCCTCAGATAACTAAATGCCATATTTGTGAAGCTCGGGGTGACATACATCTGAAAATTGAATGGAAGAAGTAATTTTTGCAACAATCTTAACCCAGGATATGTTGTTCTTGGAGAAAGAGCATTTTTAATAAAGGAAGCACTAGGAATTCTGCAAGTGAATTTTAGTTATTCCAGCTTTTACTAAAGGAAGAACTCGTTAGCACCATAAAATATCTCATTCCACTATCATGTTAAAAAAAGTGTAATAATATGCAAAAATTAAACAGTGTAGGTATAATTGTGATTGTATTTAATGCTCTAATTAACATATGTAAGTTATAAATGATTTTGTATTTATAATTATTTATGGCACTATATAATCTTAATTTATTCCTGTACAATGTGGCCATTATTTTAGAATTTAAATAGGCATTTCGTTACAGACAAAACACAAAACTTTAATAATAAGTTAAATTTATTTATTAATATATTTGAAATGTATTTACATTTTTTTAAGTCCTAAACTGTTATATATTTTACGCTAAATATTTATAATAAACTTTTATAATCTTGCACATAATACTTCTATATGATTAAACTCATTTTCTTATTACTATTTATTAACTATTGCTTCTATAATAATTAAGTGAAACTATTTTAATAAATAAATCTCATTAAACAATCCTCTGATTATTTTGTCAGGTATTGAAAATTTAAAGACAAATTTAAATAATTAATCCTTAATCAGTGCATGAGTGGCTTTGTTTTTCTTCGTATACTAGAAATAATAATGCACCAACATAACTGCAATGTTCGGCTGTTACCAGCCATATATGTAGAGTGAGCCGAAAGTATTGATTCACATTTCATAATAATGCACTACACACCCATTGGTTTTAAACTAACTTCTTATAAATGTTTCACCTAATCAAAAACACATACTTGTCCACATAAAATAAATAAGTTGTTAATAAATGTAAGCGGGGATACTCTTGAACACTGTCATTTGGTGCTTAGTGTAATAAATATGTAATAGAACCAAATATAAAATATTCGTACTTGGCACAGGTGGAATACTATTTATTAAAGTGTCTAATTTCAAGAGTGAATGGATCCAAATTATCAAGTAATTTAATGTTCATCTAATAGCTGCCAAACAATACATTCTCACACGAATAATTATTTTCTATGATGATTTCAACAAAATGTTACTCCAACTTCTGGATTTTCAGTTAAGAACTTCTTGGTAATCACTCTGCATTATCATGTTTATAAACTCAGCACACACGAAAAGTAAAACCATATTAAAACTAATAATGATGGCATACCAAACTAAGGTTCATTCATTGTTTGCCCACAGACGCCATATTAGATCACGTGATTTAGATTCCCTAAAATCAGAGGTTATAATTATGTTTTCTGTTTATCTGTCATTTCGTAAATTTCAAAATGGACAGTTTGAGTTGACGCATGCGCAGAACACGCAAGGCGGCCAATTCTATCTCTCTTAGTTGGGACAAAAAATTACACATTATTAAGATACAACACACGCAATATAGTAGTATTATATATATGTTATTTACACTAAATCTAGAAAATGGCGCCTATTTTATTAAAACAAAAATCTAGCAAATACCACGCGATCATTTAAATTCTAAATTATAGCAGGCGGGATTTTTTTTATTAGGTTGTCCAGAATGTCAATTATTGATTAATTAACATTATGAAACGTCACTTTGACAATTCAAATTGTAAATTAGTACTTATATACCAACTTAATTTAAATTTCACAGCCTGCTCTAATTTAGAATTTAAATGATCGCGCGGTATGTAGCCAACTTTGTACAATAATTCCTTAAATGCTGTTTAGATAACCGGTGTATTTCTTCACATTGAAAAAGTCCAGTTAGAGGATAGGCTTATAAATGATTAGTTAACTAAATATTTTAATCTGAGTTGGAAAATCGAAGTTATGATCATGACAATGTGCAGCGAGATCCAATTGACCAAGATTAGACCATCTACACAAAACAATAATCGCGAGTATTTCGTACGCTACACATCTAGATGGCGTTCGAAAACTAGGTTCAACAAACCAAAAAATGTGAGTGATTATCACTACATAATGCATATGTTACCGTAAATACCCGAAATCCGTTTTTACGCGAACTTACTAGTAAGAATGCGAAGTAACTACGAGCATTTGTAATTTCCGTTCTGACTAGGAAAGACGAATTAAAATTTTAATTCGGCTATTTACTGTAGCTTTCAGTTAGAACCCGTTCTAACTACACGCATACAATTTATTCAAAATGTCACCATAATAGCCCATGTAATAATAAAGTCAGTTTACTTCGCAACGCATTAAATAATCTTGAAACCAATTGTGTTTTATTGTAAGAAAGAGAAGAAAGATCGTATTTGGTATAACTTCATAAGTATGCCCGCTGTTAAGAGATGTGCATTTCAGCTAGTTACTATTATACGTGTAGTTAGAACGGGTTCTAACTGAGAGCTGCAGTAAATAGCCGAATTAAAATTTTAATTCGTGTCTTTCCTAGTCAGAACGCGAAATTACAAATGCTCGTAGTTACTTCGCATTCTTACTAGTAAGCACTAGTAAGTTCGCGTAAAAACGGATTTCGGGTATTTACGGTAACACATACACTTACAAAAATATTTGTATCAATTAATAAATAAAGAACTTGCTTAAATTTTAAACTTTCAGTTCTACATAACATATAGATGGCGCAACCGTTCCTTTTTGTTGCAATTGATCGTTGTTGATCATCACCTTTACGTCCAAATGTTTACGTCCGACGTGAACGCCATGTTCGTTCTAAGTTCCTGTTAGCTCTGCTGTTGTGTGTTGTAAGCTGAAGATAATAAGTTTTATAGATATTTTTTGTCTGGAGTGTTTATTTAATAGAAACATCTATTATTTTTTTATTATCAATTATTATGGTTGGTTGTGCTGCATTTGATTGCTCAAATCAGTCAGCGAAGGGATTTCTTATGAAAAACTTTCCTAGAGATCCTAAAAGAAGAAAACTTTGGGCTGAGAAAGTGAAGCGCAAAAATTGGATACCCACTGATAATTCTCGACTTTGTGAGGTAAGTTTTTGTATGGCACCGTAACATACATTTTGGTAGATTTGTAAAAGATTAATTAATAGGCACATTTTGCACCTGAAATGTGGGAGAAGCCCAGAGTTGATGGTAAAAGAGTGCTAAAATGGAATGCAGTGCCTACAATATTTAACTACATTAAAGAAGTTAAGGAAAGGAGATCAGTTACTAAAAAACAACTGTCCTCTCAAGTTTCTGAAGAAGTCGAATTTGAGCCACAATCATGTTCCTCTGCAGAACAAGAATTAACTACCCACTCTTTAAAACAAAATATAAAATGTTTAAGTGTCGAAAAGAATGATGAAACAGAAAGTATATTCAATGTCGGTAAGATTTTGACTCTAAAGAAAATGTATACCTAATGTTAACAATATGGGTAATGCTTTTTTGCTGGTTTTCCTTATTTAATATGAATAAGTCCTTAAGAAATAGTATAGGATTCTTTTCTTTATTATATTTTTACGAAAAAAGTACTTCAAATCCACAATTTTAAAAAGTATCCTTTTTAGGTTTTCGAATATACTAAATACAAGTACTAATTATTTATTTAATCATGGAAACAAGGATATCTTAAAATAGTCATGCAAAACCTGTGTGCTCTCTAATATTGTTTACGAGATGCAATAATGATTTAATTACATTCTTAGACATATTGTTGTCAATGACCAGTTAGATTTTTGCAATTGCATTATGACTAATTGAACAACTTATTCGATTGTTATGAATCTCATTTCTATACAATCAATATGCTAATAAAAAAGGTATTTTATTTAATGCCTTCTGGTGATTTACTATTCTTGGTTACCTCCAAGTAGAAAGGTACATTTATTTTTATGTTTGCTCAATATATGTTAGTGGCTGTGAATCTATTAATTACATTAAATTCTCATTATATTTATAATATTCACTAAAGGAAAGATTATATTAATAAATATAAGAATTATTATACAATAGCAACAGAAAACCTTGTTTTTCAGTACATATATATATATCAGACCATACGAATGTAAAATTTCTTTGTTACTATTATACGTAGGCTCATTAAAGGCAATGTTACTGTTTCAAATGGTTTCAAAATTCCAGTATTTTTTTACAGAATCAGGAATCGAGAGGTCATTAAAATTTTCACTCAAGTAAACCATGTATATAAAAAACATGTCGTAACTTAAGTATAGACATCCCTAACAAGTATTCTTGTTCTCATAAGAGCCTCTAAAGCACTTGCTCCGTTTAAAAGCACTCCGCTGTCAAGTTGTGCTCTTAAACGTGACCATTAATAAATATCGCAAGGAGCACCAATGACAAATTTGATTTATAAATTAGTGATTTCCCTAAAACGCTCACTTCACATTAAAGAGTGGAAGTAGATATTGATGTCAAGCCCGCAGAAAATAGAATATGATCATGTCAACCAATTTCTATCGCATGTTACTAATAAGCAAACTAAATGGATAATAAATACTAAATAATAGTAATCAGTTTGAAACATTCAATCTCTGTGCATGATGCAATATGTATATACCAAGAAATGGTCAAGGAATTTTATTGGCATGGTTTTATATTATTTTTAAGTATTTAGAATTGATGATCATATCTTTTATTTGCTCACACAATTTGGGAAGCTGTGTTGAAATCCGTTACTAAAATTATTTAGTGCGATTATCTGATGCTTTAACAAGTTTCTACTTATAAATTATCTAGATAGTGTTTTTTATTGTTTAATATCATTTCTATCTTCTCTAAAGCATTACAGTAAATGACTTTTTTCTTGGTTAAAGAATTGTTATTAACAGTAACAGTAGCAATTTTCACGGATTAACGCAGTATCGATGTCTACGGTGTCGGCTATAACGTAGCTCTAATGTTAGTAACAGAGGCTACCGGGGCTACTCCCTTATTCTCCCAGTTATAGTCGACCAGCTTGTCTAGTATATTCATCCGCAGTTAGACCGCGTGCACACTGTATATTTTATGTATATATATTTTATCATGCACAGAGATTGAAAACATCTAAATTTAAGCTAATTGAACAAAGTGACATTTATACATTTTGTGAAGTATGATAAGTAACGAAGATACTAATAATACAGCAAAAAATAACAAGCCAATGTAAAAATGTCTGAATACGATGTTTTACAAAATGCAATTTTAAACGATAATAATAGGAAATGGTCAAGGAATTTTATTGGCATGGTTTTATATTTTTTGATAAAGACATAAAAGAATCGGCCCTATGCTGTATGATTTATGTTACAAATAACATGTACATATGTTATCCCCATATAACATGTGCCTGTTACTGAAATCCGAAAATCGTACGATGTATCCTATAACTACAGACCGGACATGAAAGATTGATGACTCATCACCCATGGGCGCACTATTGAAATGTTGTATTTTTAAAGAGGTTTTAATTTTATTTATATATTTAGATAACAAAAAATACAAAATACGTATGTAGTTCATGTCGAGTAAAGGAGTATTAATCTTTACTAGCAATACTTTCTCAAGGTTCTCTTCTGTAAGGTTTGTTCTCTTTGAATGAAGTACATCCTTGTAGGTCGCAATTGGTTATAGGGGCGTACTGGAAATATTCTTTTATTTCAGCCTATTTAGCAGTTAGATTTTGTGTCATTTTCCCCATACACAATTGCCGCAATGTTATTAAATCTGGATTTCTATTAAAAACTGCGTCTAACTTTTGCCGAGGGCCACATCCGAAGTCACTTGGAATACTTTTGAAATTATTAATAGCCACATCTAATGTGGTTAATCTATTTTTTAATTTGAGATTCGATTTTCAAAATATGTGATTTGTTTAGGCAAATTTCCAAAGTGTTCCTGTAGGAATAACAACTGATATTTTGGATTTGTGTTAGTTCCTTGTGCTCAGAAATACTTCGAGCATCGTCATTTAAACATGTAACGAAATTTTGTAAACTATCGAAATTCTCTGCATAAAAACTATTTATGTGTATGTTTTAGCAAAGCTAGGCGACGAACGTGCGATATTTTGGCATTCTGTAACGATATTTTACAGACTTTGTAATAAATTTCGGAATCACTGACTATTCATATTAGAAAAACAACGTTCTAGATCTAAATAAATGATAACTAAAAATGTACGCGTATGTGTTATTGAAACTAAATAACAGTAAGTATACCATGTGCTTGCCGGCGACCTACGGATACAGCTTACTGTAAGATAAAACGACGACACCGAGAGTTTGTATGAGTTAGTACGAGAAAGCAATATACAAACTGCAGTACAAATGCTATCTATCCTTGTTGCCCTGATTAAACGAGAGTCAGTCTAGCCCGTCTAGCTTCAGCGTAAATGTACTGGAATCCCCTCTTTTCCAACACTACACTCAACCAAAAAGCAGTTTGTATATTGCTTTCTCGTACTAACTCATACAAACTCTCGGTGTCGTCGTTTTATCTTACAGTAAGCTGTATCCGCAGGTCGCCGGCAAGCACATGGTATACATATTTACATTATTTCTCTTGCGAAATATAAGGTAAATATAATAAATTTTAAAAACCCCTCAGGCTATCTACGCCGATGTAGAAAGAATTTTGCTCATAAATTCCTTATTTTATGGCCATTTTTTGCTCTCATTCTCGGGCTCTTCTCGAGCGTAAACAGATGTTGCAGTTCACCATATGAATTAGTGCTATTCAGTAAATGTGTGTTGTTTACATTATTTCTTTGCTCCATTGTAACTCCGTCGTAGTTTAACTCGGTCATGTCCGCGCCCTAATATTAGGGAATCCAAACCACGTGATCTAATATGGCGTCTGTGGGCAAACAATGAATAAACCTTCGTTTGGTATGCCATCATTATTAGTTTTAATATGGTTTTACTTTTCGTGTGTGTTGAGTTTATAAACATGGCAGAATGATTACTTGAAGAAGTTCTTATCTGAAAATCCAGAAGTTGGAGTAACATTTTGTTGAAATCATCATGGAAAATAGTTATTCATGTGAGAATGTATTTTTTGGCAGCTATCAGATGAACATTAAATTACTTGATAATTTGGATCCATTCACTCTTGAAATTAGACAATAGATGGTATTCCACCTGTGCCAAGTACGGATATTATAGTATATTTGGTTTTAATACATATTTATTACACTAAGGACCAAATGACAGTGTTCAAGAGTCTCACCGCTTACATTTATTAACAACTTATTTATTTTATGTGGAAAAGTACGTGTTTTTGATTAGGTGAAACACTTATAAGAAGTTAATTTAAAACCAATGGATGTGTAGTGCATTATTATGAAATGTGAATCAATATTTTCGGCTTACTCTACATGCATGGCTGGTAACAGCCGAACATTGTAGTTATGTTGGTGCATTATTATTTCTAGTATATGAAGAAAAAGAAAGCCACTCATGCACTGATTAAAGATTAATTATTTAAACTTGTCTCTAAATTTACAATACCTAACAAAATAATCAGAGGAATGTTTAGTAAGATTTATTTATTAAAATAGTTTCACTTAATTATTATAGGAGCAATAGTTAATAAATAGTAATAAGAAAGTAAGTTTAATCATATATAAATATTATGTGTAAGATTATAAAAAATTATTATAAATATTTAGCATACAATGTATAACAGTTTAGGACATAAAAAAATGTAAATAGATTTCAAATATATTAATAAATAAATTTAACTTATTATTAAAGTTTTGTGTTTTGTCTGTAACGAAATGCCTATTTAAATTATGAAATAATGGCCACGTTGTACAGGAATAAATTAAGATTGTATAGTGTCATAAATAATTAAAAAATACAAAATCATTTACAACTTCCATATGTTAATTAGACCATTAAATACAATCACAATTCTATCTACACTGTTTAATTTTTGCATATTATTACACTTTTTTAACACAGATACTGGAATGAGATATTTTGAGGTGCTAACGAGTTCTTTCTTTAGTAAAAGCTGGAAAAACTAAAATTCACTTGCAGAATTCCTAGTGCTTCCTTTATTAAAAATTCTCTTTCTCCTAGAACATATCCTGGGTTAAGATTGTTGCAAAAATTACTTCTTTATTCATTTTTCAGATGTATGTCACTGAGCTAAATTATTATCTGGTTTTCCAATGAAAACTTCAAAGCAGGCAATAATTCAGCTGTTTTTTTTTCTTGGAACACTTCTTTCATACACACTGCAATACAGAACGTTCTGGTCACATAATTATAAGTTTTAGCCTTTGGTACACATGATACTTAGATAACTAAATAATGAACTTAGTAAGTTAATTTAATAGGATAATTGTTTAATAAGAGCACTTATAGTCAAATTTTAATTATACAAATCTGTTTGTTTGCCCACGACGACCATATTGAATTTTATTGTGGTAAAGATATACAGGCTTACCGCTAAATATGTACGAGGCTATGCGAATATGAAGAATACGTATAAATGTCTAACTGGATCAAAATATGAGGTGTGGCCACCACACGACTTTCTTATACGTATGAGCGTTTCAATCTATACAATTTTAAGAATATTTTTATACAAAAATTATTCAAAATCCTATTCTAAGTACTTTCATTCTGTTAATAAATCGCTATGGAATGCATACATTGCAAGATATTCGAAAAAAGTGCTACTCCCTAAGAGTAAAATTTTACTTCCGGTCCGAATTTTGAAATTTCTTGTATACAAAAAATATTGCAAATCCAAATCTAAGTACTTTTGTGCTCTTGATAAATATATATAGAATGCATAATTTACGACATATTTGCAAAAAATCGCTATTCGGTAAGAGTAAAAATGGTATTTCCGGTCCGGATTTAAAATTTTTTTTTTACAGAAAAGATGTTAAAAATTAAGTTCTAAATACTTTTATAACCCGTAACGTAACTGTCTAAAAAGCATGACTTGCGAAATATTTGCAAAAAACTGATTTTCGATAGGAGTAAAAGACCTACTTCCGATAGGAATATCGAAAAACCTTTTAAATAAAGTTGTTCTTAATTTTAATTTTAAGTACATATGAATTCTTTATAAATTTGTTTAAACTTAGTAGTTGACGAAATATTTGCAAAATTCGATTTTTTCACTGAAGTAAACTACTACTTCCGGTCTCCCGATTTTACTGAAAAACTAATCAGACCTCAAGAAGGAGATTATACACGTAAATACAAAATTTGGAATTGATATCTACAGCGGTTTGATCGCTATCGTGGTCACACACACAGAGAGAGAGATAGACACACTGAATTTTTTTAAAAATCTGTTATTTGGTATCAGGGGACTTCAAAACGTGAACATCTGCAAAAATCTCGAGGTCGAAAATTTCCATCACCACAATACTTCCTTATACTACGTATAAGAAAGTAAAAAGAAATATTATTTGTAACTCATCAAAAATTTCTAAATTTTTAGGGCCAAAATGTAGTTAAAGTCGGTCCATAACTTTGTAAATACCACTAGTAATTCCAGTTTATGAGGTTCTTCCAAAAAAACGTAAAATGCTAATAGTTACAACCTTTGTTGTAACTATTAGCATTTTACGGCAATTGAAAAGATTTTCTGTGGCGATTTTTTTTTATGCCTTTATGTGGAAAGGGTCGGTGCATGACCATGTTTTTTTTCGTTAAATAGAAGTATAATACTTTGAAACCTAAATTCCACTATATGAAAATTATTATGTTTGTATATTAATTGCGACAGGCTCGTCACTGTGTGCACATTGGATCACGATTTTTTTTTTGTACGGGCATTACTCATATTTTTCTTTCACCCCCTTTTTTAATGACGCTATTTAAAACTAACCCTGTATATTTCTTTCAGAAGATATGTCTTATATAAAAGAGGAATTCGAAGACGATGGCTGCATGGATAACAAGGTTTTTGTCAGTGAAACGTCAGTAAGTGCAAACGATGATCCGTTGAATGTCGATATAAGGGATGATTCAATAAAACAAGAGTTACAACCTCTAGATATCAAAAGGGAATCATTACCAGAAGAGCACAATAGCACAACCAATGAAAGTGTTGAAGCAGAAAGTGAAGTAAATGGGGATAATGATTTGCTATGTAAGTGCATGTACACTTTTTCCTTATTTTATATGTTATTCATTATAGACAAGTTAACAAATTATGGACTAATTATACTATTTGCATTTTGCAAACCATTATAATTTAGCTTGGCATATTCTTAAAATAAATATTTCTTGTTTGTGCTGCGGACTCCCTGAAAGATCTTTGGGGACCACAGGTTAAGAACCGCTGGTTTAGAACAGCTACGTTACCAATCTACAAAAAAAATTGGAAGCATTGCAAACAAGGTTATTGAATTTTTAAGAAAAAGGATTTTTTTCCCGAACAACCTAATAATATTCAATTTGTGCTAGATCATTACCTTTTATGAAGGAATAAAAAAATAATTTAGAGTACATAGTGATATGGATTTTTAATTTATTCAATTTTTGTCAACAGCTTGTGAATATTGCCAAGCACATTATGATGATTATTGTACCACATGTGGTATGCTTGTGCATATTTTGAACGGAAATGTTCTTAGCGGTGCCGATAGCATAGCGCAAAGAGGAATACCAAAGGATATCTTAGAAATTAGAGATTCATCTGGACAGCTAGGAATATTTGCTTTAAAAGTCATCCCTGAAGGAGTAAAATTCGGTCCTTTGAGTGGGTTTGATACGTCTGAATGCCCATGGACGATGAGAAGGGGAAAATTTGTTGTGAGCAATGAGGAGTCGGAGCCGTTGCATTGGATGCAATACATCAATCCTGCCAGAAGCGCTACACAGCGAAATCTACTTGCATTTCAATGTGAAAATAACTTATATTATCAAACCACTTGTAAAATCAAAAAAGGTGATGAATTATTGGTGTATTTTGGCGATGAATATGTAGAGGGCCTGGATAAAGATGTCGACGTCGATTTTATTCCCGCCGAAAGAAATGATGTCAAAGATGTATTTGCGTGTACATTTTGTTGCCTTGGTTTCAGCTCCAGGACTTACTTGGCCGATCACAAAATTATCTGCCTTTACCATAACTTATTTTCAATTGAAGGTATGTTGAACAATTCATATTTGAAAATTAATAGTAATTATGATTAAACATTTCCTTAATTTATATACTTTGATTTATTTTTTATCGTAAACATAAAAAAATACTGTAAGGACTGGCGAATTGAGAGGTATATTAAATGTATACTTTGCTAAATGATAGTGACAGCAATTATTGTTATATTATTGATGCATATTGACTGTTCAGTATTGGCAACATTGTCATTAATAAAAGGCAGTGGCCGCTCGTGAGTTATGAAAGAGGGTGGGCATAAAAAAAACGTACCTATTTTTTGTACATAAAATCCATTCTCCTATTTATGATGCTGGAAAAGACGTCTATGACTTTGTTGTCAAAATCCAGGATAGACTGGATGAGCTTCTATTCTATTGATAGGACCGCCAATGCGTTCAGTCGATCTTCGGACATTGTGCTTCTCAGAAAAGTTTTAATGCGGCTGAGGGTGGCAAAACATCGTTCACATTCTGTTGTCGACATGGGCGTTGTATAAATAATATCCAACAGTTTGTATGTTTCCGTCAAAACCCTTTTTCGGTTGTTGTTTGTTATGAACACTAAAAGTGGCAAAACACCATTTGCGTCACATAAATTGCTGAAAGTTCACTTTTCAATTTTACACTGTTCAACATCGGATAAGATTTCACAGTTTCATCAAAATGTTTTTGTGGAAATGAGTGACTATAAGTTTTAGAATTTTGAGAATTATATAATTTTGCTGCACTTAAGTGATCCATAAAATCAAATCGGTCGCTAATTTGGCTTAAAATAGTGTCACATACTTCCTTTACAGTAACAGCTCTGTCTCCAGCTGTCATTTTTTGTCTTTTCCTTGCAGGTTCTTCATTATTGCGTTCTTGATTGTCATTGTCAGTAGAAATTCTTAAATTTCTAATGTGAATAATTTGCTGTTGGAATAGTTCAATTGCCTTTTGCAGTTGAGCACTGTCAATCCCGCGCATTTGAGTCTGATTAATAGTTATTTAACCAACAAGTACATTAATGAAGGCGATTTTAATGTAAGAGTTAGTTGCAATACCTTTCCGTCGACCGTATATTTTTCTAAAGTGGAGAAAAACAGTTTACAACTTTTATTTTATTTATTAATGATCATTATTATAATTATATATGTTCATAGTCGAAATATTACAATTATTAAAAGTAATTGGACACGCATTAGAATTTGTATAGTTTTGTGAATGTAAGTTTAGTGATAGTGATAGTGATTTTATTCGTCATCAAAACTTACATGACATGTCAGTAAATAACAATTAAAGATTCTTTCAAAGAATTTCTAAGTAAATAATACGAAACATATAAATACATTCAACTTACATATTGCACAAACATACAGATAGGTAAAATCAGGTGTATATAAAAGTGTGTACACACAAAAGATATAAAATTACACAAACAAACGTTTAGGTAACATCATTAGCATTATTTCGGCGGGAGAAAGCCTCGAGATATTCCTCCACGGTATAGAAACTAGAGTCAATCAGCATTGCTTTTACAGTTTTCTTAAACAGGTTATTATTCATGGTTTTTATACTTTCCGGAAGACAGTTATACAATTTGGGGCCCCAGTAGTTCACTCCCTGTTGTGTAACACTTAGGCGATGATAGGGGATTACCAACGCCTCTGCATTGCGCGTGTCGTATCGGTGAAAGTTCTTATTGCTCGCGAATTTATGTATATTCTCATGCACATGTTTAATACACGAATAGATGTAAGCACTAACCAAAGTAAGTATTCTTTCACTCTTAAAGTGTTCCCGGCACGATTCATTGTATGTTAACCCACAAAGAGTTCTAATTGCTCTTTTTTGTAGTAATAGAGCATCCTTCATCCTCGCATGACATGCCCCATACGAGAATTCCGTAGGTAGCGACACTGTGGAAATCTGCATAGTAGGTACTCTTTGCGGCTTGGTGCGTGGAAACATGTTTTATTGTGCGTATTGCAAAGATGGCCCTATTTAATCTTTTACATAGTGCTTCTATGTGGATGCTCCATGACAGCCGATTGTCGAGATTTATGCCCAGGAAATTAACCACTTTCACATTGTCTTCATTTGATTTGAAGTGTATTCTCTGTGTTTTCTCTTGATTTAATCTGAGTTTGTTGGCCATAAACCAACTTTCTGCATCCTCCATTGCCGTTTCCATTAACGTTTCGGTTCCCTCGGGACTCCCCCGTACAAGGATCGATGTGTCATCCGCATACATTATCGTCTTGCCATGCATAATGTTGACCGGCAGATCGTTAATGTAGATAATAAACATAAGCGGTCCCAAAATAGACCCCTGTGGCACTCCAACATCTACAACGGCGACATCCGAGAATCCATTCTGCCACCATACCATCTGTTTCCTGTTGTTCAAATACGACGCCAATAGTCCATGAGCTAACCCTCTCAGTCCATACTGCCAAAGTTTTCTCAGCAGGATCTCATGTGAGACACTGTCAGAAGCCTTGCTGAGGTCGCAGGTTACCACTGTAGCTTGTTCCCCTTCGTCCCTCGCCTCGAGGATTGCTTCCACCATATCCAACATTGCTGTCAAGGTCGACCTCCCAGCTCGAAAACCGTGTTGGGCTTCGGTAAACAGTTGGTGTTTTTCAAGGAAATGCACGATTCTGTTCTTTATTACTGATTCAAATACTTTGGATAGAACTGGTAGCACTGAGATTGGTCTGTAATTGTTCGCGCACGATTTATCTCCTTTCTTGTGCACAGGAATCACTTTGGTAAATTTCAGCTCGTCTGGAAATTCACCATTCCTTAACAATGTATTTATAACACACGTCAAAGGTCGTGCTAGTATGTCAATGGTTTCTTTTAATAAAGTTACTGTGTATCCATATATATCCCTGGATTTTTTATTCTTTAGCTTCCGTACGATATTTATTACTTCGGTTTCTGAAGTTTCTGCAAAGTAACAGGATTCTGGAACAGTTATTCCATTTCCTTTCTGAATCATATGCTCTATATTAAAATCATCGTTGTTACTTGTATTTATATTTTTTGCAACAGTATGTCCAATTGTGGCGAAGAAAGTATTTAATTCATTTGCAGTTAGGTCTGCGTGGACTTCGTAAGATGAAATTTTTTTATTTGTTTCGTTTTTTATGACATTCCACACCGCTTTCTGCTTGTTTTCAGAACTATTTATATAATCCTGATTGCTTTTCCTTTTCGCATTTCTTATTACTTCTTGATATTTCACTTTATGGTCTGTATAAATTTGTAGTATATGAGGGGATTTTGTAACAGTGAAAATTGTGTTCAACGCCTCAAGTTTATTTCTGTAATCTTGTACTTCTTCAGTTAGCCAATTTATTTTCTTCGCTCTACAGACCTTTCTTTTTTGCATTTCCGGGAAACACCAGTTATATATATTTAACAGTTGCTGGTGGAATAGTGCAAACATATTTTGCGGGTTGCTATCATCTAAGTGCCACATATGTTGAGCCAAGTGCTTCTTGTAAAGGTAAATATTTTGTTCATTTATTTCGCGTATTATAATATTCCTTCCCTTACTTATAGGTAACCTTTCCTTTACCTCCACTTTTATCGTTTGTGCTTTGTGGTCTGACATATGTGTTTCCACTGTCTTAACACTTACTATATTTTTTTCATTTGTAAATATGTTATCTATACACGTGCCATTCGTTCTATTTTCTCTCGATACTTCTTTCATGGTAATTTCTAGGCCAAACGAGCTACACAGGCCCTCAATCATACTGCTATATTTAGTCTGTTGCCTAAAATCGACATTAAAATCATCCGCCAAATATATTACCTGATTAGGTGATGGTTCAGTTGCAATAGACAGTGCCTTGTGCAATGCCGCTGCAAAAACTTCCATATCACCACTAGGGGGTCTATAAACGGAGATTATTACAATTTCATCTGTTTCCATTTTTATCTTTGCAGCAGCAAGTTCGATCTGTGTTTCATGTGATAGCGCAACAATTTCTGGTATTTCTTCTGTTGTAAATGTATCTCTAACTAGGAGCATTGAACCACCCCCTCTCCTACTCTCGCGGCAGTAACACCCGCATATTTTGTAACCGTCCAGTCGGAGTACCGTGCAGGTGTCTTCCGACAGCCAATGCTCAGTGATACATATTATGTCAATTAAGTAGTCCGTTAGAAATAATTCCAACTGGTCTTTCTTTTTTAATATAGACTGTATATTTAAATTGCTAATCGTCAAAATATCTTTCGCCGGGTTTATGTTTGTGTACTTGTCATTAATGTCTTTACTTGCAATGGGCCGATCATCGGGCGGTGTTTGTCGATTCACATTCCCCTTAGCATGATGGGACTGTAGGTCGGAAGTTAAGGTGTCTTCGGTTTTCTTTGAAATCGGTGAAAAAAATACTCATTTATTTTAACTCCTGCGGGCCATAATTCCGGTTTTGTGAGATCGGCTATTTTGTCAGTTGGAATTGAAACTTTAAAGGAGGAATACTCTTCGGGATGTTTCGCTTTCATATTTTCACATTTTACCTGATTAAAATTGTTTTGTTTTAGGTAAGATATTATCTCTTCATTAGTTGTTGCTGGATCGAGACCGTAGATGTGAAAATGTTTGTTGCGAATAGTTCCCTTTAGTGGCACATCAGAGGCGTTTCCAAGAATTGTATTTACTCTCCTTGTGTGTCTATTTCTTTTGACTAATATAAAGTCATCTTCGACCTTTGTATCGTTTGATGTCTCATCGGGAGCGTAAATTTTATTCGATGTTGTGTCGTTATTTACCTCTATGTTCCTTGGTTTATCCGTTCTAGTTGAATCTGTGTGCGAATGTTTTTTATCTTGCCTCGATATGTTTATAGTTTCTTCGAGTTCAACGATCCCCTTTTTTTGGGTGTCAGCTGCGATGTATTTACTTCTTTGGTTGTTGTCGTGTTTTTGTCCTTGAGTGATTTTTACGAGATTGTGGCGGACTGTGCCCTCTGTTGATTTATCGCTGAGGATCAATCCGTTAACTATCGTCTTTATGTTTTCTACTTCTTTCAATAGCAATTTGTTTTGTTTTGATAATTCCTTGATCTCATCTCTCAGCGGTGTTACTACACCGTTATTGATTTGTTTAATAATGTTATCCTCCATTTGCTTAAATAAAAGTTTACCTCACTACTTTGGATATTTGTCACAGAATTTATTTCAGCGTCGGTAGGAGTGGTATGACAAGCCTGTGTTGTAGTTTTACAAAGAATTTTTTTAGCTGTATTTACTTTATTTTGTAACGAATTCTCAATATATCCTTCTGCAACAGCAGTGGATTTCCAACCACCAAGTCGTTTAATAGCTGAAAAATCTGCACCGCTGTCTGAAAGTATCGAGGCAGAAGAACGCCGGAAACAATGTCCCGTATAGAGATGCGGCTGCTCCAATTTCAAAAAAGTGGCTATTATGGACGGCATCTTCGAAAATGTATTTACACCAATTGGCTGTGGCGAACATTTACCATTTTTATAAAAAATAAAAAAGCGTTTGTGTTGGGTATGTACTGGCCTCAATGAGATATAGTGTTTAATGAAACTGAGAAGGGTTTTTTGTTCATTGTCTACTATGGTAAATATCCTGTTTGTGTGTGTTTTAGATGCTTTAACTGTTACAAGATATTTTGATTCTAAATCTTGAACGTCATCCGTTTGTAATTTCAATAATTCATCTTTTCTCATTGCTCCAGATACTCCGAAAATCAAGGCAAGCTACAAAATGATTTATTATCCAACTATTGAAATTTTAACTTTTTTAAATTTACCTTTGTCACTAAAAACAGGTTGTCAGGAGCATCAGAAATAAATGCTTGTACATGTTCTTTCTCGAGCGCTTTTGACTTCTTCGGTATATATATATCCTTCTTTTTTCCTCTTGATAAACATTATTAATTTATTAAATTTGCTAATGTCTGCGTTATTTTTCAAAATCATTGTCGATTTCAGCATTGAGTATTTTGGCCATAAACTTGCAATTAGAGGCCTTTCTTTGCAATATCTGAGAAATATGCCAACAAAACCGTCTCTGAATAATGCTTTATTTGTTTCTCATTGCATCAAGATATAAATTCGGCATACGTTTTTTCATACAGACTTCTGCTCTTTTTCGGTAGTAAATTTAATGATGCTGAATTAGCACTTTCTGCCACTTCCGGCGGAGTTAATGTAAAATTTTCATCCACCTCCATTGCTTGGAAGAATTCAACGCAACACAAAACACTAAAAAACCGTTCGATTCTGTTTCACGCTTAATAATGACAGTGAATAGCGTTTTAGTTTGACGTTGTTTGATTTTGTTGATTTCCTTGGTTACCATGGAAACCATCAAAATCGTTCATTAACAGAAAATCATGCATTAACAAGGGTCATTAATGTATGATTTTGACAACGTTAATAACGGATGTAAATACACGGTCGACGGAAAATAACATTTCAACATGTGGCATGATGAAATGAAATATTTTGAACCAGTAGAGAAATTCCGGGCAATTCAAATGTTTCGATAAACCACTTGCTTCACTAATAGTAACTGAATTCAGCTCATCTTCGTCAATAATTTTGTTTATCATTATTTGAAAGAATTCTGGTGTTCACAGTTTGACTTTTGAAAATGCAGCGTGTAGGAGCAGCGCGAGGTAATCTACGTTCGACTATTTTTGATTAGTTTATTGTTATCAGACGCACAAGGACAATTTAAAATTATTTGCAATTCATTCAGCAATATTTTTGTTCATACTTCAGCTTAAAAAAAGACCGAAAGCGTTCAAAAATTTGTCCGTGAAACACGTTTCGAATAATAACAACCATTTGCTGATTATTAGAGGTGTCTGTAGTTTCATCGGCCTCCAAATCAATGAAACTTGTATATTTAATTTCTTTTAATATTTCCTGCTTGCAAATTTGCAACATTGCATCTAGCAATTGGTTCTGAATAGTTTTTGAGGCGCCTTTAAACACTTGTGAACCTTTCATATGTATTCCAAGCACAGCGTCTAATTCAGCTGCAAAGTTGAATAAGCCTACATAAATATCTGGATTTTCCGACGTCAATGTCTCACCATGGCCTCGTAACGCCAATTCAAAAGCTCCGCAAAATTTTATACACATAATCAGTGATGTAAGTCGGTAAATTACCCCGTATATTACCGAATTAATTACCGTCATTTACGGTAAATTACCAATAAAATAAAACATCATCTATATACACGTATGACATTGCACACTCGGTGATTTGGGAAGTCCCATTCTAGCAGATGTAAAAGCCCGTGAATCAGCCGTTTATATAACAAGTGAAGTAGTCTTTCAAAAGATTTCGGTGTATAAGTTAAACTATATAAAGTTTGTGAATATACTACCCGTAATACTGTGCGCTGGGATGGGGCGTAAAGATAAAATGAAAAAAGTTATTTTAACAGCATTTTCAAAATCCACAAAACATTCAAAATTGTATTCGTGTAACTTCTGTTCGCAAAGTTATGTTTTAAATGTAACCAGAATGTCCAATCACTTACAGAATAAGTGCATTCGTTGTCCTCGTAAAATAAAGAATGAAATACAATCAAAATCAAGAGCATTAAGTGTTAAGAAAATTAAAGCAATAAATAAAGGTGAGTAATTTTGATTGATTTCTATTGGGTTTTATGGAAAAATATTTAACATTTTAGAGATTCTGGAAAGAGAAAGTTCTCCGCAAACAGCTTTAGAAGAAGACGATGGAGAGACGATTTCAAGCGATTCTCGCCCACAATCTGCAAGCACCACAAAATCCGCTTACACTGAAAATTTTGATTTTTTTGTGGATGTAATGAATAAATCAGAAGAAGAGGAAATTTGGGATCTCTTAGCAACAGCATGCTTTGCTAGTAATACTCCTTTAAATTTTACAGAAAATTTTCATTGGCAAAAATTGTTTAAAAAAAATTAAACCTTCTTTACGATTGCCCACTAGATATCAGTTATCCAATGCGCTTTTAGATAAAAAACACTCTCAAATAAATCAGTTAGTTAATGAAAAAATAGCAAAGTCTAAAACAATTGGAATTCAAGTTGATAGGTCCAGAACCAGTTTTATTAAAAGTAATTGACTGCAAGGAAAATCGCCACGATGCTGCATATCTTTGTTCCTTGCTTAGTTCTGTTATTGACGACTTAGGTATTAATAAAGTTATAAGCATAGTGACTGATAACGCTAGCAATATGAAATCAACTTGGAAATTAATTATTGATATGTAGGTACCCGTCCAATTATTTTACTTGTTATGGATGTTGTGCTCATATTTTGAATTTATTCGCACAAGATATTTTAAAATTAGAAGTATTTGCATGTTTAATTACTAATTGTATGGTCATGGTAAAAACTATTAAAAAAAATCGCATATTTTGAATGCTACGTTTAAAAATATACAAGATGAACAGCGAGCATTACAAAAATCAAACACACTGACATCTCTTAAACTACCTGGCCAAACTAGATGAAGCTCTAATATTTTCTGTTTAGAAAGCTTAAGAATAAATAAAAAGAATTGGCTATAACAGAAACTATAGCTAATACTTAAAACAAAGGTATAAAAAATTATATTTTAGATGATCTGTTTTGGGAAAGAGTTGATACATTACATAAAATTTTACACCCTGTCTCCGTAATTTTAAAGAACATACAAACCTCTCAACCTTGCATATCTCATATTGTTGAATATTTCAAGACCTGAATGATCAACTGATTGCTGCATGCCCAGTTTCAGAACTAAATGCTGTCTTGTCACATTTGAAATCACGGAGAGAAATGGCTATAACACGTATGCATTTGGCTGCCAATTTACTAGATCAAAAATTTATAGGCAAAAATCTCAATAACGAGGAATACATCACAGCACTGACATATATTAACAAACTATCAACGCATTTAGTTAGTGAATCTGATATAGCAAAAATTATGACTGAGGTTGCTTATTACAAATCGAAAGAAGAATTGTTTTCAAAAGATTTTATATGGCAAGCATTGGAGACAGGCAAATTGAATTCTGTATTATGGTGGAAATCACTTTGTTGTACTACAGCTTTAAGTAAAGTCGCAATAGGGATAAATTTTTAAGACTGCAGTGCCATGGTGCCGAAAAAGTGAACTACAGGTGATGACATTAGTATTAATTCTTGCATTGGTGTAAAGGTGTTTTACTCGTCTTAATCACGTGTTTACCTGTTTTATTACTGTGTTCAATACAATTTATCCTACTTATATACATCCACAAAATTATAACAGTTAGTCGAGGGGGAAACCGCTGAGGGATTATGGTGTACACCCCGTAGGAATTCCAGGAATTATTTGGGATTATTGGAATTATATGGAATTATTTGGGATTATATCGGATTATTTGGAATTACATCGGATTATATGGGATTATTTGGAATTATGTGGAATTATGCGGGATTATTTGGTAGAATTATGAGGGATTCTACGGTCATCAGAAAGAATGTTTTTGTATCTATTGTCCTGTATAATCAACAATACTTTATGTAATCGAATCATCCCTTCAAATTAAACGTCATGTCGATAGTTCAATCACAGTAGTAAAGATCAAATTGAATTTTAACAGAAAGTGCCTTTGGTAGTTTTTCACTTCCACGAATGACACTTACGACTCATTACTTATTCATACGATATTTTGCGGTAAATTGCTGATCGTACACTAGTTTGAACTGATTTGAACCGAGATTTGAACGCATGCGCGTTCCACTCGGCATATTATTTATACAGGTCAGTGTAATGCGGTATGATGTGATATTCTAGGATGTTGTGCTGTTTATTTTTGCTGCCACTGAATTATTGCACAAATAACCTTGAGGATAATTGTTACAGGTGAAATCAAGGTATGATTCTCACTTGAAATCTATTACCGAGTCTTTATCAAGAGAGTAATTGTAATTTGTAACAGCCAGTTGTTTTTCTTTAGGAAGTTTCACAAACCGAGGCTGAGTGCTTCACCGAAGTTGAAAATAAGCTAAATATTTCCGTGTTTATCTGCATAAAAAATCTTTTAAGGATCAATGGATTTACTAACGCACAATTACTTGCTCAAATCACAAATGATGACATCTTCGAGGTGGAGAAATTTATGGCTGAAACAGTGCAAATATTAATTCCTAAGGAGGAATACGAATCGTATTTTGGAATATTTTCGAAAAAACTGGCAAATTTCAAACTTATACAAGGTCATAGAAAATTAATTACCAAAATTTCTACCCATTTCAAAAGAAACGTTCTACAACAATCGAAAACGCAAGATAAATCCCTTGCAACAAACTGGTGCATTGGAACCGAGACTGGAACTTTAGGTAAGCGAAGATGTCGGCCGGAACCTCAGTTAATCTATACTATAGTATATGGACAGTAGAACCCAGATTATCCAAACAATTTTCTTATATATTAATCGTACTCCATATTATGCGACCCTGATTCATAATTTTATGCATATTTTGTAACAAATCGGTGTAAATATTGTGGAAACTTATTTTTCTTTTCAATTAGTCTATTCATTTCTCTATTACTCCATTTCCGTCTAGTGCATCGAGAGTATTACACATTCATAAGTTAGTTACGTGGTTGGCTACGAGGTTAGTAAAAATGCCAAATTTTAAAAAACGGTAGAATAATTATTATTTAGAAAAAGAGACCAAACCTTTCTCTAACATTCACTTATGATTTTATATATACAGGGTGTCTCTAAAAGGTCTTTAAACAACTCTACCACGTATTTTTCGGACCAAAATAAACCGATTTAGCAAAACTTGGCTTAGTCAAAGTTGCTTAGTTTGTGCGCAATACGGTCCTGAAGTTGCAGTTGGAAAATTGTATTTTTGTTATAAATTTGAAACGGCTGGAGCGATTGCGCTAAATTTTGTCACGTCAAAAGACGTGTACATAGTTTAAAGAGACATCTAAACGGCCTAAGACACGTGTACACGGCTTAAAGATACAGTATGCGCTGCCGTCCTCTAGTTAATGTTCTCAAACCTTAAAATGCGATTTTTGAGAAAACGATGCAATTTTTCGAGTCTTACCAAGAGTACCTTTTTTCTTGTACTTAAGACACTTAATCTAAATTTTATAGACAAACTCTTTTTTATCCATTGGCGTAGAAAATGGAAATGTTTTAATATTTATAAACGCAGGTTCTCCGCCTATGGATTGATTACTATCACAATTTTGATACAGAATTACAGCTTTCTTGACTCATAAAACTATGTAAATGTGACAAAATTTAGCGCAATCGCTCCAGCCGTTTCAAATTTATAACAAAAAAAACAATTTTCCAACTGCAACTTCAGGACCGTATTGCGCACAAACTAAGCAACTTTGACTAAACCAAGTTTTGCTAAATCGGTTTATTTTGGTCCGAAAAATACGTGGTAGAGTTGTTTAAAGACCTTTTAGAGACGCCTTGTATACGGGGTCGACATATTTTAATTTCTGATACGAAAGTAGGAGGAAAAGAGCGCGACGAATTAAACTAAATATAAACATAAGCGAGGCTGCCGAGAGTACACTCGCGTGAGAGTCCCCCGACATCGACACTACGTTGCTCTCCCACCACTGTTAGCAAGCAGACATCGCTGCATATTATAAGGCCATCTTATGCATGCGATAGAAGTGTAAACCGAAATTAAAACTTGACGACCCGGTATACCAATTTTGATTATCGGAGCACGATTCGGTCCGCATTAACTCGGATAATAGAAGTGCTACTCTACTTGTCGTTCTTGAAGCTGAAGAAGTATTAAGAACGGATTTCAGAATAAAGTTTTGCTTTACTTTTAGGGACAAGTCGACAGGGAGGTACTACATTAGTGGGTGCATCAGCATCACAACCGGTAGTTACCGACGAGATCGCTACAAATCTTCCAGAAGAATCTTCTCATGTTTCACGTACTATAAGAAACTGGATTAAACATAAGTGCATCAGCCAGGATCAATGGTACTTTTTTAAAACAAAATTTTCTGAAATCTT
The DNA here is from genome assembly GCA_963170755.1 of Amphimallon solstitiale. Taxonomy (NCBI): domain Eukaryota; kingdom Metazoa; phylum Arthropoda; class Insecta; order Coleoptera; family Scarabaeidae; genus Amphimallon; species Amphimallon solstitiale. The sequence goes on along the minus strand of OY720677.1, from coordinate 24,325,348 downwards.
TTTCGAAACCAAATATGGAATACGAAATGAGTTATATTGCGTTATGAAATGCTACTATAAAAGTTCTTATAAAATTCAAAAATATGCGCAATAGCCAGGCCATTCTAAGAAATGGATTTTTGGAAATATTTACAAGCATTTATCTTAACATATAACTGCTTATTCTGCACCTTGTTCCGTATCTAAAACCACCAACACTAAAATCAGCGTTAAATCCATCTTTGATATGTAATCCAAAGAAAAAAAAGTGAGAATTAAGATATTACGTGGTTTTTTAATCAGATTTCTAGCTCTGAAGTGAATACTTCGACAGTACCGGATTGAGGGGGGGTCAAAAGGGGGCAATTGCCCCGGGCGGCAAAATGGCAACATTACTGCATTACCTATATAGTGAAAATAGCTACAAGGGCGGCATGGTGCTGACTTGCCCCCCTTAAGAAATTTCCTAAATCCGGCACTGTACTTCGATAGAACATGTTGAAAAATTTTCTGTCAATGTCAGTTGTTATGGAGAAGTCCGAGATGGAAACTAATATTCCCGAGAACATTCCAGATGATTGTGAGATGGCAATTGATGAAAATATAGTTACCTGCACAGAAGAGTAAAATAATGATTTTCAATTAGTTTCCGACCTGGACACGACCAGGAACAGAGTACTACATAAGGAGATGGAAATACTACACTTGAATTTCACAATGACCTCAATTTCAAAGAGTTTTCTTCAAGAATCGAAAAAGAAGGTGGGAAATCTTCGAAGAAAATTTATAAAACTGGGCTCTTTATTACAGTATAGGCCAATGGAAAACCTGTAGTCATAAAGAAGTCGTCCTTATGTTGGCTTCTGGTCGATTTATATACGTAAATAACAGTAAAGCAGCAGATATGATATTGCCGTCATTTTCGCAATCATGTAAAGGCAAGTCGCGAGGAAAGACAATGTTTAAATCGAGATGTAATTCAATAAGCAAGAGAGGTTTGAAATATATTACTGGAGGGAGCTCGAAAGAAAGTGAGGAGGATGATCGGAATGATTACAGTGTATTATATACTGATACTTCAGATGCAGATACATCTTCTGATGGTGGAGAAAATTGGGACAGGGAAAATAAATCTTATCACAGACCCATCACTCAGTGGGCATTATTAAGTGTAATTGAGTGTAATAAATTTTACGCTGTATTTTATGATGAACGGTGGTATATAGGCCTAATTATTGAAATTATCAGTGATACAATTTATAAAATTAATTTTTTAACACGTGGAAGGAAGCAAAATAAAATGTTTACCTGGCCAAAAATTAAACAAGACGTTGCTACGGTTGATCGCAAATATAGTTTTCATGGCCCTGTTAAATTTTGCCACCGAAATGGAACCTTTTCATTTAGATAAAATCGCATACGTCGAGATTTCTAAGAAACATGATAACATTAAATCTGAGATTAAATCCTGTGTTAAGGACTAATTATTATTGCTTAACTCGTTTTATTTTTATTTTTCACGAATATTTAAGTTTATAAATGTTACTTTTGCTGTGTTTACGTAAACAAAATCCTCAGAACTCGTGCAACATATAAAGAAATAATTAGGGATTATTTGGGATTATCGGGATTATGTGGGATTACATGGGATTATATGGAATTATTTGGAATTATTTGGAATTATCTGGAATTATGTGGAATTATAATGGATTATGTGGGATTATTTACATATGATGGGATTATGGTGTACACTTCGGAGTCAGCGGTTTCCCCCTCGCAGTTAGTGATAAGCCTAAACATTTGAAAAGTGCATTTGTTTTAGAGATTTGTTGTGTTTGAAAGTAAGTTAACGTAATGTTAATATTCCGTAAAATATGTTTAATAAATGTTGAATATCCCAATAAAGTAATTGTGTTCTAGATGAATTTCGTTATTCCGTCGAAATGTGTAAGTCTGATGGAGTATTTTAAATATCTAGATGCGAGTACAAACTCGAGATGTGTTTATGAAGGAGAGGAAGTGCTGAATGCTGGTCATATTGTTTTATGTGGGATAATTGACTGCAATAATGAAAGCATTAATGTGTATGGTCTTTGTCTCCAAACTAGTGCATTAAACTCTGATCGACATGAAATAAGAGGAGTGCTGTCGATTGGAGAAAATATTTCAATTGTAAGTATGTTGTGCAGTTGTAAAGCTGGCAATAGTGGCAGGTGTAAACATATATCAGCAGTACTGATATGGTGTACTAGGTAAATGAAGTTTTGTATAATTACAATGTACTTACATGTACCATAGATATTTCTATTAATTTTATTTCAGAAATAATTTAAGTGATCTGGAAAAGATATCTTTAACGGATATTAAATGTGTTTGGGCTACACAAAAACAATCTACAAAAGAAACATACAAAGCTGTTTCGATTAAAGACATGCCATGTTTTCAAGAAAACGTAAATGTAGCTGATAGAATAGTGGATGAACAAAAAATAAGCAAATTATTTAAAGAAAAATTAGCAAATTCAGCTCTTGCTAAGCATGCGTATGTAGTAACATTATAGTTGTTTTGGTAATGTATTAAAATTCTATTTTATTGCAGTGTTGGCCGCAGATGTAGCAAATCATTAATGCATACGTTAATTCCAAATAATAATTTCAATAGTTATTATGAATTGATATTAAATAATGCATGTCAGTCACTATTAATGCTAGAATTGTCAACAGTAGCTGTTGAGATAAAACCATGTTGTAGGAAAAGTTTTGAAGAAATTGTTGAGTGCCCATATTCTGATAAAACTATCTATATAAAGCAGAATACTGTAGAATGGTTGGAACAGCGTAGACATAGACATAGATAAAGGAATACTATAGATGGGAAACACACCGTAAATTGAGTACTTACGGAACTGCCCTCTTGCGGGCTTAGTCACGTATTACTTTCATATACCTATCCATATTTTCAAACATGTAAATTATCGTTTTCGGATGCGAACAAATTAATTGTGTTCATTTTCACCTCGCTTTAATGCACATCTTAAAGTCGGATGAAAATTAACACATTCAATTTGTTTGCAAGGCAAGAATACTCTCTTTTTAATTTATTTTCACCCATCACAATAGTACAATATATTTTTAATCAAACAGAAATTCAAATTCAAACATTATTTCGCATTATATTGTACAATTGTAGTGATAAATAGATCTAGAAAGACATAATAAAAAAGGAAATCTTATAGAAAAACAATTTCAAACATGATGAAGTTACTTTATTACAAATAAATGATAGATATACAAATACATACATGTGTATAACTAATAATAATATATAACAAATTATGTACATAATCAAGTATTCTTAATTTTTATGAAGAACTTCTTGTGTTTAATATATTGTTCTCGCACAAGTAATTTCAGTGAGTCTGTTGATTTCACAGTGAGTGTTTTTCCTTTCATTACTTTGTAATGTTTTTTGTGTAGGTAAATAAATGAAATTGAATAAGTAATTTTATAAAAGTCTTTCCGGTATCATGCATCACACATTTGAAATTACTTATAGAGGAGACAAGTTATATTCAATTGCACATCATTGATGACATGTACTATCGGTAACATAAAAAACTAGGACAAATATTATTTCAAATAGCCATGAAATTTGCTAATTGTGCTAATGTCATTCAGGCTTTTGGCACTTCTGTCACACAAAATAATATGAGGTTATGTAATTTAATTTTTAATGTCAGAAAATACAATGAACAAAAGCACAGAATAATAAAATTAACATATAATCATTCCTCCGTTTTTTAAACGACGAGGCATGGAAGATATAAAAGGTCTTATTAAATTTGGTCTTGCTTTAGTGTATTCCATGTGCCCTTAATTTGCTGTCAAAGGTTTTCTGCGGTTACCGCCTGACGATTTCTTTCTTGTTTTTTTATCATACAACCCCAAACATTTTCGATGAGGTTTAGATCAGAACTATGTGCAGACCATGGCATTAGTTCAATATTCAAATCTCGGAACCACGTGGTTACATTCCGTGCAGTGTATAGGACACTTGTCGTTGTTGTTGTTTCCCAAGATTCGTCAAATGAATTTTCCTAGCAGCTACTCTGCTCCGTAAATCCGTTTCGCAAATTCTGCGACTAATCGTCATCATGCTTGCAGCAAAATGAGTTTAATTTGCGGTCTTACGGATTTTGCTGCAAATAATCAGTTAAGGCATTATCCTGGGCTGCAGCCTTCGAGAACCAGCTTTATTGGTGAAATCGCCTTGTTCTTCCCATCATTGTATTGTGGACGCAGCAGTGTTTTTGTTAATGCCAAAGTCATTAGCAATTTACCTTATTGTCATACCATTTTTTCTGCAAGTAATTATTCTTGCATTATCAATCAAAATGACTTGCAACATGACTAATGACAGCTTCAAATAATTTCGTTTTAACTGACAGCTATTGATTTCCGTCAGTTTTACACAGCCAAAACAAAGCTGTCCTAGTTTTTTGTGTTAGCGATAGTACATGTTGTCATAACTGTATTAGTGAAACTTAAAGTTATTTTGTTAAATTATATTTGAGAGCTTTTATTTCATTAGATTAGATAGAAAATGTATACATTGATCGTAATATATGCATTCATGGCAAATAAACACATAATTTTCGTTTCAATATTAAATTTTTGCCTTACATATTTTTAATATACTAATAGTTCAATTTGGTGTTGGCAGATAAATCATATCTGTCAAAAACGCATGTGTTGTGTATTTTTTGCCTTTGTGTATATTTTGCCTGTCAAATTTGCGTGTTTATTTTTGCTTTGATATGAATTGTATAAAAACAGTTCTTCTTAGAAGTACATTGTGTTTATTATCTATTTGCGTCCTTTGAATATATGCCAAAATATTTCTGTAAACAGTCGAAGCTTTTTACAAACTTTTCTATAATCATCTGATTAATGAGAATAGCATAAGTATTGGTTATTTTAAATTTTATTATGGATGAAACATTTATGGTTTTTCAACAATCTAACTCTATATAATAAATTAGTTGAGAAAGGCTGAAGTCTTAAAGCATTTCAATTACAAAATATATTACGTTATAGTTATTGTATTGTTAATACATATTTTCTTTGGTTATATCAAATATCACTGACAGAAATAAAAATAAATCCAGCAACATAAACAAGACGTCATGGATCTAGTATGATGTACAATTGAATGTAACATGTTTCCTCTATATATCAACATTTGATTTTATTTCATACAGCAACACAATAGAATAAAATCATACCTTCAATGGTATATGGCAAATATTGAGATGGAACACTATGTTTCTTCAAATTTGCACTATTGTGTCTATCTTGCTCAGCAAAATGTATATCACATACTCGTATATCACAAACACTATAGTTCTTTCGGACTTCAGTAGGTGCTTGCAATTCTAGTTTCGGATTTTTTTATAGCTTGCTGCATCCATAAATTGAATAACTAAAATATATTATACCATTTTAAGTAAAAAAGTTATTTTACAATTCTATTAATTTAATAACTTACATTTGCATCCTTTGGAAACATACGCATTTTCATGCTTTTATTGTTGTTGACATGACGTAAATAATAAAAAAACCATTATTACTTAGGTACCTTATAAGCTGCCAAACAGTGAAATATAACTTTATGATAAAAGCAATGAAAAACAGCATACAACAAGTATTGATTAAAGTAAAACAATGAACGATGAACACAAACATATAACCTGCACAAGCTATAGTAGGCAAATGCAAATGGCGAAAAAGTCAAAGCAAAACAACTTGGTAAGTATATACGCGAATTGTTTTACCGATCGACCGTATATGTCCAACGAAGAGACATCTCGCGGGCTTAGTTAAGAATTAATAAACTGTCTGAACCCGGCCGTAAGCGATAACAACCCGTGGACATAGAGTAACTGGCTGTACGTGCTATAAAATATTTACTTATTCAAAGTGCGACTGGGAAAAGCTGGCTTTAAACCATTTTTGGCCAAAACATTTCACCAATAAGTTTGTACAACATGGTACTAAATATGAAAAATCAGCAGTAGATGCTTTTTGTAGTAGTTCTGGATTTGAAGTAGTCCTTTGTGGATTTATTATATCAAATTCGAACAGATGGTTGGGATATTCCCCTGATGGAATCATTTTTGATGGAAATAAACCTAGTGCACTTTTAGAAGTAACGTGTCTATTTAAAGGTATGTATTGCATTTATTAATATACAAAAGCTTTAACGTCAACAGTTTTTAGGTAGCACTATGACCATTAAGGAAGCTATAAAGTCAGCAGAATTTGTGAAGAAAAATGAAAATGGTCTAATAATAAAGGAAAGACATCCTTATCATGGACAAATTCAACTGGGAATGAGCCTGCTTAATTTAAAAAAATGTTATGTTGTCTTATTTGCTTCCTATGACAACTCATTTGAAACCATTTGTGTTGATTTTAATTATGCATTTGCAAAAACTATGCTTGAAAAAGTAAAGCAAAATTTTTTTAAACAAATGTGGCATGTTGTATGCACAAATAAATATCAATGATTTATAATTGAATATATACAGAATTGAGGTGTGTATAAACTAACTATATGTAAATGTACATAGCTGCTTGATGCCATAAATAAAAGATCAAACTGACATTTGCCTTTTTATTGTTTCAATAAACGATTTATAGCTCAATAAGTAAACTTTCGTCTACATAAACTTGTGTTGTAGGTATGGAAAACACATTCTAATATGTTATATATAAGTACCCTATAAAAAACTTAAATATTTTTTCATAAAATGAATAGTGTAATAAGATAAATACAAAAGTGGACTATCAAAATTTATTTTGTATAAACAAAATTACATATCTTTAATAAAACGACAGTCTGCTAAAATAGGTGCTGACAAATTTGTAATTGCACTAGCAATAAGAATTATATCTTTCACATATTTAACAAGATGCCATTGAAGTTTACCACCTAGTATATTAAAAACTTTTATTCTTTGATTTACACGCTCTATATGAACTCTAGCAGCAGCAATTTTGGCATTATATGCTGCTTCTTCGGCTGAAAGTTGTTTTCTCTTCTTCAGAAAAGGAGGTCTGATCAATTTGATGTCATGTTTTATACAAATGTCATCAATTAAAAATCCTTTGTCTACCATAATTGCATCTTTTTGTCTTTCTAATTTTGGAATCAAATTGCTTTGTTCAAAAATCATTTTATCAGATGCTTGACCACCATATGGTTCGCTTACAAAAGTTATTAGACCTCCAGGAGATACAGCAGTCATAAACTTCACTGTTTGGCTAGATTTATAATGAGAATAAAACCTAATTCTGCAGCATAAACACTTAGGTTTTTGGATATAAATTTCTGTACAATCAAGTACTATTCTTACATTTGAAAAATCTTGAAAACAAATTGGTAAATTTTGTTTGCATTCATGAGAGGATGGCCATTCTATGCTTGGTTTTAAAGCTGATGCAAGAATTGGGAGAAAAGATTGAATGTATGTTTTACATAAATTTGATGGTATGTTAAATAAAACACCCAATATACAATATGTCAAATTACACTTAAGTTTTACAAACGTTAAGATAATTCGTTCTCTTATATTTAATTTATGAGCACGTTCGTCTTTATATATTAAATTAACAGCTTCTACTATTACGTCCAACATTTGGAAACTATTAAGTCCTGTAAAACTAGACAGCACACTATCTGCAGTAATAAGATCACAAATTGTTTGTATTTTTGGTGTATTCACTTGAATAGACAAATCTCGGGAGGTTTTAGGACCAACATAATGTGGCCGAGTTTCTAGTAAACTTAAGAGAGTCTCTGCAGCTTCAATATCTTCACTCTTTTTTTCAATCGATGATGGTTCACCTTCATGGGAACATATTTCATATTCTGACAAATTTTGGTTTACTTCGGCATTTCTATTTCTAGAACGAGGTGATCTAGTTGACTTTGTAGACAAAGTTAAATTTTCAGAAGGAACAGCATTCTTCTTTAAAAATGTCCTTGCAGAAGTGGTAGCATCTAAAAAATAATATATAAGAACTCATATATGCCATAATTAAAATACAAACTAAACTAACTTCTTGAAAAAAAATCTTGCTGTTTAAAATGAAGTGAACACACTTTCATATATTTACTAATTGGTTTTCCAATTTTGAGTTTCAATATCCATGCTTTTTGTCTATCTATTTCTTCTTTGTTATCGAACTTATTTTTCAAATAAACTTTTTCTTTACCAATAATAGAAAATCTATGGAAACTTAACTCTGGATTCCTCTTTGACCATGACTTGCATCCAGGTACACAACAGTATGAATTATTATTACTCATTTTGTAAAATCACAAAAAAAATTCTATATATGAATATTAATGTTAAAAGCACAATAATTAAAACGAATCTCAACACGTGTAAGTATACAAACTACAAGAACAATGTCATCACCTACAGTACTAAAATAACCCGCCAGGTGGCGTATCGCTTAGCAAGAATTCCCCATAGAAATTTTGAACAGCCCACCAACAACATGTACAACGGAGAGAAGTTTTTCAATGTTTAGTATTATACACAATAAAAAACGAAATAGATTAACTAATGAAAGAGCTGCTAAGTTGGCATATGTGAATTTAAATTTACAACTGAAAGAAAATCCGGCACTGAAAGATCTCCCAACAGAAGAGTTGGAATGTTCTGATTCGAATTGCAATACTGAGTCTGAGAGTGATCTGGAATAGTTATGTAATTAATAATGGTAATATTGATAAATCATTGTTTTGTTCTATTTTCAGAATATTGTTTAATTTTAAAATATGTTAATATTGTATTCGTTAGTTTTTTCCCCTTTAATAAAATGTATAAGACTTTTTTTGTTGTAGGGGTTTTATTTAAACAATAAAAGAAGTGTGGTAAATTACCATGGTAATTTACTATGGTAATTTACTCAAAAATGGTAAATTACGCGAGAATAAATCTTGGTAAAAAAGAGCAGTAATTTACCAAAATCATAAATTACGGTAATTTTACATCTCTGATTTATATATGTTCATTCAATCCATTGTTAGAATACTCATTATTTTTGTTTCTTTTTTTCTGTACACATCGTCAATTTATTTTGTTTGATATATTAAATCAAGTAGTTTCTAGTATATTTAATTAGTTTATGAATATTACTAGGTTAATAGGTGCACCGAATTTAGTCGATTAGTTTATTAGATTATTTGTTAAGTCTAATCAGTTTTGTTTATGTACCGTCTCTCTAAAATTCAGTGTTTCTTTGTTTTGTAACGAACTACATGCAATTATTAATCTCAGAGAAATTTTGTATAAATTTAGTAATCTTCAACGACAAGAAAAGTTAGTCTTATTTGTGTTGTGTATTCCGGTAATATGTATGTACTTATTAAAATAAAACGACACACTTTACTAAAGATCTATATTACTACATGACTTGACAGTTACCATTGTTACAACTTAAGTGCCACACCCTTAAAGTCCTTAGACCCATACGTAACAATTTGTTTATTTAATAATCATTCATAGTTGTGCTCTAATACTTTGTGAAATAAATATTTCGATTTTATAATTATTATCTTTACTGTATTAAATGTTCAGTTTCAGATTTCTCTTGTTTTTATTTAAAAATTGTTACTGTTTTAATTACTTTTGCGTTTCCTTTGAGGTAGGCCTTATATATTAGTGTAGTAGTTTAAAATATGTTAATATTGTACTCTTTATTTTTTTTCCTTTAAAAAAATGTATAAGACTTTTTTGTTGTAGGGGTTTTATTTAAACAATAAAAAGAGTGTGGTAAATTACCATGGTAATTTACTCAAGAAATGGTAAATTACGTGAGAATAAATCTTGGTAAAAAGAGAGCAGTAATTTACCACGGTAATTTACCAAAATCATAAATTACGGTAATTTTACATCTCTGCACATAATTAACCGGCGCAAAATATGACGATTTTTTTCCACATCTTCGTTGTACTTAATTTTTTGTCGCAAATAAGCACTGTCTAACTGTTCACGTATGTCCACTTTGCCTAGAACACTAAAATCCACGCATGCATTCATGTGAGAAACGGAATTTTCGTATTTTTTTGCCCTTTCTGCGATATGCTTTAAATCCTTCAACCCTTGTTTATTCCACGCACTAACTCTTTCTTAAAAATTAAGCAGATAAAACAAAATAGTTTATTTGTTAGTGAACATCCGCACATCTACTCATATTTTTCATATATATGTATTTTTATTGAATACTCTATTGTAAGTTGGAGTTTTACTTGTAGAAGTGTAGTGTGTTTGAAGTTATGGAATAGGGCTTCCTTTCTTCTTAATTAAAAGTTTTTCCTCAAATGATAGCGGATTTTTTAAAAGATCTTGCACACAATTAACTTCCATCGTTAATAATAAACGTCACTTCAAGGCTTTGAAATCAGACACGTAAGGTAACACAACGAAAACATGCACTCGCAATGAATGCAAGACGTTAACTGGAGTCTGGCAAATTTGTGCCTAAAACCGAAGTTATAAGCGTATATGGCGAAGATAAGCGGAGCGAGCCGATTCATACTCGAAAGAGGTACATCTGAAATCGTACCCCGGAACATAGTTTTGAGCGTTGGCATACGCTAGTGTGTGTGCTGCGGAAGGAAACTTTGATACTATTGTTTAAAAATACGTAAAAACAATAAAATGAAATAATGCACTGAATTACATGCGAATTTCTTTCCGTGTTTGTCTTGGTGATTGGGTGGGCACGTGCCCTTGTGCGCCCTTTATTATCAGCCGCCACTGATAAAAAGTACAAATTTGTTTGAATTTGTAAGCTAGTAGAGTAAAATAGTTTTCGGATGACACCAACGTAGAAACGATTTTCGAACTTAGAAAGCAAATTGGGTCCTAAGCGAGAGAAATAGCTATACTTTTATCATGTACTGTAACTCCGGAAACAATTGACTCAAAATAAGTTTTTCACTTAATAAAGAATACTACTAAATAATGTACGCATTGCAAGAAAATATTTTTATTGTTGTAACATATTTCCGAAGTGCACAATTTTTTAATGGAGAATGATAATATTCATCACATTCGTCGTGGAGAATTTTTCGAGCGAAAATAAATTTCGCTCGATGACCTAGCGGCGCTAGAAAGAAGTGGGGATAAGCGGTGAATATTCAAATATGAATTTAAAAATTCAAACCCGCGGATTAATAAACACATTGATTTATTAATTGTAGTAGTAAATATCATTTTTACGGTTGCTGTTATATTTAATGTTATGCGAAAGTTAGGTATAGGTAAATTTATCATATAAAATAGATATTGATAAGTACTATTATATTCGGTTTACATATAAAGTGAATATCTTTTTTCTACTTGAAATAGATTATTTATTTCTAATAAACAAACAACTGTTAGTGAATCCTAAGTAATATATGAAAATAAATTTGGCTCGATGACTTAGCAGCGGTAAAAGAAAGCGGTTAAAATTCAAATTTGAATCTTGTGAATAATACGATCAATAAAAATTTCAATTATGTTGCACAGTAGAACTTAAATAGTGCCTAATAAGTTTTTTTGATATGTTTAAATAGGTATTGAAATGTATTTTGAAATAGATATAACTAACAAGTAGTGTCAAACAGCATAATTCCTTCTAATTTGGCACTAAATTTAATCAAAAATATTAAGAGCTGCTACTGAAACTAATAAGCTATATATATAATATTGTTTGTTTTTGGGCCTTATCTTCTTATTATATTTTCGTGTTCTAAAATACATTAGTATTGTATGCATAAGTATAGATAGCTACATAGTCTATTAGGTAACGTAACTTAAGGCTTTTACACAAGATCTACCATCAGATTCCAGTACGATAAATGTTGGAATAATATTGCTTCTTCAACCACAACAATAAAACAAACACACAATGTTATCAGTTTATGTCATATTTATTTATCAATAGGATAGGCGATTTATTTATTTATTTATACACTTATTACAAAGTAGCATTCAAAAAATACATCAATTAATTAAAATTGAAATGAACAACTATTCACAGTGCCGATAAATATCTCAGCCAACACTGCTATATAATAGTGTTAATCGTTACATCATCTTCAACTAAAACCTCAAAACATTCCAACGAATTTGCTAACATCAAATTTCAATAAGTTAAATATTGGAAGTATATTGTTTTTACAACTACAGTAATAAAATAAATACACAAAGTTATTTCTTTGTAATAAATTTATGTATCAGTTATAATTTTGTGGTTATACCTACTCTTACTGCAACATTATAGCATTCAGAAAATTCATCAACTAATTAAAATTGAAATGAATACTGCTCACAGTGCCGATAAATATATCAACAAAAACTGCTGATATAATATTGATAATAGATTACGCCAACTTCATCGAAAACTTCCACATAATCCATATAATAATACACTGTAAAATGTAGTACTTATTAAATATTTAGACACACTTTATATTATAGTAAATAATTTACCATCTCCTCGGTCAATTCTAAAATAAGGATTTTATATTGCTATCATATATTAATTACAAACCAAATACGTTGACTTTATTTTTAGTTTAGATTTTAAAAGTACGTATGTCACGTCTTCATACTTCAAACAATAATAATAATAATTAAATTAAATAATAATAAACTTCACAACACCAAATTGCCGCTGTCAGACTTCAGAAGTAGTAAAAGTACGCATGTCCAAGCAACAATTTTAAAATGTACTACTGTGACCCGTTCAATGACTTCAGGCGCTGGCCACAAGCTCTTGCGGTAAACGCTTCCAGCGCCGTAACTCCCTGAACGCACGGAATGTTATTGTAGATTTGAGTAACGGTTTCAAAATACGTAAAATTGCGGGAAGAAATAATATAAATAAAAGCGCGGCTTTTAAAATTATTAAAAAAATGGCGAGATCACCATAGAATTTGTAAAACTTCTGGTTCTGGCTGCAAAAGAATATCAACAGCTGGGCAAGACCGCCATCTCACAAATGTGCTTATTGAAAATCCATTTTCTTCAGTAGCGATTGCAGCTGATGTAAATAACTTTTCGGGTTCTGTTTTCGTCATTATTTAAATTTTCTTGAAAGAAACTGCAATAATTAAGCCTACTAGCGTGATGTCTAGGTGAGATCTGATGAACAACTGATACTTTGTATGCATAGATACGCAAGCGACGCCTCAATATTCTATGAAAAGTGCTAGAACATACGTTCGTTTGATGTGATAAACGACGAACTGATGTATGTGGGTTTTCTCCAACAAGGTTTTGTACGTGGTCAGCAATATTTTGTTGTGGACATGGCCTTTTAACACAGATCCTGTAGCTAGAAAATTCTCCACGACGAATGTGATGAATATTATCATTCTCCATTAAAAAATTGTGCACTTCGGAAATATGTTACAACAATAAAAATATTTTCTTGCAATGCGTACATTATTTAGTAGTATTCTTTATTAAGTGAAAAACTTATTTTGAGTCAATTGTTTCCGGAGTTACAGTACATGATAAAAGTATAGCTATTTCTCTCGCTTAGGACCCAATTTGCTTTCTAAGTTCGAAAATCGTTTCTACGTTGGTGTCATCCGAAAACTATTTTACTCTACTAGCTTACAAATTCAAACAAATTTGTACTTTTTATCAGTGGCGGCTGATAATAAAGGGCGCACAAGGGCACGTGCCCACCCAATCACCAAGACAAACACGGAAAGAAATTCGCATGTAATTCAGTGCATTATTTCATTTTATTGTTTTTACGTATTTTTAAACAATAGTATCAAAGTTTCCTTCCGCAGCACACACACTAGCGTATGCCAACGCTCAAAACTATGTTCCGGGGTACGATTTCAGATGTACCTCTTTCGAGTATGAATCGGCTCGCTCCGCTTATCTTCGCCATATACGCTTATAACTTCGGTTTTAGGCACAAATTTGCCAGACTCCAGTTAACGTCTTGCATTCATTGCGAGTGCATGTTTTCGTTGTGTTACCTTACGTGTCTGATTTCAAAGCCTTGAAGTGACGTTTATTATTAACGATGGAAGTTAATTGTGTGCAAGATCTTTTAAAAAATCCGCTATCATTTGAGGAAAAACTTTTAATTAAGAAGAAAGGAAGCCCTATTCCATAACTTCAAACACACTACACTTCTACAAGTAAAACTCCAACTTACAATAGAGTATTCAATAAAAATACATATATATGAAAAATATGAGTAGATGTGCGGATGTTCACTAACAAATAAACTATTTTGTTTTATCTGCTTAATTTTTAAGAAAGAGTTAGTGCGTGGAATAAACAAGGGTTGAAGGATTTAAAGCATATCGCAGAAAGGGCAAAAAAATACGAAAATTCCGTTTCTCACATGAATGCATGCGTGGATTTTAGTGTTCTAGGCAAAGTGGACATACGTGAACAGTTAGACAGTGCTTATTTGCGACAAAAAATTAAGTACAACGAAGATGTGGAAAAAAATCGTCATATTTTGCGCCGGTTAATTATGTGCAGAGATGTAAAATTACCGTAATTTATGATTTTGGTAAATTACCGTGGTAAATTACTGCTCTCTTTTTACCAAGATTTATTCTCACGTAATTTACCATTTCTTGAGTAAATTACCATGGTAATTTACCACACTCTTTTTATTGTTTAAATAAAACCCCTACAACAAAAAAGTCTTATACATTTTTTTAAAGGAAAAAAAATAAAGAGTACAATATTAACATATTTTAAACTACTACACTAATATATAAGGCCTACCTCAAAGGAAACGCAAAAGTAATTAAAACAGTAATAATTTTTAAATAAAAACAAGAGAAATCTGAAACTGAACATTTAATACAGTAAAGATAATAATTATAAAATCGAAATATTTATTTCACAAAGTATTAGAGCACAACTATGAATGATTATTAAATAAACAAATTGTTACGTATGGGTCTAAGGACTTTAAGGGTGTGGCACTTAAGTTGTAACAATGGTAACTGTCAAGTCATGTAGTAATATAGATCTTTAGTAAAGTGTGTCGTTTTATTTTAATAAGTACATACATATTACCGGAATACACAACACAAATAAGACTAACTTTTCTTGTCGTTGAAGATTACTAAATTTATACAAAATTTCTCTGAGATTAATAATTGCATGTAGTTCGTTACAAAACAAAGAAACACTGAATTTTAGAGAGACGGTACATAAACAAAACTGATTAGACTTAACAAATAATCTAATAAACTAATCGACTAAATTCGGTGCACCTATTAACCTAGTAATATTCATAAACTAATTAAATATACTAGAAACTACTTGATTTAATATATCAAACAAAATAAATTGACGATGTGTACAGAAAAAAAGAAACAAAAATAATGAGTATTCTAACAATGGATTGAATGAACATATATAAATCAGAGATGTAAAATTACCGTAATTTATGATTTTGGTAAATTACTGCTCTTTTTTACCAAGATTTATTCTCGCGTAATTTACCATTTTTGAGTAAATTACCATAGTAAATTACCATGGTAATTTACCACACTTCTTTTATTGTTTAAATAAAACCCCTACAACAAAAAAAGTCTTATACATTTTATTAAAGGGGAAAAAACTAACGAATACAATATTAACATATTTTAAAATTAAACAATATTCTGAAAATAGAACAAAACAATGATTTATCAATATTACCATTATTAATTACATAACTATTCCAGATCACTCTCAGACTCAGTATTGCAATTCGAATCAGAACATTCCAACTCTTCTGTTGGGAGATCTTTCAGTGCCGGATTTTCTTTCAGTTGTAAATTTAAATTCACATATGCCAACTTAACAGCTCTTTCATTAGTTAATCTATTTCGTTTTTTATTGTGTATAATACTAAACATTGAAAAACTTCTCTCCGTTGTACATGTTGTTGGTGGGCTGTTCAAAATTTCTATGGGGAATTCTTGCTAAGCGATACGCCACCTGGCGGGTTATTTTAGTACTGTAGGTGATGACATTGTTCTTGTAGTTTGTATACCTACTTACACGTGTTGAGATTCGTTTTAATTATTGTGCTTTTAACATTAATATTCATATATAGAATTTTTTTTGTGATTTTACAAAATGAGTAATAATAATTCATACTGTTGTGTACCTGGATGCAAGTCATGGTCAAAGAGGAATCCAGAGTTAAGTTTCCATAGATTTCCTATTATTGGTAAAGAAAAAGTTTATTTGAAAAATAAGTTCGATAACAAAGAAGAAATAGATAGACAAAAAGCATGGATATTGAAACTCAAAATTGGAAAACCAATTAGTAAATATATGAAAGTGTGTTCACTTCATTTTAAACAGCAAGATTTTTTTTCAAGAAGTTAGTTTAGTTTGTATTTTAATTATGGCATATATGAGTTCTTATATATTATTTTTTAGATGCTACCACTTCTGCAAGGACATTTTTAAAGAAGAATGCTGTTCCTTCTGAAAATTTAACTTTGTCTACAAAGTCAACTAGATCACCTCGTTCTAGAAATAGAAATGCCGAAGTAAACCAAAATTTGTCAGAATATGAAATATGTTCCCATGAAGGTGAACCATCATCGATTGAAAAAAAGAGTGAAGATATTGAAGCTGCAGAGACTCTCTTAAGTTTACTAGAAACTCGGCCACATTATGTTGGTCCTAAAACCTCCCGAGATTTGTAAAAATGATATTTACTACTACAATTAATAAATCAATGTGTTTATTAATCCGCGGGTTTGAATTTTTAAATTCATATTTGAATATTCACCGCTTATCCCCACTTCTTTCTAGCGCCGCTAGGTCATCGAGCGAAATTTATTTTCGCTAGGCAAGATGGCGACCGCTAGCTCCAGCGCCGGCACTCAGGACAAAGAATATTGCCTTACGGTAAAGAAGCGACACTCTGATATCATTTTCAAAACGCTCCAATGCGCATGTATATTCTCAAAATGGCCGTTAACTGTTGCTAGACGTCAGCTGTTTGTTTTGTGCGGTATAAACAAATTATAGTAGCGTTTTTTGAAGTAAATTGAAAATTTTTGACTTGTTAATGTATTGATCATTGGTTAGTTGTGGTGGAAAATCTTGAAAATGTAAGCTTTTTTTACTTTCCGGGAGATATAAACAGGTAAACATTAATATCTTTTTTGTAATATTCTTTTGGAAATTATGGAATTAGTTTTTTCGTACAAAGAATTGCACTAATGTACATATCTACTTAAAGTTTATTACAATATTTTTCTTTTTATCAGGCGTTTTGAATGGATTCAAACCTGCAGTCGTCCAGATTTAATAGGGAAAGACGAATAGTTTTTAAAAGAAACAAGAGTATGCACGAAACATTTTGAAGCACATATGTTTCTGAATGATTTGAAGAATCGACTACAATGCCATGCAAAACCAACACAGTACTTACCAGCAGATGAAAATGTCCGCCCATTGTAAGTTTAAAATGAAGACTCACTATTCATCGAATTGCATTTTTTTTGTTAATAGACTAACAGAGGAAGCAAATCCTGAGACCTACGTTGCTCATTCTGGTCTAGTTCACCGTAAGTTTAAGATCAAACGTATCCTTCATACAATAATTGTATCCTTTTTTGTTTATAGAGTAACTACGAGAGGAAGTCCTGTGGCTACTCAAACACATAAAAAGTTGTCTTTCAGTACACCCCGAAAAAGAAAGTTAAGGTTTGAACTGAAAATTAAGTTATGTTTGCGGATATTTTATGAAAAAGTGTTTGGATAAACATACATGTAATAAATGTTCACAATATGGTAGGTACATTAAGGAATTAAGTGCAAGCACAATTATGTGCCATTTAAATGCCTAGGAAACCAAAGAAAAATCAACATTTTGCAATTTATGTATACCTACCTTGGATTTTGTAGAGTATATCAGAGAAATTGTGTTTGGTGCAACATTTTTAAACCTTTACAATTACAGATAATGTTGGATTAAATTTCATTAAAGTGCTTGAACAAATTCCTTTTTGAATGCCATGTGAAGACTTCCCCAGGTTGTACTTAATTAATAATTAATACTGAATACTGAATAATACTGAAATTATTTTGTAAGTTAAAATTTTTTTATACTCTCAAAAGAGCTAATGCAGATTTTAAAAGAACACCTGGGAAGTCGACAAAAATAATTACTATTTCTAGTTTGTAGTTGTAGTTATTTTTATATCAAATTATTTTATTGTTATATATAATTGGTGTTAAATATATATGTTTGTTTATGAATTATATTATTAAAGAATTCTGTTTATTACTTGTAAATTTTGTCTCTTAATTGTCCTCTTCAAAACATTCCAAACAAAATATTTACAAAAGTATTATTTGCATATCCACGTATAATAATTGCCGAATAACTACTGTTTAAATATGATAATAATTTATTTTGACAATATTCGGCAGTTCTACGCCAATGGACTGAAAGGCGCTCCACTGAATTAGTAGTTTCAAAATGGCCGAAGGTCGTTGAAAAGTAAACTGAGTTTTCTTATGGAGTGTCGCTTCTTTACCGTAAGGGTAATATTCTTTGCTCAGCAGTCGCGTTCAGGACACCGCTCGAGCTAGCACAGCTCAGCGCTAGCGGCGCCGTAACTCCCTGAACGCACGGATTGACTTTAATATCTTCATTTATGTAGGGCATTTTTGTAATAGTTTAATATCAAATGCAAGGTTGTCAATTTTGATAGATAACCAAATTTTGACAAGTAACTTTGAAGCTGCTATTACACTAATCATTTTGAGAAAATGACAGAAACCATATTTTTGTCTACTTTTTTTTTTACTTTCGACTCTAAGACAAGAATTAATAACTTAAATGACCTGATGAATACAATTACAATTAAATGTAATAGAATAACACCAAATGTATTTCAGAATATTTTTAACAACATGAAACGTCGTATTGCATTATGCATTCAGCAGAATAATGGTGACCATTTTCAACACTTTTTATAAATTATAATTAATTAAAGTTTCTACAAATAAGTTATTTACCTTAGTTGTTTGATTAATATCTCATCTTTAAAGTCATATTATTAAATAAATTAATAATTCAATTGTAGTTGTTATGAATTTCATCATCATATCGTTCGATGATAAATTTTGACAGTGACAGATGGATAACCTTTATACTATTTAATCTATATAGGCATCTCAAAAATGCGGAAGATCTTAAGGCGGCTGCACAATCGATCGGGAACGAAAACGGAAACGGTAACGAGAACGGGAAATTTAGGCAGATGCACAATTGACGGTAATACTCCGAAAATACGTAGGGATATTTGTTAAGAGTAAGTGCTATTATAAAGAATATAGAAAATTATGGATTCAGAAGATGACGAAACTTTCTTCCTTGCATGCATTTTATGTAAGGGCATTTATTTCATTAGCTTAAATAGAAGATTTATAAATTGATCGTAATATACGCATTCATGGCAAATAAACACATAATTTCCGTTTCAATATTAAATTTCTTTATTACATATTTTTAATAGACTAATAGTTCAATTCGACGTTGTCAGATATGGTCAGATAAATCATATCTGTCAAAAGGCGTGTGTGATGTATATTTTGCCTGTCAAATTTGTATAAAAACAGTTCTTAGAACTGTACCTGTTCTGTGTCCTGTTTATTTTCTTTTAAAAAATGCCCAAAGGTTTCTGTAAACAGTCGAAGCAATTAATTGGTTCATTGTTGACCTATTTTGAGAAAGGACGTGAAGGCGGAAAAGTATTAGTTCCAACAACTGCTGTTCATGAGGTAAACGACTAAATTATTTACCATGTAGGGAATAATAGACTTTTTTTTTATATTACAGAGGGTTGCTGCTGCTTTAAATATTAGTAATCCAGCGTTAGTGGCATAGCCAAATGCATGAACACAGACCAACCCCTCACAAATCCTTCAAATAAAAGAGTAAGAGCTAAGCCTCTTCGTGACATTGATCATGCTGCTGAAACTGCAATACGTAATGTTATTTATGAGGATATTTTGTGGAGTGCCAATCGTCTGAAATCAACCCCGACTGCTGGTGACGATCAGATACCTACTTATCTAATTAAGGATTGCCGTACGGTGTTTGTACACCCATTAAAAATTAATTTCAACCTGGCGCTGCGCAAAAATATATATCCAATTAGATGGGAGATAGTTAGAATTAGCGCTGTTCTGAAGAAAAGTGATCGGAGTGATCTGAGGAATTATCGTCCAATTGCAATTCTCTTCAACTTCTCCAAGATTTTTGAGCAAATACTATACAAATTCATATATGCTAACTGTCACAGAATATCTCCTATACAGCATGGGTTCGTGAGTCATTTCTCAACGACGAGTGCTTTGTATCACCCAAGATATCTCTATAAATGGTGTCAGCACAATGATCTGGCAATTAATATCAATAAATGCCATGCTATTAAGTATTCTAGGAGGATGGAGCTTATTGACTTCGATTATTGCATTGGGGAACAGGTATTGGCCTACGTGGAGGAGATACAGGATTTGGGAGTGCTATTTAATCGGCATTTATACTTCGCCAAACATATTACTAATGTATGCCAGTCTGTCTCTGGTACACTTGGTTTTATTCTTAGAAATAGTAGGCATTTTGCTAATGTAGCCACTATTGACCTTTATTTCTCGCTCGTGCGTAGTAAGCTAGAATACACTGCTGTTGTTTGGCATCCAATTTATATCTGCTATAAATTGAAACTGCAGAGCATCCAAAGACGATTTCTTGAGCTTTAAGGCCAATGGAATTTATCCCTGTAGAAATACTGACCATGCAGTTTTTTTTTGGAAGAACATAATTTCGTTCTACTGGACACACGTCGTGTAATTGCTAGTAGCAACTTTTTACATGGTTTATTGCATGACAAGATTGACTGTCCCTATCTGTTGGGTTTAATTCATTTCAACGTGCCACGGCTTTCTGCCAGAAGTCTAGTTACGTTTTTTACTTCCACGTGCAGCACAAATGTCATGCTTAGGAGTTCACTACATTAAATGTGCCTTAATGGATACAAGTATTTTATTGATATATTTTTGGAGCTCAAAGTTAAATAAATAATTTTTCTGTAATTTATTGTATTATATTGTTTGTAATCCGCACATCTATTATAAATTACAGTGGTCCCCTTACTGTTTTTTTTACTGTTGGGTACACAGTGAGGTGATTATTATTATCATTATTATAGGCATGCAATTTCATCATGAAGTAATGCTGTAAATTTTGACATTGTACCACTTAATGTTTATTTAGATAAATGCAAGTGTATACCATTAATAAATTGTTTTCTTTAATGTTGTTTGATTTGTCCTATTAACTTTTTACAAACTTTTCTATAATCATGTGTTAAATTTAATGTGATTAGTGTAAGTATTGGTTATTTTTAATTCTATTAAGGATACATTATGAAACATTTAAGGTTTTTAAGCAATCTAAATTAATATAATAATTAAAAAATTCTATGACAGCATATCGTTTTATCCTTTCTTTAAAATAGTAAAAAAATAAAAATAGTTTTGTTTTTCACGTATATTAAATTATGAAAGACGGAAGTTGAGAAAGGCTGAAGTCTTGCATCACAATTACTATATACAGGCTGTCCCAGATAGTGTGCTCACCATTGGGATCTCGTGAACGGTAAGAGATAGAGAGTTGGTTAAATGAGACAAAATGTACGTGACACCTGGGTTTATTTTTTTAAGCAAAAAAACTTTAAAAAAAATGAACGATACGTGCGCTATAGGGGAAAAACTAAAAATCAGCAATTTTAATTTCGTCATTTAACTTATTTCATGTAAAAGATACCGAAATACTATTTTGACATTATGAAGGTACTTTTTTACGCAGAATTCAAATTTGGTATTGCAACCTCTGAAGCTTTTATTTTTATACAAACTTTCTTATTTTAAATACAAATCGTAGGCGGCTCTGACTGTATCAAAAAGAGCATAATTTGCTGATTTCAATGATGTATAACACTTTGGGTTTATTTGTAGAAATAACAAAGTTATAATGATATTTGTGCAATTTTTGGTATCCTTATGAATGCATAGGCTATACATCAGAGGCAGCATTGAATTATTAAGACATTTAAAAATCACCGCATTTGTTGTTTTGGTTCGTTTTATTACTTGTTTATTGTTGTTCACGTTATGGAGAAATTTAATAATGAAGAGAAATATGATATGCTTCAAAGTTACATATTGGCTCACAAAAATTCAAGGAATGCAGCTAATCATTATTTGGAGTTGTACCCAGATCGACGGCAACCACACGAAACTTTATTTCGAAGATTAGAAGTAAATCTAAAAACATACGGTGCCTTTAGTAAACCGAAAAGAAATAGAAAAAGATTAGATGAGGAAACCCAAGTTATTGTATTAAATCAGGTGCGTGAAAATCCAAAAGTTTCCACAAGAGAAATAGAAAACAACACCGGAATCCCTAGAACATCAGCCCATAGAATATTAAAAAAGCATCGATATCATCCTTACAAAGTCCACATTAGCCAAGGACTCCAACCAGGAGACGCAGAGAGGCGGACTCGTTTCTGTCATTGGTACATTAATCAGAATAACAACAATGTTACATTTCTGTTTAATGTGTTGTGGTCAGATGAATCTCGATTTACGAACAATGGGTTATTTAACAGAAATAATATTCACTATTGGGGGACAGAAAATCCCCATTCTCTACATGAAGCTCGACATCAAGAACGTTTTGGGTTCAATGTGTGGTGCGGTATTATCGGCAGAAGAATAGTTGAACCTATTATCTTCAATAACAATTTAACGAGTGAACGCTATTTGAACTTACTTCAAGGTGAAATAGAAGATCTTCTAGACGATATTCCGCTTAATCTAACTGCGAATATGTATTTCCAACAGGATGGGGCACCAGCACATAATGCTCACATTATTACGAATTACCTAAATAATAGATTTGGTAATCGGTGGATTGGTAATCGAGGACCCATTTCATGGCCTGCACGTTCCCCAGACTTAACCGCAATGGATTTTTTCCTTTGGGGTTACATAAAAAATAAGGTGTATAAAACAGAATTTAATAATGTGGAGGAACTGCAAGCTTGTGTTTTAAGAGAGTTTCATCGGATAAATGGACGTATTTTAGAAAAAGTGATTAATTCCACACTAAGAAGAGCTCAGTTATGTATCAATAACAATGGAGGACTTTTTGAGCATTTAATGTAATTTATCTATTTACTAGTAGTAAATAAATAGGTATGTGAAGTTAGTGTTTTATTTACTTTTCAGTCATTTTTGTATTTTGTTTCCAGGAATAGGTAACTATAAAACAAAAAAATATGCTAATTATTCTTGTAACTTTGTTATTTCTACAAATAAACCCAAAGTGTTATACATCATTGAAATCAGCAAATTATGCTCTTTTTGATACAGTCAAAGCCGCCTACAATTTGTATTTAAAATAAGAAAGTTTGTATAAAAATCTCGAAACGTATAAAAGCTGCAGAGGTTGCAATACTAAATTTGAATTCTGCGTAAAAAAGTACCTTCATAATGTCAAAATAGTATTTCGGTATCTTTTACATGAAATAAGTTAAACGACGAAATTAAAATTGCCGATTTTTAGTTTTTCCCCTATAGCGCACGTATCGTTCATTTTTTTTAAAGTTTTTTTATTTAAAAAAGTAAACCCAGGTGTCACGTACATTTTGTCTCATTTAACCAACTCTCTATCTCTTACCGGTTACGAGATCCCAATGGTGAGCACACTATCTGGGACACCCTGTATATTACGTTATAGTTATTGTATTGTGTCTAATTTTTCTTTAGGGTTATGTCAAATGTCACTGACAGAAATAAAAATAGATCCGGCAACATATACAAGGCGAGTCGTCATGGATCTAGTATGACGTGCAACGGAACTTAACGCGTCTCCACCCTATGTGCATTATGTTCAACTAAATGAATTAATATTTCGTCATCCGTTTTTGAAATATATAATTACTTAATTACTACATAAATTTGGGGTTATGTTTTACTTTTAAAGCCTTCTGATTGGTTCCAGTAATATACGGGAATGAGAAAGTTAAAACTTGGCCAACTTTCCCGTTCTCGTTACCGGGTAACTTGTCGTTCTCGTTCTCGGAATTGCATTGTGGATGCCTACATTTACATCGTATGATTTAACTTTTTTATCGTTTTCGTTCCCGTTCGCGTTCGATTGTGCAGCCGCCTATAATTTACAGGAGAAATTTATGGGCAAGTAGACGAAGTTCTTTTTGAAACAAGTTGCATATGATACAAATCATTCAGATTTAATTTAGTTTTGAGAAACGGAAATGTGTTAGTTTGAAATATATTTGAGAAAATTGTATAAATTCACGAGGCCAATTTATAAATAAAAATACAATGTTACTTTTGCTATTCTTATGTAGTGTAAATATTAGCCATTTGAACAAATTATAATGTTCTTGTTCTTATACAATTTCAGAACTCACGCAGTGCCCATTTTGCAAAATATACTTGGGAGAGGAAGAATATTCCGAACACCACATGCCCTATTGCTGCAAAAGGAACGACAGGTATGTTATTTCGTAATAATAGATTGTGTTTCGTATAATATATAGGTTTTTTAATTATGCGATGATTTTGCGCTTGCTGTAATAGATACATATTTATATTTTAATATGAGTGATATTTATATCTTACTTGGTCTCTTGGAGAAGTCTATTACAATTCCTGTTGTTCCCATTTTTTGAGTTTAAAACTTTAACAATTTGAACATATTTAAATTTGTTTTCGTCGTCTTAATTGTACCAATCGTTGACACTGTTTGGGTGGTGAATTTAACGGTTTGCTAGGACCTGCGTGATCACTAACATTTGTGATGTACAGCCATGTGCAGTAAAAAGAGTACTCAAGCTGATTTCCTAAATTTTTACTAGATTGTCACGGACTACATAAAAATACGGAGTCGCATGCTGTCTCTCTATCCTTCCTCAAGAGTCTTCTATACCTCCCCGTTGTATTAATCGAGAGTGAGACTCATCTGAATACATTCAGATTTACTAATATGACTTTTATATAATATAGAGATGTCCAGTGAAGATTTCAATAAGGAATATAATATCATTAAACAAATTACTCCCAATAGCGGCTACGACCCGAACTTAATAGATAAATTAATTTCAAATAAATCTTTCAATAATGCATTAAATGAGATTTCTCTTACTAATAATGAGATGTTAATTAAAATATTCAATTCTTTTACATCTTTAGATCAAGAAGAAGAAATACTGTCAGAATTCTTCAAAAAAGAAAACGTTAACATGGCATACAAAACGAGTAACAACTTAGCCAAGTTTATCAAAAACAATATAGGAAAAACGATTTAAGACAACAACTCAGGAGTGTATAATCTAAAGTGTGGGTCATGCACAAAATCATATACAGAGATGTAAAATTACCGTAATTTATGATTTTGGTAAATTACCGCGGTAAATTACTACTCTTTTTACCAATATTTATTCTCGCGTAATTTACCTTTTTTGAGTAAATTACCGTGGTAATTTACCACACTTTTTTTTATTGTTTAAATAAAACCCCTACAACAAAAAAAAGTTTTATACATTTTATTAAAGGAAAAAAAAATAAAGAGTACAATATTAACACATTATAAAATTAAACAATATTCTGAAAATAGAACAAAACAATGATTTATCATTATTACCATTATTAATTACATAACTATTCCAGATCACTCTCAGACTCTGTATTGCAATTCGAATCAGAACATTCCAACTCTTCTGTTGGGAGATCTTTCAGTGCCGGATTTTCTTTGTTTTAAATTTAAATTCACATATGCCAACTTAGCAGATCTTTCATTAGTTAATCAATTTCGTTTTTTATTGTGTATACTAAACATTGAAAAACTTCTCTTCGTCGCACATGTTGTTGGTGGACTGTTCAAAATTTCTGTTGCGACTTTACTTAAAGCTGTAGTACAACAAAGTGATTTCCGCCATAATACAGAATTCAATTTGCCTGTCTCCAATGCTTGCCATATAAAATCTTTTGAAAACAATTCTTCTTTCGATTTGTAATAAGCAACCTGTCATAATTTTTGCTATATCAGATCCACTAACTAGATGAGTTGATAGTTTGTTAATATATGTCAGTGCTGCGACATATTCCTCGTTATTGAGATTTTTGCCTATAAAGAAAAGACAGCATTTAGTTCTGATACTGGGAATGCAGCAATCAGTTGATCATTCAGGTCTTGAAAATATTCAACAACATGAGATATGCAAGGTTGAGAGGTTTGTATGTTCTTTAAAATTACGGAGACAGGGTGTAAAATTTTATGTAATGTATCAATTCTTTCCCAAAACAGATCATCTAAAATATTATTTTTTATACATTTGTTTAAAGTATTAGCTATAGTTTCTGTTATAGCCAATTCTTTTTATTTATTCTTAAGCTTTCTAAACAGAAAATATTAGAGTTCCATCTAGTTTGGCCAGGTAGTTTAAGAGATGTTAATGTGTTTGATTTTTGTAATGCTGGCTGTTCATCTTGTATATTTTTAAACGTAGCATTCAAAATATGCGATTTTTTAATAGTTTTTACTATGACTTTACAATCAGTAATTAAACATGCAAATACTTCTAATTTTAAAATATCTTGAGCGAATAAATTCAAAATATGAGCACAACATCCATAACAAGTAAAATAATTGGACGGGTACATATCACTAATTAATTTCCAAGTTGATTTCATATTGCTAGCGTTATCAGTCACTATGCTTATAACTTTATTAATACCTAAGTCGTCAATAACAGAACTAAGCAAAGAACAAAGATATGCAGCATCGTGGCGATTTTCCTTGCAGTCAATTACTTTAAATAAAACTGGTTCTGGACATGTAATTATTATATTTATAATGGATTCGTTTCTAATATTACTCCACCCATCAACTTGAATTCCAATTGTTTTAGACTTTGCTCTTTTTTCATTAACTAACTGATTTATTTGAGAGTGTTTTTTTTATATAAAAGCGCATTGGATAACTGATATCTAGTGGGCAATCGTAAAGAAGGTTTAATTTTTTTAAACAATTTTTGCCAATGAACATTTTCTGTAAAATTTAAAGGAGTATTACTAGCAAAGCATGCTGTTGCTAAGAGATCCCAAATTTCCTCTTCTTCTGATTTATTCATTACATCCACAAAAAAATCAAAATTTTCACTGTAAGCGGATTTTGTGGTGCTTGCAGATTGTGGGCGAGAATCGCTTAAAATCGTCTCTCCATCGTCTTCTTCTAAATCTGTTTGCGGAGAACTTTCTCTTTCCGGAATCTCTAAAATGTTAAATATTTTTCCATAAAACCCAATAGAAATCAATCAAAATTACTCACCTTTATTTATTGCTTTAATTTTCTTAACACTTAATGCTCTTGATTTTGATTGTATTTCATTCTTTATTTTACGAGGACAACGAATGCACTTATTCTGTAAGTGACTGGACATTCTGGTTACATTTAAAACATAACTTTGCGAACAGAAGTTACACGAATATAATTTCGAATGTTCTGTGGAATTTGAAAATGCTGTTAAAATAACTTTTTTTTTATTTTATCTTTACGCCCCATCCCAGCGCACAGTACTAAGAGTAGTATATTCACAAACTTTATATAGTTTAACTTATACACCGAAATCATTATATACTGCGCGATCATTTAAATTCTAAATTAGAGCAGGCTGTGAAATTTAAATTAAGTTGGTATATAAGTACTAATTTACAATTTGAATTGTCAAAGTGACGTTTCATAATGTTAATTAATCAATAATTGACATTCTGGACAACCTAATAAAAAAAATCCCGCCTGCTATAATTTAGAATTTAAATGATCGCGTGGTATAACTACTTCACTTGTTATATAAACGGCTGATTCACAGGCTTTTACATCTGCTAGAAAGGGACTTCCCAAATCACCGAGTGTGCAATGTCATACGTGTATATAGATGATGTTTTATTTTGTTGGTAATTTACGAAAATTTTATGTGGTAATTTACCGTAAATGACGGTAATTAATTCGGTAATTTACGGGGTAATTTACCGGCTTGCATCACTGATCATATATAGGTCAGATAGGAAGAACTTTTGAGAAACGAATTACAGATCATTATTCTTATATTTATAAGAAAGGCGATTCAACGTTTGCCAATCATGTATTCGAAAATGACCACGAATTTAATTTACAATTTGATATTTTCTATGTAGAAAATAAAAGCAAAAAACTAAATCTCTTAGAGTCTTTAGAAATTATCAAATTAAAACATCCAGAATTATTATTAAATGTTAAATTAGACCTTGATTCGTCACCGCTGTTAAATCTCTTTAGACAATAGAAATAAAGATTTATGTTTATGGTTACTCTAGTAAATTTGTACTTTCCACAAAGTAGGTATTGTTAAATATCACAAATAGCAATTAAGATAATATTTCCAATATGGTGGTAACACCTGATATATAGGTAGAAGTTTGTATGCAGTTTTAGTTTATAGTTATCACTTGAAAAAGCTACTCTGTAGCGAAACAGCTGTATTGTGTTTTAATAAATTAGTGTAAATCTAAAAATTTCTTATTGTTGTTTTATTTAATTTAATTGGATATCATGGATTTACTTCAAGTAAAGGTTGAAACAATTCGAAATTTGACATATATTTACCCCCTAAAATGTATAAAGTGTTAAACATAAATGAAATAAAAAATATATTTATTTTACAATCGAATATCAATGTCCTTATAATACACTTTAAATTTCTTTTGTGAAGATCGAGTGCAATTAAAGAAGTGAAATCGTTTTATATCTATGGACAGATTTATATCATATGTTTCTTAATAACATGCTACATTTTTAAGGGGGTTATTCTTGGGTCCATTTTGTGAAAAAGACATATGTCCTAAATGTCTTAACTTTTGAACTGCTAAAGTTAATTTTTTTTTTTTTAACTTTGGTTTCGTGAAATTTTGTACACGCCTTTTATGCATCAAGATGCATTTTCTGATGTACAATCAATTTTATATTTTTTACCTTTGGTGCCTGTACGGGTTTTTTTAAATTTTTTTTTGAAGAAACATGTTACGCCATTGCTTTTTCTTAAAGTACTTTTTTTTTCAAATCCCCATTTATCTACGTAGTATACTTGTCACGTACTTAAGTCGTTAAACATTAACTATTATTAAACAACATGGTTCAATTTACGAATGCACATGATTGAATGCTTTTTAAACTTTAGCACCCTACAGTTCGAAAGTTAAGACATTTAGGACATATTGCAGTAGCTTTGCTTTCAAATTAAAATATGGTAATCTTGTACCAGCAGAAATTAACCAAAAACAGCGATAATACAACGCAGCATAACATATAACAAATGCAGAGATTGCGTTGACATGTTAAAAAAAACTACTTCAATAAATTTATAAATTCAATCCCTATTAATATTCGTATTATTCTTGTAGGTTCTAGCAGTGATCCTTCCTTCATTTGTCGACAACATTTCTTATTTAAAATTAAATAGGATAAGGTTAATAATAAAAAAAAAAACTAAATCTCATAAAATATATGTATTCAACTCAATACTTGATAACAACATCAATAAATAAATTCTTTTGCCACATGTGGCTGTAAAAGAAATTGTCCTTTTTATTTTTCCAATCACAAACAAAAAAAATGTATATTTTATATATACGAAAAACATATTGCTTTTAATATATTATATAGATTTAAAATAAAAATATTACTCCTTGCTATCTTCAAATTTTTAATATCGTATAGTTTCAAAGAAATCAAATTTTCCTTTTACGACGCTGAATTTTATTTCAACAAAGACATTCATTTGCACGAAATGCCTTTGGAGATCTAAAATCTCGCAAAGTAGAAAACATCTTGATAAGACTCTCACCAATCGTCATATGCAAATATTTATACGTTGTACATACCACAAATTGGCTATTTGTCCATCAAAAATGCTTATACCTTTACGTATCTAAATATGCTTGAAATCTTTATTAAATTTTTATCTTATAAATTGTTAATAATGCACAGTAAACATCGCTAGCAAACATTCTCACGTTGTGCCATTAATGCCCTTCTTACATCTTTAACAATACTCCCATGATTTGCAAAATTAATCTACTATAGCAAAGAAAATAATATTTTATTCAAAATATTGACGATGTTAAACGCTTTGCTAAAAATGAACATTCTCACATAGCATCTTTAGCATACCCCACACATCAACAAATATCTATTATGAATTTATTTCAAGAAAAGCTTACTTATAATATTGATATACATTATCAAATTCCTCTTGATTTATATCTACCATTTTGATAATAAAAAAATAATGAAATTAAACAAAGTAACAATGAATTAATTATAATGTGATAAACTAAACTACTTATTGAAATCAAAAAATAACTTAATACATTTAACTAAAATGATTTTATTCAGTGTATTAGTACGCCTGCAATCAATTGAGTATGAAACAACATTTTTACGGTCGAACAATTCAAAAGATCGGCAGCTTCTCTTCCCTATCGTCGTTCGCGGCCTTTTATCATCTCGGTCTTCGAAAAAACACGACTATTCATCTGCAGCGCCACAACTCACACACTAATGTTTATGTTGTTATTGTCCTGTTCATATTTGTGTTCTTCAAGTTTTCCCCCAGGTTGAACTATACCTATATTGTTTTTGACAGTTAAAAATTGCACAAAAATATACACACACAAATTGTTTATTATTAAAGTCCATGCACATTCGCGATTCCTTGTCTTGAGTAGGTATATTCTTCTTCTATTAACGCCATCCTTCATTGTATTTGTAAATGAATTTGTTGCCTCTTTCATCATTGTTTAAATACTTCCTTTTCCCATTATTTAACACTATCCGTATTTTCTTTTTGTAGATATCTTCGTTAGAAATAATCGGAAAGACATTGCATACAGATGGAATCCTTCCTTTTATGATTACTTTGTCAGGAACATGGACCTCGACAGCTTTATCCCTGTCTTCGAACCACCTTCTCTCATCTTCGTGTAGGTTGATTTGCACGCAGCTGTTAACAACTCTAACATTATTCTTTTTCTTTGTAGATTTATTCAAATCAAACCAGATTTATCCCATTATTTCTGGAACTTTTCCGGATTAAACCAGATTTATCCTGCTACCCCTGAAGTTTTTACTTTATTATATCGTGTCGAATAAAGAACACCTTTTTATATATCCTTTTTTTTAAAAATACTATTAAATATAAGTATCAGGTATTTATTGTTTTGTTAAATGTGACCATAAAATGTCTAACAGATAACAATCTTTTTATAAACTTATTCACTACGTCTACTCATGATAAAAGATGTTTTCATGCCGTGCATGTCTAATTTCACCTTTTTCATACAATTTTACAGCATTCAAATGACTAACTCTTTTCACTGTTCCATCTTTCATCATCACTCTCTCTCTGTTATTTATTTTTAACACATTATTAAGCTTGAAAAGTGGTTCACTTCTCAATATATTTAGTGCCACTCTTACACAATGCGAAAAATTTGGTTCGGCCTTTTTATACTGAAAATACATCTTGTGCTCCTCGTTTCTATAAATATAGAATACATGAATTCCTTTCATATAAATTTATTTCAATTTCAATTACCATATACCCTGTTATGCTGTAAAATTCACTTTTGTATATAGTTCTCGTAAGAATATGTGTCTTTGTTTAAGTGCGTAGAATTGACTGAGCGCGAGACTTTTTGAGCGCACCTTGTATATCGTTTGGTTCACCGTGTGAAAAGATCGTTTGCTCTATGTCTGTGCGTGTGCTAAACCTACTATTGTGCTCTCGGAGCCCTAAGTCACGCACCGTGAGATTGACGGATATGTAATGTGTAATATCGGGCAAATACACTCTTTAGGTGTAAGAACTCTGTATCTTATGTAACTAATTCTAACTATATTATCTCTAGCTTATTTTATCCTACCTGTAGATGCGAATTATCTGCATTTGCAGTTACTTTTTACGCCTTGTTTCAGTTTTATCAATATCTGCTTATTTATTACTTCCGAACTCTGCGAAGTGCATTTATTTGTGTCTTTAAATTCTTCGAGACGACAGTCAGGCTCGTCGTATTTACTGTCTCACGTGTTTATGCGTATTCCTAGACATAGACTCTCTTGTACGTCAGATTAATATTCTTCCTTCGTAGTTATGTCACTTAAAAAATGTAAGGAGTATTAAATAGGGAAATCTTGTGTATTATCGGGCATACTTTGAATTGTTGTCGTGATCTGATTTGTTCTCCACAACATCCACCTTCCTTGAATGCCTTGTTGAGTATCTGTCGATATCTTTCCTTGGGGGGTTATGGCCTCGCGGTTTTAACTGCAAAACATTAGGAGGTCGGTCTTTTTTTTAACCGCCGTTTGTAGCGTGATTTAAGAGTTTGGAAATCTCTATAGTTACCTGCAGAATCCGTTTCTTCCGTAAGAAATTGGGTCTACATCTGAGGTTTGTTTTGTTTTCTATCTGTCAAACGTTGGTTACTTTGTCGCGGTGTAGCGTGTGTTTCGCGCATTGCCAACAGTTTAGCGAGTATTTTCCTTTCACAGTATCTGATTTATAATTTCTACGAACAATTGAAGGAGTGTTTCGGTTACTTTCTTTTCGTCTAAGTTATGTGTAGGGTTGTGTTTAATTATATAAGTCACGATGTTGACTCCCTTTATTGTCAATTTAGTTTTGTGCCTATTATGTTTATTTGAAATCTCCCGCCTTTCGTTCAGAGATATTTCCGGGCTTGTTACTTCTGAAAGGATGCGTGTAGCTGACGCGCATTAGATATGAAAGAAGGTTCCCGTTTTTGATGGCACTTACAAAGTCTATTCTCGTGTGAGAACATTGTGTGCAATCTGCTTACTTTCCTTTAGTAACTTTGTTACATTATCTATGTAGATTTTTTCGCGGAAGCGGCTCTAAATGGAATAAGCAGCAGATATCGATACCTTAGTTTTGGTTATTTATCGTGGATTTTTATCGAAATATCGTTACCTGAAATTTACGAATGGCCACGTGCTGGTTTTTTTTTTGAATCTAAATTTTGCACCTTTGAGTGACTTGTGTAGTCGTTATCGCGGAATCTTCATTAACATTTTGGGGTAAGTGATTGAAACTTTGTGTTAATTTTCGGGAATTTTATCTTTGTTTCTTTTCTCTTCTAATTTAATAGGATTCTTATTGACGGGCACAAAAGCCCTCAGTAGCCATTTTTCTGGTATTGTCACCCCACATTATCGTTGAAGAGCGTGGTGGTTTCTATCGGTGCTGCAGTAGTTGCACCTATACGTCCATCTGTCTGTTGAAGTGAAATTTTCATCGAGGGGGCCTCCGCCATCTTGGTTACCGTTGCGGCCATCCTGCGACCGTCTTGACAGATAAGTGCGACTATTGTTGTAATTTTCACCGTAATTTTCTACTGATTATCGACGTCTTTATGCCAGAGTGCTGGTCTTTATCTTACCTTTATTTGACCTAAGAATATTTGAGTGGCTAAAATAACTAATGCATCACTTAGTTAACTGCAAGGTCACGTATAATCCTAATTAAATTACCGTTATTTTTTTTTGTTTTTTTTTCAAATTTGATATTGCTGTATACGGAGTGACCCTAAGAAGATTTGATAAGGGCTCTCATTGTAGTGTTGAATGTTTAATTAAATAATATTTCTAGTAAATTCATTACCGTAGTACTATAGCTCTTTGAAGTGTTATATCTTTAATTTAATAATAATTCTGGTATTTCCGTTACCGTAATAATATTTCTTTTGATGTGTTGATTTTTAATCTTGAATTAATTATAAATCTAGTAAATTCATTACCGTAATTTAGGAATTTGACTTTCATGTACGTTTTATTAATTTCTGAGCTATTGGAATTATTTAGGTCATTGTAAAATTGAATACCGAAGCTCAGCAGATTCTTTTGTGCTAATACTGGATTTTCCATTGTAACTTTCAATAGCGTCATTTAATTGAATAATAAATGTAAGCAGTTTATTTGGATTATTTCAAAATTTTGATCTTGTAATTTCATGTTTTACCTGTCACTTAATTAATTAAATTACTTTAAGTCTTATGCGCTAACTTAAATCTATTTTATATTCTTGTATCTATTTAATTCGGAACTTCGCCGTTGGTGGCGTTTATTAATAACATATGTATATTGGCCTGTAAGGCAAGGAAACGTTTCTACGCCGACCATCCTCCTGCCGAGGCGCAGAGGTTCTATTGTTTATTTTTTTTTTATTATCTGCTAAATTTTCTTTACTTTGTTTTAAAAAAAAACATTTTTATTAATTCATACAATTTTCTATTTTTATCTGTCAACATTTTATATATTTAAAAAAAATATATATATATATTGTTTCATACTATTTCAATTTATAACTGTCAACATTTTAATTATTTTTCAAAAAAAAAAAAAAAGAACAATTCTATTAATATAACACCTTTCTTCACATCATAATTTCTTTTCTTTTAATTATTATTACCCCAACAAACCTTACCTTCGTCGATTATATTTGTGACAAGCAGTTGAATAGGTGCAAACGGTTATACAGGGTGATCAATAGGAAACCCGCTGGAGGAACACAGCCAGTGGATGCTCATCGGAGGCGCAGGTAGGTTATCGTTTAGGTAACATAGTGTTCTGGTGCCCGGACAACGTCGCACGCGTCGTTGCCGACCGACGCTCTACTTTTAGGTGTTTTAGTTTATCTGAACCGTCACGCCGTCTGCGACAGAGTTAGCTCGGCCCTGCGTTTTCCAGATTCAAACATCTCCTATTGTGATTCTCCGTTTTCTTTAACTTAATTTGGTCTGCTATCTTAGTGCGACGTGGTTCCGGCGTAACAACCCATCATCATAATGTTACGCCGTTGCGATTATGCAACTCATAATTCGTTTTTTAACAATTATGTTTTCAACTAAAAATTATTTTCTTATTCTAATACTTAATTGTCTAACTATTTTATAATGCTTAAACAATAGGAATCACGGCAATATGTTCATTTGAAATTTTTTTCATAAAATGTACCCAAGAATAAACCGCTTAAATATTAGCATGTTATTAAGAAACAGCTTGTATGTGGGTCGATTTTAGTGATTAGTAAAAACTTATGAAAATACTTTTTACATCGCTATTATGACTTTACTACTACTATCATTTTACCTAAAACACTAGTTTTAATTTTAATCATAGTTAGCCGGATTTAGATTACAAAGAAAATCATT
The DNA here is from genome assembly GCA_963170755.1 of Amphimallon solstitiale. Taxonomy (NCBI): domain Eukaryota; kingdom Metazoa; phylum Arthropoda; class Insecta; order Coleoptera; family Scarabaeidae; genus Amphimallon; species Amphimallon solstitiale. Next base: position 24,289,926 of record OY720677.1, on the reverse strand, counting down.
CCTACAGAAATGTTAATCTTAACGGACTTTATCACTAATAGAAATTTTATTCTAATTGAATTATCAATAAACAATTTATTTCGGTGTATTCATGCAAAGTGAAACACACGGTATATTTTACTCAGTCACTATTTTTGTCAGTAATTCTTTTACTTATTTTCAGAAAGAGCTATGCCCTGCTGTTGGACAATCAAGCGAATCAAACGTATACAGATCCACTGAAATGTACTGAATGTGACTTCAGTACTATATACAAAGCATATTTAATAAGACATATAAGAATAAATCATTCTGTTAAGGAGATTGATTGTTATAAGTGCCCGACATGCAAGTACACAACGACATACAAGACCCACTTGCGAAGACATATAAAAAGCAATCATTGTAAAAAATTGAATTTCAAATGTGCGACATGTAAATACACTACAAATCACAAATTTCATTTGGAGAATCACATAAAAACGGTACACCTCAAAGAGTTCCGTCATAAGTGCCCGAGGTGCGAATTCAAAACTAATTACAAGTCGAATTTCGCGAAACACATGAAAAGGAAACACCTCAAGGAATGCACCTATAAATGCATTAAATGCGATTTCAAAAGCAACTACAAGGCGAATCTGCAGAACCATTTCAGGAAAAAACATCTCGAGGGATTTATTGCTTATAGGTGCGATGAATGTGAATACAAAACACAGTACAAGGCGAGCTTGCAGGTTCACATAAAAACTGTACATCTCAAGGAGTGCAATTATAAATGCGCCAAATGCGACTTCCACACAAACTACAAATCGAATTTTCAACGGCACACGGAGAAAACACATCTCGAAGCGTGCATTTATCAATGTGATGCGTGCAGTTTCACCACGAATTACAAGCTAAATTATCAAAGGCACGTGGACACGGTACACCTGAAGACGTGCAATTATAAATGTGACGAGTGCGACTTCACAACGAACTACAAGACGAATCTGCACAATCACCAGAAGGCGAAACACCTTAAAGAGTTCAATTATGAATGTGAATTGTGCGAGTTCAAGAATAATCTGAAGTGGAATCTGGAATATCACGTGAAAACGAAACATCTCAAGGATACAGTGCATAGATGCAGCGAGTGCGATTTTCACACACATTACGCGGCGAACTTGAAGACGCACATGAAAGTGAAACACCTCGGGGTATTCAGGTACAAGTGTGAAACGTGCGATTATGGCTCTAATCGGAAGGAATATTTAAAAAATCACGTCAAGAGGAAACATTTGAAGTCGTTCGATTATAAATGTGAAGAGTGCTCTTACATGACGAACCTGAAGTGTCATTTAAAACTTCACGTAAAGAGGAGCCATGTTAAGAAGAATTAATTAGTCGTAACCGCAAATTATTGTTGAAACCTTTCTTGGAAGAAGGGTTTGTTTTATAATATACGAGGGAAGATCGAAATGTTTCTAGAACGAACTAACAGATGGCGTTGTGCGTGCGTACCCAGTCAACGCAATTACGTAATATATACGTAAATGTTCACAATGGACATAAGAAACCCATAAGACGTAAGATTTACATAAGAGATACATAACGCGTAAATTTAATTACATAAAGAAAACATAAACGTAAGGATTTGCGCATGCGCTATAGTGGTATTTTGTTTATTTACTATGACGTTTTAAGGTTAGTAGTTTCTAAAAATTCTGATGATATTGAAATTCCTGTTAGAATGGATAATAATCTGCGTATTACCCTTATTGTTATTAACGAAAAGAAACAAAAATAAATGTCAAAGGAAAACGAGACACGGTCATGGGTTTAGCCGGTAAAAAAGGAGAGCAAATCCAGTCTGTGAAACCTATTTAATTTATAATATGTATTCTCAAATATATGAAATGAACTTCATTTAACCACACAAATTAAAAGCTTATCTATTTAAATTACATTATACAGTCTTTAAGAATCATTCTATCTGTATTTTACAAATATAGGTGCTTCATTTCGGGAACTGTGGCAAATAACATTGTGCTCTAAATGTTATCTCCTAGATACGTATCAGTTATGTGTGTGTTGACTGGGTACCGGTCGTGAGTTTTGAGTGGCCCATTTTATATATAACTACTGTCAAAAACACATCGTGCATATACACAGATAAGATAGTAGTAGTAAATATGGCGATAGACTGTGCGTGTTGTGCGAAAAATATTACTAGATACGATGACTATATCACGTGTAGAATGAATTGTGAAAAGAATTTCCACATCTCTTGTGTCGATCTCTCGCTTGAAGAATATTTAAAAATGAAGGAAGTAGGAACTATTAGGAAATGAAATCCTAACCTTTAAAAATAACAAAGTAAGTGAATATCAGAATATTGAAGCTGTCAAGGATAAGTCAATCGAAGAAATTATTACTGACAAAGTGAACGAAGCAATAACTTCTATAACAAATAAGGTTATAATATTGTTGCAAGGTGAAATTAATAAACTAAAAATACAGAACAATATTTTATCTGATGAGATTATAAAGTTAAAATCATCAAATAAAGAGAAAAAACCTAGCCAGAGGGAGCACGTGTATGGAAAGTCTGTTTTCGAATCTGATGTTTCAAAAAAACCATTGGTAAAAAATGCAAACGATCTGGACGGCAACAACAAGATAATCGAAAATAGCAATGCAGCTGTTATTGACGGGCCGAAATCAAATGAATATGCGTCCGCTGTAAAATCTAGCGGAACATTCGAGAGGAGTACAGTCCCACCCATCATAACTAGTCCCACTTTAAAAACTCCAACCAAGATACAGGGGGATTTACATAATAACGAATTTACTCGGGTTACTAGAAGGCGCCGTAATCCAAATACAAAAAAATCAGTGTTAGGCTCTGCTTCGAACTCTGATATTAAAGCTGTTGCTAAATACTCATATATATATGTAGCGAGATTGGATAAAGAAACTTCTACAGATAACTTACAAAAATATCTAAAAGGCAAACAATTTAATGAAATAGTATGCGAAAAGATGACTTCCAGACACCCGGATATCTATTCTTCGTTCCGCGTCGGTGTTCCTTCTCATCGTGTAGATGATCTAAAAAAATCTGAAAATTGGCCAGTGGGTGCGTATGTGAGCAATTTTTTTTGGAAAACCAACACAAGGGTCAATCCAGTGTAGAAAGAGCCGCGGGGGGAGGCGTAACAGTGAATATTATGAACCTAAACATACAGTCTGCTTCAAGAAAATGTGACCTGCTTGAATTACTACTAGTGGATAATAAAATAGACGTACTTTGTATGACAGAGCACTGGTTGCAAGAAGAAGCCGTTAAAGCTGTTAATATTAAAAACTATTCTGTAGGGGGACACCACTGTCGAAGAAATGTGAGGGGTGGTGGAGTGCTTGTTTTAGTAAAAAAATCGTTATCTTGCGGTCCCGTTAAACGAGGTAAATGAAATGTCAAGGGATGAACATGCTGAAGTAGCATTCTCATGGATAGAAGAGCTAAATATTATAATAGCATCGATCTACAGATCCCCTACGGGAGATATGGATATATTTTTTGAAGTAATAAACGATGCATTAAATATTATCACGACAAGGTTCGCTAGGAGCAGAATTTGTTTGGCAGGTGACTTCAATGTAGACTTTAGTAAAAGCAGCAAAAGCCACACAGATGTAGTAGAACTACTAGGAGCGTTTGGTTTGGAGTACACATTTAGAGAAAGCTCCAGAATATCAATAAATAGTGCAACGTGTATAGATAATATATTTGTTAATGACTCTGATATGATCCTTGGCTCGTCTACCAGGGAAACCCATATGTCTGATCACATGGGCCAGGTTATTGAGCTTAATGTTACAACATGCGCTCCTGAAAATAGGAAAAGGCAAGTAATTACAACAAGAAACATTACACAAAATCAAATTTACCTATTCAACAATATGCTTTCTGAGTCCAGCGGGCTGGGGGTGATTGCAGATGGGGACATTCAAGGTGCATATTCCAGTTTCCATAATGGTTTTATGACAATATTTGACATGTGTTTTCCTGAAACTCAGAGGAAGGTGAGGTATCCTTATGAAAACAAATGGCAAACAAGAGAGCTCAAGGAAATGAAAAATAGACTCGATGCTGTGAGCACAATATACAGAGTGAGTAAAGATGCAAATGTATTGCAAATGTACAGGGACATTAAAGCAAGGTACAAGGACATGACTACAGACTCGAAAAGACTATATAATGAGAGGTATATACATCAGTCAGAAAATAAGCAACAAGCTGTATGGAATGTAATAAATACTGAAATGAATAAGAAGGAATACTATGGCGTGGAGAGATTGTCGAAGCTAACGGCAGATCAGCTGAATGATTTTTTTGTTACGGTGGGAGAAAACATAGTAAAAGAAATAGACGGAGGTGGCATGCAACCAGACGAGATGCTAAAGAAAATTGACAGAGGCCCAGGTGGTACGTGTTTTCTGGGGCCAGTGGATGAGAGCGAAATTACAAACATTATTTATAATTTAAAAACCAAAAAGTCGAAAGATATTTATGGAATAAGTACTGATTTACTAAAGCAGACAGCTGATGTAATAAAGCTTCCGTTAATGAACTTGGTGAATATGTGTCTTGCGAGTGGAATGTTCCAAAGGAACTGAAAATCGCAAAGGTCGTTCCTATTTACAAGGGCGGAAACATCGAACATAAAAATAATTATCGACCTATCTCGGTGTTGCCCAGTTTGTCTAAAGTCTTTGAAGCCGTGATAAGGAAGAGATTGGTAAGCTTTTTCGAAAAACATCACCTCTTTTCGAATGACCAGCATGGTTACCGTGAAAGAAGATCAACGGTGACAGCGGCAGTGGACTTCATGGAAGCTGTCCTGAGTGCCCGAGATAATAACCACTTCGCGGAGGTTATTTTCACTGACCTAAGCAAGGCTTTTGACTCTGTGTCGCACGAAATCTTGCTTAGGAAACTCTATTATTATGGAATAAGAGGTACGAGCTATAATCTAATAGAATCATATTTAGAGGACAGAATGCAGGCGGTGGTGTGGAATGGCCAGCTGTCGGGGAAGCGGCACGTACGCTGTGGGGTTCCACAGGGTTCTATATTGGGCCCGGTGCTGTTTATAATATATATAAACGACTTATCTGTAAATGTACCGCATCTCAGGGCGTGCCTGTATGCTGATGATGCGTCTTTTGTTGTGGAGAAATCTCAATCACAAAATGCGACAAATAATATAAAACGGTGGTGTGACGCGAACAAACTAAAATTAAATGAAAGTAAAACAAAAGTGCTTACCGTTTCGACAGAGAGTAGCAACCTGTCTGAGAGGTTTCTGGGCATGCAGTTCAACAGCAAGCTTAAATGGGCGGAACATGTTCGCCTCTTGACTGCCAAGCTGAGCACTGGGATTTACGCAATCAGGAAAATAAGGCATGTTGCGACACAGGCAGCAGCGAAATTGGCGTATTATTCGGCATTCCATAGTCATGCCTCGTATGGAATTGTTGTTTGGGGTATATCTCCGGAAATGAGGAGAGTTCTACTTCTACAAAAAAGAGCTATTAGAACTTTGTGCGGATTGGGTTTTAGGGAAAGCTGTAGACGGGTGTTTGTGAGAGAAAGGATTCTTACAGTGATAAATGTCTATGTCTTATCGTGTGTTAAGTATGTGCATACAAATCGAAAACGCTTCAAAATGAACGCACAGTTTCACAGCTATGACACACGAAACAAGAACACTTTAGTCACCAACTACCACCGCCTCAAGATCACTCAGCAGTCTGTAGATTTTTGGGGGCCAAAGCTTTATAACAGGCTTCCTGAGCAAATAAAGAACCTGGGCATTAAGCGATTTGGAGGAGCTGTCAAGAGATTGTTGCTGGAGAATCCATTCTACACATTAGAGGAATATATGTCATTTGAATTTTGAATATTTGTTTTTTTTTTTGAACCTGTATAGACTACTTGTCGATGTTTGTTGACTGTGTTGTCTTTTGTATTATACAAATACTTGTTTATTGTTTTTACATGTTTATTTTGTTTGTTTGCTTGTTTATTTGTTTATGAATATTCATGTTTGTCTGCCTGGACATAAATTTAACACATATATAAATATGTATATACGATGTATGACGTGTCTTGAAATAAGAGAAATAAATATACAATAACAAAGATGAGATGGTTCAGTCAACGCAATATTTTTGTTCGCGTTCTGGATCGGAAACGAGCCAAATATAGATGGCGCTGACATCAAAAATTACAGTTTTCAATAATGGCAAGCAAGTAGCGGGCGATTTAAAATTTATTTGGTAGCGGGAAATTCAAAATAAATTTTATTACAAATTAGGGTTTAATACATGATCACAACACTGTAATCAAATTGCGTACTACTTACTAGTTTCCGTAGTAATGAGGGATCATTGCTAAGGAAACCAGTATACAGTACGATATGCTTAGAAGTGAATGAAAACTCATGTGAATACTTGTTGAAATAATTTTTGCTTATTTTAGAATACATATTTATTGTTATTTTGTAGTTTCTTTTTCACTAATTACCGTTGATATAACCTCCTAATTCCTGTTCCTGCACTTACTATGATTAAGGTATTAATTTGTTTTGTTTTAAAATTTGTGTATTGTACCATATTCTATATATTTTATGAAATATATTGCTGGGCATAGAGTGTATTGTACGTATATATTATACTATTTATTGTCTTTCTAGCTAAGCTCAGTCGGTAGAAATTATAATTGAGTATGAAAAATAAATAATAATCTCAGGATAGAATTCTTTTGTAAAAGTTATTTTAATATTTATTTTCAAAATAATATTTTTGTAAACACAATATAATGTATGTTGAGCTACATAAATTAAGTAATGATTGAAAACTGTTAATCACATAACAAATAACACATAAATTCAATTTCAAAATTAAATTCTCAGTCTTAATGAAAATTATTAAAAACAATAATAGAAATATGACTATTCAGATGATGTTTATATAAAATAGAAACATTGTTACAACAAATTAACTATCAATTCTATTATTCTCTTTATCTTATAAAGATATTACTTCAATGTTTGATATTAACTATTGTGAACGGATTTTCTTTTAAATGTTTATAATGGTACTTATCGGTTTTTCTATTTCTGTCTAGGACTGGTCCTCTTCATAAAATACATCTATTCTGAGTTACAGGTACAGTTTCTTAAGGTGCGGATAATACAGCATATAAGGTCCAAATTAAATTCATCCAATAGGTTTTCCCCGTATTTGTATTCACGTTATGGGCTTCTTCTATTTCGGTAAAACGTTTCTTATATATATCTTTCAGTTTATAAATCCAATTCCATTTATTTTTACAAGCAACATCAGAATAATTCCGGTTCAGTAATGACTTTGGTCCAAGATTAGTTTTATACCAAATTTTCTATATAAATTCTTCTTTACTCCAAAAATCTCGATTCATTAAATGATTATTTTACTTTCATGTCAAAATTCACAAACCATCTATCTGTTTATCAGTAACCAGGATATTTTTTACTTAGTTTCCATATACGTATTTGATTTTTCATGATAATGACATTTTCTTGTATAGTAATTTAAGTTGCCTATCTTATGTCTTGACAATATTAGTTATATGCACTGATCTGTATAATATAAATGGATAAGCAATAGCATATTAGAAATTGTGATCAAATACGAACTGCGCACGGGACTGACGCACATGCGCAATAACATAAAATAAAGGCGCTAATTTGAAGTCCCTAAAATCTTTGAAAAGTATGTAACAGAACATGAACTTTCAAATTAAAATCTGGATCTGAGGATATTGAAATGTTTATTTATTAAGGAAAATTAAAAAAAAAAATACGCAAAAAAACAATACATTCCTTTTAAAATATTTATTGGTTATAAAAATGTATTAATTTGGAGAGCTTTTTTCTTACAAGTTCCCCACGTTCTACTTCTGTTTGTTTCCTTGCAATGCTATAGCAACGGATTTTCGTATAACATCGCACAACATGCTTAATTAAAAGGGAAACGTGACTTTCATGTAAAATAGATGAATCAAGCATATGTGTATCTAAGGATACAAAGTACTTATTTTCTACTAATAGGGTATTAGAAATTGAACGTACAAATAGTTCAAAAAATACTGCCTCTGCAGAAAGTTTATTGTTGTTTTGTACAAGAATATGGCGTACTTGGACTTCAACTATTTTACATACCTTCGTGACATCTTGTGAAGGACGTATTAAAGCAACATGATTTTTTCTGTTCAAAGAAAACTAGCATTATTGACAGATGTTTGTGAGATTTTTTCTAGTACGGACACACATTTAGCACACTTAACAATGCGCTTCAATTGTTTGACAACAAAACCAGAAATAACTACATTTTGGGATAACAATGTCAGTGATGGTATGTCGGGAATTGTATAATTTGATCCTTTTCAATGTCTTCCGCATTTTCCTTAATAAAAATACTCCAAATGTATAAACAAAAAGCTAGTCCCCTAGTAGCAAAATCACTATATGCACACTTGTTCTACATTAGCAAATATATATTTTCATCCTCCTCTAAAATTGTGATTTTGCTGCTTGGGGCACGTCTATTGAAATCGGGGTTCGGAACTTTAGTGATTTCACATACGAATGTCAAAAGACTAGGGACTGCGCATACTCGTAAGCCCCGAGTTAAGTATTCAATTTGGCATAAAAATTCCACGCGCATCCTATTGCATTGCCTATCCATTTATATTATACAGATCAGTGGTTATATAGTGACTTTAAAATCTTTCAATAAGAATGAGATTACAATAAATTTAGTTCCTATCTAACATTTTATACATTCCATTACTCTTCTAATAAAATTTTCTACTTTATATACGAATGAACTTTTATTTGTATAACATAAATTAATTTTCTTGAGAAGTTAATTTTGATTTTATACTTATAAATATTGAAAAATTAAATCATTATAATATATCTTCATTTTTGTATAAATATGTAGATATAGACACTTACCAAGATTATAGAAGTAAAAGAAGAGTAATGTTATATTATATATTTTTGGAATGCAGTTTTATAAACAACTCAAAATCTTAAGCTAGTAAACATTTTTTTGTCATTCCCACAATACTTGACGAAAATAACGTAGATGTCCTTGATTGGCTGGCAAAATCTCCAGATCTGAATCCCACTGAAAATGTGTGGAGTGCTATGGTGCGTAACTAGGATGTTGATAATGATGAGTTCAACTGAGATATATAGAAAATATTACTCAACATGCACATCCTGTATGGGAGCATTTCAGAGGAACAAATTTTGTGAAACTTCAAGAATGCAAGAGACACACAGAATGCTATTTTAGAATTAATCAACAGTACAACACGCACAATGTTATTGCGAAAATCCAACCGATTTATTGATAATTAAAATAAAAGACAATTTTGTTGTGTAATGTAATTTATATAAATATATCTCCAATGCATAAAACGAATATAAAATGGACAATGCATTAAGTATAGGAATGTAGTAAATGCAATCGAAGCGAAGTATTAACTATCAGGGGTTCGTAGTATGAAGGAAAACGTCTTCACAAAGAATCAATTGTAGACAAATATCCATTTGCGAAAAAATAAATTGTATTTGAAATAAAGTGTTGATTATAAGAAATACATATAAAGCACCTAATAACAGATCCAAAAAACATATTTACAAATATGTGATATGTTACAATGCATGTTTATATATTCCTAAATACATAATGAAGGCAACAATAGTTAATAGCCGATATATTGTTAGGATTTAAACACGTAGGGGTGTTGATTAGTTAAGGTTTATTGACTGTTAGTTTTTAAGTTGTTATAAAATTAATTGACCAGAGACTATGCTCGTCGCGGCGTCTCAAATCAATTAGAATCCCCGAAACGCTCAATTAATCAGTGATTATGCTCGTCGCGGTACCACCAATTAATTAGGGATCACTGAATTCAGGGTGCACGATAACTGTGTGAGTTCAAGCACGCACTTACCTCCTAATATATAATTAATCTCTTATGATTAATTGCAACTATGATTCCCAGATGTTGTCCTCGAAGAAGGCCGTTGATGTTGAATTGTGACCCACCCTGTATCTAGCTCAGTTCTTAATTATTGGGAGCTTGAGATCACTCTTTAGGATGTTAAATATAATTAACGCCCGTTTGCGCCACCCATTTTATAAAAATTAAGGCGGCGTCAGTGTTGTTAAATAATGCATTGCACAATTAAAATGGGATATTTGCACTAATATAAAGGCTTACCTCAAAGGAAACACAGGTAAACAAAACAATAACATTTTATTAAATAAAAAGAGAAACTTGGTGTATAGAAAATTCAGTACATAGAAATAACACTGATTATTACAGCAATATTTACAATGGGAGTGCCGCAGGGTTCGGTGCTTGGGCCTCTCCTATGGAATGTACTGTATGACGAAGTATTGAGAACGGATGTGGGAGAGGGTGCAAGCTGTGTAGCTTTTGCGGACGATCTGGCTGTCATTATTGAAGCGGATGATGAACAAAAACTGGTATATAAAGGCAACGACGTATTGAGAACTATCGCTAGATGGATGCGAAGACACAACCTGGCGTTAGCCCCAGAAAAAACAGAGGCAGTAGTGCTCAAAGGAGGGAGGAATAGGAATAAAGTGCAGTTTAGACTGCTGGGTCAAGACATCCTCACCAAAAGAACCATTAAATACTTGGGAGTGATCATTGACGACAGACTGACGTTTGGGTAACACGTGAAGTAGTGTCGCAAAGGCCGAAAAACGCATGTCTGCTCTGGCCAGAATAATGCCCAACGTGGGGGGACCAAGTGCCCCTAAGCGAATGGTCCTGAACGGCGTAATTAGCTCTGTGCTCCTTTATGGAGCACCGGTATGGGCAAATGTCCTAAACATAAATAAATATAGGAACCTACTTGAGTCGGTCCAAAGAAAGATGCTGATACGCGTAGTGAGTGGATATAGAACCATATCCGGAAGTGCTGTACAGGTAATTGCAGGGACACCACCTATATTTCTGCTCATCGAAGAAAGGGCAGAATCATACATCGAGAGCAGACAGTCCGAGGGACAGCATAAGGAAGATTACAGGGAGCAAACGATGGTAAAATAGCAACGAGCATGGGACGAACACACAGTTACAGGTCAGTGGACGAAATCACTGATACCAAACATTGGGGAGTGGGTGAAGTGTAGGTTCAGAACAAACATACCACCTTACACAATTCCTTACCGGCCATGGTCATTTCGGAGCCTATACTAAAAGGATGGGGATTACAACAACCGATGGACGCCGGAGCATACAGTCATGTCCTGCGAAAGATGGAGCTCCCCCAGGAGTCAGGTTGAACGAGAGATAGAAACTAAGCTGGAAGTTGGTAACATAGTCACTATTATGACAAGTAACAAAATGAAATTTCAAGTCCTAAGCGAATACATAGGAGAAGTGTTGCGTACCAAAGAACGCGAAGAAAGAGAGCGAGCGAGAATTTAAAGCACCAACTGACATGTCTGAAGAAAAACAGACAATCTAGATTCCAGCATGTCAGGGAGGCAAGAAGGAGGTGGTTTTGGTGGGTAAGGCAACTGTGAGAGAATGCAGTTGAGTCCCACACTGCCTTGAGCAAGATCTAGCTAAGGCGAGCAGGAGCGTTCCACCTCAATAAAAAAAAAATTAGAGCAATAAAAATTTAGGTATTAAATTAAACAAAATATTTAATAAGGACAAAATATGAAGAATTATCTGGACTAAATTAGTAAAATTTTGTTTTCTTGAAAATTAAAGCCTGTACACTGATTCATCGAATGTTTCCCAATATTAGCGATTTCAAACTTATGATACAATAAATCTAATTTTAGAGAGTCAAAGTACAAGAAAAACAACTTAATTAGTAATTAAAACTAGTCAAAAACATTAATTAGTTAAATTCGGTGCACCTAATAATCTTAGAATTTATAACCCTATGAACTAATTATTTATAACTATAGTAAAACATCATCAAATTTAATATTACTTTATTTACAAAAAAATATATAATGCAAAAGATTTAATAACGTAACATACAGGGTTGCGATTATGTATGGATACAGCTAAATATTTTGAAAACGGTTAATTGGAACTCGCTGAAATTTGTCACACTGTTAGAAGGATTTAAACTACATTATTTGAAATGTTCTCCAGTTTTACATTGTCATTCGTTTTGTAGAGACAAGGCTAACTTGATGTTTTTTAAATAGCACGGGGGGTCAAATGTAACATTTTTGAAAAGGGTGCTCTTTTATCTATTCAGCGATGTAACACATGCCTGCTTTAATTTGCATAAAAACCGCTTTTTGTTTTGTTTTTACGAATTCGAATTTTAAGAAAAGTAAAAATAAGTTAAGTTTGAAAATGCTGCCATTAGCCTTCTGTCATTTGCATTATATTCAAAAAATATGCTTATGTCATATAATTAGTTTAAAAATGGTGGATTTAAGTGAAAGGGAGCGTATAGAAATCCTGATGATGGTTGGATATGGCGATAGAAAACGAAGTTGTGCTGACGTCGTAACTCTTTTTAATGAAATACATCCCAATCGACAGTCGATCTCTAGAACAACGGTTTCAAAAACTTTAAGAAGATTTATTGAAACTGGAAGCACAAAAAATCGTGTAAAACCCGGACAACCGAGAGCTGTTACAAACGAAGAAGATTCTTTGAATGTTATATTAGATGTGGAAGAAAATCCAAAAACTTCTTTACACCAGTTGGGTCTAAATCATAATATGAGTAGATCTATACGCAATAAAATGAAACGCGAAAAATATCATCCCTACAAAATCCACCTGTTATAGGAACTGAGTGAAGATGATTTTGACCGCGGAATCGAATTTTGCTCTCTTCTCTGATGAATCAACTTTTTGTTTAAATGGGAATGTTAGCCGCCATAACTCTAGGTATTGGTCTGACAGAAATCCGCACTGGATGGAGCAAGTTCATACGTAGTATCCCCAAAAAAATAATGTTTGGTGTGGAATTATTGGTCGGAATATTATTGGTCCTTTTTTAATTAATGGTAATTTAACTTCTCAAAGATACTTACAACTTTTACAGCAAAACATGAAACCCCGGCTCAGAGAAATCTTCCCAAACTACAATAACCGAAATATACCAGCAGACATCACATGGTTTCAACAAGACGGAGCACCGCCCCATTTTGATCGTGTAGTACGTCAGCATTTAAACCAAACGTTTCCTGATAGATGGGTAGGACGGAGGGGAACAATTTAATGGCCAGCTAGGTCACCTGATTTGACCCCACTTGATTTTTTCTTGTGGGGTCATTTAAAAAACCGAGATTATTTAAGCAGGCCATTAAATATCGCAGATTTGCAAGAACGAATAGGAAATGAGATTGCCATGATTTCTCCTCATACTTAGACTGACACCTTGCAGAATTTTGTCCATCGAATTCATTACTGTCAAGAAGTTAAAGGACGGCATTTTGAGCATATTTTATACATTAAAATATTTATACAATTTAGACATTTTTTTCATTATTCTTAAGATGTATGAGTTCAATTTTAATAAAATGCTTTATTTTTATTATTCTTGGTCGAAGTGAGCTTGTTAACAGTTGACGACAGATTAAAAACATCATTTCAAAAGCTAACTTAGTTTTACTTTTCTTCAAATTCGAATTCGTAAAACAAAAAAAAACGGTTTTTATGGAAATTAAGGCAGGCATCTGCTACATCGCTGAATAGAGAAAAGAACACTCTTTTCAAAAATGTTACATTTGACCCCCCGTGCTATTTAAACAAACGACGATGTAAAACTGCAGAACATCTCAAATAATGTAGTCTAAATCCTTCCAACAGTGTGCCAAATTTCAGCCAGTTTCAATAAACCGTTTTCAAAATATTTAGATGTATCCATACATAATCGCAACCCTGTATATGTATGGACAAACACAAATAGACTTGTACATATGTGACTTTTAAGCAATAATGCCTAATGATAATAATAAAATAATAATGCCTGAAGGATCAACAAAAATTCGGTAGTTATATTGTTTGTTTATCGCGGCACTGGGTAAGGTAAATGATGTTAAACGTGAATACCTAAGACTGGCGTCGCGCGTCGGTTAGACGGAATTTGTAACGGTTATTCCCAATTGAATATCAGGCCACTAGGAAAAAGCTAAATACCCAATTTAATACATACAAGGAACTGTGAGAATATACTATTTAGATAAAAAGAAGTCTAGACGGACAAAAAAATGTAAATGTTGCCAATCTTAAATTTGAACAAAGTTTCTCATGAACTAAATATTTTAAATGGAATATATGCGACGCAGATTTTAATTTTGAAATGTTATTTAATTATTATTGTAAAACGTAATTTATTTAGAACTTGAAACATAATTTGAATATAATTTAAATTGGACTGACTTAAAAATATTTAACATATAATATACAAGGGTGAATGAATTAAATGTTGGCCGCGTCTTTTTAAATGCAACAATATAATACTGTAACTGAAGACAATTAAACGTCTGTCCATCTTCGAAATTTAACAGAATTTGTTCTTAAAATATTTACTCACGATTACGTGATAATTGAGTAGGTATATTGTCATTATATATACATTATGAACATACATACATACAAATAAAAGATAACTATTACACCTATGAATGAATGGCATTTGTTCTTTACATTGGCAGAATAAGTTTACACAATTCCTTAGTTTACACAATTCGCTTTGGAAGACTCAAATGTTGTTAAGGAAATTAGTTCAAAGATTAGTACTACTATAACAAAGAATGACAACTAATTTCCGAATATACGTGTATAATATAATAGTGATAATTTAATGCATGTGTAAAAAACCCATAAGTCAGAATTGTTTTGTCACTTTGACAGCGATAAAAGTTTACTTTAACTTTTATATCGGCAAAAAAGTTGTTTACCTTTGGTTGCCCCGACAACGATTTGTGTTTTCACGTTATGTCATAAAATCAGCGAATTCATTGTCAGCTTTCTCGAGCTTTCTTTTTATTTCCGAAATAAATTTTCCATTTTTAAACTCGAATTTAGTTGCTAAATGGTAACTGAACTCGACAAATTGCCTCCTTGATAAAACGACGCGTCCTTCGGACTCGTCGTTTTATCAGGCAATTTGTGTCGTACAGTTACCTAGCAACAAAAATTTTCGTTAAAAAGTGAAAATTTATCCGGAAAAAAGAAAGCTCTCGTGTAATTATAAGTGAAAATTAATTTACATATTTTGTTATATACCTACATACAAATAATACACAAACAATCAAATGTACACCCTGTCATGTGCTGTTAATGCGCAACACGTACACGTACTTTCTGCATGGAAACATGTTCGATTTAAAAATCTGCATGAAAAAACTGTACAGCTTTTTCGTACATTTTGTGTATGCAACGATACATTTGATTGTACAGAAAACTATGCAGAACCTTGTACAGACAATTGTACCGTGTTATGTGGGCCTAAGGTAAGTTTAAAATTAAATAATTTAAACAAAATATTGAATTGTACCTGTTTTTATTAGTAATTTATTACTAAACATTTAAGTCTATACATAAAGATGTATATATTTTCGATAGTCTGAGCATTTATATGTTTTTATAAATCAGTATTACTGTTTGTTCTAAATTCACATATATCACATTTATAATCAAATTCTTCAAATGTTTAGTTTTTACTACGTGATCATTTTGAACTGTCCTGAGTTTACCATACTGATTTTAATTTGGGAACACAGTGTAATTGGCAAGCCTTTTTTATTTATTTTTGTGGTTAGGTTTACTATTTAAAATTTTCCTGTGATAAATGTCAGTAAAATAGGGCTAGTGTTAAGTTGAGTTATGTGAAAGAATTTTTGTAGAAATATAGTAATTGCACTTTATTTTTTATCATAAACAATAATAAATACGTTACAATTTTATTACTGTAAAACATAATTCCATAATTATTTCACAAAATGAATATATTTTACAAAAGTTGTTCGAAATGTCCACCATTATTCTCAATGCATAGATTGACACGTCTTCTCATATTATTGAACACATTCTGGAGCGTTTCTGGTGTGATATTTTGTAATTCTATTCTAATTGCCTCTTCAAGTTCATCGAGATTATGCAATCTGTTCAGAAACACTTTATTTTTTAGATGGCCAAAGAGAAAAAAGTCCAGTGGTGTTAAATCAGGAGAATTGGCTGGCCATCTATTTCGACTAATCAATCGGTCACCATAGTATCCTTGCAAATAATTAATAGTTTGATGTGCAGTTGCCCCATCTTGTTGGAAGTACCCCAGGGTCAATTCATCTTCGTGAAGACTGTTAATGAAGGGCTCCAATCAAATCAAATTGGTATCGTACTGCGTTAATTGAATCATGGAAAAAAATTGGTCCAATAATCCGTCTCTTCGACATCGCAACCCAAATACCAACTTTGATAGGATTTCAACAAAAACATGTGGATTCTCTGTGGACCAGGTACGGTAATTTTGAGAGTTGATATACCCCAACAAATGGATCCAAGCTTTATCCGAAAAGAAAGTGCGATTCAAGTCTTCTTCATGTAGTATTTCATTAAACCAGTTGCAATAATTCAATCGTTGCTCAAAGTGATTCGGCCGTAAATGTTGTAGTACAGAAACTTTATATGGGTACATATTGCAGTGACCTTGAGTTTGGTGGTAAATTAAAATAAGCATAATCAAGATCACTTCGAGATTTAATTTAATTAATTACTATTTTATTTATTTTATCATGATGTGTATATAGATATTCATTAAGTCAATAATTTGGCAAATTTAATTTTTATTTACGTAAAATAATATAATATTAGAATAAGCATAAAATATTAGTTGAATAATAATAAGAAAGTGTTTCCCGCACGAAGAATACTGTGACCGGGAGAGATCGACAGATTGGCCAGGCGAAAACAATATTTTTCGCTAGATGCATTGGACGAGTCATGAATGTGTAAACAAGTTGATATTTACATATTTGTTTACCTTTTTGAAAGATTAGTAATGCGCTGCTTTCCCGGGTGGTGCAGCACTGCAGCTATGTATTTCTGGAGGTGGTATCGGTATCTACCGAAGATAACCGTACGTTTTTGTGAAGAAAAATATGCATATAAGTCGACACACGATCAGAAAACGGGAGATGCTTGGTGTAAACCGCACTGTAAAAGAAAAATGAGAAGTAGGTGGAAACCTCTTCTTCCTCTTAAAATGTTGTATTAACTTAGAAGTTTATTCGTGAATTGGAACATAGAATAATTTTCTGAAACCGATTTACGATACTTAGAAAAATTTTGAATAAAATTTAAGATCTGTAATATCATATAGATGAAACGTTATTCTAACTTTGAAATTTGTTCACGCATTGGAACTTATAATATTTTCGTAATAATTTTTCTGTATTTATGAATCTTAAGACTTAAGTGGACTTAGAAATATTTTTATGAATTAGATATCATTTTTAATTCGGGAGTTTGGTTTACATTGGGACTTGTAATTATTACTTTGTGATGATGAAAATTTTCGACCTCGAGATTTTTGCAGATGTCCACGTTTTGAAGTCCCCTGATACCAAAAAAGTGGTTTTTAAAAAATGTCTCTCTCTCTCTCTCTCTCTCTCTCTCTGTGTGTGTAACCACGATAGCGCTCAAACCGCTGTAGGTATCTATTCCAAGTTTTGCATTTAGTAGTATAATCACCCTCTTGAGAACTGATTAGATTTTCAGCAAAATCGGCCGACCGGAAGTAGTAGTTTACTTCAGTGAAAAAATCGACTTTTGCCAATATTTTGTCAACTACTAAGTTTAGACAAATTTATAAAGAATTCATATGTACTTAAAATTAAAATTGAGAATATTTTATTTAAAAAGTTTTTCGAAATTCCTACCGGAAGTAGGTCTTTTACTCTTATCGAAAATCAGTTTTTTGCAAATATTTCGCAAGTCATGCTTTTTAGACAAGTACGTTACGAGTACAAAAGTATTTAAAACATAATTTTCAATATCTTTTGTATAAATAAAATTTCAAAATTCAGACCGGAAGTGCCACTTTTTCTCTTATCGAATAGCGATTTTTTGCAAATATGTCGTAAGTTATGCATTCTATATATATTTATCAAGAGTGCAAAAGTATTTAAAACTGGATTTGCTATTTTTTTGGTATATATGAAATTTCAAAATTCGGACCGGAAGTAGCACTTTTACTCTTAGCTAGTAGCACTTTTTTGATAATATCTTGCAAAGTATGCATTCTATAGAGATTTATTAAGAGAATAGAAGTACTTAGAATAGGATTTTGAATAATTTTTGTATAAAAAAATTCTTAAAATTCTTTAATTTGAAACGCTCATACGTATAAGGAAGTCGTGTGGTGGCCACACCTCATTTTTTTTTTGAAATAATTATTCATGTTCGAAACAGTTTTATTTAATTAGAACTTTGAATTTTTTTTATTTTTCTAGAATGTTTTATTTTATTACACCGTGCGTTATGGTAAAGCATTTTAGTGTCTGTAACGATAAAATTAAATAGCTTAATAATTTTTTTTTTGAATTAAAAATAACACTACGGTTTTAATTAAATTTTCTTTATTATTTTATCTACAAGATTAGAAGAGTTATAGTTTAATAAATTTTGTTTTATTTACATGTAGGATATTTAAGCTGTGAAAGAAATTTATTTTTGAAATGGATGAGTTCGAAATATTATATGAAGAGTTAAGGTGATTTATTAATGTTTATCATAAATGTATATAGTGTTGTCAAATTTTCTTGAGTGGTGTTTTGTATTGGAATCTCAGAGCGAGGTAAAGTTTTATTTATATTTATATATATATATAATTCAAACATGTTTCTTTCCTGGGATTAGCGGCCATAAAGGAATTACACCATTTTTTTTGTTTTATTTAAACCAACGTTTCGGCAATTATCCTTGGCCTTTTCAAGGTTATTTATTGAACCTAATAACAACAAGAAGAAGAAATTATTTATATGTTAGTTTTTTACATTTGATGTGCTGTATGAATTTGATGATCAACACACGCAAGCTCTTAATAATCAATTTTTTTTTTATTATATTCATTTTTTACTAATTTTACATTGTTCAATATCATTTAAAATTTTATTAAAAATATATGTGTACTTACCGACATAACACTAATTTTTTTATATTAACATCATTTGTCGTTCACTATACAACTTTTGTATATATTCTAATAATTTCATTATTATTGTTGTAAGTATATTTACTTGTGATGTTAAATATAACGTCAATTTCTAAAAATATATGACTGTAGGTATATAAACGCTTGGATACACACGATAAGCAAAGCACTAACACAAACAACTAAAAAACATGCAATAATAATTTCTTTGCCCATA
Source organism: Amphimallon solstitiale (assembly GCA_963170755.1). Lineage (NCBI taxonomy): Eukaryota > Metazoa > Arthropoda > Insecta > Coleoptera > Scarabaeidae > Amphimallon > Amphimallon solstitiale. Next base: position 24,270,444 of record OY720677.1, on the reverse strand, counting down.
TAAAAACAATTGACTGACAAACAAACTACCTCCTATAAATAAAATATTGTTACTTCGTACATATCACATTATAAAATATTAAAATATATTTCCGACAATCCGTTAATATCGTTAATGATGTCAATATAAAAAAATTAGTGTTATGTCGGTAAGTACACATATATTTTTAATAAAATTTTAAATGATATTGAACAATGTAAAATTAGTAAAAAATGAATATAATAAAAAAAAATGATTATTAAGAGCTTGCGTGTGTTGATCATCAAATTCATACAGCACATCAAATGTAAAAAACTAACATAAATAATTTCTTCTTGTTGTTGTTATTAGGTTCAATAAATAACCTTGAAAAAGGCAAGGATAATTGCCGAAACGTTGGTTTAAATAAAACAAAAAAAATGGTGTAATTCATTTACTTCCTTTATGGCCGCTAATCCCAGGAAAGAAACATTTTTGAATTATTAAATATTAAGGCCAGGACAAAAAAAATATTTTAATTATATATATATATATATATATGATATTCCTGATGTTTTCGCGGTCGTATGATGAAACAATGGTTTCTCGGGTTCTTGGCCTCGTGTGAGATGTGTCCTGAGAAGGACTGTTGTCTCGACGTTTCGACGAGATCGCACTCGTGATTTTCTAGAGATAGTCTTCTGCTGGTTACAGTTGAAAGTTATCTGCTGTTCGCCTTGTTGTACGCCTGCTTTTATATTGCTGAGTTGGAGTGGGGTCGGGTGGGGGATGTTGTACTGTGGCGATCGCTCGCAAGCGGCTGCGTGTGATTGGTCCGTGTATTTGCGAATCCTGTGTATGGGTCAGCTCCGGTTGTGGAGTGTTGCGTTTAACGTGAGTTCTAATCTGTATGTCGGCCACGAGCGGTTTCCATGTATGCGGCAGGCGTAGCCCGTCGTCTCTTTTATTTAAACTTATGGGCCTCTTTTCAATTTCTATCGCTTCTCTAGTGATTCTAGTAGCTAGATTTTCGCTCTTTGCTAATAACTTTGTATTGTCGAAGTCGATATTATGCCCCGTTATCACACGATGTTGTGCTAGAGATGAAGTTGGTTCTTTCTTGAGCACTGCGTTTCTATGTTCTTCTTTTCTTACGTTTATTCGCCTGTTCGTCTGCCCTACATAGGATTGGTCGCACTCCAAGCATGGTATTTCGTACACGCCCTGATCTTCGAGTGGAATTTTATCTTTCGCGTTGATTAATTCATCAGCTATTTTTCTCTTTGTTGTAAAAACTGTGTTGATGTTGTGTGAAAACACAATATCAACACAGTTTTCAACTGTAACCAGCAGAAGACTATCTCTAGAAAATGACGAGTGCGATCTCGTCGAAACGTCGAGACAACAGTCCTTCTCACGACACATCTCACACGCGGCCAAGAACCCGAGAAACCATTGTTTCATATATATATATATATATATATATACCCTATGTGAAAGGCACCACCGATAGAATATCCAAAATCCTACGAAGACACAACATTGAAACAACATTCAAAGCAGACAGAAAAATCAGTACAGTCCTTCGAAACCCTAAAACAAAAATACCTTTAGAAAACCAAGGAGTTTATGAAATTCCGTGCCTCAACTGTGAAAAAACTTACATTGGACAAACGAACAGAAGGGTAAACGCAAGAAGAGATGAACACAAAAATTCCGTAAGAAAAGACGAGAAAACTTCATCTCTGGCTCAACATGTAAAAGAAACATCCCACACGATAGACTTCAGTAACACCAAGCTATTAGCGAACATCGAACATACTAAAACCAGAATCATCAGGGAAGCCATCGAAATTGAAAAACATCCGAACAATCTGAATTCACGAGATGATACCCAGAGGTTACCAACAGCATGGAAACCAGCACTAACAAGAACAGATACCAACAAAGAACACCAAACTAATACTTCTACATCGCAAACCAGCCGTCACACTCCAAACACGAGCCCAACGACACGGAACCATGCACACACTCGCCCAAGGGCAACCAACCGACACGCTAACGAAGTATATAACCACCATCCGAATCCCGAAAACGTCAGTTTACGAATAACAAGAAGCAGAAGCAGACAGTTATCGCAGACCTGAAGATGGCAAGTGTGATTTTGCCGAAACGTCGTCAAGAAACCAGCATCGGTCTTTCCAAAGACCAAGCAGTGGAAACGCGGAAGAAAAACCCGGAATCCAGTGACAACACATACTACTACCCGCGGAAACCTGAAAGAGAACATATTACGTCTTTACGGGGAGAAGACTTTACACCAAACCAAGACCTTCGAAAAACTAAGAACAAGAAGAAGCAAACTGCTTTGTGACCTGATTTTTCTACAACGTTGCCGAGAGGAAAACATAGTGCCACAGACATTGAAACTGAAGTTCAACAGAAACACCAGACAAACCAAGAACATTCTGAAGAAAGCAAGTATGGCGCTACTGAGGGAATCCATCCACGAGACTAGAAAAATGTTGGATGATACCAACAAACAATTACTGCAACTACATCTGAACCTCAGCAACATTATCCACCCGATAATTTGGAGAATACTAGACCAGCTCAGTGAATTCCGTTCCGAGACAAATACCGATTGGACAAAAGCAAAACAAATAAAGAAGTTCAACCACCTGCAAGCAGAACAAAAACCCAGAGACACCAGAGTAGAGAACAAATCACTCAAAGTGGTATACAACTTATCCACCCATGGATTGGACGCAGCATCCCACAATGTTTTGGCTAAAGGATTTAACTACGCAATAGCTCCTGCCCGCATACCAGTAGAAGAAATAATTTGTGGAGTAGAAGCAACTATAGCTGGGATTGACAAGAATACGGCCGAGACTATCCGCCAAGATGTATCGCAAATATTAAGGAAAGCCAAACCACCAAAGAAAAACCTATCACATGAAGAATTCCTGGCATTGAAACAACTAAGGGAAAACGAAAACATTATTATTCTACCAGCCGATAAAGGAAATGCTACTGTGGTAATGAACACAACCGACTACGATGCCAAAATAAGAACCCTCTTGGAGGATCCAGCATACCAACCAATCTCCACGGATCCAACAACATACCTGGAGAAAACAACCAAAACTAAAATCAAGGAGAGTCCCATCGACAAGGAAATCCAGACAGCACTCATTCCAAGGGAGAAGTCATCAAGATGCCCCAAATTCTACGGCTTACCTAAAGTCCACAAGGAAGGTGCACCCCTAAGACCCATAGTCAGCTCCATTGGATCACCTGTTCAACAATTGGCTAGATACCTAGCCCAACAACTACAACCTCATGTCGAAGAAGCCGAATCTTACGTCAAGAACGCAAGCCACTTCATCGATCTATTGAGACAAGAAAAAGTAGAACCAGAATGGTTATTAGTAAGCTTCGACGTAGTATCACTGTTTACCAATATACCAGTTGCCGAAGCTCTAGAGACCATCGAACGAATATACCAACCCCCAGTGCACATAATGAACTTGGTGAAACACTGTCTGACAAACACATACTTTATCTACGAAGATCAGCGCTATAGACAAATAGAAGGCGCCCCTATGGGTTCTCCACTATCACCAGTAATAGCAAATCTTTTTATGGAAAACTTAGAAAAAACAGCACTAAGGACGGCCACCCACAAACCCAAACTCTGGCTACGCTACGTCGATGACACTTTCGTGATCTGGACACATGGAAAGGACCACCTCGACATCTTCCTGGAACATTTAAACAAAACCCATCCAAAAATAAAATTTACGATGGAAATAGAATCGAACAACGAATTACCATTCCTCGACGTTTTGGTCAAGAAGAAAGAAAATGGGAACTTAAGTCACACGGTATACCGAAAATCCACCCATACAGACAGATATCTGAACGCTCAGTCTCACCACCACCCAGCTCAGTTACAATCAGTAGTGAAAACCCTAGTGACAAGATCGCAGAGATTAGCAGACGAAGATCACATCACCCAAGAAATGGACAAACTCCACAAGGCACTCCAGCAGAATGGTTTCAGTGAATCTGCTATCAAAAGAGCATCCAAGCCGAAACCAACAACACCACAAGAGGAAAAAGAAACACCAACTGCCAAAACCTACTTACCCTATGTGAAAGGCACCACCGATAGAATATCCAAAATCCTACGAAGACACAACATTGAAACAACATTCAAAGCAGACAGAAAAATCAGTACAGTCCTTCGAAACCCTAAAACAAAAATACCTTTAGAAAACCAAGGAGTTTATGAAATTCCGTGCCTCAACTGTGAAAAAACTTACATTGGACAAACGAACAGAAGGGTAAACGCAAGAAGAGATGAACACAAAAATTCCGTAAGAAAAGACGAGAAAACTTCATCTCTGGCTCAACATGTAAAAGAAACATCCCACACGATAGACTTCAGTAACACCAAGCTATTAGCGAACATCGAACATACTAAAACCAGAATCATCAGGGAAGCCATCGAAATTGAAAAACATCCGAACAATCTGAATTCACGAGATGATACCCAGAGGTTACCAACAGCATGGAAACCAGCACTAACAAGAACAGATACCAACAAAGAACACCAAACTAATACTTCTACATCGCAAACCAGCCGTCACACTCCAAACACGAGCCCAACGACACGGAACCATGCACACACTCGCCCAAGGGCAACCAACCGACACGCTAACGAAGTATATAACCACCATCCGAATCCCGAAAACGTCAGTTTACGAATAACAAGAAGCAGAAGCAGACAGTTATCGCAGACCTGAAGATGGCAAGTGTGATTTTGCCGAAACGTCGTCAAGAAACCAGCATCGGTCTTTCCAAAGACCAAGCAGTGGAAACGCGGAAGAAAACCCGGAATCCAGTGACAACACATACTACTACCCGCGGAAACCTGAAAGAGAACATATTACGTCTTTACGGGGAGAAGACTTTACACCAAACCAAGACCTTCGAAAAACTAAGAACAAGAAGAAGCAAACTGCTTTGTGACCTGATTTTTCTACAACGTTGCCGAGAGGAAAACATAGTGCCACAGACATTGAAACTGAAGTTCAACAGAAACACCAGACAAACCAAGAACATTCTGAAGAAAGCAAGTATGGCGCTACTGAGGGAATCCATCCACGAGACTAGAAAAATGTTGGATGATACCAACAAACAATTACTGCAACTACATCTGAACCTCAGCAACATTATCCACCCGATAATTTGGAGAATACTAGACCAGCTCAGTGAATTCCGTTCCGAGACAAATACCGATTGGACAAAAGCAAAACAAATAAAGAAGTTCAACCACCTGCAAGCAGAACAAAATATATATATATATATATATTGGAAGTTGTGATGTTAGACACTGTTTTCAGGGTGTATTGGTATGTATATTTACTGATCCAGGAAGGTCAGAATGTGTGGGCTGGGTTAATTAAAACATTCTATTTGTGGCTGGTAACGTTTCGGAATAATTTATTCCATCATCAGACTTTGCCACTATGGACACCGAAAATTATCTTAACAGATCCAATCATAAACATAGAGAACTCGTGTTGGTGGTACACTAAATTAAAAATTTTAATATATTATATAGGCCATTAAGGTGTCACATATTAAAATTACATTTAACAATTTCACATTAATTGCTCTGTAAAATTAAAACCAAAGTTTTTGACGGACATTACTAGTTGTATTTTAAAAAACACCAACACGAAGACCACAACAACAATTAAAATGCATGACCTATCTTACGGTCAGATAGGTCATGCATTTTAATTGTTGTTGTGGTCTTCGTGTTGGTGTTTTTTAAAATACAACTAGTAATGTCCGTCAAAAACTTTGGTTTTAATTTTACAGAGCAATTAATGTGAAATTGTTAAATGTAATTTTAATATGTGACACCTTAATGGCCTATATAATATATTAAAATTTTTAATTTAGTGTACCACCAACACGAGTTCTCTATGTTTATGATTGGATCTGTTAAGATAATTTTCGGTGTCCATAGTGGCAAAGTCTGATGATGGAATAAATTATTCCGAAACGTTACCAGCCACAAATAGAATGTTTTAATTAACCCAGCCCACACATTCTGACCTTCCTGGATCAGTAAATATACATACCTATATATATATATATATATATAGTTAGATTAAAGATATAATTACTGATAATTAGCAAATATAATATAATATGAAATAATTACTACTTTAATAAAAGTAGAATTTTGGGCTGGATAGTTGATTCAAAACACAATTGTTGGCTTAATAACGTTTCGGAAATATATTTATTCCTTCATCAGATCTACAAAATACTTAAATTAGGGACAACTGTTAAGTTAACTATAAATTATCTTACAATTGCCACACTAGGACATAAAATATATGGGTTTGACGAACATTAACAATTTTACATGATATGAGAGTGACTTATAAGTATAAACGTCAAGATGACATATACAAAATTGTAAACAAAAAAATCTTTTTTATTACAAAGCGCACATCAGGTTTCAAACCTCAGATATATCACACTGTTAAATTTATATGTGTCTTATTTAAAAAACAATATTTTATATACCTATAATATTTGAAAAACTAAAAGTGGTAATCATGTATATGAAAAACATGACAATTAGTGAATTTTAATTTTATTCAAAATTTTGTCATTAACAAATTTTAGTAAACCTGAATAAATGTTGCTAAAATTTTGGGAGTCTGATCTAGAGTTAATATTTGGTGTAAAAACATTAATACAAAGAGTTTCTAGAAATAATCTCTTAGTCAAATTAGATTCTTTATACAAGATGTTAGTTCGATCAAATAGTATGGAATGACCAGTAGTATATACATGTGATGCTAATTTACATGCATTAGGTTTATTCAAAATTCTACTTTTATTAAAGTAGTAATTATTTCACATATATATATATATATACAGGGTGAGTCATTAGTAGCCGCTTCTTCGATTGCTCTTTTGTGTTTTAAATAAAAGAAAAAACAATTAGTGGAAGATCCATGGTTGCTTGTGGCGCATATTGTAAAAATACTTTAAGCTCTGGCGCACTTCCGGTTTCACCGGAAATGCACGAAACTTAATTTTTTTAAATGACTCACCCAATATATTTTTGGATTTTCTTGTACTTCTTTAAATTGTCTGTTCGATTGTTTTTGCTTTTTCAAAATTGAGCCAATAGTTTTTGAGTTATTAATTTTTTTTGAAAATATTTGACCAAAACACGTGTTCAGAAAAAAATCATTTTCACATTGTTTTTAAAAGCAAAAAGATTAACTTTGGTGGTGCTTGTAGCCAAGAAAATTCTGCATCATGTGGTAAAGTTGCACTCGACAATACCTCAATAAACTTTGTTTTTTCAAAGCCTACTTCCTGAAATTTTCAAATACCAAAAACTTATTTTTTTTAAATGGAACACCCAGTATTTTATTGAAGCATTTTGTTCCTTTTTTGATTCTCTTTCATTTTTGTTAACAATGTCATATACCTATCTTTTCTAATTTCTGAGATAATCACTATAGGAGCAATTTGCGGTCAATTAAAGAAGTACGAGCGCTGTTGTTTTATGCACCAAAATATTCGTTCAACCAATGGAAGGCAGGGATGGCGCCCGACTTCCTTAGTCAACTGTCAAACAAAGTAAATGTTATATCCAACTATCCCAAAAGTAATAATTTTATAGAATAAAGAGCATCGCATTTCAATTTTTTAATTCCGGCAACGTCCAGTTGCAGTATTTCATTTTTAACACTGTTGGTTAACATTGAAATAAAATAAAGGTTATGTTTACTGACATATTTGAATATGTCTTCAAAAAGTTTTGAAAATCCGTTCGTAGATAGCAAAGATATGTACTCTCCTCCATTAACATTTTCATCAAAGAAATAAGGTGCAATTATGTAACTACCCACTATTCCTCCCCCACAGTTTTAATGACCAACGATTTTGAAAGTTTACAGGTGTGATAAAGTGGGGAATTTTATGTGTTATAATAACGGAAATTGTGACGATGAACTTATTCACTTGAATAGAAGGTTTCGTTGGCAAAACAACAAAAAATTGAGAAAGCCAGGATAATTTATCTGCTGCCAATTGACAAAAATGTAAGCAATTCTGAAAATTTCTTTCATCTAACCCTGTGTATGAATATGCTACGGGTGAATTTCATATTTCCTAATTATTCTGGATTTTCAAATTTGACTTACATCTAAACGCCGACTAATTTTCGTAGTACTAGTATGAGGGGTGTTCAACTACACTCGCAAGTACCATAAACGTCTTATCCTCACCAGTTATTGCTTTATCCGCTCATTCTTTCATATTCAATGCTTTCTGTTCACTCAAACCGTCCACTTTATATCTTTGAAGGTTTCTGGCTTCGGTTGACTTCTACCAGGGATCGCTGTGCGTAAAGTCTGGATGCTAGCAAAGAGTTTCTTTCAGATTCACCCAAAATATCAATCACATCTATTAACTCTTCATAAGTATAATTCATTTGAATGATAACTAATAGCGACGCTTTTATAAGATTGACATTAATGTATACCGGCCTTGTTTAACAGTTGACTCAGGCAGTCAGCCGCATTCCAGCCTTTATTGGACCAATATTTGGGTGCAGAGAGCAGCGCCCGTAGTTCTTTAATTGACCGCTAATTGCTCGTATAGTGATTATCTCAAAAATTAGAAAAGATAGGTATAGGACATTGTTAACAAAAATGAAAGAGAATAAAAAAAGGAACAAAATGACCAAATAAAATACTGGGTGTTCCATTTAAAAAAAATAAGTTTTTGGTATGTGAAAATTTCAGGAAGTAGGCTTTGAAAAAACAAAGTTTCTTGAGGTATTGTTGAGTGCAACTTTACCAAATGATGCAGAATTTTCGTAGCTACAAGCACCACCAAAGTCAATGTTTTTACTTTTAAAAACAATGTGAAAATGATTTTTTTCTGAACACGTGTTTTGGTCAAATATTTTCAAAAAAAAATAATAACTCAAAAACTATTGGCTCAATTTTAAAAAAGAAAAAACAGTTGAACAGGTAATTTAAAGTGGTACAAGAAAATCCAAAAATATATAGGGTGAGTCATTTAAAAAAATGAAGTTCCGTGCATTTCCGGTGAAACCGGAAGTGCGCCGGAGCTTAAAGTATTTTTACAATATGCGCCACAAGCAACCATGGATCCACCACTAATTGTTTTTTCTTTTATTTAAAACACAAAAGAGCAATCGAAGAAGCGGCTACTAATGACTCACCCTGTATATATATATATATATATGCGAGAGCAGCATTTCAGTAACACTTTCATATACGCCATGCGACATATGGTGACAATGCCGCCTTTTAGCGACCGGTCGCCATAAGTTGGGCGGCTGAGAGAGTTTACCGAAGCAGGAGTTTGGCTACCCCAAGCGTTCGGATATGTTCGTGTGTGGGAGCCCGAAATTGACACGGTGCGAAATCTCAACTACAGATGTCGCCCCTATTATGGAAAGCAGTTATAGGAATAGCAATAGGATTAATGTAATGAAATCAAGTTCAAGCCGCATATATTAATTAATTGAAAGATGCCATTGCAAAGAATAATATACAAAGTAATATTAAAAGGGATTTATAATAATAAATAAATAGGTACGTATAAGGTATGTATTGAAGTATTAAGTAAGAGTAATAAAACCTAACTAATGCCAGTTAATACGAGAATTCAAAAAAATAGGTTAGGTATAATTACCAATATTATGTTTAAATAAAAACAAAACATAGGTACATATAGAAATGTAACATCTATTGTAAATGTTGAAAATAATTTGTGGGTTATAAAAGGTATGCAATTACTGTTGTGCACAATTAAAATGTACCACTCCACTAGGTGACGGCAATTAATAAATTTACAGCACGTGTACCTTTTAAAAAACTTCATATTTAAAATCTTAATTGTACAATATTGTTAGATTATCAGAAAGAGTAGGAAAATTTATTTCGACTTAGAGTCTGTGCACAAAGTGAAAACTAAAAGTACGATTCACAATTTAAAATGGTCCTAATCTTAGTGAAGAACACAGCAACGTTTTAATAGGTTAATATAAGTTCAAAAAACTATATATGTATCAAAATGAATGCTTATATACTTACATAGATCGGTTGAAATAAGATACCGAATAAAAAACACCCTAATCCATATATCTACATTTATTAGATGCTCCACTAAAACAAAGCACATCCAGCACATCCCAGTCTTAATTTAGTAATAATAGCAAAATGTAGTCGCCTGGGATACACAGTAAAGTAGTAAATTCCTGTACGAAAGTATTTGAAAGAAAATCTCACATAGATGTATGCATCCGGAAAGAAAGGTATTAAATAAAATGGTCACCATCATTATCATAAGCAATATTTATTAGTAATAGTATTGGCGTTATATAATGTAGATATGATAAGTATGAACGCGAGCAAGAAACTTGAACTACCAAGAATAATGCAGTACCTCATATAAGAAAGATAAGGTATAATATTATTGTAAGGTTAAAATAATTGGTATATTAACCTTACAATAATAATTTGTATAGGAAACATGGATATGAAATAAGAAATTCAACAGCTCATATTAAAATAGAAGTTATTTATTTGTAATTATGAAAATCAATAACAATAATAATAAACAAAATTTAAAATAGGCAACATATATCTACTAAACAAGTAGAATGTATGAGAACTCATAAGTAAGACAAAGTATATATATATAAAACCGAAAGTAAAATAAAGTCCAGTAAAAAAAAATGGAACAAAAAAGTTATGAAGTAAGCTCAAAGCAAATAAATAATAAATTTTGTAATGTGGATATTGAGTCCAAAAGCGTGCCGATGAAATTTACTTGTTTTACTCCGAATAACTCCATAAAAAGTAGGTAAAATTGATCTACGTCCGCTGTATATAAAGCTGACCAGCGAAAATCAAGACATAAGGTTCAAACAAGAAAATGTGAATTCGCCTCAATATTCCACACAATAGTTGCCAAAAAGGAGGCTAAAGCTTCCATAAATATACTGATATAACGTATATTTATGAATGCAAAATTAATCAAGCGCTAAAATTTTAATACCTAGTTTACAACAAATAAAAATGCTTAACTATTTTAAGTATTCGAACATACTCAACAACGATTCAAGTAACCAAAATAAAAAAAAATTACAAGCTATCTTCTGCTTAAATGTAGGTACTAAGGAACAAGGTTTTAGAAAATAACTAAAATAAACATCCCCTTTTTTCATGTACATTATGAATTGTTACTCAATACTGGTATCGGGTTTGATAAAATAAACCATACACTTAAACAAATTAAAATTGACAAATAAATAAGCTATACCAACAGCCAAAATTTGGAAAACCATAAATACAAGTAAATGCAATGTACTTTTTATCATTTTAATGCATATAAATATGTGAGGTCTAGAAACCAGTACTGAGTAAGTAAATCATAAAATACAAAGAAAAAGTTTTAGTTTGTTTTAGTTAATAATCTTCTTATTGTCACAGTAGGGTACACATGGTTTTGCGTAAAATCAAAGAAAGCAGCCCCTGGATTCTGAACGTACGATACGATATTCGAATTCGAAACGCGAGCGTAGTAAAGATGGGCAAGTTAGGTGAGTACGAATACTTTTCAATGTGGCTAGACAGACTATTGTATTGTCTTGCCCATTTCTACCACGCTCATCTTACGAATTCGAATATCGTATCGTATGTTCGGAATCAGAGGGCAGGAATAGGGATTTATTGCTACAGCGATTAAACAGAAGAAGTTCAATAACAGATGACTATAAAGTTGTAAAAATGAACAAAAGTACATCAAGTCATTAGCAGCCGATTATTCTCTCTCTTTTGCATTGTAAATAGAAGAAAATACTATTAGTGAAAGATTCATGATTGCACGGGGTGCATACCAAACAATACTTTCAGCTCTGCCGCACAACATGAAACTTAATATAATTAAATGACTCGACCAGTATAGTATTGGAATATCTAGTACTGTTTTAATTGTCTATAAAACTGTTATGCTTTTTCAAAATGGAGCCAATAGTTTAAGTTATCAATGTTTTAAGAAAATTTTTGACCAAAACAAGTGTAGCAGAGAAAATCATAATCGCATCGTTTTTAAATGTAAAAACATAAATTTTGGTGGTGCGAGTAGCCAAGAATATTCTGCAACAATGGGTCTAAGTTGCACCCGACAACAGCTAAAAAACCAGTTTTTTCAAAGCTTATCGTCCGAAATTTTTACATACCAAAAATGTGTTTTTTTTAAATCAAGCTACTAGTATTTTATTATGGTAATTTGTATTTTATTTTAACAACTAACATCTTCTTTCCTTGAAATATATGTCGAAAAACTCGTAAACTGCATTTTTCTCCGAGCTTAGCCAGAGTCGGCGGATAGTCTTTCCATATGGTTGAACATGAGCTAAAAACAAAATAACATTAGAAACTTGGTGAATAGAAAAATATGAAGGCAATGAAAATGTAAATGTAGTAAAAAGAAAAAAACAGTAGGAGGACTAAGAATCTGATAAATAGGCAGCAATTCAGACGAGGAAATATGCGAAAAGCAATTACACAAGGTGAGTCAACGATCTGACAAAGTAAATGTACCCATTGAAGTTTAATATAACTATAAACTCGCTTACTGTAGTCGATAGGGTTGTTATCGCTTCACAATTTAAAAATGTATTCATGTATAGAGAGTGATCCATAAATCACTGGCACAATGAGAATGAAGTTCTTTAAATTGAACACCCAATATACAAGCTGAAGTATCAATTTTGCCTTAAAATAGAGAAATCTTTATTAAGAGTAATTACTCGTTAAAGTTAATAGTTTTTGAGTTAACTACGATTAAAATAAAAAAGTGACAAGTACAGCATTTTTTTATTGCCTATAATTCAGAAATGTCTTGACAGACCGCAAAATAATTTGGTATGGCAAACACACAAGGTGTGTCAGTGATATTTATTTGCAGAACCTGTACTAATTGATCCTAGGTGTTCGCGAAGGTGTTGCATAGTGAAGAAACTTTAAACACAAAAACCTTACTTATTTTTAATGAAACTCCCAACATTATTTTACAGAATCGTATTAAGCCCTTCAAGAGCTCTTTTTTTGCTAAGCTTGTCTTACACCTATCTATGATATTTTAGAAATTATTTAAATTTATTTTAAAATCTTAACCATGTAGTAGTAAAATTCACGCTAGCCATGGAAAAAGATAGTCCCTGTCGAAATATATAGATGCAAAAATGTTGATACTCTTTCAAATTAGAACAGGTTCTGCAAATAAATATCACTGGCACACCTTCTGTGCCTGCCATAGCAAAATATTTTGTGTTCTGTCAAGGCACTTCTGAATTATAGGCAATAAAAATGTTGAGGTGTAGCCACCACACGACTTTCTTATACGTATGAGTGTTTCAAATTATACAACAATTATTCAAAATCTTATTCTAAGTACTACTATTCTCTTAATAAATCTTTATAGAAAACATACCTACTCTGCGAGATATTCGAAAGAAAGGGTTACTTGTTAAGAGTAAAAGTGTTACTTCCGGCCAAAATTTTTATATTTTATGTATACAAAAAATATTGCAGATCCAGCTCTAAATACCTTTGTACTCTTGATAAATATATAGAGAATGCATAATTTACGACATATGCAAAAGATGGGTATTCAATAAAAGTCAGTGTTACTTCCGGTCCGATTTTTGACATTTTTATTATACAGTGCGTTCATGATGAAAGGAACAAATTCGTTTAAAATTCAGGTAATTATTTTGCAGAAAAACGTTCGGACAGGTCGATTAGTATTTTTAGTTTTGAATTTTTTAACATAAGAAAACTATATACAGGCTGTCTAAAGAAGAACATATGCAGCAATCATTGTTTTTTTTTAAATGGAACACCCTGAATATTATGCCATTTTTGAATTGTAGGGTAGGTATATTCTAAACACATTAAACACATTTTTGTGAAAACATACCATATCCCCAAAATCAGCAGTTTTCGGAATAATGAGTTTTGTGATAAATTAAAATACACATAGATAATGAAATAAAATGTTTAAATTGAACAAGAACACCTTGAACATTTTTTTAAAAGCCAAGAAAAACAACCTGGTATTGCAAATTTTATCTTCAATAAAAAACTCTACTTCAAATTAATCGATTTTCATGTATTTTTTTTAATTTATCACATTTCAAACGTCATTATTCACAACTAAAAATACTAATCGACCTGTCCGAGCGTTTTTCTGCAAAATAATTACTTGAATTTTAAACAAATTTGTTCCATTTCATCATGAACGCACTGTATAAAAGTTATTGAAAATTAAGTTCTAAATACTATTACACTCGTAACATACTTGTCTGAATAGCAAGACTTGCGAAATATTTGAGTACATAAAATATGTTTATACTTAGTAGTTGACAAAATATTGGCAAAAGTCGATTTTTTTAGTGAGGTAAACTACTACTTCCGGTCTGCCGATTTTACTGAAAATCTAATGAGCTCTGAAGAGGGGGATTATACTGGTAAATACAAAATTTGGAATTGATAGCTACAGCGGTTTCACTGCTATCGAGGTCACACACACACATAGACACAAACACACAGGCATTTTTTTAAAACCACTTTTTCGGTATCAGGACACCTCAAAACGTGGACATCTGCAAAAATCCCGAGGTCGAACATTTTCATCATCACAATACTTCCTAATACTACGTATAAGAAAGTAAAAACATCTGTAAATGTCAAATTTTAACTGTAATCATAAATAATGCTATAACTATCAACTTTAAGGAATAATTACACTTAATAAAAAAAAGAATTATATTTGTACTTATATATCGAAGTTTGTACTTATATATAGCTCGTACAAATTAAAAAAAAAAAATTTTTTTAGCCAATAATTTATGGATCACTCAGTATGCGAGTATATGTTCCTAGGTTGTAAACCAACGACAACCCTATCAATAACAGTAAGTGAAATATTAATGAAATTAAGCATTAAAGAAAAAATGTACTTTGTCAGATCGTTGACTCACACTGTATATATTTTTGGTTTTAATATATTTTTGGTTTAACGAAAAAAGTAAATCAGATGAGAACAATCAATTGATCAAAAATACCTAAAGTGGCAGTTTGACAATATTCGGACAGTCTGCACTCTCTATAAGTCGAGTAGTGACAACAATTTATTTTTCATTTAATAGTACGATGAATGGACCAGCTAGTATATGTATAGTTCAGAAGTGTAGTATATGTTATAGTTAAAAAATTAAGCAGTTAGCATCAACCAGAATTACACCTAATAAGTTTTTACAGATTAATGTTTAACTATGACACAAATTCACAGTCGTAGTGATATACTGAAATGGACTTGCCACTATTTATTTATACCGGTTGTGTAATGCAACACTTGATATAGCAAGCCCAAAATACATCAGAATTGCAACGTGGCGTACTGCATCCCCGCTCTCGTTACATTTAACGGTGAAGCATCGACTAGCAATATAGCAGTTATCTCTAGTCGCTCCTGACTTATTATTATTTTGGACTTGTATATGTGAGAAGATAAATTAGATGCCGGACATATCTACCTGTGTTTGTATAAAGTTTTCTTCGCCTAAAATGCACCGCACGAAGAACACGGTATGAAATCTCTGGGGCCCTTTGGTACTCTAGGTCAGGGGTCTCCAAATTTTCCAGCCTTAGGGCCATACTGATTACTCCAGTAAGTTCCGAGGGCCAAAACCATATTATCATTGTTGCCGGTGGTAAAAAGTGAAATAGTCCACTGATGAAAAAAAGTCCGAAAAAGTACGCAACGTTTAAAAAAGGCTGCAAAACGGCAACACTGCATATTATTAATTTTCCTGTCATTATCTGTAATTTCTAGATTAGTCGTAGAGTACGAGCCATGAGGATTAACGTGACACGACATCTGGTGGACACAAGCGGAAATAGGTAGTACCTTCTACACAGTGGCGACACACAACATTTGGCCGCCATCTTGTGTCGAAAATTACGTAGAGGCAAATGTGAATTTGTGATAAAATGTTAATTTTAACATATATTCAGTTTATTATAATTAATAAGTAATTAACTATTATTAGCACATGAAATACCTAAGCATTTGAAATGGTGTCGCTACTTATTTTAGAGAATAAAGGAAAAGGAAAGACATTCAAAAATTCATCTCTTTTATTTGTAAATTTAGAAACATGTTATAAAAAATGAATTACATGTGTACATATTCTGTTTATATAATTAATAAGTAATTAGCTATTATTAGTACATGAAATACCTAAGCATTTGAAATAGTGTAGCTATTTATTTTAGAAAATTAGGGAAAAGGAAACATTCAAAAATTCATTTCTTTTATATGTAAATTTAAAAGCTTGTTATAAAAAATGAATTACATGATAGAAGGTAATGGATAATTCTGCAACAATAATTCATCATATCAACTATTACCACAGGAAAACCGTATTTTTAAGGCTTTTTTACAGTTGGGTATAACCACTTCCGGAATCGTTTACTGGGTTGTTTTAATACAGATATCTGATCATCATTAAAGACTGATTTTAATAATTTAGCATTTTCCTCAGTTCCATTCTGCTCATCCATCTTTTTAAGTTTATATTGTAAAGTTCCAACTTGTCTTAAATTCTTGATAACATTTCTATATCGGTGGTGTTTGGCATGTAATTTTCTCACTTGTGTTCTATAATGAAGAAGTAAGTCTTGTAATGGGCTGCTATCTCTTGTTGCATCTTTTCTCTTTCACTCTTTCCTTCTTTCTGTATCTTTTGGAAAGAATTATAGCAACTAACTGCAGCACAACCTGGTACTGCAATATCTAAAACATAAGGTTATATCACTAAATATTAAATTACTAATTCTAATGCCATTTGAATTTTTAAAACTTTACTGTCTATGTATATTATATTTATATTTACCTTATTTTAATGTAATAAGTCAAGTAATATTTTATTTATCGATAGACACTAAACTAGGTCAATAATGTCAATTAACTGTCAAATAACTGAAGATAATAGGAATTATAAGAAAAAAAAGTGGAAATAACTATAACCTGTGATTACACAAATAGTAAAACGAAACTTTTTAAACATATTTGAAGAGTACGAAAAAAAATATACTTGATTATATGACTTGTATACATAAAAACACGTTCAAAACGCCAGAAACTTTGACACTCGACTCATCATGGCGGATTTTTCATCAACCAATAGAAAATAGGCCCGGGCGCTGTCGCCACTGTTATATATCAAGCCACTGTAGTACAGAATAATCTCGTTGGTTCGAGAAAGTTCTGGTGTCTTCCACTCACTTCTAGATGGCAGTAATTGGAATATATAAGAAGGCTAGTGGCGCAACCACAAGTCAGTTCCTATGACACTGTTGTGAAATAAAATAGTGCGTACCTCCTTAAAACGTGTTTGTGCGTGTTTAAGTTTAAGACATCTTTGTAACAGTATTTTGATTTGTATTGTTGCTTTTGTGTGTGATTTAGTAGTATGGAAAAGAAGCGAAAAATTGATAGTGAATGCAGAAAATTCAAAGATCAGTGGAACATTCAGTATTTCGTAATTGAGTCCAGTAAGAAGGCGCTATGTTTGATTTGCAATGAAAGCATAGCCGTTCTCAAAGAATATAACATTAAACGTCATTATGAAACAAAACATTTTCAAAATTACTCAAAATATACAGGAAGTTTGCGGACAGAAAAATTCGAAGCTATGAAGCGCGGATTGAAATCGCAGCAATCTTCATTTACAAAACTCAAAACTGAACAAGAGGCTGCAACGCGTGCCAGCTTTCGTGTGGCTCTTGAAATTGCAAAACGTGGAAAATCATTCACCGATGGAGAAATGATCAAAGAATGCATAATTGCAGTAGCCGAAGAAATGTGCCCTGAAAAGGTAAATTTATTAAAAAGTGTCAGTATGTCAGCAAACACTGTGGCTCGAAGGGTAGAAAACATCGCTGAAAATATATCCTCTCAACTGTTCGACAAAAATGGACATGTTGAGTGGTTTTCTTTGGCCTTGGATGAGTCAACGGATGTGTCAGATACTGCTCAGGTGTTGATTTATATTCGAGGAGTAGATAAAAGCTATGAAGTGCATGAAGAACTTCTTGATATGAATAGTATTCGTGGCACAACTACTGGTACAGATATTTTTAAAGGAGTTGAAATGGCCATTAATCAAAAGAACCTTCGATGGAAAAACTTGAAATGTATTACAACTGATGGAGGCAAAAACATGAGTGGGAAAGATAAAGGAGTGGTCGCTCTTGTGTCAAAGGCTGTAGAAAATGACGGTGGTTTAACACCATTAGTCTTACATTGTATCATTCATCAACAGTCTTTGTGCGGAAAATGTTTGGATATGTCTGAAGTTCTGAAACCAGTCATATCAACTGTTAATTTTATCAGATCTTTTGGGCTGAATCACCGACAATTCCGACAATTTATTGAAGAGATTGGAGAAAATGACTTACCTTATCATACTGCCGTACGTTGGCTTAGTTGTGGGAAAGTCCTTCAGCGCTTTTTTGAACTTCGAGCAGTGATCGAAATTTTTTTGAATGAAAAGCATCGCCCTCTTACTGAATTACAAAACAACGCATGGCTGTGGAAGTTAGCATTCTATGTTGATTTGACAAAACATGTGAACGAACTGAATTTGAGATTGCAAGGAGAAAACCAGCATCTTCCTGATTTATACACTAATATCAAATCATTCCGGAAGAAATTGATACTGTTTCAATCACAACTACGAAGTAAATGTTTTTCACATTTTAAAACATGTGAAATATTCAGCCACACTACTGAGACTGAGTTTCCTATCGATTTTGCAATCGAAACTTTGAGTGCTTTGAAAATAAATTTTGATACTCGTTTCTCGGACTTTGATGCCATTGCGAATCAAATTAAGATTTTTCAGAATCCTTTTGATACTGACATTGAAACCCTAGCCCCGGAACTTCAAATGGAAATAATTGATCTACAGTGCAGTGATATAATTAAGAACAAATATCAAAACTCATCTTTGTTGGAATTTTATAAGAGTCTTCCACTGACACAATTTGATAATTTGCATAAATTTGCTCGTGGGCTGTTTTCTGTTTTTGGTGCTACTTATTTGTGTGAGAAGACCTTCTCCAAAATGAAGTACACAAAAAATGTTTACAGATCTAAATTAACTGATGAGCATCTTAAATCTCTTTTAATAATTGGTACAAGTAAAATTAGTCCACAACTACAAACTATTGTCAGTGGAAAATCTCAATTACACAAATCTCATTAGTATTTCATATGTCATTATGCTTGTTATAAGTTATGTTTTTATTTAAAATGTATAAAATGTTAGTTGGATTCATTTCAATAATTTGTTAGTTATTATATACTGAAGTAAAATTTTCTGCATATTATACATGTCTTTAATCATTACAATTCTGTGTTTCTCTATCCAACTTATCACAAAAACAATAACAATAAGCCTACAACAATGTGATGAGTAGTTAGCCCATGACCATATCAATGTAGATGTCATATTAATAATTATTCAACATAAAATTAGAATACTTCAGTAAACTAAATTTAATTTGCTATAAAAAATATGTTCTCTAAAAGGAGTTTTCAAGTATGCTAGCTCTCCGCGGGCCGGACAAAATCTGTCCGCGGGCCGGATGTGGCCCTCGGGCCGTAGTTTGGAGACCCCTGCTCTAGGTGAACGTGTTACAATTAGTGTTCCGTCGTTATAAGCAGAGTTTGTATCAAATTCGAGTGATTCCCTCGAACGGATACGGTGATATATTTCCATCCTATCCGCATCTCCTATAGAAAAGAAGAAATGGATAATAATATAACAGTACAATTAGAAATAAGGTATACATAGTAAAGAATCCATGCGAATTAACAGCACGGTAACCGCTTAATTTTGCGGTATTCTAACTGCAACAAATATTTTAAGGTACCTTACTGTATTGATTCAGCAAAAAATTAAAGTTTACAAAAAATTAAAAATCCATTAAGATCAACAGTATTAATAAATATGATCAAAAATGAAAGAATTAGAAAATATGTAAATTATAAGTAAAGTATGTTTAACGAGAGACTGAGTTATTATCTATATTTGTCATAATAAGCATGGACAACAATTGTTTACCCCTCACTACTTCAGTATGAATGATAAGGTGAATGAAGATTTATAAAAGGAAAACGGAACCCACCTGTAACAGTTTTTAATAGTGAACGCATAGCTGGTTCATCTTCATGCTTTCGTTTCAAGTGACAAGACAAATTGGATTGTAAAATGTTGTAGTAAGTACAAAATAACTTCTTTTTAGCCTGTGATGTTTGGTACTAGGGTAGCATTTGCCGGAGCAATCGGTGTGGAATATGTAACCGGATCATCCAAAGATAACGTATTAGTGGCATTGACAAAATCTTGTTTTTGAAAAGTAGTATTAGTGTCTAGTACAGTGTCTGCAACTTCATGGTTTTGTGGCTAATTAATACCTAAATCCCGATCGACTTCGGCAATGTGTATATCTTGGCCTATGTTTTCAGCTTTCACACAATTAATGTTGTCTACAGCACTGTCGAGTTGCAGCAAAACCCTCTCAGGATCAGTATTTAAAGGATCGGCATCGTCACGAACTCTCTTATATTGTAAATTTAAATCAATATCAGCAGCACAAACATCCTCACGCTGTATATTCGACTGGTCTGGGAAATAATCTTGAGTAATTGTACGAGATTGGTTATTATTTAGAATACTGCCAATTATGTTACCTGAAAAAATATGTAACATAATGATTGCTCTCAGTTTTACTAACAAAATAGTGAAATGTATATCCATTTCCCTGTTTAAGCACAATACCAATACTGCCCTACTAAGACAACTTGTCCTAACTGCTAAAACGCAGTTCTGAGATACTGCGCATTTTGTTGCTATTGTATGCACTTTTTTCTTCTTTCGCTTTAAAAAGTTGCGTTCCTTCAAATATGTTCAAAATTAAGAACTATAAAGTTATTATATTATAAAAACTTGTATTTGTGATTACCGGAAAAGATATTTGTAGATAGGACATTTTAAACTAAAAATAAAACATACATTCCTAAGACCAAATGACCTAAGTAATAGCAAACCTAACAAAACATAATAACATTAACAATAATAATTCTAACAAAATATAATATCGTTATGTTCGTAGTGATTTTATAACTCTTCGCTATAATCACTGCCCTCGGAAACAGGAAGATTTTCCTAAAATAAAAGTCTGTTTGGAGGTATGTGGTTTTTTAATTTACTTATTAAATTGTTTTTTCTGTCTAAAGTGATCCCTTTGAGAAAATCTCTTTGCTTAGGTTGACTTAATTCATAATTTACATACTTTGCAAGGAATATATCATTCATTGGTTTAAGTATATCAGAATATTTGTTTTTGTAAAAAAAAATTTGGAACCCCTTTCAAAATTGATTTGACAAATATCTTTCAGGTAAATACGCTCACGAAGCTTTTGCAATTTTTGCTTTGACGTATAATCTGTAAAAGTGAAGAAATTATTTAGTCCCATTTCCAAGACATTAACTTTTCGCGAATTTGCATTCTGAACAGAGTCTTTAAAATCTGCAAAATCATACACCTTCTTTTTTTTCTTAAGAGACAGTTCCACCTGATGGTGGAATGAATCCGCAGACATGAAAGTATGACCCGGTTCAAAATATTTCAACGCTAGTTTTTCTAACGCTACTTCATTACTATTTAAAATATATATACAAAAAGATATAAGAGTCCAATTCTTGTTCTGGCTAGCACAATTGTCCAACCATATCACCATTGTTTTTACATCTCTGTTAGCCAGAAGAAAAGCATAAAATGTTGAAATTATGTCGTGCATTGATCGTCTCGCGATGCCCTCATGCCAAATAACAGCCCATGGATTACAGTCACTCTTGGCACCGACAGGAACGAAACTCTCGTTGAAAACAATGATTCGTGGTGTGAAAATAATTTCCTTAAAAGTATCTAACCGTGGTAGCATTATAACCTAAAAATGTTTTTTAAATCATGGTACGAATTTTAACACAGTAAGTATATTATTATATATATTACCTTCTGCAGGTCTGCAGATACAATCAGTTCTTCAGAGTCTCTAAGCTTTGTCGAGTCCTTCTTGTATTCCTCCCTGGCTTCAGTTGCTTTTGCTTTATGTTGTACGTATTTTCTACATATATCACATACTGGGCCATTTTCATGACAGGATCTTGATTCTTTGTGAATACGGTATTCCTCGCAATTCCAGCATTCTTCGTTGCCCAGATTTGCGAAAGATATGTTCATATCAGCAACTACTTTTCTATATAACTCATAAGAAAAGTTTGCACCATACTTATTTTTGAAATTTTCGTACATATATGTAATTGAAATGTCGCTTGGTAAGTATTTTCTATGTGGGGCATGCTCTCTTCGGTAGTGAGAAATTGTCGGCCCAAAAGAATTAATATGTTCAATTATTCTTGTTGTATCAATTTTCTTCGAGGATGGGTGACCTCTTCTATCAGGTTTAGGTTTTAATTCAGACGGATTTATACTTCTCACTCTTTTTAAAATGCGATCATTTTCTTTTTTAAAACTTAGTGTTGCCAATAAAAATACCTTGCAAACATTTGCAGCTTCACCTTGTTCATTATTTAAAGAATAGGTGTATGTGTAAGTCCTCTTCCTATCATTATCTTTAGATGTATGCCTTTTTTTTAAGGATTTCTTGATACAACTGTTTAAAAACATATTTTGTTCATTTTTGGACATTTGCCAAAATTGCTGATTAATACTTAATTGCCTCGCATATTTAATTTTTGTAAAACATTTCATTTGGCAATTACATGCTCTTTGAACAAAATGCTCTTTTTTGTATTTCTCTCGTTTCAAGTTTTTTCTTTGAATAGGACCTTCATCATATTTTTTTCTTTTTCTTAAAGACCCATCTTTTTTGTACAGTTTCGCATCAGCTATATTCATTACCTCAGTTATCATTTCTGTGAGAATGCTTGAAATATATTCTTCAGCGAAAGTTGTTTCCTCATTATTTATTATTGTAGATGACCGAAAACAATTAGGAGTATTATCATTATCGTTGTCATCTTGTCCAACTGATTGTAAAACGATATTTTGAAGAATGTTGATTTTTGTTGTACTACTGTCAATATCATCCTTTTTCTTTTTAGGCGAGGGAGCAATTTCTGTATCGCTACAACTACGAGTGGACGACTCAGATCCAGATAAATCATCTGGAGAATAGTCTGGGTCACTTTCCCTTGTTTTAGTGCCATTTTGTGCTATCCGAGAGGAACATATCTTATTTTGAAGCTGCTTATTTAACGCTATTGTCAACATACGTTTTGTTCTGCTACTATAACCCGAGTTCGACATCTATAAAATAGAAGAAAAAAACAACAGAATGATTAGGTACTAAACTCTTTAAACGGTAGGTACCTATCGTATTTTACTTTAGCGTTTAATATATAACTAAATCAACCCACAATTAGTAAAATTCTTACCTTCAACTGCACTGCAGTGAAACCCACGTGAAACCACACCACTAAACATAAGTTTGAGGTTAGTCAATTTGGCGGGATGTGGGTCCGTTCTCTGTTAAAACACACGTCATGCTAACATTATTTGTCCTATCTGATGCAGTTAGGACCATAAAGTTGGACGGGGCCAATATAAACTTTACCTTTACTAAAGCAATATGTCCTATATGTAAAGATAGGACGATTTTAACTAGTAAAAGCTACATAAGACGATTTCATTTAGGAAAGCTAGCAGTTTAGCAGTTAGGACAAAGTAAATAATAACTTTCTTTTAATACTATGAATAAGATAGGACAATCTCTTTTAGTAATCGTATCGAAGGTTGCTATATGTGTACAAAGGCGGATTACCCTAAGAAACTACATTTTTGCAGGTAGGACAACTTGTCTTAGTAGGGCAGAATAAGTGCACTAGCAATATTGAAATAAAATTATTTCACAATTGTAACTGTATAGTTATACTATTAATTTTTACAAAATAGTCAAAAATATACTGTGACCATATCAAAGTTCGATAAAATTTGTTAAACAAAGAGACTATAAATACTTAATAAAAACAAATGTCCTTACCCCTCTATTTGGAGGTAAATATAGGATATTACTATCAAAATACTGAATAAAATTTAGGCGACTAGTTCAAACAGAAAAATGGGAATTTATACTAGTAAACGCCTCATGCGTTGTACAAAATGTTCGTCTAAGATGCGTAAAAAAACCGATCGAGCTGTCCCAGCAATTCTCAGGAGACTATTGTTTACATAATCAGAGATTACAAAAAACCATAGTCTCCAAATAATAGCCCATATAAAGGACGTTTATATGGGTAATACTCAGAATTCTGCAAATAGACACGAAACGATAATAAGAATGAGTTTGTGAGAGAAGCCTCAAATATACTTAAAAACCAGTAAACATAATAATAGTTCGAAGCTAATTACCTAAATACATTTGTTACCAGGCCGTATAACAAAATAAATTATAATAAAGGCTGTAACAGCACTAACTTTTGTAGGTTTACCTGAGTTACTTTTTTTTAAATGGAACACCCAGAATTTTTTCGCATATATTGAAAGATGTAATTATTTTAAAAAAGAAAGCTTTTATACATTATTGACAAAAAATGAAAGTTGCGGCAGTTATCCACTATTTTGTACAGCAATTCATATCAATAAAATCAAGATGGCTATGATAAAAAAAACAACAAATATTAAACAATCATTGTTTATTATGTATATTTATTGTAATAGATGTTCGAAGACATCACCGTTTTGTCCAATACATTTCCGAATTCGTTTATAATGTACATTGCGAGTAACTTTTAAAATCGATCTTGGGTCTATGTTATTAGCAATAGTAATTATTTTATTTTGCAGCCCTACAACGTTTTCATAACTCCCTTTGTAAATTTAATTTTTTAAATATTCCCAAAAATAAAAGTCTATAGGGTTTAGATCCGGAGACCGTGGTGGCCACTGAATTTGTCCATTCGTACCTATCCACGTATTCAAAAACATTTCGCTCCAAAAATTTTGTACTTCGCGATGATTATGCGCTGGTGCTCCATCTTGTTGAAAATGTATATGTTGCCGAGTAGCCAAGTCCAGGTTATCCAAATATATTCCGAAATGTCTTTGAACATCTACTTATTATAATAAACAAATGCACAATGCTTGTTTAATATTTGCTGTTTTTTGTATTGGATGTATTGTATTGGACAAAACGGTGATGTCTTCGAACATGTATTGTGATGAATACACATAATACACAATGCTTGTTTATATTTGCTGTTTTTTTTATCATAGCCATCTTGATTTTATTGATATGAATTTCTATACAAAATAGTGGATAACTGCCGCAACTTTCATTTTTTATCAATAATGTATGAAAGCTTTCTTTTTTAAAATAAATCCTTCTTTCAATATATGCAAAAATATACTGGGTGTTCCGTTTAAAAAAAAGTAACTTTTGTAAATAGCGCAAAAATTAGTAGTTCAACTGTTTTTTCGATTCCGCCATCATTGTTCACGATAAAAATACTACTACTTTGCTAATTTAACCGATACTCTAGCTTCATTAATAACAAAGTTAGCAATAGTGCCGACTTAATTTATAACACCCTGTATATTGAATTGTAGGTAGATAAGAGGCCCATACACATAAGCTGTATAGAAGCTTTTGCAGAAAGACAAAAATTTAAAAAAATGCACTGCAATATAATAAACAACGATCATTCATATGAGCGATATCAATTATGCTCATTATAAAATAACAAAATTTAAAAAGAGAAAAAGCGAGATCATAGCTTTATTGTTCTTGGTAATACCGCTTGCAAATAATACAATCAAAAACTATTTAAATGAACGTCAACAATTTACTAGTAGCCTACAGGAATAATTAAGTAAAACTTTAAAACTCACTTTAAATAGAACAAATCTGCAATACATCTTATTTTATAATCAAACTTTCAGTAGAACTCCCATAACTAGTCCAATTGCATATACATATCGAAAGAAAGAGAACATGATATAGATGTTCAACAAATTTTTATTATAGATATTTAGATAATCGCATCGTATGTTTACGAGTTAGCAAACCAGAATAAGGTTTATAAAAATTTAAAACTATACCTCCAGTACTTCACTTTACAATAGAGAAAGTAATAAAATAATCTTCTTAGATTAATAATTAAGCCCGTTCTAACCAGTGGGGAAATAGATATATGCTTCAAAATATACATTGTAAACTGAGTTTATATAAATATTCAGTACTTACCAGCAGACACATGTTCACTTCCGCGTAGAGGTACACTTGTAGACACGTCCGTCCAAATATTACGCAGTAATTCCATGGCGTCGACAGTTTATGTGTTTTTTTGGAACTATTTGTAAAATGCCATCTTCAGGGTAGCGTATTAAAGCATACATATTCTGGAATATAATGAATTTGTTTTGTGCACAATAGCGTAATTCTCCATTACCATAGGGCACTGTTACATCTGGGCATGGTAGATCCATTTCCCTAAAGTGGCGGTAGACATTGTCGAAATCGCGACCATTGAAACGAACAACAAATAATAAATAGAACAGATTCTTCTATTATTATTATTGATGTTAATAATTAATAGCAAATTAATATTTAGAGTTGCACATTTATTTATCGCACTTAATTACTTCTAAAATAAGTTAAATATGTTAGGGTAAGTATTCCCCAAACATTGGAGAGATT
Source organism: Amphimallon solstitiale (assembly GCA_963170755.1). Lineage (NCBI taxonomy): Eukaryota > Metazoa > Arthropoda > Insecta > Coleoptera > Scarabaeidae > Amphimallon > Amphimallon solstitiale. Next base: position 24,243,531 of record OY720677.1, on the reverse strand, counting down.
TAGCTAACCAAAGTTAATCAAAAATCAACCGAACTTTATATATTAATAACAAAAATTACTATAGTACCAATATAATTAACTTTCCTTAAATCACTCCAATGTCCACCCGTATTGAAGAGAACCATACTGACCATGAACTGACTACCGAATACCGAATAAACGATCTTATGTTATATTGAGTGTTGTTTATAATCTTACACCAAATGTGCATAGTAAGTGAAATCAATATATTTACATATGCTGTTCTACTTAGCCACAGGGAACCCCCCCAACCGTTCGTCAAAAGAGATTAAAAAATGATATGTTGCTACCGCACTACATTCCGTCGCATTTAAAAAGAAGTGTCCTTCATTTAAATTACATTTAGATTATGTTTCAATTTGTAAATATATTACGTTCTGAAAAAAAACTCAAATTACGTTTTAAAGTTAAAATCTGCCTGGCATGATTACATTTAAAGTATTTAATTTTAAATATTTACTTTATGTAAACACTTAAAACACGGTTTTATATAAAGACATTATTAGACTCATATAAACCTTCTTCGTTCGTTATAATGCTGACTACCTACAACTAATAATATCTGCTAATTCACTTGAGTAAACCAGTACAAATAAATATACAATAATACAAATACAAATTTCATTAGGTAGGGCAATCAGTATGTTCTGATGAATTAAGCTGGCTTAGAATTTTTTTTAATAATATACCTAATATATCTCTATTCACAATTTAAATGGTTGGTTTTATAGTATTAGAAGGTCGTAACAAATAATTTGCTAATTATACAATAAAAAACACACACAAAAAAAACAACTGAAAAGTATTATGATTGCATATTATTTTAATTTTGCATCAGAAACACTGAGTAGAGAAATAATTCTAGTATGATTTAAAGAGAATTGATTTATATAAAAGTAGCCTTTCTAATCTCCTTCAAATAAAACGAAATCAACAGTATTGTACAAACATATAAATCTGTCTTGACAGGGAGTATATTAGCTAATTCCATAGATTATAAAATAAAAGAAATCTTGTTTTTCTTAGTCGATATGTCTAGAACAATACAAGTTAAGAATATATATACCGGGTATCCCAGCGTAGCGCTAAAGTCCATTATTGGTATCTAATAATGTAGATAGCAAATAATTTTTAATACAAAAATTGTTGATAATCATAAGCTCTACAATTTAAAAATATTTTTATTTATACAGAGTGTACAGGGAGTATATTAGCTAATTCCATAGATTATAAAATAAAAGAAATCTTGTTTTTCTTAGTCGATATGTCTAGAACAATACAAGTTAAGAATATATATACCGGGTATCCCAGCGTAGCGCTAAAGTCCATTATTGGTATCTAATAATGTAGATAGCAAATAATTTTTAATACAAAAATTGTAGATAATCATAAGCTCTACAATTTAAAAATATTTTTATTTATACAGAGTGTACAGGGAGTATATTAGCTAATTCCATAGATTATAAAATAAAAGAAATCTTGTTTTTCTTAGTCGATATGTCTAGAACAATACAAGTTAAGAATATATATACCGGGTATCCCAACGTAGCGCTAAAGTCCATTATTGGTATCTAATAATGTAGATAGCAAATAATTTTTAATACAAAAATTGTAGATAATCATAAGCTCTACAATTTAAAAATATTTTTATTTATACAGAGTGTACAGAGAGTATATTAGCTAATTCCATAGATTATAAAATAAAAGAAATCTTGTTTTTCTTAGTCGATATGTCTAGAACAATACAAGTTAAGAATATATATACCGGGTATCCCAGCGTAGCGCTAAAGTCCATTATTGGTATCTGATAATGTAGATAGCAAATAATTTTTAATACAAAAATTGTAGATAATCATAAGCTCTACAATTTAAAAATATTTTTATTTATACAGAGTGTACAGGGAGTATATTAGCTAATTCCATAGATTATAAAATAAAAGAAATCTTGTTTTTCTTAGTCGATATGTCTAGAACAATACAAGTTAAGAATATATATACCGGGTATCCCAGCGTAGCGCTAAAGTCCATTATTGGTATCTAATAATGTAGATAGCAAATAATTTTTAATACAAAAATTGTAGATAATCATAAGCTCTACAATTTAAAAATATTTTTATTTATACAGAGTGTACAGGGAGTATATTAGCTAATTCCATAGATTATAAAATAAAAGAAATCTTGTTTTTCTTAGTCGATATGTCTAGAACAATACAAGTTAAGAATATATATACCGGGTATCCCAGCGTAGCGCTAAAGTCCATTATTGGTATCTAATAATGTAGATAGCAAATAATTTTTAATACAAAAATTGTTGATAATCATAAGCTCTACAATTTAAAAATATTTTTATTTATACAGAGTGTTCGACAACGAAGAACCAACACAAACTTTTGTTTCTTTAAATGGAATTCTATATTTTTTTACATTTTATGATAGCCCTTAAAGGATTGATTAAACTGACATCAACTTGTATTTGCCGATTTTCAACTGTTTCTGAGATATGGCGAAATTTCGTTAAAAATTGTGCAACATTTGAAAAGTGCGATGAAATAACGACTGATGATGAAATACTTTTCATGGGCTCAATTAGTAGAGATATCTTTTCAGTACGTGAAAGTAATTTTTATTTTGATATATTTACTTACGCATGTTCTTTAGAATTACATGCCATTCGCAAAAGTTATAAATTCTAAAAAAAAAGAAATGAAACACCCTGTATATTAATGTGCCATTGAAAAGTTCTTAAAATTTACTATTCAAAAATATCTACTTTTTTCCGCCTGTGGGCGATATGCCAAAAGTTATAGGGTGTTATATCTGAATAAACCCGATTACGACTTAGAAATATGAGTTGCCATGACTTACATTACACATAACTAAAAGTAAACGAGAAAAAATACTTCTAATATTTTTTTATTACAAGTAAGTAATTTTCATTAAAATTTTAAAACTCATGAAATGAAAAGTTTGGAAGTTCATGGATTTGCAATATTTTAAAAAACATTGCAGTCGTTATGTCTCAAAAAATGAAAAACTTCAAACTTAGATATATAACTTGCGTTGAAAAGCAAACCGTCAATAAGAGCATTTAAATTTACTTTATTAAAAGCAGCTATCTTGAAGAACATGGCCTAAGCTACTATTTTCAAGCATCACAGCTATTATAAGCTATCAACTAATAAATTAGAAAATGCGTATGTTTGGTTTCACAAGGGCGTATTTTTTATGTTATCTACCTACCCATGAAAAAAGCACATAAGGGAACAATTTTTTTTTATTTTTCTACATAACTCCCTTGAACACTAATACACTTATTCCATCTATTTTCCAGTTGCCCCGTACCCTCAGAAAAAAATTGCTTCGGTAACCCCGCAAAATATTCTTCAACAGCTTCTTTGAGTTCTTCATCAGAAGCAAAACGCTTTCCTCTGAGATGCTTTTTTAAATTCTTGAATAAGAATAAGTCTGACGGAGCTAGGTCGGGGCTATAAGGTGGATGCCTTAACTCTATAAACCCACAGTCATTGAACTTTGTTTGCCTTATAAACCCGACAATTGTTGTGCAGCAACAAGTTTTTTTGTGGATAAGAATGCGGGCGTTTTTCCTCCAGAGCAGTTTTTAAATTTTTAATTATGTTTCCGTAGGCCTCTCCATTTATGGTAGACCCTCTCGGCATATATTCAATAAGCAAAACTGTCGGTAATAAAACTCCCTAGAACATAGTATTCCCTTATCTGTGAATATAGTAACTAGTAGTTTATGGTAAATAAAGAATGTTAACACAGCCTCAAATTTGTTATTACTTTTATTAATAAGTACTGCAGTAATTAGTCTCTGCTCGTCAAAAACTCCTTCAGCATCCCAAAAAACAGTTGCCATCAGTTTTTTTCCAGAAAATTGTGTCTTGGCCTTTTTTGGTGGTGGAGAGCCCTTATGAACTCACTGCATGGATTCTTGTTTAGTAGGAGGGTCTCAGTAATATACCCAAGTCTCATCCCCGGTAATAATTCGAGTTAAAAATGTTTTGTCTCTTTCCAACTTGACCAAATTTTCTTGAGAAACTTCTTTTCTTCGCAGTTTTTGTTCAGGTGTAAGCAATCTGGGTATCCACAGTGCAGACACCTTCTTCATACCCAAATCGTCATGCAAAATTTTGAGAACACTTGTTTCGGATATACAGACTTCATTGACAATGACAGAGATCTCTACACGCCGATCTTTCAGTACCTACCAAATTTTCGACTTTTCGCACAATGTTTTCAGTTCGAGCTTCAACGGGTCGTCCGGACTTTGGGTCATCATTGATTGACTCTCGGCCCCATCGAAAGAGTTTAGAGCAATATCTTTCTTGGAAATAAGTTGATGTATCTTCCCCATATACAGCAACCATTCTTTCATGAATTGCTTTTGGACCATTGCCTTCCTTTGTCAGAAACTTTATTACGCTGCGATGTTCAACTTTAGTTTCACTCATTTTATCGAGAAATGGACCGTCTCAAATCTCTATACACAGCATAAACTAAACACAACTTAGCACATGTACTTCTAACAGTGACAGCAATTTTTCAATAGTTTGTTTGACATCGTCACTCTTTTGTTTCATGGCTAAGTAGATAACATAAAAATACGCTAGTATGTTCTTATTATTTACTAATAAAATATGGAAACAACTACGTTTACAAAAATTTATAATGAATGTTTGAAATTCTGCTCTTCTACTTCTACACTTTTGAAGTCATGTTTCATATAACCTATAGACATTTGCCATTAGTTCTCGATTAATAGCAGAAAATACTTCTCGAATTCTTTCTTGCATATTCTCTCTTGTGGTTGGAATAATTCTATATACTCGCTCCTTAACATAACCCCAAAGGATATAATCCATTGGAGTTAAATCTGGCGATCTAGGTGGCCACGATAATGGAGCACCACGGCCAATCTTATTTTCCCTGAATGTTTTATTTAAAAAGTTTCGAACGCTTCTTGCGTAATGTCCTGTAGCCCCATCGTGTTGAAAGTACATTACGCGGCGCCTATACAAATTTATATTTTCTAATAAGACAGGCAGATAGTTCTCAAGAAATTGTAGATACCTCTCTCCTGTTAGTGTACCAGCAAAAAAAGAAGGTCCGATAACTTGATGGTTAAGGATGCCGCCCCATACAATTAACGACCATTTATGTTGATGATCAACGTTTTTCAACCAGTGCGGATTCTCAGTGGCGTAGTAATGCATATTGTGTCTATTTACTAGACCATTACTTTTAAAAGTAGCTTCTTCACAAAACAAAATCAGAGTTACCACATTGTGGTTTTGATTTATTTTGTGCAACATCGACTTACAGAAGTCAACCCTACTAATAAAATCTTTCCTCCAAAACATAGACAATATCTATTTATATCTACATCAAATTTTAAATATTTCATTTTGCACACAACGTACATTTATGTACTTATAATGACGACGTCTCTTTAAACTGAAGCTATAAATCTAAGTTTGATGTTTAAACAATTTTTGACACACAGCGACTGCGATATTTTTTATACTATTGCTAATTCATTAAATTTCCAAACTTTTCATGAGCTTTAAAGTTTTAATAAAAATTACTTATTTTAAAAAGAAAATATTAGAAGTAACTTTTTTCGATTAATTTTAGTTATACTAGCAGTGCAAGTCATCGCAACTCATATTTTTAAGTCGTAATCGGGTTTATTCAGATATAACGCCCTATAACTTTTGCAATATCGCCCACAGGCGTAAGAAAGTAGACACTTTTAAATAGTAAATTTTAAGTATTTTTCAATGGCATATTAATATACAGGGTGTTCCAGTTAATTTTTTTCAGAATTTTTAACTTTTGCGAATAGCATGTAATTCTAAAGAACATGCATAAATATGTCAAATTCACAAATTCACGTACTGAAAAAGTACCTCTACTAATTGAGCCCATGAAAGGTATTTCATCGTCAGTCGTTATTTCATAGCAACTTTTCAAATGTTGCACAATTTTTAACGAAAAATCGCCATATCTCAGAAACAGTTGTAAATCGACAAATACAAGTCCATGTCAGTTTAATCAATCCTTTAAGGGCTATCATAAAATGTAAAAACATTCATAGCATTCTATTTAAAAAAACATAAGTTTGTGTTGGTTCGTCGTTGTCGAACACTCTGTATAAATGAAAATATTTTTAAATTGTACAGCTTATGATTATCTACAATTTTTGTATTAAAAATTATTCGCTATCTACATTATTTGGTACCAATAATGGACTTTACCGGTGCGCTGGGACACCCGGTATAATAAAACACAATTGTTTAGTTTCAAAAAATTATAATGTTCACACAAACGTAGTTTAAAAAAATTATTTCTCCTGATCACCATTACTGGCTAATTTTAAATTAATAATCGAGGAAGGAGTTACATGTTGAAACTCCATTATATTATATATATAATAATTTCTTATTAAAAACCGTTAGATCTGTCTGCGAAACTGTCGAGTGGACATTTTCTATTTCTATACCGTAGCCCGAATTGCCGAATTTATAAAAGCTGACCCTTATCGGATTGTTTTCAAACAATTTTTCGCTAACGAGCATTTTCAAGCCACTGACAGCTATAAGCTAGTTTACAAGGCCACGATACTTCTTGCATACATCAGCATGGGATATCTAGAAATCTCGAAATCTGTATGTTACATACTTCAAGAAACGTCGAAGTTGTAGTAGGTATACTGCAAAACATCATGTATATTTCAGGGATATAGGTGTATTAATTTGTAATTTTCGTATGAGTAAATGAACATATAAGGCGGTTCAACATACTTTTTCTTTACTTTTAAATACATACTTTTTATATGACAATATAATAACAAGCAAAATTTTATACTATAAATAATCGTAGTATATGAATACCATAAGTAAAGATTTAAATTCATTTTATTGCACTATCGACAGTCGCTTACGAACAAAATTAACTAAATATAATGGAATAAAATATATGTATGTATTAGCGTTGATTGAAGGAATACTTAAAGATGCGCAACTACATAGCACTGAGCGTAGCCAAAAATGGGTCCGAGATCTATAGCGATGCATCAGTGGTTTGGGTCCGAGATTCGAAACAGCGCGAGACAGCGATGACGTTTCTTGGCAAGGGGTTTGCGGGACGACTTAACGGAAAGTCACGCAATTTTACTATAGCGTTGCGCATCTTTATTCTTTATATATTGCTTGAATCAACGGTATTAGTGTATTCAAAAGACAATAATAACAGGATATACATACATATTAAGCAAAAAAGAACGAATAATAAGTATATATACACATAAAGCAATAGGTACTACAGAATATAAAACATAAATGGGTACATTATACCTATATGACAGGCGAACAATTCGCATATAAACAACAACAAATTATCATATTAAATCCTCATATCGAGATATGCAATTACACCTGACAGAAAATGTAATTAATTATATATAAAATAAAAATGGGCTGGGTGAACTTTTCTTGTGTAATTAAGTAATTATAATCCAGGTATGTAAGACACAGAGCTGGCAATAAATTGATTTTGGGAAGAAGTGAATAATCGAGCTTTATAAAAAGATAATATGTCACATAAAAACAATTCTAATCCGTTAAGGGTAATGTTGTTACCATATGTGTTTACTAAAATCAAGCCTATATAAAAATTCACTTATGTTTTTAGTATCCATCCCCGTGAAGCAGTTGTAAGTTCATATATTGCATATATGATTCCTATAATATTTATTCTTTACCTTACAAAATTCAGTTGCTACTTTCTGAGAAAATGATATCTGAAAATATTCTTAATCTACTTCTTTCGCCTAAAAAACATGCGAGTCTGTACCTACTACTGTGCGACGGCTTGTAGCAGTTGATTATTATATAATATATACATACATATTTATAAGTTAAACTGCGATATCATTGAACCCCCTAATATATTCAATTTCTATATAAAATACATTCATAGATTTTTTTAATGGCAGACCTAACAGAATAAAAGAGAAACTGTTGAAAAGGCACCAACAAGAAATTCAGAACTGGTAGTAGTAAAAATATCATTTAGCCTTGATATTTTACTTAAGCTAATTTAGCATCACTGAAAAGATAAGTGTGAATTGAGATTGCCGCTTTCCCCTCTGGTTTCGATTCAATAAAATGGGTATTGGTAGAAACAAAAACCATGTCCCTCCAAATAATAAAACTATTAAAATTACCAAAATGAAACAATTATTGAATGCCTTAGCATCGTGCAAAAATGGCAAATTGGAATAACGGTCATAGTGATTGTATGTCCTCCATTGTCAGTGACTTCGAAATTTATTGTAAAGTCTGTAAAATATTGTTACAGAATCCCAAAAATCGCACGTACAAAGTCACTTAGCATCGCTAAAACATACACAGAAATTGGACCCGTTGGAAGCTAACAATTTTTACGAAAAACTCTGTGAAACTTTAATGGCGGCTAATATCCCAAAAATAAACTAGATAATCACACTTTCAAAACATTTCTTCAAAAATATACTGGTCGAAATGTTCCTGATCAGTACCTATAGATAGGTACATCTTTGTCACTGCCTCCCTCGCCAGATGGGGAACATGGTTGGAGGCTACTAGTTTTTATACAGAGAATTTAGATAGTTTACAAAATGTCGTTATATGTTTAAATGGCGATGCTCGAAGTATTTCTGAATGCAGGGAACTAGCACAAATCCTAAATTTAAAAAATCAGTTGTTATTCCTTCAGGAACACTTTGGAAATTTGCCTAAACTAATCACATACTTTGAAATTCAAAATCTCAAATTAAAAGATTCATTAACCACTTTAGATGTGGCTATTAATAATTTCAAAAGTACTCCAAGTGCAGGGCCTCTAGCACATTTTGATAAAAATTCAAGTGACTAAGTGACCAATTCTTTTTAAATAAATGACTTTTAAGTGACTACAACTGTCCTGTAAATGACACAAAAGTGATAATCTTCATTGAAATATACAGGTGGTCCCGATATAACCGGCCAAAAAATTTACCTTTTTAATCCCGATTAACTCATCATTAGCGTACAGCAAATTTTGAATAAATTTTCGATTATTATTTTTATCTCAATAACGAAGAGACTTTTATTAGAAACTTTTTTTGAATATGCATGCGTTCTACTCATCGTCACCTATTACCGATTGCTTTTTGGCAGGTTACAATATGGGGACCACCCTATATAACTGATTTAGATAACATGAGCACTTACTATCAATTTTTTATTAAAAATAAATAAATTTGTATTATACAAACGGATAACAGTGTTATATATTATTTCTAGCCTTCACAAAAAAAACTATTTTAACTTTGGTTTCTTTATAAAGGAGGTGATTAAAGTATTCTTTCTCTTCTCCACCTTATTTTGTAGTGCATCAACTGCGTTGCTCTTCTCTATGTGTTGCTTTTTCACATTTTCGTAACTACTCAACAACTCCTGAGCAATTTTAACCTCTTCTAAATTGCCTTTGGAAATCGACTCTTTCAATTTCTTTTTTGCCGAATCGAATAAAATATCTGCAGTTTTCTTGGCCAGTTCTTTATTCTTTTTGTTTTCTTGAATTTTTTCCTCGAGGGTTTCAATGAACTTTTTTTCACCTATTATTTCTTCAAGTTTTAGTTTCTCTGCTTCTCTACTTTGTTTCTCTTGTTCTTGTAGTTGCTTACTTTTTTCCCGTTCAACTCTTTGTGTTTCTAAATTTGCCATATAACTCTTGTATGCAGTTCTCGTCATTGAAAGTATTTTTTTGGTAATTGGAATGTTATACGGCTTTTTATATTTTTGAAGAATATTCACACAATTTAATTTTGCATTAAGAGTTCTTAAATTCATAGCTGTCTTATCTTCTGTCAGTATCCGTTTTGATCTAGAAAACCCCCGTTCTACATCGGCACTGCCATGAGATAATGACAGACAAGCTTTAATTAGTATTGCAACTTGCGGATATTTTAATTCTGAGGAAGTAGTGTATCTCACATTAAAAATTTGATCCCAAAATGATTGTACATCTTCAACTTTCACGTTATCAGCATTACTGTCACCTTCAACTGTGTAATTCTGAATAAATTCTTCTGTTTTTAATATGTTCCATTCATCCCCCAACTCATCGAGATTTATATTAGTTAAGGGCAACTTTTCGGCCAAATACTTTATGTGCCTCGTTTGGGACGTTTTCACATTTTTAGGAGCTAATTCTGCACAGTAGGGTAAAAATGATCCAATGGACAAAGAGGATTTCTTGATTAAATGTTTTGAGCTTTCAATATAAAATGATTGTGCAATTTTTGAAAAAAGTAACCTATCTTTTTCTGAAAAATGGTTTCCCTTTAAAAACTGAATAGATTTGGCTCCTAAATCAATGTCTTGTAAAGGCAACAAGTTTTCTTTTGCAAAAATTCTATCAGCGTTATTCCAATCTGAAGTTTTTTTACATATTTTAGAGAGAATCTTTACTAATAAATCTTTTAATGACTCATAAAGAATATGAATCAGGGGTTTGTCACTTTGAAAACGTCTTGTGAACGTCATAAACAATTCCGCATTGGAAATTAAAAAAAACAATTTGGCCTTAAGTAATTTATCTCCCAGTGCAGTGCAAATATTTTTATACTTTTGAGCCTGTAACAATTGTTTCCTGTTGGATGGAACGAATTCTACAAAGTATTTCTTTATGGCATCCCATTGTTCAATAATTCGTTTGGCAGCATCACCTAAAGTGAGCCAACGAGTAGCAGCGTGCTTAATGAATTTATGGAGTGGTAAATTCAGTTTCACCTGTATTTGTTTAAAATCTTCTTCTCTTTGAGGCCAGCCTTTGAAAAAGTAGAATACGTTAATAATAAAATCATTAACATCGTCGCCACAAAATTCTGATATTCCTTTCTGAAACGCATTATGTACAATGTGTATGTCACAAGTGCCAATGTTAAGGAGACCCTGGCTACGCAAGCCCTTTATTTCTTCGTTTAATATATTATATACTGATTTGTTGACATTAGGCCCATCAGAAGCCAGCATAAGTAATTTTTGTTGACAAAGTCCGGCATTATCCATGGATTGTTTTATATAATCAGATAAAACCTTTGCTGTTGCAGTTCCCAAAAAAAAGGTTTCCATTGTGAAATACATTAATTGTTTTTCCACATACAGTGCAAAATACATTGTGGATATTTTCCCTCCGCAACCAAATTCCATATTGGTATCCTTGTTGGTCAGTTTGTTTAAACCAATTATCTTTAACTTTACAGTTTTTACCCATTATTATTGTTGCCAGCCAATTATATTTACGAATTAAGCTGCGGATTATAAGTATTACACTAAGGAAAGCCAAAAGTTAGGTTAAGCATTTTACTTGATCAATGTAACGAAGAATTAACACAATTATGAGGCAAAACCGCAGTTTTGGGCCTCAAGTTATATTGAGGTTAGGTTGTGATTATATTTAGTTGCACTCAATAATTGCACTATTCCATGCCACACGTCCTATGACTCCTGTGAGATACTAGACACAATAGACACTACACTGGCGCGTGGCGGCTGGCGACACGACGCGACACTGCAACCAGATTCCAACTGCACTGGCGCGGCACGTGGTGCATAACGCCACAGTATTCAAACAGCGTCCGCCGCGCGAAATTTAAATTTCACGGGAAGTATAGTTATATGTAGAAATAAATAGGAATCTGGTAGAATTATCTGCAAACGTTCCGACGGATTGGAAAATGTTGTAAAAAAGTGACTAAAAGTGACGTATTCAATGAAATAGTGACTTTTAGGGACCAGATTTTTATAAAGTGACTTTAAGTGATTTAAGTGACCTTGCAAGAAGCCCTGCAAGTGTCAATTTGGATGTGACCTTCGGCACAAAATTAGAAGCCAGCTTTTAATAAAAATCTAGATTTAATAAAGTTACGGCAACTGTGTATGGAAACAAACACACAAAATCTAACTGCTAAATACGCCGAAATAAAAGAATACTTCCAGTATGAACCTATAATCAGTTGCGATATAGAATGGCCGTTTTCTATCTACATGGATATACTTCATTCAAAAAAAAGAAATCTTACAGAAGAGAACCTTGAGTAAGTATTGCTAGTAAATATTAATACTTTGTATTTCATAGATTACCACCCACTTGTTATCCAATTATATAAATAATATTAAAACCTCTTAAAAAACACAACATTTCAATAGTGCGCCCATGGGCGATGAGTTATCGGCCTCTCGTGTCCGGTCTATAGTAATTATGCACTACATTTTTCTTTTCAACAACATTTTTGGTGATTTGTAATATTCTATAGATAATAGTTAATTGCAGCTATCGAAGGCCTCTATCGAGAGTTATTATTGATACATACTAGTTACTATAAATAATGAAATAGAATTAATAACATGTAATTTTAAAAGTTGATTGATAATATTTTAGATCATTCGATAAATCTCTTAAACTGCACTTAAAAACAAATTTAATAGAAAATAGTGCTGATTATTCGTTATTATAGTTTAAGATTTTATTTTATCTGATATATATATATTAAGTTTGAAGACATTTTTATTTTATTTTCGAAAATTGTTTCTTAATGCATTTTGTACTACATTCTGTACTTGAATGATTTATAAAAGAAAACAAAAACTGCTGGCTCCTCATTTGTATTTATAATATCAACAACATGAAGGCCGATATAAGTGCTTCTACTCATAAGCAACCCGAATACATTATTTTTTTTAGATAGGTCAAGAACAACACTCGCCGCGTGTAGATACGAACTATATATTATATAACATTAAAATTCGTAGCCAAGTACACGAAAAATATAATTAATCTGTCATTATGCCGTAGATGCTATATTGGTTAGAAACTATAAATTAATAACAAAAAGTGAGGTGTGGCCACCACACGACTTTCTTATACGTATGAGCGTTTCAAATTATAGAATTTTAAGAATTTCTTTTACAAAAATTATTCAAAATCCTATTCTAAGTACTTCTATTCTCTTAATAAATCTCTATAGAATGCATACTTTGCAAGATATTATCAAAAAAGTGCTACTCGCTAAGAGTAAAAGTGCTACTTCCGGTCCGAATTTTGAAATTTCATATATACAAAAAAAATTGCAAATCCAGTTTTAAATACTTTTATACTCTTGATAAATATATATAGAATGCATAACTTACGACATATTTGCAAAAAATCGCTATTCGATAAGAGTAAAAGTGGCACTTCCGGTCAGAATTTTGAATTTTTCTTTATACAAAAGATATTGAAAATTATGTTTTAAATACTTTTATACCCGTAACGTACTTGTCTAAAAAGCATGACTTGCGAAATATTCGCAAAAAACTGATTTTCGATAGGAGTAAAAGACCTACTTCCGGTAGGAATTTCGAAAAACGTTTTAAATAAAATTCTTCTCAATTTTAATTTTAATTATATATGAATTCTTTATAAATTTGTTTAAATTTAGTAGTTGACAAAATATTGGCAAAATTCGATTTTTTTGCTGAAGTAAACTACTACTTCCGGTCTGTCGATTTTACTGACAATCTAATCAGATCTCAAGAGGGGATTATACCCGTAAATACAAAATTTGGAATTGATACCTATAGCGGTTTGACCGCTATCGTGGTCACACACACACACACACACACACACACACACACACACACACACACACACACACACACACACACACACACACACACACAGGCAGACACACACACAGACATTTTTTAAAAACCACTTTTTCGGTATCAGGGGACTTCAAAACGTGGACATCTGCAAAAATCTCGAGGTCGAAAATTTTCATCATCACAATACTTCCTTATACTACGTATAAGAAAGTAAAAGACATACAAAAGGCTTTTTAAAAAACGTATTCATGTTTTTTAAAGAAATAAATCTAAACAAGAAAACGGTATTAAAAAGTCAGCAGAGAAAGTAAAAAGAGTATTCTCTTCTATAAACTTAATAAAAACCATGCAACGGAACAAATTAAACTCATAATCTATAATAAGATTGTTACAAACTAAGCAATATATAGGAAATAATAGTTGCTACAATTTTCCTGTTGATAAAAAATTATTGACTCATATAAACAAACAAAATTTGTATACTTCATCAAGCGAAAATTAGTTTATTTGGAGTTGATTAATTTTTTCAATTCGTATTTTATTTTTGTATCTGTTTTTTAATAAAAACTATTTTTTCTGTAACAATGTTTGCCTCTATATTTGCAACCTACCGATTTTTCCCGACATCTACCGATTTTTTACTGTCGTTTTTACCGACTTTTGGATTTCTAGGATATCAAACATCGATGTTTTTAAAGGTCCATAATTTTTTTTTATAGATTTATTTTTTGGCAGTTTAACAAAAACTTTATTATAACTTAATTAATTTACGTCCTTAACAAAATGATATAAAAGATATCATTATTCAAAAAAATTAATAAAAGAAATATATACATTTTTAGTATGCATGCATCATAAACCAATCAAAACACACCCATAAGCGTGCATAATCGGGCCTTTATCGCACGGCGTGCGTATAAAGGTTGCTTGGTAACAGCCAATCCCAAGCGTTTAATAGTCCATTGAAATGTCAGGAAATGTCAAATGACATATAGGTACATGTCACTCGATAATATGTATTGGAATTATTGATTTGGTTTATTTGGTTTGTACCGCATTTAATATCGTATAACACATTATTATTTTATTGTAAACTATCAAATTAATCAACAATTATGGTCAATTTTATTTCAAAACATGTAACATGAACGGAAAAATTATTTTAAATGAATATTAAACGTACAATTTTGATTATTCGTTATTGTTAAGTGACTTGCAGCATTGCTTATTTGTGTATTTTCAACGTTCATATTAGTGTTAACAAATGTGTCAGATCCAATATTGCCTCCTTTCTGAACAGCTCCAGCAATTAATTTTGAAACGCCTAATTTGTTTGTGATAGACTCTTCAATATACCCACTCGCTGTCGATGAGGATTTCCAACCCACTTGGCGTTTCAACTCATCGACATTCATCCCTCCATTAGCCATAATCGTGGCAGATGTTCGTCTGAAGGCATGACCTGTGTATTTATGAGCGTTTATGAAATTTAGATAACGTGCTATAATGGAAGGGCACTTTCCAAAGGTATTAATCCCAACAACTTGTTTTATACATAGTCCTTGAGAATATTTTAAGAAAACTCGATCTGTACTGATATGCTTTGGACGTAGTGCAAGATATTTATTAAATATCTCGGCATACTTTATGTTGGAATTATCTACTACAGCAAACATCCGGCCTTTTTCTGTTTTTGACGGACGAATACAAATTATCAGGGCAGATCCTTCTTTTCTTATATCACTCATAACCAGATTACACATTTCGCTTCTTCTGCAACTACTAAACACTCCACAAATTGCTACAACTTTTAAAAATAAAATATAATATCTGGAGCCTGACTAAAAAACTTCTTGACCTTTGCCCACTCCTTTCATAAAGGCATGGAGTTTGTGATAAGATGCTAAATCGATTCTGTTTTTAACCCTTAGCATAGCTTGCAGTTTGGAATGAATGCACCAAAGTGACGAAGCTTTATAAATTCTGGACATTTCCAATATACCGGGTGTCCACACGAAAACTTTATATTGAATTATTTCTGGTGTTTTTGAAGACAAAAACTTGAAATTTTGGGTGGTTGTTCAGGATATAGGGGGACAATGAATAGTGCATTTCATACCGCCCCATCGGGTCACCCGCCGCCGCCGGCCACCCCCACTCCAATATTTTAAATGACACCCTGTATTTTTTTTTGGTGGTTTTGAAAGAACACAATTTTCTTGATATTCCTATGTGAAAAAACTAGTAACACACATTATGACATTTATGAGATATTTAAATTTAAAAGTTTCAGATATCAGAAATTATTAACTCCGAAAAATCATAAGTTAGTCATGGAAATAGTTTGCTTTAAATTAGAATTGTCAAAATTGTGACTTTTGTGTTTCATTAATATTAATACTTGTAAAATTGTTCTTAAAGTTTCGGCTTTTTCGCTGAAATGGTTTATACTCTTGAAGAGAGAACTGAAATAGTGATTTTGTATGGGATTGCAAACAAAAATTATTCCCAAGCGGCGACGTTATTCAATGAAAACCATCCAAACAGAAACATATCTGTTGCTTATGTCAGAACGCTAATAGAAAAATTTTTGCAAACTGGATCTGTAAATAATAAAAAACGGAATACGAATAATTGTGGTGTACTAAATGAAGCTATGCAACTAGCAGTTCTTGGTCATATTAATTTAGACCCAGAGCTTTCGTTGAGAAAATTATCCGAAGTTTCGGGAATGCCAAAATCAACCTGCCATAAGATATTAAAATTAAACAAAATGCACCCTTATAAAATTCAACTTCATCAAGAGTTGGGTGACGGTGATTTCGACAGAAGAGTCGAATTTTGTGAAATAATGACAGATATGATTCGGTAAAATGGAAATGTTTTGCGAAGTATTTGCTTTAGTGATGAAAGTTGCTTTTACTTAAATGGTCTTGTGAATAGACACAACTGTCGATATTGGAGCGACGTAAAACCCCATTTTTTCCGAGAAGGCAACACACAATATCCCCAAAAAATTAATGTATGGGCTGGAATTCTTAATAACCAAGTAATTGGCCCGATATTCTTCCAGGAAAATTTAAATGGACCTAAGTACTTACAATTTTTGGAAGAGCTAATACATCCTCTTATCATACAGTGTCTAGAAGAAAACTTGAATGAAATAGAGGAGGAGCAATTATATTTTCAACAAGATGGAGCTGGGCCACATTACTGTTTAGACGTTAGGAATTATTTGGATAATATTTTCCCAGGACATTGGATTGGACGTAGGGGCTCTATTGAATGGCCAGCTCGCTCCCCCGATTTAACTCCCCTAGATTTCTTTTTGTGGGGACATTTGAAGTCTGTTGTTTATAAGACACCGCCACAATCAATAGCTGATTTACGTAATAGAATAACAGAGGAATGTCGAAATTTAACGCCACAAGTGTTCGAAAATGTTAGAAATGCTTTTGAAAATAGACTTTATTTATGTTTAAATGTAAACGGTGAACAATTTGAGCATTTAATTTAACTAAAATGTTGTGAATAAATCTTGTTTTAAGTATTTCCATGACTAACTTATGATTTTTCGGAGTTAATAATTTCTGATATCTGAAACTTTTAAGTTTAAATATCTCATAAATGTCATAATGTGTGTTACTGGTTTTTTCACATAGGAATATCAAGAAAATTGTGTTCTTTCAAAACCACCAAAAAAAAATACAGGGTGTCATTTAAAATATTGGAGTGGGGGTGGCCGGCGGCGGCGGGTGACCCGATGGGGCGGTATGAAATACACTATTCATTGTCCCCCTATATCCTGAACAACCACCCAAAATTTCAAGTTTTTGTCTTCAAAAACACCAGAAATAATTCAATATAAAGTTTTCGTGTGGACACCCGGTATACGCTAACATTACTGATTCATCAATATGTTCAGTCTGTTTCTGCTCCATCCATAATAATAATTTTTCGTACTCTTTATAATATAAATGCTTGGACTTTGCAGGTATTAAACTTAATTCAGCTTCAGCAGCTAGTTTTTGAATTTCTGTCGACATTATTAATACAACAATGATGTTTAATAATTAAGTGAAATGTCAATAAATGACATAATATAGAGACACATGTCACTCGATAAAATGTATTGAAATTATTGATTTGATTTCTTCTAATTAAAATTATTGTTGCATTTATACTAAAAAATATCGTATGACACAGTGCATAATTAGCTTTTAAAGCACTCGTAACGTTAAAGCCACTCCGCTTCGCGTCGTGGCTTTAAACTCGTTACTCGTGCTTTAAAAGCTTGATTATGCACTATACTCCATTCAGTCTAAGAATAAAGTAGATGGCGCTACAATTTGAGCACAGTTTACACACGATGAACTTTGTATTTTGAAAACAAGTAAAACATATGTTTACTGTCAGATGGATAGCAGGGATATACATATCTGATATCATTATATTTTGACATTTACGTACATTTTTGTACAAGTTGGTAAGTCATTCCTCAAGAAAAAGGAATGCACATGTCGTCTAATTGTACTTTTTTGTGCTTCATCCAATTTATTGTAAGTATGACGATAATTTCTTTTTCTTGGAGGAGAAATTGGAACTCCATATAATTCCATTTCTTTAATAATGCAGTACATTGTATTCCTATTAATACCCACTTCCTCTGCTGTTTGATTGACTGCAGCTGTTTTAGACATATTGTCTTTATGCTTAATGTATTGTCCAGATCTTATGTGTTTCCCTTTACGATTTTTTGAAGGACCTGGTAAAATGCTTCCGCCGTACTATAGAATATTAGCGATTACGAAATAACGAAATTGATAAAATACCTTAACAAATGAATATTTCACTTGCGAGTTCTAAGAAGAACTATTTTTTAAGAATATTAACAACAAATAACTATGTAAAATACGGAAATCGACAAAATCTTTGAACAAAACTGTCAGTAAACAAATTTTTGACAGAACGAGCTAAATGCGATTATTTTGCCGGTGTAAATGCACACTCGATTTCAACCAATCACAAACGTTATTTTAAGCCCTATCTTTCCCAATGCTTTATTCTTAGACTGAATGGAGTATATACTCCATTCAGTCTAAGAATAAAGTAGATGGCGCTACAATATGAGCACAGTTTACACACGATGAACTTTGTATTTTGAAAACAAGTAAAACATATGTTTACTGTCAGATGGATAGCAGGGATATACATATCTGATATCATTATATTTTGACATTTACGTACATTTTTATACAAGTTGGTAACTCATTCCTCAAGAAAAAGGAATGCACATGTCGTCTAATTGTACTTTTTTGTGCTTCATCCAATTTATTGTAAGTATGACGATAATTTCTTTTTCTTGGAGGAGAAATTGGAACTCCATATAATTCCATTTCTTTAATAATGCAGTACATTGTATTCCTATTAATACCCACTTCCTCTGCTGTTTGATTGACTGCAGCTGTTTTAGACATATTGTTTTTATCCTTAATGTACACATTATAAGCCATTTGCCTTTGTCCAGATCTTATGTGTTTCCCTTTACGATTTTTTGAAGGACCTGGTAAAACTGCTTCCGCCATACTATAGAATATTAGCGATTACGAAAAGAAAGTTAACGAAATTGATAAAATACCTTAACAAATGAATATTTCACTTGCGAGTTCTAAGAAGAACTATTTTTTAAGAATATTAACAACAAATAACTATGTAAAATACGGAAATCGACAAAATCTTTGAACAAAACTGTCAGTAAACAAATTTTTGACAGAACGAGCTAAATGCGATTATTTTGCCGGTGTAAATGCACACTCGATTTCAACCAATCACAAACGTTTATTTTAAGCCCTATCTTTCCCAATGCTTTATTCTTAGACTGAATGGAGTATAGTGTCATAATATACTATTATAATATGTAGTTAACGTTAGAAACTACTCAAAAAAAAAACTATGTTACTCTGATTTTTAAGTAGAACGTTTTAAATATTTGAATATCGGTGGTGCTATATGTAATTGTGTTTAAAATTCAGACTGATTTATACAATAAATTATTTCAAATTATCAACAAAAAGGACGAAATAAATAACTGTACGTCCCCAGAGATTCGCAAAGTAGCAGAAGACAATTTACAAAATCTTTCGTCCACAAACTCTCTACATATTTATCAAAACAAACTTTTGTAACAGTTGTACCACGCGATCATTTAAATTCTAAATTATAGCGGGCGGGATTTTTTTTATTAGGCTGTCCAGAATGTCAATTATTGATTAATTAACATTTAGAAACGTCACTTTGACAATTCAAATTGTAAATTAGTACTTATATACCAACTTAATTTAAATTTCACAGCCTGCTCTAATTTAGAATTTAAATGATCGCGCGGTACTATTCAACATGGTAAGTAAATGTCAATAGTAGCATCCGAAAACTTATCATCCAACTCTGCTTAACAATTTATATTGCTAATTAGTACCTAAGTGAAATGTTAGCATGTGTGCTTTTTATTCTTTGTACAATTTTATTGCACATTTTTGTTACTTTAAAGGCTTATATTTTGACATTTAAATACGATTTGGTTCCATTTTTTTTGTTACCAACTTCAAAAAAATAAAATTAGCGTGCGATAAAGTAATACTTTATGCAACCAAAACGGGTGTCGTAAAGTGAACTTTATAGCACCGGAATAGAAAAACAATGGTTGCATTCAGCAGAAGCACATGCTCCGCTCCATCGGTAGCGTACGCTACATCGACAACTGTTGAGTGAAATTTAAAATTTAATGTTATGTTGTTGGATGTGCTACTTGCTAACACACTTGACAGAAGTCAGCTGATCAGTTCTTGTTTATTTGAAAAATGAGAAAAGTCAAATGAAATTGGAAATAAGTAGTTTCTGAACCGAAATTAAGAAATCCGAAAATAATAATTACTGGCGTTGAAGAAGATGTTATTGATCAAAACAATGAAAAAGTGTACGCAACTATTATACAAAATGATTATCATATGTAGACAAGGATTTCTCAGCTAAAATTAAAATAGAAAAAAAAATACTCAGACAAGAAAAAGAATTATAGTAAAATAAAAAATTGGTTTACTAATATAGTTCAATGGAAGAACTATGGAAATATTACATTAGTTGTTCAACCAGAGATGTATTCCAGCATCATAGACAGGGCACAAATGAATGAAGGTGTTATGTTTGTTAGTGTTAGTGCTATTATGTACAAGTTGGTACTTCTATGTAGGGAATATGTGTTGCAGAGGTTGCACATAGAATAAGTAGTAGTTTGTAACGGGAGTAATCACGTAACACAATACCGATGTAATGTAACTCTTTTTGTACCGATCTGTTTTGCTGTAATATACATTAAAAGAACCCGACTGTGTTTTATTATAACGAGTAAATACACAACATATTGGCGACGAGTAAATTGATGAGAACAGTGAAATAATATCGGTTGTATAGGCGTCAGTGAGAAGTTGGTGGTATAGCGTCTAACCGCAATCTCATAGTGAAAAGAAAAAAAAAAGAGGGCAAATGGCGTTGATTGGAAATATAGAACCATTTAAAGGAAAAGCAGAAGAGTTTGAAAGTTACTTGGAAAGAGTCGAGCATCTCTTTACTGTAAACAAAGTGACTGAGGATATGAAAGTATCGATGTTTGTGACATTGGCGGGAACATGCGTCTACCAAACCTTAAAGAACTTGGTGGCACCAAAGAAAATAACTGAGTTAACGTATATCGAAGTTACAGACACACTGTCTAAACATTATTCGCCTCCGGTATCAGAAATCTACGAAAGATTTGTATTTAATAAATGTAATCAAGGGCCTGAGCAGGGTGTAACAGAATACATAGTGGAACTGCGTAAATTGGCAACTTTGTGTAAGTTTGGATCTTTCTTAGATGATGCATTAAGAGATCGGTTTGTGTGTGGCTTGAAATCTGAAGGGATTCAAAAGCGGTTGCTCTCACAAGTGAAACTAACATTCTCTGAAGCATGTCAATCAGCTTTAGCAGCGGAGTTGGCTGAAAAGCAAGTGAAAACGCTAGCAAATACTAGCAGTGGTAGTGTGAATTATGTCAATCAGCCACGGTGGAAAACAAAAGTGCCCAAACAGGACCAAAAACAGCAGATTGGAAGAAATAAACATCAACACAATAGTAGTGAATGTACCAAATGTGGAAGGAGTCATCCAAGGGAAAAGTGTCCTGCATTGCAATGGAGATGTTATGCATGTTCACAGTTTGGTCATGTAAAGCGGTTGTGTCCAGCCAAGAAGTCAGCTATGGTAGGAGCAGTTGAACAAGAGGCAGTGCCAGCGAGGGATGAGGTAGAAGTCAATAGTGAGTTACTTGGGTTGAACAATATCGGTAGTGCTATGATATCACCACATCAAGTTGAGTTAAAGGTAAACAATAAAATGTTATGTTTTGAAATTGACACAGGGGCATGTAAAACAGTTATGTCAGTTAATATGTTTAAAGAGACCTTCAGCAACTCGATATCTTTACAGCCTGTAAATTATAAATTAAATGTTGTTTCGGGCCAGGATATCAAGTCTGTAGGTGAATGTTTAGCTAATGTATGCTATGGTGGTAACTCTTATAAGTTGGTATTAACTGTGATCGAATCAGATAAAAGTTTTGTACCCTTACTAGGTAGAAACTGGTTGAGTATTCTATTTCCAGAATGGCAAAGGAGTTTTTGTTTAAATAATCAGTCTGTGACAGGAAATTGTGATGAGACAGTTAATGATATAGTAAGCGAATTTAAAAATAGGTATCAAAATGTTTTTGATTCAAATTTATGTAGTTATATTAGTAAATTCGAGGTTAAATTTAGCGTTAAAGATAACGTTGTGCCTGTTGTTAAGAAAGCATACTCTATGCCTTATGCTTTGAAACCAAGAGTGGAGAAGAAGTTAGAGCAGTTGGTAAAAGCAGGAATTTTGAAACCGGTTGCACATTGTGAGTGGGCTTCACCCATTGTGGTTGTACCAAAAAAGAATGGGGATGTAAGAATTTGCACCGATTTTCGAGTTACTGTTAACCGGGTGTTAAATATTGATCAGTATCCATTGCCAGCACCAGATGATATTTTTGCTAGTTTGGCAGGTGGCAGGTATTTTACTGTGTTAGATTTAACGGGAGCGTATCAGCAATTAAGAGTACATCCTGAGTTTCAGAAGTACCTTACTATCAATACACATATAGGGTTGTTTCAGTATACTAGGCTAACGTACGGGGTCGCGTCCGCGCCAGCTATTTTTCAAGCAGTGATGGATCGGATTCTGTGTGGAATACCGAACGTAAATTGTTATTTGGACGACATCCTTATAGCAGGAAGCGATAGGGAACAAGCTAGAGACACGGTAAATATGGTGTTGAAACGGTTGAGTTTTTATAACGTAAAGGTCAATCTGGACAAATGTATTTTCTTTAAAAATAAGGTTGAATATTTGGGTCATGTGATTGATGAACAGGGTATACATCCAACTGACGAAAAAGTAAAAGCAATTAGGAATGCACCGGAATCACAAAACATTACACAATTGCGTGCGTATCTAGGGTTATTGAATTATTACAGTAAATTCATACCCATGTTATCATCACATTTAAAACCACTATATACATTATTAGAGGTGTCTAGTGAGTTTGTTTTTAATAAACAATGTCAGGAAGCATTTAAATTAAGTAAAAAGTTAATAGAGGAAAATCAAGTGTTGATACACTATGATCCTTGTAAACAAATTGTAGTATCGTGTGACGCAAGTTCATATGGGGTAGGTGGAGTCTTGAGTCATCGGGTAGATGGTGTTGACAGACCCGTTGTCTACGCTTCTGGTACATTAACAAAAGCTGAAAGAAATTATTCACAGTTAGAACGTGAGGCACTCGCGATTATTTTTAGTATTAAACGGTTCCACAAATATCTATATGGGCGGTCATTTATTTTAATATCGGATCATGAACCTTTGAAGGTATTATTTAGTCCGGATCGCAGTATATCGGTGATGTCGGCCTCTAGAATTATTCGGTGGAATGTAATACTTTCGGCATATGATTATAAAATTGAATATCGAAAAGGGTCGCAAATGTTTGAAGCGGATATGCTATCTAGGCTGCCCTTGGCAGGTCCAACTGACATTGATAGTTCCTTAAATTCGTTCAACTTATCCGAGGAACTACCTTTATCGCACGATGACATAGCGAAAGTGTCTAAAAAGGACCCAGGTTTGATGAGGGTTATAGAGTTTGTTAAAACTGGTTGGCCAAATAAAATAAATACAGACTATAAGCCATATCATTTGAAAAGAAATGATTTGTCAGTAGAGGAAGGTTGTCTGATGGTAGGCATGAAGGTGGTAATACCTCAAGCTTTGCGCAAAATTGTTTTGGATCTATTACACGAAGATCACATAGGCATTGTACGTGCGAAAATGCTTGCTCGATCAGTATGTTGGTGGCCACAGTTACAACAAGACATTGAAAATGTAGTAAATCAGTGTTGTGTATGTCAAGTTAATAAAAAGACTTATGAAAGACACTTGATATCTTGGCCCCCGACAGAAAACGTATTTCAAAGAATACATGTAGATTTTTTTTATAAGAATAGTTTATGTTTTTTGTTGATCGTAGATTGTAAGTCTAGGTGGATTGATATTCATTGGATGTCTAAGGGTTTTGATGTTACAGAGACAATTGAAAAATTAAAAATTACTTTTTCAATGATGGGCTTACCTGATGTGATTGTGAGTGATAATGGACCACCTTTTAACTCAAAAGATTTTGTAAAATTTTGTCATGTTAATGGTATTCAAGTATTAAAATCGCCACCATATCACCCCCAATCAAATGGTATTGCGGAGCGTCATGTGCAAAATGTTAAGTCTACTTTGGACAAATATTTGTTACAAAGGTCTACCTTGACAATTCAACAGCAAATTGTAAATTTCTTATTTAGTTATAGAAATACTCCTTGTACAAGTACTGGACTTAGTCCTAACGAAATTATTTTTAAGATCAAACCAAAAACAAAATTGGACATGTTAAAACCTAAAATGGGAAGGAAAATAGTTATTAATAAAACGTTTGATTTTGTCAAACCTGAGACATTTGCGGTTGGTGACAAAGTGTTTGTTGGGAAATTGGGACCATATACAAGTGACAAGTGGAAACTGGGAGTTATAAAAAAGAACATTAGTGCTGTTACCTATCTTGTTGAAGTTGATGGAACTATTATGTATAAGCATGTAAATAGCTTAAGAAAATGCCTAACAAATATAGAAGCAAGTAATCAATCAATTGTTTCGTCAGGTTTACATACTTATACACCTGTTCTGCCTAGTATGTCTAAGCATGTACAAGAGAGTTCTCAAGTTTCATGTGAGGGTTTAGATAAAGGGGTACTTAAAGATGATACAGTTCCATGTAGAAGTTCTGAAAAAGTAGATTGCAGGGAAGATGAGTCAACTGAGCTTCAGTTAAAAACTGCTGAAAGCACTCCAAATGTAGAAGTTACACTAAGGCGAAGTGACCGCACCAGGAGAACACCACAACGCTTGGATCTGTGATCTTGGTAATCCTGTTCCTTGTTTTTTAAGTGAGAGGGGAAATGTTATGTTTGTTAGTGTTAGTGCTATTATGTACAAGTTGGTACTTCTATGTAGGGAATATGTGTTGCAGAGGTTGCACATAGAATAAGTAGTAGTTTGTAACGGGAGTAATCACGTAACACAATACCGATGTAATGTAACTCTTTTTGTACCGATCTGTTTTGCTGTAATATACATTAAAAGAACCCGACTGTGTTTTATTATAACGAGTAAATACACAACAGAAGGATGAAAAAAATGTAAGGTGTATGAAGACCTACAAATAGATGTTATAAATGTGCAGGGTAGAACCATTTTACTAAAGAATGTAAAAATGGAGAAACGTGGTAATTGTGCTGCAAGTATGGTCTTTGTGCTGGTTGTCATTTAACAAACAAATGTAATAGCTTAATTATACTTGTATATATGTAAGTGTATAAATATGTAAGAACAAATGATAAATTTAAAGTGATATTGACATTAATCACAGTGTTTGATAGAAATTGTAGAAACTACAAACGAATAATAGGTAAACAAGAATGGAAATTTAAATATAGGTATGTAGCAATTAGATAGTAAGTAGGGTTGATTCACTTAGTAGTGATTAAATTGTAGTTTTTTAAGTGTTAAGTACGTTAGAATATTTGAAGAACTAGTCCGTAAGTATATTATAGAGAAAGTTTTAGTTTCTAATAATATATTTGTATATTTTAATAGCAACTGCAAAATAAAGATTATTATTATTATTATTATTTGTTTTGATTAGTCTTGGCTGTTGACTGTTGTCACCATTGGTGATACATTACATTCAACAGAACATTTACGTTTTATGTAATCCGCAAAATACTCTTCGTCTGTAAAAACTAGTAGGTAGTAATTCAGTTTTACGTAAAATTACCTTCGACAAAACAACTACCCGAAGCTAATCTATTGTGAATCTCATCCATATCTGTAATTTCATACAATTGATTTTTAAATTCATATAGTTAGCCGCCATCTTACTCAACGTGTTACCGATACGTAGCGGTAATAGAATGCGCTACAAAAGATGGCCGTCCGCTCCGTAAAGTAGTCGATGTAATCGTGACGTAATTCGATGTAGCGTATGCATCCAGCAGACTTTTCCTCAACAGTTCCACAACAGTTGCGTCTGCTGAATGGGACCAATATTATGCAATTACGCATGAAACAACCACATGACTTAAATCGTCTGATACTTAAACAATATAGGTATACATTTACGTGTATCAAAACTTTTAAGAGAACGATTTCTATTTGGGATTTTATAGTCTTGCATTTTTTTGACTACCCTGGCAAATACCGAGATACATATGGATATGGTTTTATATTTCTGATGTGTCATCTTACATTTAATACGTGTATCGTCGTGTATGATTGTATGCACTAGGGAATTTCCCGAAGAAGTATACATCGGTAATGTCTATCTCCCTTCTTTTTCTATGAAAATACGTTTACCTCCTTCACTCATTCTGCATGCATACATAATTTAACTTTTATTCTGCACATTAAAAGTATACTATAAATTTATGTATTTAATTATATATTATTTAAATATTTATACTAAGTAATATTTAAAAGAGCCTAAAATGAAGTATTCGAATTTATATGATATAGCACTGTGAAATTTAAATACTTCTTTTATTCGTAGACAATTTTACATCCTCGTAGCTTGTATGTGAGGTGTTAATTTGGAAACATTTTTGCATTTGTCAACAGAGGACGCTGTTTTATTTTGTGATTATAGTGCAAATACATTCTGTCAAGCTTAAAAGTTCGATGTTCACTATATTTCTTCTAACATCGATAGTTTATCGATAAATCTAAATTGCAAACTTCGAACATCGATGCTAAAATACCGATGTTCAATGAACATCGATGTTTATCGCCCAACCCTAGTTTGTATCAGATCAGGTTTATCGTGTTTATATTATAAATATTGTACTGTCTATCGCTCTTTTAGTTGTTTTAACAGAAGGTAAGTGGCATTTTATATAGTATGTCAGACTATTACGATGTCATATTAATTTTTAGGTTGTATTATGGATATTACCAATCTATTTTTAAGTACTGCTCAGGTTTGTGAGGCATTAAACGGAACGCCGTCTTCCAGAACTTCACTGAAGGTGAAAACATTTTAAAATGCAAACATTTAATTCTATGCGAGGCGATAGAAATGACAAAGAAGGCAATTCACATATATGCATTATGCCTCCAGACAAGTGCATTAGATCCCCCACCTCACACAATCGAAGGAATTCTTGAAATTGTGGAAAATGCGGAGGTGAAACTAACAAAGATCAGTTGCACATGTGAAGCAGTAGATGGAAGTCAGTGCAAACACATTGTTTGCTACTTTGTTATATTGCAATAGGTTGTATCAATTACAATAATTGAATAACACAACTTAATATTTTTTTTTTGATTAAATTTTAGAAATGAAAGCCCTTGTTAGAAACAAAGTGTTTTTTCTCTTTCCTGTATTTTATGTATCCGCGATAACTCCTTTTATTTATCTTTCCTGGGTTCTCGGATGGCACGCAGGTTGACATTGTCTTCCTCGTGGCGACGTTAGTTGTTGTCCTCAAAACTGAGGATCTTCTAACTGACGCTACAAATGGTGGTCTGTCTCCTGATGGTCTTCCGTATAGCATACATCTCCAAGGTTATCCCACCTTATTCCTTGGCTACACCGTACCGATGACGACCAATGAGTCAGAAACACGTGTCTACGGTTGCTCTACAGCGGAATTTACCCAATAATTTTCTCTTTCCTGTATTTTATGTATCCGCGATAACTCCTTTTATTTATCTTTCCTGGGTTCTCGGATGGCACGCAGGTTGACATTGTCTTCCTCGTGGCGACGTTAGTTGTTGTCCTCAAAACTGAGGATCTTCTAACTGAAGCTACAAATGGTGGTCTGTCTCCTGATGGTCTTCCGTATAGCATACATCTCCAAGGTTATCCCACCTTATTCCTTGGCTACACCGTACCGATGACGACCAATGAGTCAGAAACACGTGTCTACGGTTGCTCTACAGCGGAATTTACCCAATAATTTTCTCTTTCCTGTATTTTATGTATCCGCGATAACTCCTTTTATTTATATATATTGCTATCGGGGGGTTGTGGGCTTAAAAACCCCTAGCAGTTAAAGTTCTTAAAGAGCAATGAGACTAATTGAATTCAAATTAAAAAAAAAACTGTTAAAAATTAAGAGAGAAATGTTAACCAAATTAAGTGTATGAACGCTAATATTATGCAAGTGAAAGTTTAATCTAAAATTATTGCTAACTGTATATGTGGGTCTACTTTCATAATTCAATGAAAAGGTGACTATCTCGGCGGTATTAAATTTGAACTGTACTAAATTTCGCGCTTGAAATTGACTTCCTATCGCTTATATTTTGACCAATGATCTATTTCTAATAGGGGAAGGGGTTGTTTCCGGCATTCTACAATGAATTATGTGAGTATACAATAACGCCAGTGCGCTCTTCGTTAACTTTTATCTCAGGGCCGTTGCTGGGGTTCCGCGGGAATACCTACTGCTCAGAGTGACTTACGCAATACCTGTTATTCTTACGGGATCCTAGGACTCCTGTGTGAACACGTTGTGGGCTGCTGCTAGTACCTATATAAATTGAATGATGTGTCTCCACAAATTTACGATGGATGCCATTTCAAAATACAAATAATAAACACAAAGGTAGGTATAACTTCTAATTCTTTATATATTTAATTCCACTTGTTACATTCACATTTAATCAAATGAGTTATGTTTGTAGATAACAGACATAATAGACAACAATAAAATTAATGAGAAACAATTTATGACATGGAGAGATAATGTACACAGATCCACCTAATCGTACAAATTTCCCAAAGCGTGTAAACGCATCTGTTGAGAGTGCAAATATAAATGAACTGAATGTGAACTTAATTATGGTTAAAAAAATTTATGAAAACAATCTGTTCAATTCTAGGATATTAGTTCTGACTGGAGACAAACAAATCTATTGTAAAGGTTAGCTATTTATCTTATTTTATCTAAATCTGAGCAATGTATAGAGCTACTTGTTTACCAATATAGGTTAGGTTTCATTTCCTTTGATGTGACTGACTGTATGTTAAATATTGACTTTAATATTTAGTTAATTTTAACGAAAGACAATTTATTGATATGTGAATTCTAAATTTTTGATTTCTAATGACTATTATACTACTTATACAGTACTGACATTGATTTTAATCTTCGTAAAAACACGAATTACAAGATAGTTTGACGTAAATATTGTTACTTGAAAGCTGAACCTTTTTATGGTTTGTTAATACTTGTAAACATATCACGATACCTTCATCTAAACATATTTAAATGTCCTTTAGCTATATGGTGGCTTCCTTGAGCGACAGGAATGGGAATTTCGGCTGGTTACTCCCTGGAATCTTTCTGTAACAGGAATGGATGGGTCTCAGGATTTGATGGTCAGGTACCGCCTGCGGGAATCTCGTTCGTAGGACGGAGTACAGGATCGCCGAATCCGCTTCGGTATTGTGCAGTATCTTAAACTTCAAGTAACGACAGCAGCCGGTCTCGGTGTTGCATATATGCGTACAGGTGAGTGAATTTTTCCTGTGCGTTAATGTATTGATAATTATTCTTGTGTCCGTCTCGGAGTTTTTTTTTTCTTTCTTGGTTATGTTCTCTGTTGATATCTCTTTCTCTTTTCTAGCACGTGGACTTTATGTTCGTGCTATTTTATCGATAAAGCACGGCAGTTGCTTCACCGACGGTGATACAGGTTCGACGATTGACAGGACGCCTATCTAGCCGGCGTTGAGGTTTCGCCGCACTGGAGTTTATATCGACTTGTCGGTTTGATTGATATTCGCCTATTCACGGATGTTTTTTTTTTTATGATCTCTGATGTTGCACTATTGGTGGATGTATATCTAATCATCTCTGAATGAATGTCTACCTATTTTATATGCTACAGTAGTCTATTGTTTAACGCCTCGAACCCAAAGCAGTTGTACAATACAATTTTATTAATTGTTATTATTTTGTGTATCTAAACGTGATTTGGATATTGTTTAATAGTTTTTCTATATTTATGACTAATAAAAAAATTATTTATAGTGCGTATAATTTTTGAATACTCATATTTGTATTTTTGATGCGTCTGACAGATTTAGCGTCGGTTTTTGAAAAATCAGTAGTCATGTACAAAAAAAATAATGAAATTTTCTACTTTTTGGATTTTATCCAAAAATAAGGATATTAATAGATTATGTGGACCTGGTTTACAAATAATCTTAAAATTTAAATACATATAAATTCATTTCCGTTTTTTACTTGATTAAAATCCGTTCATTCATAATAAAATGCCTGCTGTGAATATTAAATTTCCAAATTTAAGTCAAATTCATTTTATATAGTCATTTTGGTTTAAATTGCTTAAAAGCTTATCAAAACTTTATCAAGTCAGTTATATCTTGCCATTCAAGGAATTATATTAACATTTCTAAATGCGCTTAATTGTACCAAGTGCTCACTTAATTTTTGGATTTCAAATAACATTTTAGTTTTGACAGTAATTAATTGTTAATAGCTTTATTCAAATAGGGCATCTATTTATGCACACAACTCATATTATTAATTTGCCATACATACTTATATTTCGTGCGTTTTACTGCATTCAAAATATTAATGTTTGACATTTCTTACTGAAGCTACTCGGCCTAAATTTGAAAAGATGCTTTCGATAATTATGCATTTGTAAGGGCGTAATTCATGACAATTCCTAATCATAACTGTGCTGTGATATTTGTTGTTAATGTATTTACCATCAGATATCAGGCAATTACTAAATATAGTCACGAAATTCTAGCTTTAATATGACATGTGATCTAGGTCTCTTAGTGATACTTTATATGCTGTTTGTACTTAAATTACAGTCCTATTGATATGCATGCCCTAATTCAACTCTGTTCTAAATATAGAAAAGGCTGTAGTTAATTTGTGTTTTCACATTAAAATTGGTTTCCTCACCGAGTTAAATTGCGATTGACTTAATAATGGGCGTTCAAAGAATGAACGTCCATGCTTTACATTAAATGATGCTATTGAATATTTCTAGGTCAATAATTCTATTTGTGCTTTTAAAAACACGAGATATACAATCAACGAGCTTTGGAGTGTCACTCCTAGTATGTACAATTTATGATTATGTTTTGATTTAGTCATAATTGGCATTTTTATAGCGGCCCTATGTGTATGCTTTAAATGCATGTGTTGTGTGAGCTAGATAAGATGCTTTGTCAAAACTCAATGTAAAATGATAATGAAAGATTGAAAATAATGTATGCTACATAAGTATAAGACTGTATAGTGCGTTTCTGTTGTATTTAAATTTGTTCGCACTACTATGGTCATGTTTTTATGCTAAAATCTTTAACCTTATTTCTTCAACTAAACTTTACGACCAAGATATAATTGTTTGCTAAACGATTAGATGGGATTGAATCTGTGTGCCAAGTTATATCTCTCCTTTATTTACGTAACTCAATGCAACTACAACATTTCAATATGTACAAGGGTTCGTCCCTAATAACAACTTAAAAGTAAAAAAATTGAGTGTTGTAACTCGTAACTAATGTTGTGAATTTGAACAGTCTAGGAACATATACGAGACTAGTTCAATATATATATATATATATATATTGATGGCTGTTAAGTGGTCACCTCCGTCTAATAAAGGTGGCGGCCTGACTTCCGTGTTTACCTGTTGATATATATACCTAAATTTTGTATATTTGTGTAAAGGGGAATCTCTGGAATCAGGATTTCACGTGAGGGGAAACAAATTTCCTCATATTTTTCATCATATATGTAGAATCAACTAAGATACGAACTGACCACCAAAGTGTGTATATGTGTAGATACTGGTAGCATTCTGTTACCTCTAGCACCGTTGACAATTTTATGGAGGACAGAACTTGCACTAATTACATACAATATATATACTCTCTCGTATCGACACGCTGGCTTATCTAAAAAAAATAATGTATACGTTTTGTTTATAGAAAGAATTGCTTAGTAGGAGCATTTATATCGACCGTTATAATAACTATAAATGAGAAGCCAACAGTTTGAGTTCCAATTCATAAATCATTTAACATATGTACTTATACGAAATATATTAAGAAACATTTTTAGCATAATAAAATAAAAATTTATTGAAGTTTAAAATATAAGATAAATTTAAATCTTAAATCATAATAAAGAATAATCAGTACTATTTTCTATTAAGAATTACTATCACATTTTTTTAAATACTTTGAATTGTAAAACATTTATTATTAAAGATGTAAAACATTTATTATTAAAGATTCACCAAGTATACATTACATTACATTAGTTTGCAATTTAATTAAATAATATTTATTTATTTTAAGTGCAGTTTAAGGGATTAAAGTGATGATCTCAACATTAACTTAAGCGTATGTAATATAAATTTAAAATTACATGTTTCCAATTCCATTTAATTATCGAAAGTAAGTATCTATCGATAATTGCTATTAACTACTTTCTATAGGATTATTCAAATTTATATTGATAATAAATATGATCTAAAAGCAACATGTAGGGCATAATTAAATATGAGATGAAATGTATTGAGAAATATGTTTGCAGTAAATATATATATTACAGAATACATAATATAATAGCATATAAAATATATATGTAAATATTAAGGATAAGTATATATACCTATTATCTAAAATCGGACTAAAATGAGATAATATTTTAATTTAGAAAAATGAGTGCTTTTATATTTTAGAATTAGTTTTTATTCCGTTACGTCTATCTATATTAGAAAAAAACAATTTAGTGTTTTCTCTTTAGATGATCATAAGAATTAAAAGTATTTTCGCTACAATTAAAATCACATTTGCATATGTTGCTGTCACTTGCAGCAATCGTAAATTAATACTAATTCTAGGGATATTGTAAACTAAACTGTTCCCTAAACTTAGTTCCTTCATATTTTTGGATATATGGATATACTTTTTCGACTTTACCTCATTTCGGTAATAGCTCAAGTGAAACTGATTTATATAGAAATTTCAAGGCTATATGACATTTACTACAACCATTTCTGATTTTTTTGTTGGTACCTTTTTTGGAAGAAAGTAGTAGAAGAAATAAAAGCCAAGGGCCTCGAAGGCCAGTTTTGAATTGAAATTGCGGGAAAATATACAATTTAGCAGCTAACGGTTGTTTTGGCGATTTTTAAAATGCTATCGAACAAAATACAGTCAGAGTTATGTAGAAAATGGATTGATATATTGTATATTGTATTTATATAGTAATTCTAAAAAATTATCAATGGATCGAGTAAACAACAAAGTGATTGAGGACATATTTTTAGAGAAGAGAACTTGTGCTACGATATAATACCTCGTATCTACAAGCAGCGTAAGCTATTCTTGACCTATCAAAAAAAATAATGTATACGTGTTGCTTATATAATGGATTGCTTAGTAGGAACATTTATATCGACCTTCATGTTAATATAAATATAAATGAAAAGCCAGCTGTTTGAATTTTATTTCGTTGATCATTTGAACATTTGAAATGCTTATACAGAATATGCAGAAATATCAGAAAGATCTCGACACGTCATATCAGTGTAACGGTCAAGTTTACGCGGGAGCCCTAAGATGTATATTTGTACAGTATGTACCCACAGCAGGAATTTAGTAAGAGCGAAATAAAATTTTGTTAGAAAAGATCCCAGAACAGGCCGATTTTATTTGATAAAAACACGTTTTGGTATGAAAGTCGATTTTCAACAATCATTTCTTTAGATAACGAGGATATCATTTTTTTTAAAGTAACCCCCATTTTTTTCTTGATTTTGAAAATGTTTTTTTTTATTGATAAAATATTGCCATATTACATAAGTTTTTCGAACAAATGATAATTGAATGTTAGAAACGAAAATCAAATAAAGCAAAACGTTGTCAGATATAGTTTTTCAAAGTGTTTTGCGTTTTTTTGTAGTTCATTCAGATATAAGTCATTACAAAGTACGAGTTTTATACTTCTTACTTAACCTATTAGCGGTACAAAAATCGTTTGTAATTACAGTATTGTCGCACATTTACTGTCATACAGAGGAATTAAATTTGAATTTTATTCCGAGCAAGACGTATACGATGTGTTAAATACAATATAACCAGATCGTCCGATCAGCCACTCTACAGTTAGTAAGATTCAGTCTAAATTTCGGAAAACTGGTGTTGTTAAAGATATTCAAAAATTACTGAAAACAGTATATCTGAATTCAACTCATGTAGGAACTCAAACGAAAACGTGTCCGACCGGCGACCAGAGGTTTGTGAAGCTATGATGGATTTGTACCTTAAAAATGGACGATTGTATTAGCAATTTTCTTCAAATGATGCCACGTTGTGTCCTAATAGGACAGTGAATCATCAAGTATTAAACAAAACTAGCAAGGAAAATATTTCCCACCCCCTATACTCAAACGGGCATTCATAATGTCAAATGTCATACATTAGCACTGTGCACTAATATAACGTTTTAGTCGTACATAACTGACGTTCGACTAAATATCGTTTTCATAAATTAATATGGTGGTTTACAATATTCCACAGAGGAAAACTGTCAAATGGTGATTTATTTGAAAAATCGTATCAACTACCAATAGTCGGATAATAAAAAAAATTAAGTACGGAGTTGCTTTCTTCCTCTTCATCACAAAAAACAGGACAATGTAATGTTTTTATTTATGCAAATGTTGAAAAACGTCCTACCTCAATACCAAAATATAGGCCTAATAATTTTGTTAATGAAAAATATTCTATTAACCGATGAATCGTCGGTTCGCATACACAATCACACAGATAACTTATGATGCTAAAATGCAGTGTCCTAGTAAACAAAATGTGTTGATGGAATATTAAATAATCATATTACAGGTTTATATTTCATAGACGGAAACAGTAAATTTTTCTCAAAAAACTTATTCAAAACAAATTGATAAATGGATGCTAAACTTGTAAAGCCATTTTTCCATAATAAAATTTATTATTATTGTCGTTTTTGCAACATTTTTATTCTGTTAGTTGGACAATGAAAAGATATTTCAAAATCAAAAAAATAAGTAACAAAATTGATATCATTTAAACGGGCGGCATTTAAAAAGTCGTTATATTATTGTGACGAGATTGTACGCTGCCTTGCTAACATACGCAAAAGGTATCACGCTATCTCGGATCAGCTGTTTTAAATTCGGCAAGTCTATGGTATTGAAAATATTGCTATTTTAGCAGTTTGTCTGTTAGATTTAACGGTTTTGAATACGAAAAGGTGAGAAAATATGCAATCTAACAGCTATGAGTAGATTTGACGGTTTTTAAAATTTCCGCTACCAAAGGACAGACATATACAAAATTGACTGAAATTTTGTATGTACATATTAATGAAATAATGCAGAAGCTCTTTTTATTTTTATTTTATATATGGTAATTTAAACTGATTTATTTTAAGAGTGAATATATTTTTGTCCATACAATTATAATATACAATAAAATTATCAATTGTTGGAGTACACAATTATGAGATGAGTTGTAGTATATTGCCATAATTATAATACTTAAATAAAATACTAGTAAAGGACATGTTCATTTTGGATATAAACCAGAAGGATTGTACTGTTTGTAATAAACTAAATGTTTTACAATTTCTTTTAAAAACTGTTATCAACCTATTAGGAAATACATGTTAAACAGGTCTATCATGTTGACCCTCTGCTATTATATTCGTCACCGAGTTCTAAAAATAAATTCAACTTTTTGGGGAGGTCATTTGTCAAGCCTGCCCCCTCTTCGACTTTTTTTAAAAATCTCTGAAAACAGACCACAATTGAGTACAAATAGAAGCACAATTGACACGCATTTTAGTCAGTTGTGCTTAATTGGTGCTCAACTGTGCCGTTCTCAGTTTCATTTACGGTCTTCTGTTTTCAGAGATTTTTAAAAAACTCGAAGAGGGGGCTGACTTGATGAATGGCCTCCCCAAAAACTTGAATTTATTTTTAAAAAACGGTGCCTTCGCAAAGCACGTCAATTGTGCTCAATTATGCGGTATAGCATCTTTCATATAACCTTTCTCGAAATTTTAGGACTGTTTATATAAAATGACGACTAAAGCCGAATAAAATAAATTCTTTTTTTGAGTTAAATAAATGTAATAAAAAAAAACAGTTTTGAATTTTAAATAAATCTCAACAATAACAATAAAAAAATTAAAATGTAATTGAAAAATTAAAACTTCTTTGTCTATTAAAGTTGTAATAACTCTTGTACTTTTTTGGTAGGTAATTATTTTCACACAGCAATAATTAGGTATGTACTTCATAAAATTATTATATCTTTCTACCACTGTCATTGAATGTCATTCACCCCCTTTCGATTTTTCTTAATACCTGTAAACAGTAGAGGAAAATAAAACTAATAATGGCACAACTCAGCACAATTGACACGCGTTTTATAAAATAAATTATAACAACTTCACAGATTTAAGTTTAACCAATCTCTCTTACAATACAATTTTGTCAAAAAATTGTATGGATCGATAATATACAGGGTGAGTCATTAGTAGCCGCGTCTTCGATTGCTCTTTTGTGTTTTAAATAAATGAAAAAACAATTAGTAGAAGATCCATGGTTGCTTGTGGCGCATATTGTCAAAATACTCTAAGCTCTGACGCACTTCCGGTTTCACCGGAAATGCACGGAATTTAAGTTTTTTAAATGACTCACCCTATATATTTTTCGATTTTCTTGTACTGCTTTAAATTGTCTGTTCAACTGTTTTGTATTTTTCAAAATTGAGCCAATAGTTTTTGAGTTATTCATTTTTTTTGAAAATATTTGACCAAAACACGTGTTCAGAAAACAATCCTTTTCACTTTTTTTTTTTAAATTAAAAACATTAACTTTGGTGGTGCCCGTAGCCAAGAAAATTCTACATTATTTGGTAAAGTTGCACTCGACAATACCTCAAAAAACTTTGTTTTTTCAAAGCCTACTTTCTAAAATTTTCACATACCAAAAACTTATTTTTTTTAAATGGAACACCCAGTATTTTGTTGAGGCATTTTGTTCCTTTTTTTAAAAAATTAACAATGTCCTATACGTATCTTTTGTAATTTCTGAGATAATCACTATAGGAACAATTAGCGGTCAATTAAAGAACTACGAGCGCTGTTGTTCTATGCACCAAAATATTCGTTCAACCAATGGAAGGCAGGAACGGCGCTTGGCTTCCTTAGTCAACTTTCAAACAAAGTAAATGTTAAATCCAACTATCCCAAAAGTAATAATTTTACAGATTGAAGAGCATCGCATTTCAATTCCGGCAATGTCCATTTGCAGTATTTAATTTTTGACTCTGTTGGCTAACATTGAAATAAAATAAAGGTTATGTTTACTGACATATTTGAACATGTCTTCAACAAATTTTGAAAATCCGTCCGTCGATAGCGAAGATACTCTCCTCCATTAACATTTTCATCAAAGAATTAAGGTCCAAGTATGTAACTACCCACTATTCCTCCCCACAGTTTTAATGACCAACGATTTTGAAAGTTTACAGGTGTGATAAAGTAATCCCCCCACTTTATCACACCTGTAAACTTTCAAAATCGTTGGTCATTAAAACTGTGGGGAGGAATAGTGGGTAGTTACATACTTGGACCTTGTGTTATAATAACGGAAATTGTGACGATGAACGTATTCACTTTAATAGAAGTTGGCTTTGTTGGTAAATAACAAAAAATTGAGTAAGCCAGGATAATTTATCTGCTGCCAATTGACAACAATGTAAGCGATTCTAAAAATTTCTTTCATCTAACCCTGTGTATGAATATGCTACGGGTGAATTTCATGTTTCCCAATTATTCTGGATTCTCAAATTTGACTTACATCTAACTGACGACTAATTTTCATAGTACTGGTATGGGGGTGTTCGACTACACTCGCAAGTACCATAAACGTCTTATCCTCACCAGTTATTGCTTTTTCCGCTCTTTCTTTCATATTCAATACTTTCTGTTCACTCAAACCGTCCACTTTATACTTTCGAAGGTTTCTGGCTTCGGTTGACTACTACCAGGGATCGCTAGCAGTTTCTTTCAGATTCACTCAAAACGTCAATGATATCTATTAACTCTTCATAAGAATAATTCATTTGGATGATAACTAATAGCGATGCTTTTATAAGTTTTGACATAAATGTACACCGACTTTCTTTAACAGTTGACTCAGGCAGTCAGCCGCATTCCAGCCTTTATTGGACCAATATTTGGGTGCATAGAACAGCAGCCGTAGTTCCTTAATTGACCGCTAATAGCTCCTATAGTGATTATCTCAGAAATTACAAAAGATAGGTATAGGACATTGGTAACAAAAATGAAAGAGAATAAAGAAAGGAACAAAACGCCTCAATAAAATACTGGGTGTTCCATTTAAAAAAAATAAGTTTTTGGTATGTGAAAATTTCAGGAAGTAGGCTTTGAAAAAACAAAGTTTTTTGAGGTATTGTCGAGTGCAACTTTACCAAATGATGCGGAATTTTCTTGGCTACAAGCACCACCAAAGTTAATGTTTTTACTTTTAAAAACAATGTGAAAATGATTTTTTTTCAGAACACGTGTATTCGTCAAATATTGTCACAAAAAAAAAATAACTCAAAAACTATTGGCTCAATTTTGAAAAAGAAAAAAAGTACAAGAAAATCCAAAAATATATAGGGTGAGTCATTTAAAAAAATTAGGTTCCGTGCACTTCCGGTGAAACCGGAAGTGCGTCAGAGCTTAAAGTATTTTTACAATATGCGTCACAAGCAACCATGAATCTTCCACTAATTGTTTTTTCTTTTATTTAAAACGCAAAAGAGCAATCGAAGAAGCGGCTACTAATGACTCACCCTGTATACGCATTTTATTGTAGTGTGCGTTATTTCTTAACATTATTATTACAATTTGTATTAATATCTCAAAGAAGTTTTAATTTTTCAATTACATTTTAATTTTTTATTGTTATAGAATACTTCTGACAAGAGATGTCAATAAAATGTCATTTATGTATTATTAATTGAATGTAAATGTTTTGTAACACTGAAAACAAAATACAATTAATATCTAATTCATTTATTTTCAATTTCAGTACGTGTTCTATTCATGTTCTCTATTTCAATTCTATGTGCATATATATAAAGTGAAAAGAACACATATTTCTAATTATTATTAATTAAGTACAGTTTGTTTATACATTAAGTTAATATATGATCTTAACCTTTCTAAATTAAAAGCATATTTTCTGTAGTTTTTATTGATCTCAACACAAATCACCTACAATTAATGTGAATGTATGTAAATGTTTTTTAATTTATTCTACTTAAGCTTAAAAATATATTAAATAATATTATATTTAATAAATAAGATACTTTCGTAACACTAATTTATCTAATAAATTATATCTATTAATTATTACGTGCACTCTATATTTCATATTTGTTAATAATAAGCCCGGTTAATATGTGCTGTTACTTTAAATAATAGAGTAATCGCAACGAAATTTTAATAATGCAAGCTAAGCGAGACCTTGCCAGAGTTGTTTTGCATCAACAGCGTTTGTTCTCATAACAACGGTTCAACCGATGTTGCCAATATGCAGAGATAACAACGTGCCGACTGTTACACAAGAAAAGAATATATACGGCGGAGGTGACCTCGCGTTGCAAATTCCACTTGCAAGAGCGAGAGCAGCGCTGTGATCTACAGCTGAACTAAAAGCGTCGCTTATGAGCATTAGGGTAACTTTTTTACCTCCAGAACAAAATTTTATTTTTAGGCTTCTGAGGTCATCTATATCATGATAAAGTAAAAAGAAGGCAAAACGTTGCTACCTCCAAAAACGGAGGTAACTGCGATATATATGAGGTGACAACACACACTTACTACCTACTTTGGAGTTGACTACGTACCCATCATCAATATATATATATATATATATATATATATATATATATATATATATATATATATATATTAATTATATTTTATTGTGTTTGTGTATTTGATATTGACGTGTTGGGTAATAGATCAGGGATGTGTGCAATGAATTAAGTAGATGTTTAATTCATAGCATGGAGTCTTGGTGAATCCTTAAAGCACGAATTGGTATTGGTGGTACTATTTTGGGAGCGAGCAAAGGCGCCAGGCAGAACTAATCAGTTGAATGCACAAAGACATTTTTTTTCTATTAAATTTAAAGTTTATATATATGCCTTAAGGGGTGAGCACATGGTGGTGTATGTTCGGGTTGTGTCCAACGAGTTGAAAAGCATACTCGTAGGGTGGAACTTTGGGATACCTACCAGTGTGAATTTGCTTTCTGATGGTACAGTCTTGGGAGCGAGCAAAGGCGCCAGGCAGAACTAATTAGGGCAAAGCCATTTCCTTAATGTTTATATTCTCGTAAATGATAAATCACATAATTTTGTTATTCATATTCCAGTAGGATTCACAATATGCAATAAATTTTATTTTTATTTAAAATGTTGATTGTTTACATGAATCTTTGACGAATAAAATAATGATAATCATATTTATTTTAAAAATATAAATTTGTACTTGATGTTATCCTTTCATTAATTATGATTTCTTTATTGTTTTGACTATTTGATTATGACATGTATGATTTTATATATTTTGAAATATTTAAATTTTGTAAATATATTTGTGTAATTTTAAAATTTTTTTCTTTAATATTCGTAATAAACTAGATTATAATGTTTACCTTGCATTTTATTTTCTTTACCTGACCTGGTAATAACTGAAGAGCATTCAATTTGATTGGAGGGTTTATCTATATTTTCTGCCCCTGAGAGAAAATTTTCTTTAGTCATTTAAAACTGAGCTAGTTAAATGTATGATTGCTTAACCTACTATTTTGCAGAAAATTTATTGAATCTTAGTCTAGGATAAGGCCTAGCACTAAGATGTATGCTTGATTTTGCTCTTACTTACTGATTGAAAAATTTAAATTATTTTATATAAATCTCAAATTGCAAGAGTCACAGCAATATGTAAGTTTGTTTTCAGTGCCTTATGAGCACTTCCATAGGAGATACCTACAATTTAAATACATAATGCTGCATAACAAATTACATTTAAGTTAATTAGATCTTTTTACCAGTTTGAGCAGACAACTTTCGTACAGATTTTGTGGGAGTAACTTCCATTCGCTGCCTAATGCCTGCGACAACATCTTCAGTTAAAATTGTTGGTGCTTTTTCGGGTTTACGTTTACAAACACTTCCCGTCTCCTTAAACCTTTCAATACCTCTATTGCGATGACGAGTGAATGTGTCCAAGTTTATTTCCAGATTTCCGTATTCTGTTTCAAATTGCTGAAAACACGCTTCCAATCAATATGTCCATAATCCATCTCGCAATGTTCCACTGCGAAAGTGCGAAATTACAATAAAAATATTCTGTTGTATCGTAAAAGGCATGGTATACCAGGTATTGTCTTGAAAAAGACAGAAAAGCGACAATAAAACAATTAAGATACCAAAAAGACAGCTAAAAAGTACAAGACACTTCAATACGTTATGATTTTGACATTTGACATGTAAATTTAGTATGGGCAATTCACGGAAGTAAATATTTCCTAGTTCTTGATAATACTGGGACTTTTTTATGGCCAACCCAAGACAGTTCAAAGTGATCTCTTTGTATATGTATTATTGTTTGTTCTATATTCACAAGTCACATTTATTATCAAATTCCTTGAAATGGTTAGTCTTAATATGTCTTTTTAAATGACCTTTTTGTTTGTTCTAAATTCACATGAATCACATTTATTATCAAATTCCTTTAAATGATTAGTTCTTATATGTCTTTTTAAATAAGAATTATTGTTCGTTCTAAATTCACATGAATCACATTTATAATCAAATTTCTACAAATGATTAGTTTTTATATGTTTTTTTAAAACAGTATTATTGTTTGTTCTATATTCACAAGAGTCACATTTGTAATCAAATTCCTTTAAATGCTTAGTTTTTATATGTACTTCCAAATATTTCTTATAGTTTGTTCTATATTCACAAGAGTCGCATTTATGATCAAATTCCTTCAAATGTTTATTTTTTATATGTCTTCTTAAATCTCTTTCATTGTTTGTTCTATATTCACAAGAATCACATTTATAATCAAATTCCTTTAAATGCTTAGTTTTTATATGTACTTCCAAATGATTTTTATTGTTTGTTCTATATTCACAAGAGTCACATTTGTAATCAAATTCCTTTAAATGCTTAGTTTTTATATGTACTTCCAAATGATTTTTATTGTTTGCTCTATGTTCACAAGAGTCACATTTATAATTAAATTCCTTTAAATGATTAGTTTTTATATGTCTTTTTAATTCATAATTATTGTTCGTTCTAAATTCACAAGAATCACATTTATAATCAAACTCTTTCAAATGCTTAGCTCTTATATGTCTTTTTAAATCACTTCCATTGTTTGTTCTATATTCACAAGAGTCACATTTATAATCAAATTCCTTTAAATGTTTTCTTTTTATATGTTTTTTTAAATCACTTTCATTGTTTGTTCTATATTCACACGAGTCACATTTATAATCAAATTCCTTTAAATGATTAGTTTTTATATGTCTTTTTAATTCAGAATTATTGTTCGTTCTAAATTCACAAGAATCACATTTATAATCAAATTCCTTTAAATGATTAGTTTTTATATGTCTTTTTAATTCAGAATTATTGTTCGTTCTAAATTCACAAGAATCACATTTATAATCAAACTCTTTCAAATGCTTAGTTCTTATATGTCTTTTTAAAGCACTTCCATTGTTTGTTCTATGTTCACATTTATAATCAAATTCCTTTAAATGTATAGTTTTTATATGTACTTCCAAATATTTCTTATAGTTTGTTCTATATTCACAAGAGTCGCATTTATGATCAAATTCCTTCAAATGTTTATTTTTTATATGTCTTCTTAAATCTCTTTCATTGTTTGTTCTATATTCACATGAGTCACATTTATTATTCAATTCCTTCAAATGTATAGTTTTTATATGTACTTCTAAATGATACTTATTGCTTGTTCTATATTCACATGAGTCACATTTATTATTGAATTCCTTCAAATGTATAGTTTTTATATGTACTTCCAAATATTTCTTATTGTTTGTTCTAAATTCACATGAGTCACATGTATAATCAAATTCCTTTAAATGTATAGTTTTTATATGTACTTCCAAATATTTCTTATTGTTTGTTCTATATTCACAAGAGTCGCATTTATAATCAAATTCCTTCAAATGTTTAGTTTTCATATGTCTTCTTAAACACTGCTTGTATTTTGCTCGGAACACACAAATCGAACACTTAAATATGTTCCTTTGATCTCGTGAGCTCGATTGTTGTACTTTTATATGTGTATTCCTATAATCAGTCGTAGAGTCCTTTTGGTCGTCCTTTCCTCCAACATGAGCGTGCGTATTTTGCACGTGGAGCCTGAGGATTTCATTAGTCTTGAAACGTCTGTTACAAATCCCACATTTATATATTTTAACTTCGGAGTGCTGTTTAGTGTGTTCCTTGAGATCTGCTTGGTACTTCGTCCTGTATTTGCACTGCTCACATTTATATATTTTACGAAGGCATCTCTTGGATCCGTTCAATGCTGTTGTCGGTTCCTTGGCCAGTGGTGTCGGTAGAAAGCTCTTTCTGTAAATAAAAAAAAATATTCAAATCTCAGGCTAAACATCAATTTAAAGGCGAAGTTAATTTCACCACCAAATGGCTGAAGCGTTTTAATGCGATAGATAAGTTCGCATCAGATGTAAAGGTTCATCTTAATAGTATAGTTATTCTCACCACTCTCATTGATATCAATATTTTTTTTTAAGTAATGAACGTATTATTAATTATAA
This sequence comes from Amphimallon solstitiale, assembly GCA_963170755.1. Taxonomy (NCBI): domain Eukaryota; kingdom Metazoa; phylum Arthropoda; class Insecta; order Coleoptera; family Scarabaeidae; genus Amphimallon; species Amphimallon solstitiale. Next base: position 24,199,126 of record OY720677.1, on the reverse strand, counting down.
TAATATTTAATAATTCGTGATGCCACTTAACTGGTACAGAACGCGTGAATATCAGAAAATTACTGGATTAATTATGCAACGATACATATAAACCAGGAAAATGATTAAATAACAAACTAATTAGAATTAAATAAATAGGAACAACTACGGGGGGCGTAATTGAATGGTCAAATACTATGTATAACAACATGTGATAAAGAGGGTAACAAAAACATGATTTCGCGCGATCCTAAAATGCAACCTGTCACTGGCAATAAAAAGCGATGCCTTTTAAAGTATAGTAAATGTCTGTCCTTTTCATAGCATTCCCTTTAGCACCATTCGTGGGAATGGGAAAGATGAAAAATGTGCCCGTCATGTGTAAAATGTTCGAATATATAGTAGGTATGATAATATTCTTAAAGTTTAAACGATTTTTTTAAAACTGAAGACCTCAGAATAGACCAGTTAACATATGAATGGTTTGTGCAAGCTACAAATAAGAATATGCCAGTATCAGGGGTACTAATTAAGTACAAAGTCAAGCAAATTGCTGAGAAATTAGGCAGTTGTATTTTTTCGCTTCTTCTGGTTGGCTAGATACATTTAAAAAGCAACATAATATTCATTACCGCATGACATCTGGCGAAACCGCTAGCGCAAATCAAGAACATTTCGAAGCTTTCATAAACAGGTTGCCGTTAATAATTAAAGGGTACAAACCCTGCGATATTTATAATTTGTACAAAAAAAAAAGTAATTTTTCGGGCACTACCAACAAAGAGGATGAAAGATTAACTATAATGCACTGTGTGAATATGGCAGGGGAGATAGAAAAACTGTTGGTTATCGGAAAATCAGCACGTCCTCGCGCATTTAAAAATATTAGCGTTGCTCTTCTTCCAGTCCAATGGTATTTAAATAACAAGGCTTGGATGACTAATTCTATTATGACAGAGTGTTTGCGTGAATTTAATCGGAATATAAAAAAAGTTTTATTATTTTTGGACAATGCAGCTGCCCATCGTAAGGACGTACAGTTGCAAAATGTTAAATTCGTTTTACCGCCAAATACGACAGTTTACTGCCAACCGCTAGATCAAGGCCTTATAAAAATGGTACCGACATTTAATTTTATTAGCAATTTAATGCACAATTGAAAAAATATTAACTACAAACTTAATGAGTTTACAATAAATGCTGAAAGTGTTCACCATTAACTGTCATACATGAGTATTAATTTTGTTCGAACCGTTGTCCGACGTTTTGGAGCATTTCTGGAGTTATTTGACGACATTCGGTAACAATGCGTTGGTGGAGTGGCGTATATTTTACCTTTTAAATATCTCCACAAAAAGAAATCTAAGGGGATAAATCCGGAGATCGCGGAGACCATTCTATTAATCCTCTTCTCCCAATCCAATGTCGAGGAAATCTTTCATTCAAGTACTGACCAACCGCTACAGCAAAACGTGGAAGAGCTCCGTCCTGTTGGAATATTAGGTATCTTCTAAGTATCTGTTATCGTTTTCTATTATGTCTGTTAACATTACATCAATAGTGTCTTCAAGTAATTCCAGATAAATGTCCCCATTTAAATTAACGGGTAGAAAAATGGACCAACAATACGATCGCCAATATTCCAGGCCAAACATTCAAATTTTGAGGGTATTGATTGTGTACTACATTAAATATCCTTGGGTTGGAATCTGACGAATGACAATTTATAAAAAAACATTTTATATTTTATTTATTGAAATATGATTTAATTATAATGACAGTATGTACTTCACAATGATGACAATTAAATGTTAAAAATATTACGTATTTAGTTGCTAATAAAATTAGCTTTCAAAAGATGTGTCACATTTTGGAATACGTAACCGTTTTTTATCCCGCTAGAGGGCGCTAACATCAAAAGCAGTGCAACCAGCAAACCAGCAATCATGTTGCTGAAATCTCCATAAAAATACCTTTTCAATGATGTATCATACTAAGTACTTTCCCTGTTTAAATTGTAATGGTTAGAATGATGGAGGAGGAGGAATGACGTATCATGGTTGAGGATATGATGGGAGGGTGCTCCCCTTGTATTAAAAATCGACCTGTTTTTGCGCTTTTCACAATCTCTTTCGTTTTCGTTGGCGCACTCTGTATGTATACTCGCGGCATAAAGTTTTGACTACAATTTAAACGAGCATTATTAAAATAATAGTTGTGCATTATTTAAATGTTATTAATCCATTTTTAAATATCAGATCCTTTGAAAACTTGAACTTGCAGTAAAAAAAATTTTTGCAATTCATTTTAAGTGAATGCACCTCAGTGTATGTATTTTAACACTAAAAAATCTATGCGCACCAACAAAAACATCAGCGCCCATTATTTTAAAAAAATTACGCCTCAGATAACACAATGAATCTTTACTAAAATAGTTCTTTTTTATAAAAATCACTCTGGACACTATATAATTGTTTTGTCTACAGTAATAAATCATTAAGCTAGTAAATAAATACATTCAAATCTTGGATTGAGTTGGTCTTTACTTGATGTAAATCCATTTCATGTGAAATAAAACAAAGACATGTTTATGATTTACACTGGATTTAATATTTAATAACAACGACAGCTGTTTCGCTACACTGTAGCTTCTTCAGATTGACATATAATAACTACCTACATACACTGAAACTCTTATATATAGTTTTCTGTTATTAGGAATTCTTAGAACTAATATATCAAGAATAATTTCTTGTCTAAAAGTGTCGGGTCTATACAAAAAGTACATGTATTGCTAACAGATGTGTGTGAAATTAGGGAAACTGTATTACTGACTGAACAGATTTAACAATGGTGATGGGTTTAGGTCTACTTGATCGTTTAATAGGTTGTCTGAATGTTTATATTTATTAATTTCTAATGTCTCTAGTAAATCTAATTTGTATAGACCCGACACTTTTAGACAAGAAATTGTTCTTGATATATTAGTTCTAATAATTCCTAATAACAGAAAACTATATATAAGAGTTTAAGTGTATGTAGGTAGTTATTATATGTCAATCTGAAGAAGCTACAGTGTAGCGAAACAGCTGTCGTTGTTATTAAATATTAAATACAGTGTAAATCATAAACATTTGTTTGTTTTATTTCACATAAATACATTCAACTTAAAACGAGTAATTGCGCATTAAAATGAGTAAAAGCACATTATTCCGAATAAATAAGCATCAAGTTAAATAAATGTAAGTTATTAGGAAGACTTCCTTGCTTCGGCGGTCATGCGCAGTTTCCGTTGTTATATTATTTGTTTGGATAGATTCTTAGAGTATGAATCTGTGACTCCTCGCGTATGTAAATGTGAAATAAAATGGCATCTATACCAGAATTTAGTGATTCAGAAACTGATCAGTTTCCAGAGGCAGAAAAAACCGTGCGAAGAAAAGATCCATAACATGGAATTACGAAAGAACCTTCATTAACCGTAACGATGCAGAAGACTTTGTCAAATCAGAAACCTGTTGGAGCTTAAAAAACACATACACCACTGAGTCTGGTGTAGTTAAGTATGTTCGATGTAATAAAGTTAAATGTCGAGGACAACAATGTGCAACTGGTATTAAATTAATTCTGGATTCATCCTGTGAAAATGTTCTCCTATTTCGATCGCAAGTAAGTCATTCTTGTAATTCTATTGCAACAAAGGCCGGTACCGAAATGAACGACAAACTAAAGAACGAAATCAAGGATTTCTTTACCAAAAAAATGAAACCGAAAGCAATTTTGGATGTTCTTGCCCAGAAATATAATTCACCACCAAATATAAACCAAATAAAAAATTTTGTGGTTAAATCAAGAAAAACCATTTACGGTCCACCAACAATATCTCTTGGTGAACTGGAAAGTTGGCTACTTAAGAATAGTGCTGTGCCCAAGAACGAAACAAAGCTTTTATCGTAAAACATTTCACAACCGATGAGGACGACGGTGTTTTTAGATTCATGGCAACCAGTAAAATTCTATTAGAAAATGGAGTAAAAAAGAATATCATTATCCACGCAGATGCAACGTATAAATTGATTTGGCAGGGGTTCCCTGTTTTCTTAATAGGAACAACTGACCGCGATAAAAAATTTCATTTACTGGGAATAGCAGTATGCACCAATGAACGAACTGCCGATTTTCAATTTATTTTAGAGAGTTTGAAAGAAGCAATTTTTGATTTGTTTCATTTTGAAATGAAACCCAAAGTTTTGGTTGGCCGATGCTGCCATCAGTATACGCAATGGGTTTCAAAATGTGTTTGGAAATTGTACTATGCGTATGTGTTGGGCACATATGAGAAGTAATGTGAAAAGAAAGTTCAAAGTCTAACTGAAAAATCAAACTGGAACAAAATTTTGGCTGACGTAGATCAAATTCAAGTTAGTGAAGATGAAGTAGCATTTGAAACTGCCTATAAACTTTTCTTAGAAAAATGGTTACATGAAGCGAGATTCATCGAGTACTTCCAAGAAGAATGGTACAGTAAAAATAAAAATTGGTTTGAAGGAGCATGTTTAGGAACTCTAGTACAAACAACGCTCTCGAGTCAACAAACCGTGTTCATAAAGACGAGTACACTTTACGAGAAAGACTTCCACTTTCCAGATTTTGCCACCTTGTACTGGAGATGATCATTTTCAAGAAATTATGAAAATTCTTTATATCATTTTTCGGATTCAGTTACGATAGATTTACATACTTGGACCACATCGTATCAACCCAAGTAGGAAGCTCACGTTATATTCACGTCCTTTTTTTTTTGGTGATTAATGGCCATTAAACGTCATATGACCAATAGGCGATGTCATTAATATCGTCATTATTATGACTAATGCAATACGTCAAAGTTATGACGCCATGTAAACGTTTCATAAACGTCTTTAAAATCAGAGTTTACATTTTCGCAAACCATGCATAAGTTTACGTACTGGTGGTATTACATATCGTGGTTTTACAACTATGTATTTGTTTAAAATTAATAATAATAAAAGAAATACTTGAACTTCAGAATTTATGCTCTTCAATTTGTACTAAAATATACCTAATCTTGTTATTATTTTGTCAGACATTTGGACCCTAAAATTACAATAATTATCAGGAAATTATGATTTTTAAATTATTGTTGTTTACATTTTTTATTAACTTTTAATATATACACATTTTGGATTGCACATACGTACAAAGAAGGCACACCTCATTTTACTGCGCCTGCGTTACCGTTATTTTACTGTGGCCTGTCACTGTGGCTTATCGCCCTTATACACCCAGAATAACGGCGTCTCAAAACAGTTTGCTTTTAAGTACAATTTTAAGATGGTTATATTTACAAAAATGTGCACGTGAACCAAGAGACTTGTTTCTGTTATTTCGCTTTCAGGTCTTTGTGCTTCAGAGTTCAGTTGTATTTTCAATTGGGTTCTACTTTGAGGTTAACCGGTAACTCTGTTTAACCCTGTGCTTCCATTATTCGGTAAGCATGATAATTATTTCACCTGTAAGTATAACCGTATAACTGAGGTATTTAATTACTCTTTCAGACATAATTATGGTCTTTGTATTATGTATTATGTTTATCAAATTATTACGGTTGTAATAATTATCAAACTCTAACTAGAACTAACTACAAGCGTTATTATATGAAACGTCTTTATTAATTACTACTTTAATGACATTCTGTTATTACATGTTCATGCGCATGAGCGACTATTATAAACTGCTTCTAATATTGTTGTGGCTAAGGCCACGTAACACATATAATACCTCTCCCCTCAAAGATCTAGCCTGGACGGTCTTTTAACTAATCTACCCGACCTAGTTGTTAAAATATTTTTTGTTGGAGGATTAGTGTCCTGAACATTATTCTGCGACTCATTGATATTCTCTGACTCACAATTATTAGATAAATTTGCAGAACTATCTTCAGCACACTTTACATGAATTGGTTCATCTGTTGTGATGGGATTTGGTACATATTTGTTCAGAGACTTTTTAATATCAATTCTGTTTCTCCTGACAGTGTTACCTACTGAGTCTTGAAGAACATACGATCTCGGAGTTTCATGTTTAGATGTTATATAACCCGGTTCCCAAACTTTATTGACATGGTTATACAGCATGTGTCAATTTTCATTAGCCATAGGCGATTAATTCATGCAATACGTGACAACATGGCACCCCCTACTTTCCTCTCCAATGCGAGGGCGACCGATTCAAGCTCAAGTTATAGCAGTAACTGTTGGACCACTGACTTGGATGTTTGTAATGCGTTCAGAAATAATATTTATGCGTTGCAAGGTTTTCTTTTTCTTTTTCCTTTGAGTAAATGCAGAGAATTATTAAGCTGTGTTCACGCTGCATGACACAAACAAAAGCGTAATTCTAATAAAATTAAAAATAAGGTAAATAAAAAAGGATTCTGAAAATAATAATAAACTACTAGATCCGGAGATCGCGGCGGCCATTTGATGTTTCCCGTTCCAGTAATAAGACGGGTTTTATTGCAGACTAGATCGCAACGTGTTCGCAGCTAAAGATTGAATGTAAAATCTGGTGGGGAGATCGGAGAAACTCGATGTAATGTCGATTGTTGCCGGGATTGGTGACGGACGGTAGAGGTGACACACGTTGCCATGTATTATTTGTATATGTTTAAATCGCACGTAAAGATTGAATCCTATACCTAATGAAAATTGACACATACGGTATATTACAACGTCTGTGTTAGGATCTAGCGGCTTTAAACTAGCAGATGTAGTATTGTAATATTGTTTATTTATATCTTGCCTCTTCTTTAGCTTAACTGGTACATCATCGCATAGCTTTGGTTTCAAAATTTCAACGGAAGTTGGTAATTTTGTTTTGCATATCCTACTTAAAAATAGCTCTGATGGTGAATGGCCTATATGCTTTAGAGGGGAATTTCGATATTGAAGCAGTGCTGATTCTAGATCATTGGAATCTAATAATGATTTTTTTAGCAAGTTTTTCGCGATACCTACTGCTTTTTCGGCTAGGCCATTTGAACGAGGATAATTAGGACTTCGCGTTACTATATCGAAGTCCCATTCTTTAGCGAATTTTTGACAAGTGTAACTATTAAATGGTGCGTTGTCACACAACATAACATCTGGACTACCGAATCTAGAGAACACCGGTTTTAAAACTTCAATTACACTTTCAGCTGATTTGCTGCTTTTCATTAACAGAATCTCCAGCCAATTGGAATACGCATCCATAATAACTAGGTAAGACTTGTCTGCAACTGAAAAAATGTCGACGCCGATCCTTTGCCACGGACGCTCAGGGATTGGGTATGAATTTAGAGCTTCTTTACAGTTTTTCCTGCCTAAGCGCTCACATACTTTACATTGCTTTATAAAATATTCTATTTCTGCACTTAGACCAGGCCAATAGAAAATTTTGCGAGCTCTACATTTTGATTTCTCTATCCCAGTGTGACCTTCGTGAATGCGAACTGACATTGGTTTACGTAATGATTGGGGAACTACTAATTTATTTTGATAGAATAGTAATCCATTGCAAACAGATAAATGATCTTTTAGTTTATAAAAATGTTTGACATCTATTGATATTTTATTTTTAGTTGGCCACCCATTATTGATGTACCACGCGATCATTTAAATTCTAAATTATAGCAGGCGGGATTTTTTTTATTAGGTTGTCCAGAATGTCAATTATTGATTAATTAACATTTTGAAACGTCACTTTGACAATTCAAATTGTAAATTAGTACTTATATACCAACTTAATTTAAATTTCACAGCCTGCTCTAATTTAGAATTTAAATGATCGCGCGGTAGTTAATAACGGTACTTAACTGCATATCCTTTTCAGTTTCTTTCTGAAATTGTAATTTTCTTTCAGTAGACATTGGTATGTAATTGGCTAAACTGTGCACGGCATATTCGAATTCGGAATCAGATTTTAAACCCGGTCCATTGAGAAAAGCCCTGCTAAGGGTGTCTGCAATGAATAAAAGTTTTCCAGGTTTGTATTTAACCATCAAGTCATATCTTAATAAACGTAACATCATCCTCTGGAGCCGCGGTGTTACGGCGTGTAAATCTTTCTTGAAAATACTCTCCAAAGGTTTGTGATCGGTGCAAACTTTTATATCGCGAAGACCATAAATGAAGTAGTGGAACTTTTGCACACTAAAAACAATGGCAAGCATCTCTTTTTCAATTTGCGCATACTTCACTTCAGCTTTATTTAAGCTTCGTGAAGCGAATGCAATTGGATGTCCTTTTTGGGTCAAGCAAACCGTCTTTAGATGCATCCGTTTCTATTTCTACTGGCACTGTCGGATCAAAAAATGCCAGAACGGGCGCAGTCGTCAGTAAATGCTTTAACTGCGCTAATGCCTGATCGTGATTGCAATTCCAATTCCACCCACATCCTGTCTCGTCAAATTTCTCAAAGGAGCGGTTACCTTCGACTGGTTTGGAATGAACTTTCCAAGAAACTTAACCATACCAAGTAAACGTAAGACATCTGACTTATTTTGCGGTATTGGCATGTCTACTATTGCTTTGACATAGTTTTTGTTGGCTTCTACACCCTGCTTAGAAAATATTACACTCGTTGACTTAAATTGGACTTTGGACTTGTTAAATTTGACGTTATACTTCAGTGCTCTCTCTAGTACGGCCCTTAAATTTTGATCATGCTCTAGTTCTGTTGAGGCTGTTATAATTAAGTCATCGAAGTATATACCTACACCTCTCATATTACCGAATATTTCATAATTCTTCTTTTGGAACACCTCGGGTGCGGAGCAAATTCCAAATGGAAGTCTGCAAAATTGGTAGCGGCCAAAAGGTGTACCGAACGTGCACAGATCTGCACTATCGTCATCGATCCTAATCTGAAAGTAGCCATCTTTCATGTCTAATATTGTGAAGTATTGCTTATTAGACAGATGACTAGAGATTTCTTCAGAGGTTGGAATAAGAACATGCTCCCTCTTGATTGCATTGTTTAAATACTTTGGATCAAGGCATAGCCTTAGATCATGATTTTTCTTTTCGACAATTACAAGTGGATTAAGCCATTCAGTTGGCTTATCAACTTTTCTGATGATCCCTTCCGCTTCAAGTTGATCTAATTTAATTTTAACACGGGCATGCAACATATGAGGAATTCTTCTTATCGGCTGCACACAGGGTACCGCATTTTCTACCAACGTTATGTGATGGTGTGTGGGAAAATTACCTAACCCTTGAAAAACTGTTGTAAACTGATTAACTAAATCATCTAAACTGTTAAACTTTACATTAATGTTGTCAATTCTCTTAATTAATTTTAAGTCGATACAAGCCTGTAAACCTAACAAAGGTGTTTGGTTTTTACCATCAACAATAATGAATAGAATTTGAGCATTTCTGTTACTAACCCTACAAGATAATTTAATGCTCCCTAAAGGTTTGATTCGGAACTGCTCATTACCATATGCTACAAGAGTTACATCAGTCTTTTTGATCTTTGAACCTACATTAATAGTTTCTAATATACTAAGCGGCAAAACACTAACCTCTGCCCCACTGTCTAACTTAAAGTTTACTTCTTGACCCTCAACATTCACTACCTGCTTCCATTGGACCTCGTTTATTGCTTTCTTGTTTATCTGGTCCTGTACTGGCTTCACAGAATCTATAAAAAATTCACTTTCACTATTACTGCTTTGCTTTGCTTCTTGATCTTGCGACTGTACATCGTGTACTTTCTTTTTCTTCTCCATTTTCTTTTCTGTTGTTCTCCATTTTCTTTCCATTGTTTTCTTACATACACTTGCAAAATGATTTCGGCCTTGACATTTTGCACATGTCTTCCCGAAAGCTGGACATTTGGTTTTCTTGCCATGCTTGTATCCACAATATCTGCACTGTTGAAACTCAATTGACGTCTTTGCATGCACACTTTTCACAGCATTGACAACTGTTTCACTTTGGATTTCTTTTGACTGACTCTTGCTAGCTTCTTTTGCCCGGCAAAATTCAATTGCTTTCGACAAGGTTAGAGAAGACTCACGCAGCAATCTCTCTTGGGTCGATTTATCGCAGATTCCCATTACAATCCGGTCTCTAATCATATCTTCTTGTTTCTCATACTCTGTTGATTTTATTGCCTTTCTAAGCTCTGTGACAAAACTGTCAAATGGTTGACCATCCTTTTGTGCAATACTATTGAATTTGAATCGTTCGAAAATGATGTTCTTTTTAGGTGCACAATAGCCTTCAAACTTTGTTCTAATATCTTCTAATGTTTTGTTTTCATCCGGAGCAAATGAAAACGAATTATATAATTCTAAGCCATCATCACCGATTAAATTTAAAAAAATTGCAATTTTCTTTGCTTCTGGTTTTTCAACTAAATCAGTCACCGTTAGAAACAATTCGAATCTCTGCCAAAAACGTTTCCAACTTTCTGCAATGTTCCCATCGACACTAGCGGTTCTGGAGGTTTGAAAACGTTGTTTGCCATTTTTCGGTCGGACCCAGCTGACCTGACATCATGTATTATGTTTATCAAATTATTACGGTTGCAATAATTATCAAACTCTAACTAGAAATAACTACAAGCGTTATTATATGAAACGTCTTTATTAATTACTACTTTAATGACATTCTGTTATTACATGTTCATGCGCATGAGCGACTATTATAAACTGCTTCTAATATTGTTGTGGCTAAGGCCACGTAACACATATAATACAGTCTTCATAGGTGTTGAGTTTCACGAAAACGATGGCGGTGTATCGCTATCATTAATCAGGCATGGATAACACCTCGGGAGTCAGAAGTATTTTGGCCTCCACACAAGAACAAGGAGAAATATTATAAAGCGTTAAAAAACGGAGACATTCCGGATGAAAATATATGGCCATTGTATAAAATAACACGAACTTTTTTTTCTATTGGTGAGGTATATTTTTTTATTTGTCACATACAGTAGTTAATATTATATACATGATTAATGATTATATATCTGCTGAACAGTGCAAGGTTAACTTGAACTGTTGTCACGCTTGTTAGAGGAATATCAAACAATGTATGTCACTGCAGAAAAAAATCCTATCTATTAGGCTGCGTGCATACCAATGACACAAAACAATTTATTTGTCAAACAAAATGTTTGAAGTACTGCAGCGTCCATTAAAATATATGGGAATGTTTGACCAAAATGTACACCAATTAAACTAAATGTTTGACAAACGTTTTAAACACATTTCTGGCAAGTTCTTAATTAATAATGTGTTAATAAATTTAATTGACATTAATTATAAATGCCAAATGATTGTATAATTTAGTTTTTAGTTTTTTTGTACATACATATATTTTGATCAATTTGTGTACAACCTAATAATTACTCAAATTTGTGTGCATAGTGGCTTCAAATAAATTTTGTCAAACATTTTGTATAATTGGTGTGCGAGCAGCCTTAGATAAAAATCTGCACTATACAAACAAAAATTAAAAAAATAAAAACTGTAGTAAGCTGCACATAGTAGTTATTTATTTAACATGTTTGTATGTGATCCCAGTATAATATAAAGATTAATGCTCCGTACAAACTTTTATTTTCACCCTCATTGATTTACTTTATATTTTTTATATCCATTATGTCAGTAAGACTGTAAACTGTTATATGTTGTCATGGTATTGAAATAAGAATCGCAGTGTTATAATAGTTAGAAAGTGAAAATAAAAGATTATTACGAGTATTACCTGTAACACTGGGCTATTGAAAACACATTTGCTAAAAGGAAGAACATGTTTAATTCTTTTGCACAATAATAATGTACTTTTCAGATGATTATGATAAGGCTCTTAAAAAGATAAAGTAAGCGGAAGTAACGTCTGATTTACAATCAGAGGTGGAAGTTTATGATACCACTAGTGATGAAGATGATAATGTAGGAATATTTGAACGTCCACCACTAATAAGAACAGCAAAGCATTTGCATGGTAATATAATTTCTGCATTTTTTTTTTGTATTAAGTGAACATTTCTTAGAATCAACACACCATTATCGAGCAGCAATACTTCAGTTATCGATCGACAAGTGTTGGAAAAAGAAGGTGAGCAAAATATTTTAACGTTAAAAGATAACTGACATTGTTGGTTTTTTTAGGCTTGGGTTTGGCACACAAGAGTCTTATTAATTTGTTGCAGCAAGTTAAGGAACAAAATAAACAAATTTTGCACCGCTTGAGTCAACAAGACATCACAGCAAATTAATAATAATAATAATAATGTCTTTATTGTAACTAGAAATACAAAAGGCAATGAAAAATACAAAACACAAAAATTACATTTAAGAGTCACACTCTCAGGTTCAACCAGATCTGCTTTTCAACTTAAGCTTGAAATATAACATATATTTATTAAAAAAAAACAAGTAATTTTGAGAAAGAAAAGATATATATATGGTAATGCCTAATAATTTTTTCTTTAATTTTCTTTAATATACAATCACAAGGAAAATCCAGCAATAGCTGTTCTATTTTCCTTGAGTCTCGATCATGGTAAACTCAACAAAAAAAACTAGTCCAAACCTAACTAAAAATGTAACTAAATCAAGACAGAAATTCGGCACCGTGCAGACGAAAAACAGGGGATAAATTGCAATATACAACTGAAAGTTACGAATGATTATGTGTACATGATTAAAATTAGAAAACGAGAGGAGCATGTGTCAAGTGAAGCTATCGCGACATCAACATAAACTTAAGCTCGCGTTTAAATCTCTCCAGCGGCAACAACTTGAGATGTAAAGGCAAGGCATTGTACTTAGTGTAAACCTGAAACGAGAATGATCTCTGAAACAGGGATGATCTGTGCAAGGGTGGAGAAATTAATCCACGAAATCTTGTGTTAATGCTGTGCACGTCAGACCGATATCTAATTTTGTAGTAATATAAGTGTGGAGGAGACCTGTACAGCATTATCCGATGGAAGAGAGACAGAGCCCGCGGTCATGCATGCTAAGCCACCCCGTCTCGCGAAGTTTATGGCTAACGCGATCATACTTCCTGAGGCCATGTATATACCGAAGACACGCATTCTGTATTTTCTGGATACGACCCTGTGTTAGCTGATTCAGGGTCCCATGATAAATAGCGGAGCAATATGTAAACCGTGACAGAACGAAAGTGTGGCAAAGACATTTTTTTATTGACTTATTTAAAATATCCCTGTAAGGAAAGAGTTTTTTCAAGTTGATATAAGCTATTTTTATATATTTGGAAATTTGAGCTCGAAATCTGAACGTATTATCCAAATGGAGCCCAAGACTCTTAACCTCATCCACCACAGGCAATTGAACGTCATTTATCGAAATATTAATGATTCTGCTAATATTCTTACAGGCTTTTGCAGGTCCAAACAAAATAACTTGAGACTTTGAGGGATTTAAATGAAGACAATGGTTAATTGAAGATTTATATAAAGAATCAAGATCTGAAGTGATGTTAGTAGCAGCTGTGCGCCAATCAGATGGGATGAAAGAGCAGTACAGTTGCGTATCATCGGCATACGTGTGTGTGTTGCAATGTTTAATGCAAGACAATAGTTTTGAGGTGTAAATGGTAAATAAAATAGGCCCAAGAACTGACCCCTGGGGAACTCCCCGCGAAACAGCAAGGTATTCCGATACACCGCCATCCAATTTGACAGCTTGTCTGCGATTAGACAGATAGTTTTGTAATAGAGTGACTGCTGCATCGCCCAAGCCTATATATTGTAAAATAGATCCAAGAATACCGTGGTCAATCGTATCGAACGCCTTAGTATAGTCCAGTAATACAAGGCACGAAAGGTATCCCTTATCTGCAGATGCAATCAAGTCATCAGTAACAGACAGCAGAGCTGTCTCGCAAGTATACCCAGGCCTAAAGCCTGACTGTGTCGATGGTAGGACGTTATTTCTTGATATAAAATCCGTTAGTTGTGCGCCAATAATTCGCTCGAAAACTTTTGACATGGTAGGTAACAGACTTATAGGCCTGAGATCTTGGGTTGGTTCACTTATTTTAGGAAGGGGACAGACCAAGGCGTACTTCCAGCAATCCGGGAACACAGAATCTAGTAAGCAGGTATTAATTATGTGCGTTATATAAGGAAGTATATAAGGACAACACACTCTAAGCATGTCTATGTTAATATTGTCACATCCAAAAGAAGTTGACGTAATACTCCTGATGACCTTATGAACCGCCGTAGTATCTACCAATTGGAAACGGAAATCCAGTGTACTGGAACCATTCTCGTACAGTGATTTGGTAGAGAAAGCATTACTGCCAGAAACAGTGATGCTATTGATAAAATAGTCATTGATCTCACCAGCCTTTGCCAAGTGATTAGGTAGTACAACCTTACGCCTTCTACCCGAACCAATTTCACTCAAATTATTCCAAAGAGCACGACTGTCTTTAGAACGTGATAAATATTCGTAGAAGGCCTTTTTCTCTTGCCTAAGTGTACTAGTGCAGAGATTACGTAATGATTCATAGTAATCCCAATCCTGGCGCACACCAGACTTGCGATATCTTGACTTAGCCCTATCCCTCAAAGACATCAATAACCTCATATTGTCAGTCATCCAAGGAGTATATGGTCTGGTAAAACACCGTGTGACAAGTGGAGCATGTTTATCGAATAGATTTAAAAAGTGATAATTGAAAAAGTCAATTTTATCATTAATATTGGGAATATGAAAGATATGGTGAAATGGAATAGTTAACAAGTCATTCTCAAACAGACACCAATCAATCCTGCGTAAGTTCCGGTACGTTTTTCTTACAGGCTCAAGTGCAGGCCCACAGCGCTTAAGTGTGAAATATACAGCATCATGATCTATAAAATTGCAATTCAGGACACCACTGCGCGCAATGAGAGTTTCATCACTTACTACGACCAAATCTAGTAGAGTGGCAGTAGTCGCAGTGAGCCTTGTTGGTTCATTGATAATCTGTTTAAAACCGATGGTGTCCAAAAAATTCATTAGATTAGCGGTAGAAGCAGTATCAACCTTAAGACAATCCATATTAAAGTCGCCACACAGGAATATGTTATTCGTAGATGGAAGAATCGAAATTATTGCGTTTTCTATGTCGTCAATGAAAAGTTTATAATTTAATTTTGGAGGTTTATATGCTCCGCCCACAGCGAACTTAAAATTGTGAAACCATAAACTGACCCATAATTGTTCAATGTCACCGTCTGTATTGATTACTGAGTAATTAAATTTTTCATGGAAATACATACAAACCCCACCCCCACGTCCAGAACGATCAGCCCTGACTAATGTGTAGCCACGAATATATAAATCAGCATCAGCAACAGAATCACCCAGCCATGTCTCAACCACCACCAGAACATCAATGCCATTACCGCGAATGAGACCAATTATATGATTAATTTTAGGAAGTAAAGAGCGTATATTGACACTGCTACCTTTATACAATTGCCAGTCATATCAACCAAATCAGCAAATATTCAGTAAAATATACATAATTAAAATCAAATGATATTAGTTATATTTAACAATGAATTAAATTGCAATTAATATTGTATAAGTAAATTCAAGTGTAAAAACATACCTACGCAAAAATAAATATACATCACAAAAACTATATATACATATTTTCAAGCACACCTGCTTTCGTGACTGCAAGAAAAGAAACAAACACAAAAATTCTATAATCTATTTGTAGCTGTTTCTTTAAATAGCAAGAACTGTAAATAGCAAAAACTGACAGCCAACACAAAAAAAACATTAGATATTGAAAGAAAGCAAGTCGGAGGTCTTTTTTATTTTAATTAGTTTATCATTTAATTTAAACATAATTTTACCGTCCTGAGTCCAAACATTTTTGATATTATATTTCTACTCCTTGAGTAGTTGAAAACGCCTCGTGGTCAGGTCCTCCCTTATGGATATGCCAGTGTTCTTAAGTTTCTTTTTATTGTTGTATACCATACTTTTAACATGCCTATCCGTAAATTTAACAATAATAGGCCTGCATGTGTTTACGGTTCTGCCGAGTCGATGGCAGATATCGACCGTGTTCTCTTGAACGTCGATCACCAGTTTTTCTCGGCACATGGAGAGAATTTTTTCAGTTACATTTTCATTCGGTGATTCAGGTAAACCGTACACTCTAATGCTATTTCTTCGGGAATATTGCTCCAGCTCATCAACGGCATCATGGGCAACGGAGAGTTTTGTCTCAAGATCAGTTACCTTCGCAGTGAGGCTCTTGAAAGTGTCGTCTACATGAGTTTTTATTAGAGAGCTCAAGGAATCCATAAATGTCTTGGATGTTAACACTTTTTCGACGATTTTTTGTATCATCGTTTCATCACTACGTGTCACACGATCCACAGACATGTTAGTTTAATTTATAGTAATATAACTAAAATGTATAGAGGTATTTACAATAAACGCCGACTTGCAGATACAATAAATAACTTTGCGCTCGCTGCACAGTCAGACACGTCTACTCAGTACGAATGCACATTGCCGAAATATTCTATAATAAGTTTTCCTGATCTTCCAGTGGAACTGCCAATTAAAAATGAAGAAGAATTAAATACCCTGGAAAATGTCCTTTCAGATAAGGAAAAGTCATTTGCTTTGGTAAATAACTGTATAACGCTATAAACACTTATTGTAATGAAATAATTTTAAACATTTGCAAGGTTTTTATTTGTCATTTATTGGAGGAAGGGATGCAACTTCTCTAACAAATAATATTTTAAAACGATGCCTCACTAATCAGCTGGCTTGTAACTACAGTTTTCGTAGAAAGGGAGTGAAGAAGGCAAATGCCAATTTATGCCTAAACAGGGTTGTTATCGGTAAGTGCAATTCAGCATAAAATTTCATATTTTATTAATTTATTTGCTTTAATTACACGTAGAAGCTGTAAAATGTAAATATCCCCCAAGTCTTCAAGAGACATTGAAGACCACATCAAAGTTTGGTTAAAACATTCGCCACAACGCCACAAACTTGAATGCGCCAAGGAAAGAAAATGAAGCGTCGTAGAAAAGAGGTTGTTGGCCCTCGGCAGATTTATAGGAGGATTGCAGAAGCTGTGGATAGTATCAATGTGGAAAGTGAATCAAGTCGGACAGAAAGACGTACGTGCATTTCACAAAATCTTGTTGGTAATGAAAATCAAATGTTTTCTTCCTCTAATGTTGCAAATCTTTCCACAATTTCAATGTAATTTTGTTTTAAGTGTTGTTATCTTTTTATTTTTTATATTAGAATTGATGTCTTATTCCACAATAAATATTTTAAATGGTGACATTTGTATTATTTTGTACGTTCATATCACGACATTGTATAACGTTCATTTAACGTTAAAGAATGACGTCATTTTACGTTATTATTAAACGTTCATTTCACGTACAAACATGACGTCAAAGAACGTCATTATGAAACGATTATTTAACGTTAAAAATGACGTCGCTAGACTGTGACATTAGGCCGTCATTTTTACGTCATACGGACGTCCGAAATCACGTTAGTTTGGGTCATTGACTGACCAAAAAAAGACGTGAATTTAACGTGAGCTTGCTACCTGGGAATGGGCACGACTAAACAAAGAAGTTGAATGTATTGATGAAGATTAATTACTCTAAGAACGTATGTTATTCCTGCTGCCGAAAAACTGGAAATAAGCAAGGAGATTTTGAAGGCCGATTACTTGCAGTCTAAAGAATTGGATGAATATATTAGGAAGAAATCTTCTTATTATAAATTGTTCTTGCCTGTGGACGAGGTCAGTTGGAAAGATGGACGGTGCACATGTCCATACTTTTTAAAGAATTACATTTGCAAACATCTGCTAGGTAAGATAAAAAATAAAAAAATACAATATTTTAACTGGTATAAAATTTTAGGCATAGCTCTTCGTTTTAAGTATGTTGAAGCACCTCCTGAGGCTAAAAATGTGCCATTAGGCACCAAAAGAAAACGTGGTCGACCTACGAAAGCTACAAAATCGTTAATTGTGCAGTGAATGCATTATTAATAATTTATCAGTATGTATTTTCATTTATTTCAGTGTCTATTTTGTAACAAATAATGCACAGAAGTTAAACAATTACATTTAATTTTTTAATGCTCTAAAATAAATGTTCTCAGGCTTAATATTTAATAATTTATTTCTGGAAATTAAAAAAAATAATGCTCAAACAGAAGTTTCTAAATGCTCAGTAGCGCTTTCTTTATAGAAAAAAATAGCTGGTTAATGCGCATAAGTTTATTTTATAATGCACGCTTAATTCCTACCCTAAAGTTTTGTCGGGTCCACTATAGTAATCCGATAATATTTCCCACAAAATCTTAATAGAAAATATAGGGACATTGTATTATTTATGTTTAGGCTTGAGGGATATATTACAGTTTGTCAAAAATAAAATACATTTACCATATAAACCAGCAAACAATAATTTACACAATGAATCTTTTGAATATAGATATGTTTAAAGGAGAATGTTTTAAAATGTAAAATAGAAGCAATATCACACTCACCCCGGACATTTTAGAGTAATTTTAAAGATGCAGATAAATACTCACACTAGTGAAACAAGCAAAGGTGAAGTAATTGGTCTTTGGAGAGGTGGCTTCTCCGTCAGGCATATTGCTTTACAAATTAATAAATCAGTAAGTAAGGAATTTAGTACAATCAATATATTTAATATATGTAAATGAGAATCGTTATATATGTATGTAAGCTACGTTACATAACATAATAATAATTTGTAATATATTCTTCTTATATAATATTGATATTAATGTATTACTAAGCAATGAAATAAACTATATACTGCATTACTGCATTTACTGTAGAGATACGTGGACATAAAGGATATTTGAAAACAAATATCGCTCGGATACGCAATTATCAAATTTATATCTAATGTTATATAAGTTTTACTGTTTAATTTGCTTGCTCGAACTATTACTTTATTAATTCTTTTTATAATAATTAAATTATAATTATAATAATCAATATAAATAATTACAAATTCTATAAAGCCGAGATCTTAATAAAGCATTCATTCTCGCCCTTGAAAACTAAATTAAATTCCGAAAGCCGGAAACATTTGTAGAACATCAAAAAGATTTCTTTGTAATGTTGACACATCAATGTTATCGTGCGATAAATCATAAATGAAGAATATTTGAAATATATTTACTTCTATATAGTGATGTTAAATTTCCGAAATTTATTTTTTGTTCCGAATATTTCCGAAATATTTGAAGTTTATTGAAATTTATAAGAACATTGAAATTTGTATCCTAAATTGATTTGAAAATAATTGTTTCAAAGGTAGGTGAAGAAATAACTATAATTATAATAATGAGCATTAGGTTTGTTAATAAAAAAAACAAAATAAAGATGTTTTTTATTATAGGTAAGCTTCTTACCTACAGGAAAGTAACATTTTCGGAACACTTTTGACTTTAGGTCAGTAATTTATAAATCAAAATAATAAAAGTCAATTTTAAAAAGTCATATTTTATGCTGTACATCTTGGCTTTTTTCAAGATCAGAGAAATCTTCTTCGCCAATACTTGAGTTTGTCATGTAATGAAATTGAAACTACGGAATCTGTATCAGATTCTGAATCTGGGTCAGAACTAGAGTCATCTTTTTCTTTCCGTATTTTGGCTTTGCCAATATTTGTTTTTAATGGAATTTTAGATGTTATTGACTTTGCATCATTTTCTGGGGTATAGCCATAGATAAAGGAATACTATAGATGGGAAACACACTGTATATAAATTGAGTACTTACGGAACTGCCCTCTTGCGGGCTTAGTCACGTATTACTTTCATATACCTATCCATATTTTCAAACATGTAAATTATCGTTTTCGGATGCGAACAAATTAAATGTGTTCATTTTCACCTCGCTTTAATGCACATCTTAAAGTCGGATGAAAATTAACACATTCAATTTGTTTGCAAGACAAGAATACTCTCTTTTTAATTTATTTTCACCCATCACAATAGTACAATATATTTTTAATCAAACAGAAATTCAAATTCAAACATTATTTCTCATTA
Organism: Amphimallon solstitiale; assembly: GCA_963170755.1. Classification (NCBI taxonomy): domain Eukaryota; kingdom Metazoa; phylum Arthropoda; class Insecta; order Coleoptera; family Scarabaeidae; genus Amphimallon; species Amphimallon solstitiale. The sequence continues at coordinate 24,178,992 of OY720677.1, read as the reverse complement.
TATTGTACAATTGTAATGATAAATAGATCTAGAAAGACATAATAAAAAAGGAAATCTTATAGAAAAACAATTTCAAACATGATGAAGTTACTTTATTACAAATAAATGATAGATATACAAATACATACATGTGTATAACTAATAATAATATATAACAAATTATGTACATAATCAAGTATTCTTAATTTTTATGAAGAACTTCTCGTGTTTAATATATTGTTCTCGCACAAGTAATTTCAGTGAGTCTGTTGAATTCACAGTGAGTGTTTTTCCTTTCATTACTTTGTTAATGTTTTTTGTGTAGGTAAATAAATGAAATTGAATAAGTAATTTTATAAAAGTCTTTCCGGTATCATGCATCACACATTTGAAATTACTTATAGAGGAGACAAGTTATATTCAATTGCACGTCATTGATGACATGTACATGTTGTCATAACTGTATTAGTGAAACTTAAAGTTATTTTGTTAAATTATATTTGAGAGCTTTTATTTCATTAGTTTAGATAGAAAATGTATACATTGATCGTAATATATGCATTCATGGTAAATAAACACATAATTTTCGTTTCAATATTAAATTTCTGCCTTACATATTTTTAATAGACTAATAGTTCAATTTGGTGTTGGCAGATAAATCATATCTGTCAAAAAGGCATGTGTTGTGTATTTTTTGCCTTTGTGTATATTTTGCCTGTCAAATTTGCGTGTTTATTTTTGCTTTGATATGAATTGTATAAAAACAGTTCTTCTTAGAAGTACATTGTGTTTATTATCTATTTGCGTCCTTTGAATATATGCCAAAATGTTTCTGTAAACAGCCGAAGCTTTTTACAAACTTTTCTATAATCATCCGATTAATAAGAATAGCATAAGTATTGGTTATTTTAAATTTTATTATGGATGAAACATTTATGGTTTTTCAACAATCTAACTCTATATAATAAATTAGTTGAGAAAGGCTGAAGTCTTAGAGCATTTCAATTACAAAATATATTACGTTATAGTTATTGTATTGGTAATACATATTTTCTTTGGTTATATCAAATATCACTGACAGAAATAAAAATAGATCCAGCAACATAAACAAGACGAGACGTCATGGATCTAGTATGATGTACAATTGAATGTAAAAAGTTTCCTCTATATATCAACATTTGATTTTATTTCATACAGCAACACAATAGAATAAAATCATACCTTCAATGGTATATGGCAAATATAGAGATGGAACACTATGTTTCTTCAAATTTGCACTATTGTGTCTATCTTGCTCAGCAAATGTATATCACATACTCGTATATCACAAACACTATAGTTCTTTCGGACTTCAGTAGGTGCTTGCAATTCTAGTTTCGGAGTTTTTTATAGCTTGCTGCATCCATAAATTGAATAACTAAAATATATTATACCATTTTAAGTAAAAAAGTTATTTTACAATTCTATTAAATTTAAGATACAGAAATAGAGTTTCATCTTTAAACGCAAGACTAAATGCAGCTGAAAAGCAATTTCATTCGTGTACATGTCAATATTTAAGTCAATGTGTGAATGACTCTACATATAAATTTATAATGATGCAAATTAAGAATCAAACAAAACCTCTAAAGGCACATCGTTTTACATTGGAGGAAAAAAATTTGTGCTTATCATTGCTCAAATCTAGCGGTAGAGGATATAATTTATTATCAAACATTTTTTGCTTACCTACCAAGCGAACTCTATCAAGTTTATTGAGAAAGCTGATAATAAATCCCGGAATAAATGATAACTTACTCAACAATTTGGCACATGTGGGTGAAAAAATGCCAGCAATTGAAAAAGATTGTTTACTTATATTCGATGAAATGTCAATAACTCCTATGTTGCAATATGATTGTGGTAATGATAGAATAGATGGTTTCCAAGACCTTGGAGATGGGAGCAGTATGCGATTAGCAGATCATGTGTATATCACATACTCGTATATCACAAACACTATAGTTCTTTCGGACTTCAGTAGGTGCTTGCAATTCTAGTTTCGGATTTTTTTATAGCTTGCTGCATCCATAAATTGAATAACTAAAATATATTATACCATTTTAAGTAAAAAAGTTATTTTACAATTCTATTAATTTAATAACTTACATTTGCATCCTTTGGAAACGTACGCATTTTCATGCTTTTATTGTTGTTGACATGACGTAAATAATAAAAAACCATTATTACTTAGGTACCTTATAAGCTGCCAAACAGTGAAATATAACTAACATTATGATAAAAGCAATGAAAAACAGCATACAACAAGTATTGATTAAAGTAAAACAATGAACGATGAACACAAACATATAACCTGCACAAGCTATAGTAGGCAAATGCAAATGGCGAAAAAGTGAAAGCAAAACAACTTGGTAAGTATATACGCGAATTGTTTTACCGATCGACCGTATATGTCCAACGAAGAGACATCTCGCGGGCTTAGTGAAGAATTAATAAACTGTCTGAACCCGGCCGTAAGCGATAACAACCCGTGGGTATAGCTTAGTGTAAGGTTACTCTGGCTACTATCTTGGCGCAATAATTTTAAATTATGAGCCACGTAGGTAGCATTCCGGCCCTTCTAACTGAAGCCTATTTCTTCTGGCATTGTGTAAAAACGCATATGTGCTAAACGACCTTTCGGTAGCAGCAGAAGATGGAGGTAGTGCTACTATCGCTACAGCTAAATTTTATAATTCTTTTTACACATGGCAAGCCACCAACAAACTGGGTTCACTTTACTTACTGACGTCCACATATACTGCATCGCTCAAATGTCACTTTTTGCGCAGTAATTCACCAATTCACCGAAAATTACTTCTTTTTACTTTCTTATACGTAGTATAAGGAAGTATTGTGATGATGAAAATTTTCGACCTCGAGATTTTTGCAGATGTCCACGTTTTGAGGTCCCCTGATACCAAAAAAAGTAGTTTTTAAAAAATGTCTGTGTGTCTGTGTGTGTGACCACGATAGCGGTCAAACCGCTGTAGATATCAATTCCAAATTTTGTATTGACGAATATAATCTCCCTCTTGAGAACTGATTAGATTTTGAGCAAAATCGGCAGACCGGAAGTAGTAGTTTACTTCAGTGAAAAAATCGAATTTTGCAAATATTTCGTCAATTACTAAGTTTAAACAAATTTATAAAGAATTCAAATGTACTCAAAATTAAATTTGACAAAAATTGTTTTAATAAAGTTTTTCGAAATTCCTACCGGAAGTAGGTCTTTTACTCTTATCGAAAATCAGTTTTTTGCGAATATCTCGCAAGTCATGCTTTCTAGGCAGGTACATTACGAGTATAAAAGTATTTAGAACATACTTTTAAATATCTTTTGTATAAAAAAAATTTCAAAATTCATACCGGAAGTACCACTTTTACTCTTATCGAATAGCGATTTTTTGCAAATATGTCGTAAATTATGCATTCTATATATATTTATGAAGAGTACAAAAGTATTTAGAGTTGGATTTGGAATATTTTTTGTATAAATGAAATTTCAAAATTCGGACCGGAAGTAACACTTTCATACGTATAAGAAAGTCGTGTGGTGGCCACACCTCATTTTTTCTCTTTAAATGTAGGATGTATAGTCAAAAATATATTGATGAACTCCATAGCAGTCACGTGTTCTTCTTTATTTAAACTTTCGCCTCTGTAGTTGGGGTCCAATAAATTTGCCGCAAAATGAATTAGTTTAACAGCCATTTTCTTTCTATTCATTAGAACATCTATTATTTCTTTCTCCTCTGCTTTGGAAACTGGCAATTCAGGTACATATTTATTAAATTCAGTCTCAATATCATCTAAAATCTAAAGCAACAATCACCTGGGACATGTTGAAGGTAGCGTCACCCTCTAGAAGAGTAATCCACTTTACAATAGGTTTTAAAATAAGTATAACTTTATGTAACCTGGTCCAAAATATGTCGGTTATCTAAAATGTTTTTTTTTACATTTCTTGAAAAATTTATTTCCTCAGTTACCATTAAAACTTGTAACGACGATTTGCATGCAACTAAGCTTTCAATGCAACTTAAAATTGATCCCCATCTCGTTTTAACTGGCTACTTCAACGCTAAGGTCGCATTATTTATATGTAGTTGAATTTTGTTAAATGTCGCTAAAGCAATATGTGAACTCGTAACTTCTTTGACTATTTCTTTGCAAGCTGATTCAACATTTTTAAGGGAATTTATTTTCATTACATCTCCTACAAGAAGGTTTAATGTATGAGATACACATGAATAACCATAAATATGTTGATATTTGGCACTGATCAGATTTTTTGCTTTTTCCATCGCTGCAGCATTATCACTTACAACTCCGACAACCTTCTCTGGTCCAATTTTATCAATCACTTTTCCTAATTCTTCTGCAATAAATTCTCCTGTGTGTCAATCAGCTTCTGTGTGTAGTGTTTTAAATAACACAGGAATTGGAGTTGTAACTATAAAGTTTATTATCGCTTGATTCCTGGAAAAATGTAGGTATATTATTGGTAAATGATGGTAGTCACGGTTTTACAATGAATAGCTTTAATGTCCAAGACTGACATAAGTCATTAGTTAGATATTTGTACTATATCTCTTTAGTTTTATTTTCGTGGTATTTTACTTTTAAGTATGCTGAATATTTTTTACACTATAGATTTAAAGATTTATCTGGACGTTATTTACTTTATTTTTTCAAATAGTTATATATTTTTATTCAGTTTAAGCATGGCTTTGTCAATGACTAATATGTATTCTGAATTCCCACTGTGTTGGCTTCACTTATTCGTGATTGTACATTTTCCTCTATTGATTGAAACTCAGCATCTAGCAGCTTATGAGAAAGTCGGTACCTTGAAGGTGGAATATAGGATGGCCTCAATTTTTCAAAAAACTCCAGCCAGTATCGATTTTCTGTCAAAGAAAGGGGGCTCCCTGATGAAAAGATTGTTCTGGCAAGTAGCTCATATAAGCATTCCTACAAAATTTTAAAAAAATCAGCCTCGACAAACATACTGTTAAAAAAAACTTCTAATACAAATTAATTAAACATATCATACAATAAAAGTATATTACCTGATCCCTCTCATTGCAGGAATCAACAAAACTTGATAGGGAAAACGCTGATGTGGAAGCAATCGAACCGCAAACTTCAGATGCTTCTGATCTTGCAATGACAGATCCAGATGTACTTTCTCCATCTAGAAATTAAATTTGGTAATTATTTAGTTGTCAGGCACCAAGCCAAAATTAACGATTTTTTCAGGAGATACGTATTTTGGGGCGTAAATTACGAAAATGAAATCATATTTTGTCGCTTGGGCTTTCTTTTTCAGATATTTCCGTTTAAAGTGTTAATTTTGGGGTTAGGTTATAGTCTATTTTTGGTACATATTTCTTGAAATGGGTCCTTCTTTTTGTTTATACATATAAAACACTAGGTATTTTATCCTTTATGTTTCACGGGTTCCAGCCCAGCAGTCATATTTAAAAATCGTTAATTTTGGCTTGGTGCCCGACAACTAAAGAATTACCTAAAATTTTGTTGCTCGTTTGTTCAAATCAGTTTAAGATCTAAACGCGGCTTCCTTGTATGAAGAGATTAATTTTACCCTTTTTACGCGGCTCCTTTAAGGTGCCAGGTGCCTGCAGCGGCGTTTCTAATGGGATTAGCGCTAAACCCAATAAGCCCGCGGCAACCCTTTCGGAATTTTACAAAGTTTAAGATTTTAAACTGATTCTTCTTATAAAAGGCTATAGTTTTAATGCCTTAGTGGCAACCTACCTTTCTTGGACGATTTTCCAAATATTCTTGTAATTTTTGTTGGACTTTTAACGCACTTAATAAGGTGTTCAGTTAAGCGCGTGGCATTTTTGCTAAGCGTGTAGTTGCAAAATATACACTGGTAAATAACTTTTTCTCCCCTCTTCAAACTCTGAAAGTAGTCCCAAACACGACACTTTTCTTTTCCCATTTTTATTGTTAAATAAAACAACAATCAACAATCACTATTGTTAGTTTTAAAACTGCAGTAGTAGCACTCCTTTTTTAATCCTTTATCTATGAGTAGCACTAGCACGAATCCAATCAACTGATTGACTGATTTACAAAACACGCTACTCGATGATTATTTGACGCCGAGGGCGACCGAACGTGATACGAGATACGACACAAACAACAAAGTTTGCGGGAAATTTAAAATCCGAATATTCGCCGAAAGTTTCGCTCCGAATTTTCGTGAAGTTCCGAATGTTCCCAAAGCAACGCCGAATATTTCCGAAATATTCGCAATTTATGGAAATATTCGACTGAAATATTCGCGCCTCACATCACTACTTCTATATGCCACCTGTATTTTCTTTTACAAAGCAGTTAAGTATATTTACTCAAACTTAGGTATTATAAAAATTGAATATAATCCCTCTTTATTTCGAGAATTTACTAGAGTGGACCTGATATATCTTCCATATAGCTGGTCTTACAACCCGACAAAACCCTCTTGCCGCGAGTATACATACACATTTCCACCAATCTCTTTTAATGGGGCACTTCCTTTAAGCGGATAAGCGGACAAATTTAAGGCGACCGGAGATGTCCGCCTAAGAGAGAGTAACTGTATTTAAATATCTGTATGCATTCTTACACCAAATGAAATGAATGTGATGACAAAATTGCATATATTAAATAGTGCGCTACAGACTCATAGTCTAGGAGGCTTAAAAAAGACTATCTTATGCATTCATTTATTGTATACAATAATGAAGGACTGACTCTTCTCATGCACTATTATACAAAAAGCAATCAACTGTACCTGGCATTCCTGTCGCAGCAGAAAGTCATATGGTGTTCAAAATATTCCTGCCGTTCCAAGTGGATTTTGCAAAATGAGCACTGCATGAGTTCTGAAAATACATGAAAAAGACACAACCAGTAAATTACATGTAAAACTGACATTGATGTAGTTTTTGTGGAACGCAGAGATCATCAAGTTGAAACCAATTTGTTTCAGTATTCTTGTTTTTAGGTGCTCTTAAATAAAAGCACTATGCGTTTTGGAATATGTAGTGTGATTATATATTATTACCAAGAGTTATATGGGTATTTACTTTCAAATTTTGTAAAAGAACTTCGAAATACAAACAACAAAAATCAATATGCTCAAATACAGAAATATCAATGGCACGATACCTTCAACTGAAAACTTTCCAGCTGTATCCTCAACGCAAAGAGTTTTATGTTTAGCCAAATACGATTTCGAGCTGAATCCAAGACAGCAAAATGTGCAGGCAAACACGTCCTTACTGATGTTTTTCTTGGTGGTAGCAAAATCCATGACAATTGTATTCAGGCTGTTTCCAAATTCCCCACCAAAATACACCAGTAATTCATCACCAGCTCGGATTTGACGAGTGCTCTGATAATATATATTATCTTCAAATTGAAATACATGCAGGTTTCCATTACAAGTATTCTTGGTAGGATTAACATATTGCATCCAATTTAAATATTTCCATTTATTTTTGTCCAAAACAAATTTATCCCCTTTCATTTCCCAAGGACATTCTGTTACACTGAGTCCACTAAAAGGGCCAAATTTTACACCTGCAGGAATAATTCTCAAGGCATATATTCCAGTTTGTCCAAAGCAATCTTGAATTTCTAAAATATCATTTGGTATATCTGCTCGTGCTCCACTATCTGCACTATGCAATACATTCCGGTTTAAAATATGCACAAGCATGCCACATTCAATGCAGTAGTCTATATAGTATGCTTCACAGTGTTCACAGTCTGTTGGCAAAATACACACAAATTAGAAAATCAAAGCATTTACTGCCACTTGGTGATTTTTTAAATAAGTATGGAAAAATGGAACATATATGTAATACTGTCAGCTCTCAAAATAGTCAAGTAAGATACATTTGGATGTCAAAAAGCAGTGAAGATTTACTTGGCAGTTGAAATAACCTGAACCATAGTATTTGCGACATAAACAGGTTTAAAAATGAAATATTACTGGTAGGTTGTCATAATGGAATTAGAATCCTATTAACTTAGAATCTCTGTTTTTCAATAAACAGTATAAATTCTAAATGCACCTGAACTTTTCTTTGTTATAAAATATGCTCATGGATATGATCTGATAAATATTTCAATCTATTCTCATTGATCATTACGACATACAACAAAAATTACAACAGCTATTAATATGCATTTACTTACATAGTAGGCCATTATCAAATTCAATTTTAATATCAGGACTGATCCCTCTTTCTCTTTTAACGTCGTCATTTTGTACTTTAGTCTCTTCAAAAGATGCCAGTTCTGTTTTAATATTGTCCGTACTTGTGGACTCTTCACACTGTTTTATTTGGGGATAGCGAATAGAGCGTTGTAATTCAGCATTGTCTACAGTAAGAGCAGTTTCAGAGACATACATTTTATCTTCTATACTGTCCTCTTGGCATTGTTCTTCCTTGACACAAAATGTATTTGCCGAAAGCATTGCGTCATTCATATAAACTTGATCAACATAATCAGCCATTATTAACCCTTATTTATTGATAAACTGCCAGTAAAGCAATATGTACACAATATGTATTTGTATTGCTATAAATTGGCAATAGAAGATTTTGACAGAACATTATTTGTGTTCAAAGTTCAAACACAACTAGCGCTTGGTGCTAGAAGCCCCAACTATAGCGAAGTGGCGCGGATTATAAAAATACTTATGTGGTGACAAAAAATATTTTTAATATTATATTTAAACGCTATAATAAAGAAAATAATACATCACCAGTAGAAATTATTTATTTAATATTAATATAAGGGTATAGATTATATACAAAAATAAGAGCAATTTATACTGTACTTTTTAGTGTTGAGAAATACCTATTATTTTCATTCAATACACATAAAATGTAAATGGAGGGGTTTTCAGCTTGTATTGAAGGATGCCCTGTATTCTTTTCTTATAAGATCTGGTATATCACATTTGTTATATGAGTCTATAGTCCTTCTGTTAACATGTCATAAAATAAATAAATATCCTTTATTGTCATGTAAGACACATTACAGTGTACTAATATAGACCGGACACAAGAGACCGATGACTCACCGCCCATGGGCGCACTATTGAAGTGTTATATTTTTAAAGAGGTTCTGATTTTATTTATATAATTGTATAACAAGTGGGTGGTGATCTGTAAAATACAAAGTACGTTCTTATTTGTTTATTTTGTAGTTCAAGTCGAGTAGAGGAGTACCGTAAAACGGGGCTATTTGGTACAAAATTTTTACATTTTTTCTATTTATGGGAAAACCCTTGGAGGAAGCACCATTCTTTTGTGGTATAGCATGGATCTTCAGGAAGCCTACAATTTTCCTTCACTATTTATCGTCTATTTTAAAAGGTTTCAGAGTTATTAATTTTTTTATGTGGTGTTCCAAATAGCCCCTAAATGGGGCTTTTCGAAACATGCTATACTTTTCAGGCTGTTTTAATTTATACTGCGATAGGAGGCTATTTGGAATAGCAAAATATGTTTTAAAAAAGTCCGACTTACACAAGGTATTTTTTGGAATAGAGTTCTATTATTAAAAATAGGGATATGCATTAACAATACTTTTATTTTGTTAGGAATGTTACAAAAAATGATTAAGTACAAAAAACAAATGATTAAGAAAATATTTATGGTATGTTGTGGGCAGACAAATTTTCTTGAAACGCGTAAAACACTCTTCGTCCAGTACCGACTTTCGTAGGTTGTTTCATTTTGCCAATTATCATGTCTTTCGAAACAGTGTCACGATCCGAAGGAGTTGGGTAATAGAATTTTTGTGTACTTCCACGGACTCTACGTAAAAAGTCAATGATATAATAAGGCTCATTTTCATAGTTTTCATCCTGTTCTTTTATCATTCCAACATAAACGTGTGTGGTAGTGTTATAGAGTACAAGTACCCAGTCACCGATTTTATGCTCGGCATTAGGTTCTTGGTTCACTTGTTCGTTTTTCTCTTTAAAGCCAAATTCATCCTCGGATGAATCTGTAGAAGCATCATTATTGTTAGCGCCCTCAGACTCGATTTCGTCTGCATCATCAGTTGGGTTCTGGGCATCATTAACACTAGACGTACCTGGAGTTGGTTGCAGCAAATCCTCCTGAGTAATACTCTTTCCGGGTTCTGCGTTAACTCTTTTTCTTCTTATTCGTCTTCCAGTATTCTGTGGAGTCCGTAATCCCTCCAACATATTCAGAACAACTTCTGAGACTGATTCTTCAATGTTATTGTGTCTAGAGGGAAGTCTTTCTTTGGGTCTTGCAGGATTCAATGGATAAAGCCCTGTCTTGTTAAAGCCAGAAATAATATTTTGTGCACCCGTGTTTTCAAGTTTTAGATGCAATTTCTTTAATAAAGAAGGGAAACTCTCTTTTGTTAAAGCAACAAAACGTCGACCCTCGTTTTTTTTCCAAAAAGATACAGTTTCTCGCCAATATTTTTTCAATGGGGCGTAAAATGCCACATCTAAAGGCTGCATTATGTGTGTTGAGTTTGGAGGCAGATAAATAAATTGGAGTACTGCAACTGAATCTACAGATGCTAAGGTACTACACGAACTAAAAACATCGGAGCGTTGCCAACATACATTACGGATTTTTAGCGCGAAACTTTATTATTATTTTTTTCCAAATAGCCCCGTCTGTTTCAAATAGCCCCGTTTTACGGTATTAATATTTACTAGCAATACTTTCTCAAAGTTCTCTTCTGTAAGATTTGTTCTCTTTGAATGTAGTACATCCATGTAGATAGAAAACGTCCTTTCTATATCGCAACTGGTTATAGATGCATATTGAAAATATCCTTTTATTTCATCGTATTTAGCGTTAGATTTTGTGTCATTGTCCCCATACACTATTGCCGCAATGTTATTAAATCTGGATTTCTATTAAGAACTGTGTCTAACTTCTGCCGAAGGCCACATCCGAAGTCACTTGAAATACTTTTGAAGTTATTAATAGCGACATCTAATGTGGATAATCCATCTTTTAATTTGAGATTTCGATTTTCAAAATATTTGACTAGTTTAGGCAAATTTCCAAAGTTATTTTTTAAGTTTGGGATTTGTGTTAGTTCCTTGCACTCAGAAATACTTCGAGCATCGTCATTTAAACATGTAACGAAATTTTGTAAACTATCGAAACTTTTTTTAAACCGGATACAAGTCTATCGACTTCCGGACAGGTGTCTGATATATTCGCAGATTCTGTGGAGAGTATGTGCTACACAAGTAATATGCAGCATATAAGGATATGTTTCCTTTAATAGTCTGCCTGTTTTTAACATATATGCGGCACTGTCACTAACAAATAGTAGTGCTTTTTTCTTGTACCTGTTGTCCGAGTTAAGCATTTTGTGTAATTTCTCGTCAATGGTTTTAGCTACCGTTTCCGCATCAACTGTTATATGGAATACATAGTTGGAAGCAGAGAATACCCCAAACCGTTGGTGCAATGCATTTGCTTTTAAGCCGGGCTTTAATTTAAGCGGCACTTAACTAAACCTGAAATTAAGTAGCGATGGTGCAATCTGCCATACAATATTTACTACACAGCGTCCTAATATATCGACAGTTACGTTGGCACCTATCCATAGGTACTGATTTGAAAGATGTCTTCTAATGCATTCTACTGCTTTCGTGAATCACTTAGAAACATGATATTTGCGTAAGGTGGAACATTTCGACCAGTATATTTTTGGAAAAATATTTTCAAAGTGTGATTAAGTTTCACAGAATTCTTCGTAAAAATTGTCAGCTTCCAACGGGTCCAATTTCTGTGTAAGTGACGTACGTGCGATTTGTTAGCATTCAGTAACGATATTTTACAGAGTTTGCAATAAATTTCGGAATCTCTGACAATGGACGACATACAATCAGTATGACCCTTAATCCAATTCGTCATTGTTTCACGATCCCATTCTCGACGTTCTTCTATATATCACATCTGAAAAAGTAATACGAACAATGTTCTAGATCTAAATAAGTGATAACTAAAAATGTATGCGAATGTTATTGACAGGAACTTTTACAAAAATTACGAAGTATGTAATTAACAGTCAAAACAATGAAAAAACGAAACTAACTCCCCCGTACTTTATTTATCTTACGAAAAATAAGGTAAATAGAATTAATTTTAAAAACTTCTCACGCTTCTACCTACGCCCATGAAGAAAGGAATTTCACAGTAAAATCGTGTTTTTTGTTGACCCTTTTCCCGACAACAACAGATGTTGCATTTCACCATATGAATAGTGCTATTCAGTAACTGTGTGATGTTATAAATTATTTCTTTTCCAGATCTGAATCCCATTGAAAATGTGTGGAGTGCTATGGTGTGTAACGGGGATGTTGATAATGATGAGTTAAACCGTTGATTGAATGAATATATAAAGATCCGCAACACTTAGTAAAATAGCGTGTCTTTTCGTTAAGTCGTCCCGCAAACCCCTTGCCGAGAAACATGATCGCTGTCTCGGGCTGTTTCGAATGTCGGATCCAAACGACTGATGCAGTCGCTATGATCTCGGATCCAGTTTTGGCTACGCTCAGTGCTATGTAGTGGCGCATCTTTATGTATTCCTTCAATCAACGGTTAAACTGAGAAATACACTATGACTGAAGTTTCATTTTTTTTTGGGATATAGATATACAACAGAGCGTTAGTTCGGGTAGGTAGCCACCAGAGGGGTTCGGCAGTAGGATGTGCCCATTCATAAATTTCTCCCGCTAAATTTGTTATAGTAAAAGCAGTTCTTGTAGTAATAAAAAAAATCCAATGGGATCTTAAAGGAAGTGACGAAATAATCCAATTACACCAATCATGTTTGTTACAATTTTATACTCGTTTGCTTTAGATGTAAATATCTTAAAATATTTTCAATTGAGGAATATGATAAGTCTACTTACTCTAATTTTTTAAATTCCAAAAATAAGTAATGATGTGATTGTGTATGTTATATGTTATTCTGAAATACATATTGCAAGACGATGTAACGAAAAAATGTCATTTTTCCTATATATTTTATCGTATAATTGAGAATGATATTGTAGTACAAGCTGAAAAAGGTTCAAAGGACTAACCTTTAATAAAAGCCTTGCTTGGTTGGGAATTAGTTTGTTTGTATAACTTGTTGGGCATGTACTATCCTCAACAATAATTGATGATTATTCATCATAGCAGCTGTTGTTACGATTCAGGCCTGGATAAAATAAAAATAACTAGAACCATGGTGCAAGGAAACAAGGTATGCTCTTCCCCAGGTAGCACAGTGTCGTCCATTTCACGACATTTAGGCGTACATTTTGGTCACCATTCACGTCATTCTGACGGACAAATTGACGTACACTAGAAGAAAAAAGAATGCGTCCAGCTCGAGAGATATTGTTGGGATGGACGTTTGCCGAGTCAGACCGAACGTTAGGCGTCTCACTCCGCCTCCCGCACATGCTGTACCTGAACTACCTGATCGTAGCTCGTGCACATTACTTCGCATAAATATTTCTCTTATATAAACATGTATTTCTCACTTAGCCTTTATATACATAGATGTAGATTCTTAGATTGATTTGTGTTACGCTTTTAAATACAAGAGTTGCAGACAGATTATTTAATTTGATTTACATAATTATTAATTTCAAATATGAGTAGGTATACCTATATTTGAAATGTTGGTGATTATAACCAACAGAACATGCATTTTCCATAGAGGATAATAAATACGCAAAAAAAAAAAAATTGCACACTTATAAATCAGACAGAATGTTTAATTCGTCGTTTTCAATGCAAACGCTGCAAAAAGCATTGTTTGGATTATTTTATTTTATATTATTAGAAATGATGATAATTCAATAGAGTTTTATAAGATTTATAATTAAATCTAGCAATTCTCTGTCTTGAAACAAGAAAGTAGATACTGATTATTTTTGTGATAGCACTTAACATTAGAATTTTGTATTTATGAAACATTGGTGTAATTAAACGAATTCACTTATTTAGATCTTAATTCTTTCTTAGAAGGTTTAGATATTTCATTAACTTCAACGTTTTTCCAATATAAAGATAAGTACTATAAACAAATATATAGATGTGCTATGGGTGCACCAATATCAAGTGTTATAGCACAATTACTAATGGAAGATCTTGACGAAACTATTACATCAAAAATTAATTTTGAAATTCCATTTTATAAAAGATATGTTGATGACTGTATTCTTGCAATACCTGAAAACAAAATAGATCTAATAGATACATTTTTTACAACAAAACAATCAAAATTTAAATAATAAACAAATTAAATATTTATCTATCCCATATGTTCCAAAATTATCAGAACAATTAACTAAAATGTTTAGTACATAAAAATTATAATAATGTAAAGTTTATCAATACTCATATTTAATCTAATACTCCTTTTTTAAAAAAAAACCCACACTGTTTATAGTATCCCATGTAATAATTGTAACAAAATATACATTGGACAATCAATGCAATATTAGAAGAAAGAATTAAAGGTCATAAATATTGTAAAAATTCAACTGCTTTAAAAAACATAGTCAACAATTTAAACGTAATTTTAATTTTGATAACACTAAAATTCTAAATATTGAAATTAACAATAAATCTCGATCAATATTAGAACTCATCCAAATTAAGAAAAATGAATCAGTTTGTGTAAATGCCCAAAGTGAAATTAATGCTCTTTCAAAAATTTATTTTTCATTACTTACATAAACAAATATTTTCCCTTCTACATTTTCAAAAATCAGTTCTTTTAATATTTATTGATACTTACATTGTAAAAATTTTGTAATGACATTAATATTTATTATTTGAGTATGTTAATAATTTTAAATTGTTAATCTAGAAATCATATGCTGATATTTATAATTATATTTAATATTGTCAATTCTTTTTTTGACAACATTTTAAAAGAAGTATTTTATTTATACAATTTTAGTTATTATACCTATTTTTAACGTAAGTAATTTTATATTGTATTAATTTTGGAGCATCATTTGTAATTTATACTTATAATTTCAGTATTCTGATGAAGACATTGTATTAAATATGTCGAAATGTAAACTTAGCATTTTATTGTATCTTTTTCCATAACGGCCTAAATACCAAGAGTTTTATATATACACGTATACAGAGTGATTTATAATAAATAAATCTGTTCATTATTATTCATCTCAAAACTAGACAGCAGGCATTTGTTTTTTTAAAACACATGCAGTTGCATTTTTTTTGTATTTATAACTAAATATGTGAACCTATGACAACTCCCACAGAATTACGATCTTTGAAGAAACCGTCCGAAAGAACTTCCTTCTCTAGATTTTGGTTGTTTCTTTGAGATATTTTGAAATAATTTAGGACAGAATTGGAACAGCCGTCACAATTTCAATTTGCTGATTTCATGCTTTCGAATTTCGTTTTCTACCATCTTTTGTCTAGAAGAAATACGCGTCTGAAATGTTGGAACAGTGTTTAGAACAATCAGGAATAACAGAACATCATTTTCATTTTTGAAAAAAGGGAACCTGGAACCCTTTGTTTTTGTTTCTATTTGTTCGGCCGAATTACCACCCAAAACATATCTCACTTACCGTTTGTATGCATAGTTGTAAATGGGCCCGATTGCTTAATATTCGTGTTTTTCAATGCAAACGCTGCAAAAGGCATTGTTTGGACTATTTAAATTAATTTATGTTATTTAACATGATGATGATAATAATTATAAGAAATACAACAATAAGTCAAATAGTGTTTCCAAAAAATTGTGTATAATTATAATTAAATCTAATAATTCCCCGCATCGAAATTAGAGAATGCACACTGATATTCTTTTTTGTAATAGCACATAAAATCGCGACCATTTTTTTGCTTATGTTCTACTACGTATTGTTGTGACTGTTACTTTATTCTTAAATAGTTTAACCAAAGTAGATTTTTGGTATATTTTTAATTATAAGCTTTGTTTTCTTCTCCTGGTTTTCAACAGTGGTTTACAATCTTTTCTTACCTTATTAGCTTAAAAGCATCTCTCTCCTTCTTTCACTCTCTTATTTATATGATCTGGGATAGGATTAGCAAATCAAAGTCAAAATTTCAGCTACACTATATAAATATAGACACAAAAACCGTAATATTATTATTAATAAGTAAACTCCGAACCAAATAAAACTCTGGAAACATGTGCAATATCATGAAACCAAATAAAAAAATATTATAAAAATCGGCAAAATGCTTTGTCTGAATTATCATTTATTTGCTTTCTTTTATTAGCATTATACAGTAGTAATACTTAAAAATAAATCAACATTTGCCAGATTTTAGAATTATGCATTAGTTGTTTTTTATAATATTTTTTTATTTGGTTTCATGATATTGCACATGTTTCCAGAGTTTTATTTGGTTCGGAGTTTACTTATTAATAATAATATTACGGTTTTTGTGTCTATATTTATATAGTGTAGCTGAAATTTTGACTTTGATTTGCTAATCCTATCCCAGATCATATAATTAATTTGTTCCAACATTTCAGACGCGTATCTCTTCTAGACAAAAGATGGTAGAAAACGAAATCCGAAAGTATGAATTGAAAATTGAAATTGTGAGGGCTGTTCCAATCCTGTCCTAAATTTTTCCAAAGTAACTCAAAGAAACAACCAAAACCTGGAGAAAGAAGTTCTTTCTGGCCGTTTTTTCAAAGATCGTAATTCTGTGGGGGTTGTCATAAGTTGACATTTGTTTCACATTTATCCCAAGTATTTCAAACACTCGAAAAAAACAACCTTCACTCAGTTCTCTTCTTCCAAAATTCTATTTATCATTCTATCTGTATACGACAATACCGAGGACAATAATTTACATTATTTGAATTTAAAGAATACTATTTACTGCAATTAATTACTACATTAATACATTAGGTATGCATTCACATATGTAGTTATAAATACAAGAAAAATGCAACTTCAGGTGTTTTAAAAAAATAAATGCCTGCTGTTTAGTTTTGAGATGAATAAGAAACAGATTTATTTATTATAAATCACTCTGTATACGTGTATATATAAAACTCTTGGTATTTAGGCCGTTATGGAAAAAGATACAATAAAATGCTAAGTTTACGTTTCGACATATTTAATACAATGTCTTCATCAGAATACTGAAATTATAAGTATAAATTACAAATGATGCTCCAAAATTAATACAATATAAAATTACTTACGTTAAAAATATGTATAATAACTAAAATTGTATAAATAAAATACTTCTTTTAAAATGTTGTCAAAAAAAGAATTGACAATATCAAATATAATTATAAATGTCAGCATATGATTTCTAGATTAACAATTTAAAATTATTAACATACTCAAATAATAAATATTAATGTCATTACAAAATTTTTACAATGTAAGTATCAAATAAATATTAAAAGAACTGATTTTTGAAAATGTAGAAGGGAAAATATTTGTTTATGTAAGTAATGAAAAATAAATTTTTGAAAGAGCATTAATTTCACTTCGGGCATTTACACAAACTGATTCATTTTTCTTAATTTGGATGAGTTCTAATATTGATCGAGATTTATTGTTAATTTCAATATTTAGAATTTTAATGTTATCAAAATTAAAATTACGTTTAAATTGTTGACTATGTTTTTTTAAAGCAGTTGAATTTTTACAATATTTATGACCTTTAATTCTTTCTTCTAATATTGCATTGATTGTCCAATGTACTTATATTTTGTTACAATTATTACATGGAATATTATAAACAGTGTGGGCTTTTTTTTTAAAAAGGAGTTTTATATTAAATATGAGTAATGATACACTTTTCATTATTATAATTTTTATGTACTAAACATTTTAGTTAATTGTTCTGATAATTTTGGAACATATGGGATAGATAAATATTTAATTTGTTTATTATTTAAATTTTGATTGTTTTGTTGTAAAAAATGTATCTATTAGATCTATTTTGTTTTCAGGTATTGCAAGAATACAATCATCAACATATCTTTTATAAAATGGAATTTCAAAATTAATTTTTGATGTAATTGTTTCTTCAAGATCTTCCATTAGTAATTGTGCTATAACACTTGATATTGGTGCACCCATAGCACATCAATATATTTATTTATAGTACTTATCTTTATACTGGAAAAACGTTGAAGTTAATGAAATATCTAAACCATCTAAGAAAGAATTAAGATCTAAATAAGTGATTTCCTTGAATTTACACCAATGTTTCTTAATAATGATCCTTGATTCACCTTGTATATTATTCACATACCTACATATGCAGCAGCCATAAATACAAAATTCTAATGTTAAGTGCTATAACAAAAATAATCAGTATCTACTTTCTAGTTTCAAGACAGAGAATTGCTAGATTTAATTATAAATCTTAAAAAACTCTATTGAATTATCATCATTTCTAATAATATAAAATAAAATAATCCAAACAATGCTTTTTGCAGCGTTTGCATTGAAAACCACGAATATTAAGCATTCTGTCTGATTTATAAGTGTGCAATATTATTTTTTTTGCGTATTTATTATCCTCTATGGAAAATGCATGTTCTGTTGGTTATAATCACCAACATTTCAAATATATACCTACTCATATTTGAAATTAATAATTATGTAAATCAAATTAAATAATCTGTCTGCAGCTCTTGTATTTAAAAGCGTAACACAAATCAATCTATGAATCTACATCTATGCATATAAAGGCTAAGTGAGAAATACATCTTTATGTAAGAGAAATATTTATGCGAAGTAATGTGCACGAACTACGATCAGGTAGTTCAGGTACAGCGTGTGCGGGGTGAGACGCCTAACGTTCGGTCTGACTCGGCAAACGTCCATCCCAACAATATCTCTCGAGCTGGACGCATTCTTTTTTCTTCTAGTGTACGTGTGACCCTAAATTGACGAGAGTTTGACATCCAAAATGACGTCATCCGCTGACTTCAAAAGGACGTCATGCCCGACGTGATAAACTAACGCCAATATAACCTCAATATGCTTTCCCATCGGGGCCATCGGCATTAATTTAATTTTTCATTACAAACACTTTGTAATTGCTCTTTATTTGTATAAATAAAACTAACATTTGGAGTAACATTTTTATTAGAAAAATGCCTATGCAAAATACGGTACTATATCTATATACAAGTATAAGTAAGAACAGTAGATCGGCTGTAATTTTAAACATGTAACGATAATAATAAACTAACAATAATAATACCACTGGAGTAAAATATTTGTGAAATCCTATACAACTTCCACGTGTTCTCATCTGCCGGTTCACCTAACCTCAATACTTTATCAAACCGATCCTTATATGGAGGTCAGAAAATTTCTCTTTTCATAGGCGTAAGCCAGTAAGAGTTAACAACGGCCAAACCGCCTTCGTCGCCATCTTGATTAGTATCGAATTCAACAATAACATATGCCATAATAATAAAAAGAGATTTGACTGCTACCTACCACAATCAATCTTAAAATACGATGAATTGGAATAGAAGGCATTCAGGGCGCAGGTGCGCCACTTGAGTGGGACCCAACCAAATAATTTAGTAGCGGAAATATTTAATTTCAAAAAACTTTTGAACATAAATCAGAAAACAACCAAAACATATTATCGTAAGACAAACATTTTTCCAATTAAATTAAGTTACTAAAATTGCCTCTAAAAGTCCAAACATGGTTGTAAAATGTCGTCAGTTGTACGTCTAACACAGGAGGTCATATCAACGTCAAAACTGAGACGTCAACTTTACGTCCTGGATAGGTCATTAGACGTCTTTGACGAGAAATTACTTATAAATGTCGTCATTGAGACGTTGTGTGCTACCTGGGTTCCCAAAACCAAAAATCGCCCACGCCGCGCAGGTCGAATGCCCGTCATAGTTGATAGAGGCGCCATTTATGTTTATGATTGTGTATACGTTGTGCGTAAGGTTGTTTTGTGATTTGTCCGGATTAATATATGCTTTTTTATTATTTAATACTGTCATTATTATTATATTTATAGTCGAAGGTTTTTATTTTAGTGTAGGACATTGTTGTAGTTCGTATTTATTAAGTTTTTAGTGCATTTCGAAAGAAGTGATTTTAGCTTTTGTTCGAACCCTAACGTATTTTAGATTGAAAACTATTAATGAAAAATTAAGTTTAACACGTTTGAAAATGAAAACAAGAAAAATAAAACACTTTTTAAGCTAGTAAAAAAACTGTATTTTAGTCCTTCTGAATTCACCCTTATTTTCCCAATAATTCTTTTGTTTGTTTATTATACCCTACAGATAAAATAATTCAAACCTAAGTATAAGCATAAGGAAACATTTTCACATATTATTATTATATTGTAAATGATATGAAGAACTTATAAAAATAAAACAGTCAATTACTAATTACATATAAATATTCCTACCTATTAAATTACGCATACTATTTATATATATTTAATTCAAGAAAATCAGCTATCGTTACAAAAAAAAAATTATTGTTCAAATATTAATTAGACCTTCATATACATAGCAAAAGTTACGGTAAATGTATTTATTTGCTAATACATTGTTTTGTTTTTCAAACATTTGCTAAATTAAATATAACATGCACGACATTTTTTTTACTAAGAGAAAAATGATATTTTTACTAGTTCGGCAAAAAAAGATAACACATCGTTTTACGGCAAGTACACGTGTTTGTACGTACGATTTTATTGAAGGAAGTATCAACAAAAGTAATATATTCAAATATTATACGGTATGAAATAACTCTAAAACATTTTAAACAAAATTATTTTACTTTGATACAAACATAATAATTAACTTAAACTTAAATTGTTTTCTTTTAAGAGTTATTTTTCGTGTGGCAAGAAGCGTATGGGTTTACGTGTTCTTTGGCGGATACAATTTATTTATTACAGGTGCCGTATCCTAATTCAATAAATTCTACCTTCCAGTGGCATCGATTCATTCCAGAAGTAACTTGAATTTTAATTCAATATTCTATTTGTAGATATGGTAGGCTTTATAATTAAAACTTAACATGTAATAATTGACTCACTGCATATCTCTCTATAATGCTACACGTGCGGTATATCATCACAAGGTTGCCAATAAGTTACCATAGCGTGTCTCTATGATAGAACTAAGACGGTCTAGGGCAATGTAGAATATACTTCATAATTAAAATATATCAAATGTGTTGATTTGATTTTCTAAATGATATTTGAGGTTTGTCTTAAATTTGAGTCACATTTTAAATCAAATTATTTCAAGTGTTTTGATTTGTTATGATTTTCTAAATTACTTTTGTAGTTTGTTCTAAATTCGCACGAGTCACATTTATAATCAAATTGTTTTAAATGTTTTGAATTTGTATGTACTTTTAATTTATTTTTGTAGTTTGTTCCATATTCGCATGAACCACATTTAAAAGAAAAAATTTTCAAATGTTTTGATTTGACATGATATTCTAAACTATATTTGTGGTGTGTTTTATATTCGCACGAGTCACATTTAAAATCAAATTCTTTCAAACATCCTGATTTTGTATGTTTGTTTAATTCATTTTTGTAGTCTGTTCTAAAGTCGCAAGAGTCACACTTAAAATTAAATTCTTTCAAATGTTTCGATTCGTTATGTTTTTTTAAAATATTTTTGTGATTTGTTTTATATTCGCAAGAGTCGCATTTAAAATCATATTCTTTCAAATGCTTCGATTTGATATGCTTATCGATATCATTTTTGTTGTTTGTTTTATATTCGCACGAGTCACATTTAAAATCAAATTCTTCCAAATGCTTCGATTTGATATGATTATCTAAAACATTTTTCTTGTTTGTTTTATATTCGCAAGAGTCACATTTAAAATCAAATTGTTCCAAATGCTTCGATTTGATATGATTTTCTAAATGATTTTTGAGGTTTGTTTTATATTCGCACGAGTCACATTTAAAATCATATTCCCTCAAATGTTTAGTTTTTATATGAATGCTTAAATCAGTTTTTTTGTTTGTTCTATATTCACACAAGTCACAATTATGATCATATTTCTTCAAATGTTTTGATTTTGTATGAGATTGTAAATTGTATTTCTCACGTGTTTTATATTCACAGAAATCACATTTCAAATAAAACTCGTTCAAATGTATTCTATTTATATGTCTTTTAAAATAATCTTTGCGGTTTGTTTCAAATTCACAAGAGTCACATTTATAATCAAATCCTTTCAAATGTTTTGATTTGATATGATTTTCTAAACGATATTTAACGTTTGTTTTAAATTCGCAAGAATCACATTTAAAATCATATTCCCTCAAATGTTCAGTTTTTATATGAATATTTAAATCACTTTTTTTGCTTGTTCTATATTCACACAAGTCACAATTATGATCATATTTCTTCAAATGTTTTGTTTTTGTATGACATTGTAAATTGTATTTCTGGCGTGTTTTATATTCACATAAATCACACTTGAAATAAAACTCGTTCAAATGTATTTTATTTACATGATTTTTAAAACAATCTTTGCGGTTTGTTTCAAATTCGCAATAGTCACATTTATAATCAAATTCTTTCAAATGTTTTGATTTGATATGATTTTCTAAATGAAATTTGAGGTTTGTTTTAAATTCGCAAGAGCCACATTGATAATCAAATTCCTTCGAGTGTTTAGCTATCATATGTCTTTCAAATTGCTCTTTGTAGTTTGTTTTAAAGTCACATGAGCCACATTTATAATCAAATTCCTTCAAGTGTTTATTTTTCACGTGCCTTTTTAAATTATGGGTATTGTTTGTTCTATATCCACATGAGTCACACTTATAACTATTTTTTGTCAAATGTTTCAGTTTCATATGTCTTATCAAAGATTGTTTACGTTTTGTTTGGAGCCTACATTGACCGAGTAAGTTTGATTGTTCTACTTTGATATATGTATTCTCATAATTACATCTGGAATGTACTGGGTCTTCCTCCTTTACACCAACAGAGATGTGTGTATTTTCTACGTGCAACCTCAAATATTCTTTTGCCTCGAATCGTCTGCAACAAATCCCACATTTAAATCTTTTAATTTTGTAATGTTGTTTATTGCTGGTATGGTTCTTGAGATCTGCTTTATACTTTGTCCTGTAGTTGCACAGCTCACACTTATACAATGGGCTGCGGCGTGTCTTGCTTCTGTTCAACGTAGTCATTTGATTGCTTAGCGTCCGTGCCCTGCGTTTCCTGAAAAGATCATAAACCATGAAATGACTGGACAGTTGGGGCTAAAAATCAAGGAGAGTGATTGTAACATATGCAAACAGATATTATGTGACCAACATTGTTTTAAACTACTCATTTGCTTAACCAAGAGTTAGTTGGCATTAGCCCGTTTTGGACTATCAAACAAAATTTTATCCAAAAATTGAATACTATGTCAATTTCCAGAGCTCGGCTGTTGTTACTTTACAATTTGGCAATTAATAGACAACTGCTTTCATCAATTTGTGCATTCTTTTCGCCTTTTTTGTTAACTTATTGTGGTATGGATTAATGGAAGAATGAAACAATTTGAATGAACAAAGGATAAACATTAAGTTTTTATGGTTATTGTAAATACAACAATCAAACAAGTACAGTGTATCTCTTAGCGGACACCTCTTATACGCGGACACAACCTTTATAAGCGGACAGATTGTCAGGCATCGAAAGAAATGATATGACTTACATTACAAAGTTTTTCTATTAAGCGGACTCTCTATTAACCGGACACGGACACATGATAATAGCAATTTCCACGGTCCTGTTTCCTCTTAGTCCTTGTTCACAATGGACATAAGACATAAGCTGAACGAAACATAAACGTAACGCGTTAAGTTATACGTGAGAAACCAATGCACCTATCCCACAGTGGCTGTAGTGCTTATGTTAGCTTATGTTATGTTTACGTGTTCCTTGCGTGTGAACGTAAGAAATACATAAAGTTGAAGAAAAATCAACTTTATGTTTTCCTTATGTACTTATATCTTACTTATTATTTTAGTAAAAATAAGACTTTTGAAATTTCACAACTTGAACCGATTAGTAACGATTTTATTTAAAAAAACGCGGTAAGCCTGTAGAATCATATGCGTTCGAATCGTGTCAATCGGAATTGTGACGATTTTATTTTGATAACGTGCAAAATACAAAGGCTTTATCGATTTTAAATAATATAATTTAATATATGTATCTACTACAAATTACTGCAATAAGTTGTAATTACTCCATCTGAGTAAATATAGGGTGTCCCAACGGGAACTTAGGAATTTCTAGTCCAAATAACATGCGTAGTGTTTAGAAATTCAACGATTTATTAACATAAACATAAAGTGGAAACCTTAAAATTATATGTGGAACAAGATATCGGATAAATGTCCACCGCAACTCCGTCTGCACATAGTGTGGATTATTTGTGTATACTTGGTCCTTAAGGAAACCCCAAAGGAAAAAGTCCAGCGGTGTTAAGTCGCAGGATCTTGCAGGCCAATCCACGTCACCATTACGAGAAATCACACGACCAGGGAATTTCTCCTGCAGTAAATTTAAAGTTTCCCTGGCAGTGTGGCTAATGGCCCCATCTTGTTGAAAAAAAAAGATTATTGAAGTGCCATATCTTCCAAACGAGGCCATAGAAAGTTATTCAACATCTGTCAATACCGCTCCCCGTTGACAGTTACTGCTTCTCCATTCCCATTTTCAATAAAGTGAGGTCCAAGAACACCGTCGCACAGTGGTCTGAAACGCCCGAAAAGCTGGTCAAAACTCGAAAAGGGTTCGGATTTGGCTAAAAATCAGTATGCTTTAGTTTTTTTACTTTCTGATTGTAGATTTGAAGTAAAAATGGTAAATTGCAAAATGGGGAGTCTTAAATTGCCAGTTTTATGTTCAAAAATACGATAAAATAATATAAAATTTGGCTTAATAAATTTTGTGTTGTTTCTCATTATACATTTTATAATTATACTTACGATAAAGACAATAACAATTATGATAACAATAGTAATAATGATAATAATAATAATAATGATAATAATGAAAATAATGATAATAATTATGATTATTTCTTGGTAATTGCACTTTAAATAATTCAGAGTGACTTCTTCTAAGTTACTATTTGGTTCGGATCGTGCGCATATTAAATCTCTTCAAGATTAATTAAAAATATGTAATTATGATGTGACATATACATTTGACGCGTCACATGTATAGGGCCGCGCAACCAAATACAAATAAATCAATTGCGAGGAGAATCGCAGAAAGTCGCACCTGAATTTTCGATTTTCTAGTTAGTTAGACATTCATCTGGGAAATGAATCAGCGAACAACGCGGAGTCTCGCGGAAACATAACTTTTTGGACAATTCCGGAAAATTCTTTATAACAAATTATAAAAAACTGTTTAAAAAAAGTAAAGTGTCAAAACATTATACCAATCTTCAGGCGCATCCTCCATCTTCTTGTTGAAGATATTTTCACGTTCACAAATTTATGTGTGCACTTCAAATGTTGTTTTTCTCGTTTATTGTTGAACGTTGCACGTAGCAAGTTTTGACAACCGCGACTTTCACACACAACTATACGTCCCGTAGGCGCGCCATCTATCTGCTATTCGAGAAATAGACGCGCAGGTACCTCGTTTACCGACTACTACACAAGAAACTATTTGAAAAAAAAATGTTTTTTTAGGTTTTGACCAACTTTTTGGACGTTTCAGACCACTGTGCGTCGGTCGAGAAACCACACCATACGGTGACACGTAGTGGGTGCATGGGTTTTTCAATAATCTCTCGAGGATTTTCGAGCCCCCAAATGCGGCAGTTTTGTTTATTTACGTAACCCCCTAGGTGAAAATGGGCTTCGTCACTGAATATGATTCGCTTTTCAAATTCGTTATCAAGTTCTGTTTGCTCCAAAATCCAATTTGCAAAGATACGGCGGTGTTGATGGTCCCTGAGCTTCAATTCTTGTTTTAACTGCATCTTGTATGCTTGTAGCCGTAGGTCTTTGGTTAAAATTCGTTGCAGAGATGATCTTGAGATGGCCAATTGCTGTGACCGGCGACGAATTGAAGTTTTTGGACTTTCTGTTACACTTTGATTCACCCTAACGATATTTTCAACTGACCGAACATTACGATGTCGTACCGGTGTCTTTACATCGAGAACAGAACCAGTTATTTCAAATTTTGCAATTAAATTCCTAATTGCTGTATCGCTGGGAACATGATTCTGATGAAAAACAACGCGTAGTCGACGAATTGTGTTCATAGCAGAATGAGCATTTTTATAATAAATTTGAACAATTTGGATACGTTCTTCAGTCGTGAAACGTTGCATTATGACACTTACAAGTTTCTAGATGACGTATGTCAAATATATTATTAATATGTTACATTATTTGAAAATACTGTGATTTTTAAACCCCCAAGTTCCTGTTGGGACACCCGTTATTTGTTGGTGCTTTTTACATACCGCCTAAAAAAAAGGTAAATTTAATTAAGATGGTAGAAAAGGGGCAAGTAGATACAGAACTTTTATTTCAGTTGGTGAGAGCTAAAGCGTATTTATATATCTAACAAGGCACATTGGAGTTACAAAGATGTGATATACCAAGATGTCTGGAAAAGAGTAACAGAAACACCAACTTCACAAGTATTTTAAACATTAGTTATAGTACTGCTTTACAAAGGCGTATTAAATATTATCAATAAGTGATATTTGCGAAAGAGCATGGAACGATTGAAGGAACGCTACATATGAGAAAGCAAGAAGAAATTGTTAATTCCTGCTGTTTGAAATATGTATGTGAAATTGACTTGAATTTTGCTATGCCGAATACCTTCACATACTATTTGTGAAGCATCTCAAGGCATAAGCAATACAGAAAATAACCTACACTAAATATTTTTACTTTAGTACTGAAACCACCACCAAAGAAGCCGAGCACCATGATGCAGCATATAATGATTTTGCTGTCTTTATAAACTTTCCTATATGTAAGGGTGAACCAAATATTCTTGAATTGTGATTATAACTTTGAATTAAGGTGCAATGTCAAATGTATGAATGCGAATAAAAAGCTAATTAGCATATAACATGGAGATGGTTAAGGATTAGGATGTTAAAAATGTCATTATCTGAGGACATTACAATAGTACATTATAATGTAAAAAGAGAGCATTAAAAACAAGTTACAAGCCTGAGATAGAGCATTTAATATTTGTATGTATATGTCTGAAAACAAATTGTATGTATAAATAAAACACGATGGTAAAAGAATAACAAAGTGTTTTATTTCAAATAAAGATACCTGGGTCATTTTCAATAACCTTTATCTTTTGGCTTATATTACTTTCAAAAACTATACTTTTACCGATTATACTGTTATACTCTTTGTAGTGATATTTCAAATGTTTAGAAACTAATTATTAACTTGTAAATCGAAATTTTTACCGTCACTTTTTTATCATTACAATCACGTATTGGCTGTTTTGCGAACGTGACGGTAATGTTTGAACAGTAGTAAAATAGTGTTAGAAATGTTACATCTAGAAAGAAAGACTTGAGGTTAGGAAATATGAAACTAGCAGTGGTTTGAAATATTGGACAAAGGTGATGATAACGATGGCTACTATTAGAAGTAAATTGTCCCATGGGACGGTAATATTAAGAGAAAAAATACGCTGCTTAAAACTTACCCTTTTTATAGAAAAAAACCCTGTATAACGGCAGTTATTTTTGTAAAACACGGACTCGCAACATCCACTTGGCTATAGAAGATAATAAAAGTAAACAAATGATCAACCGACGCCATGCATTGTTTAAAATTTGTGCCAAAAGTTGGCGTGACGGTAATGTAAAATGGAATATTTAAAAATAAAAGGAGATAGCAATTTTAGGTTATTATTTTTCTTTAAATTGACACACCATAACGTAATATACCTAAAAAAAATTAGTACGCCCTAAATCATTTTAGATAGGATTGTAGTTATAAGGCATATGTAAAGTTAAAGGTTATTGAAAATGACCCACCTATGGTGGAAACGCGTTACATTCCGTTGCACGTTATACTAGATCCATGACGACTCGCCTTGTATATGTTGCCGGATCTATTTTTATTTCTGTCAGTGACATTTGATATAACCAAAGAAAAAAATTATTCACAATACAATAACTATAACGTAATATATTTAGTAATTGAAATGTTCTAAGACTCCAGTCTTTCTCAAATTATTTATTATATTGATTTAGATTGTCGAAAACCCTTAAATGTTTCATAACGTATCCATAATAAAATTTAAAATAAACATTACTTACGCTATTCTCGTTAATCAGATGATTATAGAAAAGTTTGTAAAAAGCTTCGACTGTTTACAGAAACCTTTCGGCATTATATTCAATGGACGCAAATAAATAATAAATACACTTGTAAGAAGCACTGTTTTTAAACAATTTATATCAATGTAAAAATAAACATGAAAAATTTGATAGGAAGAATATATACAACGCACGTCCTTTTGACAGATATGATTTATCTGTCAACACCGAATTGAACTATTAGTCTATTAAAAATATGTAATAAAGAAATTTAATATTGAAAAGGAAGTTATGTGTTTATTTGCCATGAATGCGTATATTACGATCAATTTATATATCTTCTATTAAAGCTAATGAAATAAATGCCCTCAAGTATAATTTAACAAAGTAACTTTTTTAGTTTCTCTAATACAGTTATGACAACATGTAAACGTCATCGATGACGTGCAACGGAACTTAACGCGCCTCCAGTATATATTTGTAAAATACAGATAGAATGATTCTTAAAGACTTTATAATGTAATTTAAACAGACAAACTTCTAATTTGTGTGGTTAAATGAACTTCAGCACATATATTTGAGAATACATATTATAAATAGGGTTTATAGACTCGATTTGCTTTTCTTGTTTTTAACGGCTAAATCCACCAACGTGTCTCGTTTTCCTTTGACATTTATTTGTGTTACTTTTTGTTAATAAGGGTAATATGCAGATTATTATCCATTCTAACAGAAATTTTAATATTTTCACAATTTTTAAGAAACTACTAACCTTACAACGTCGAAATAAATAAACAAAATACCACAATAGCGCTTGCGTCAGTCTTTATGTTCTATGTTAGCTTATGTTCATTGTGAACAGTAATTAAATTTTATGCTTTATTTATCTCTTATGTGTATCTTACGTCTTATGGGTTTCTTATGTCCATTGTAAACAAGGAGTTAAGCGGACAAATGAATGAAGTTCCGAAATAATGCCGGTGGTTCCCCGAATTATATCTCCTCGCTTTAACGCATGCTTTAGTCGTTGCGTAACTGTACATTTTTGGTTTAATTTTACTATTGGTTCATGGAGTTCTATATAAAAGCTATTGTTAATCAGGAAAGAATGACTGAAAAACATCAAGAACGCGTTCTTACGCTTCAAGAAAAAACTAATATCATAGACGTCTACAAAAAAAGAAGCTCAGTGTTCCTGCTGTAGGAGCAAAATTTAAACTAGGAAAAACACAGGCAGCAAGTATTATAAAGAACAAGGAGAAACTACCAAGTAAGTTTTATTCTGGTGTCAATGTTCAACAAAAAAAACACTTTTTTAAAAATGATGGGTACAATATTGATAAATAAACCTACGAGTGGTTTGTAAAAGCCAGGAACCAAAATATTCCACTATCTGGGTCCATAATCCGGTCAAAAGCAATGGAAATAGCTCAGCAATTAGAATATAATAAATAACTTGAGTGCCTCATTTGATTGGTTAGAACGCTTTAAAAATAAACATAATATTACTTTTAAAACAATGTGAGAAGTGCAAGCGTTAATACTGATGATGTTTAACAATTTTCAAGCAAAAATTCCGGCTGATTAGCGATTATAATCCTAGAGACGTTTATAATGCCGACGAGACGGGGCTCTTTTTTCGTGCTCTGCCTAATAAAACTTTCGTCTTTAAAGGAGAAAATTGTGCGGTGGAAAAATGCGGTTACCCATTTACAATGTTTGAATACAAACAATCAGAAAAACTACTTGTGATCGGTAAATCTGCTAGACCTCGTGCATTTCGGAAAATTAATTTCAACACTTTACCCGTGGTTTAGCGATTTAATAAAAAGGCGTGGATGAGATGTTAGTCATGTTTTGAGTTTTTGCAAGAATTCGATAAGAAAATGTGCTTGGAGAAACACAAAATCTTACTTTTGCTCCATAATGCTGCATCTCATCCACGAAATTTGACACTAAAAAATATCAAAATAATTTTTCTTCCTCCTAACACAACCACAGTATGTCAACCATTAGGCCAAGGAATTATCAAAAATTTTAAAACTTGGTACATTTTAGCGAAAATGGACACAGTTAATTCTCTTGAAGACCTAACCAAGTCGATTCATTTACTAGACATTATTTTATAAGGAGAGCGTGGAACCAAATAACATCAGTAACAATTAAAAATTGTTTTCGTAAAGCTGGGTTCACGTGTTCTGGAGTTTCTCAGACTGATAGCGATTTGGATCCCTTAGATGAGCTACCTTTTATCTGCTTTAGTAGAAATGTATAATTTGCTTCACTAATCTGGGGCGAATGATGTAGATTTTCATTAATACGCAAGTGTTGACAAAAACTTCCATGAAGATAAAAAATGTAGTAACAAGCGTTGAGATTGGTGGAATCTTGCAGCAAGAAGAATATGATTCTAATGAGGAAATGCTAGATAATGATGAAGAGGATACCATCAAAACGTATAAGGAAACAATACCAAATTGGCACAGCATAGAACTTTAGACCTCCAAGAATGGCGATACAAAAGGTTTTGAATTGGTGTCTGATTTGGAACAACACTTTGAAAGAATGTTTTTTCAAAACAAAAAATTAAAACAACAATCTTAGATTATTTTCGTCCAAAGTTTTTTTTTAATTATGGATGTTTGACAAGTTTAAAAGTAGGCATACGTATGCACTTCAATGTTAAATAAAGTGTAAAAATACATATTACTGCTGTGTCTTTCTTCTCTGTCAATGTGTATATACATAAAGAACTAATGGTAAGTTTGAAAAGTATATAATTTGTATGTACAATTGCTTTCTTTTGAAATGGCCGGTCTAAATTGAAAATCGAGTCGCAAATACTAACATCGTCACATTCTAATGTTCGATATGTTTACTCCAAAGTCAAGAACGGGACAAGCAAAAAACAGGCGTCGTAAATCATATATTGCATGAATAAGCCACTGTACTTAATATTAAAATGGTTTATATTTTGGGAAGTTTTATAAATACTCTCCTCCACACTGTCAGGAATATATATATATATATATAGTAACGAAGGAAACACATGTTTTGAATGCCTTGCTTTTTATGTATAATTAAATGGTAAAACAATTAAAAAAAAAAGATTGTATTACATTATGTATTACGTTGCTTTGTAAAAGAAACTACATATGGCATATACAACAGCCAATATATTTGAAATATTTGAGTTCATTAATAATTTATTGCCTCACTCATAACATTCATGCTACTTTCTTAGAAGAAATAATTTTTATTTTCCTGAATGTCTTTCTGGATTTTATTTTATTCTTTAGGGCTTTATTTTAATTTCAACATGGAGATCCACTGTTTTATTCAAATCTCGGTTTTCTGGAATTTTAGGACTTGTTACTATTATTTCTGGGAGTGATTTGTATTTATTTTAGATGTTGAAGCTTTTTAATCGTAATAACAACGTTTAACAGAAAACTAAAATAAGACTAAAACAATTTGTTGTTATAACAATCCCTGTTTTCTTATAAAATGTAAACATATTTTTATTATCTTAATAAATCTCTATAGAATGCATAATTTCAGAAACATTTGCAAAAAAACTGCTATTCAATAAAAGTAAGTGTTACTTCCGGTCCGAATTTTGAAATTTTTTTATACAAAAATTATTCCAAATGCGGCTCTAAACAATTTTATGTTCTTAATAAATCTGAATAGAATGCAGTATTTGTGAGATTTTCCAAGAAACTGCTATTTGGTGAGTAGAAGCATTACTTCCGGTCCAAATTTTAAAATTTCTTTTATTCAAAAATTTGTCCAAATGTAGCTCTAAATACTTTTGCACTTATAATACATTTATGTAGAATGTATAAAAAAAACTGCTATTCGATAAGAGTAAAGTCTTACTTCCGGTCCGAATTTTCGAAATTTCTTTTATACAAAAATTGTTCCAATTCGGGCTCTAAATGTTTTGTATTCTTGATAAATCTGTATAGAATGAGTAATTTGTAAGATATTTGCTAAAAACTCTTTTCACATTTTAGTATGTACTTTTGTATTCTATAGAAATTCGCCTAAACTTAGTAGTTGACGACGCGACGTATTAATAAATTTTGATTTTTTACTGAAGTAAATTACTACTTACTCAAAATCTCAGGAGGAGGATTATACTCGTAAATATAAGGTTTGCTATTGATAGCTGTAGCCGTTTGGGCGCTATCATGGTCAGAGAGAGAAAGAGAAAGAGAGAGAGAGAGAGGGGGGGGGGAGAGAGGGAGAGAGAGAAAGAGATGTTTGCAAAACCACTTTTTCGATATCAGCGGACTTTAAAACGTAGATATCTGCAAAAATCTTGAGGTCGAAAATATTCATCATAACAGTACACTGTAAGAAAGTAAAAAAAGAGATGTGGCCATCACACAACTTTCTTATACGTACAAGTGTTTCAAATAAACAATTTTATGTTTTTTTTTACACACAAATTATTCAAAATCCTGTTTTAAGTACTTCTATTCTCTTAACATATCTCTATAGTATGCATACTCTGCAAGACATTCGAAAAAAGGTGCTATTCGATCAGAGCAAATGTTATTTCCGGTGGAAATTTTCAATTTTTTTATATAAAAGGTATTAAAACTTATTAAATAGATACATTTGTACTCATAATGTATCGGCCTAGAAAGCATGGCATGCGAGATATTCACAAAAAAACTGATTTTCGATAAGAGTAAAAGACCTACTTTGCGTAGGAATTTCGAAAAACTTTCTTAATAAAATTCTTCTCAAATTTAATTTAGAGTACATATGAATTCTTTGTATTTTTGCTTAAACTTAGTAGTAGACGAATAATTGGCAAAATGCGATTTTTTCTTCTGGTCTGCCGATTTTACTGAAAATCTAATCAGATCTCAAGAGGGAGATTATACTCGTATATACAAAATTTAGAATTGATAGCTATAACGGCACACAGACATTTTTTAAAATCACTTTTCGGTATCAGAACACTTCAAAACGTGGACATCTGCAAAAATGTCGAGGTCGAAAATTATCATCACAATACTTTATTACGTATAAGGAAGTAAAATGCAAATATTGTTTTAATTAATAACCGCAAGACAGGGTGTTAAACTTAATATTTTTTTTATTTGAAATAATTTAAAAATAAGGTATTTATTGTAATAATAAATCTAATGAAATTTTTCGAAAACATTTATGTAGATTATCTGTTGTACTAAGCAATACAAAATAAGTTGGGTAAAACCCGCTCACCTTGTTATGTAAATCATTTCAGTAAGCTAAACTAGTCGTTTTACATATACCTACATACATATTTTAAGAAATAATATTTTTAAGAAATAATATGTAAGTCCAGGAAGGGAATTTAAATAAAAAATTATACAATGAATAGCATTCAAACAAATATAAATATTCTGGAGATATTATTTTCTATATTTGGTGTGTGGCGACCAAACATCCATACAATTAGAATGTGACTATCGACAGATATGCGCAGCGTTTTTAAATGCAGACCGGTCATTTCAAAAGAAAGCAATTGTACATATACATTCCCACAAATCTCTTTTAATGGAGCACCTCCTTTAAGCGGACAAATTTAAGGCGACCGGAGGTGTCCGCTTAAGAGACTGTATTTAAATATGTTTATACATTCTTACATCAAACGAAATGAATGTAATGACAAAATTCCATATATTAGGTAGTGCGCTACAGACTCATACTCTAGGAGGCTTAAAAAAGACATCTTATGCAAATTCATTCATTTATTGTATACAATAATGAAGGAGGCTGCTTCAAAAATAAACGTCATTTCAGCCTGACACTTCTCAAGAGAGCAATCAACTGTACCTGGCATTCCTCTCACCGCAGACGGCCACATGGTGTTCAAAATATTCCTGCCGTTCCAAGTGGATTTTGCAAAATGAGCACTGTGTGAGTTCTGAAAATTCATACAAAAACACAACCAGTAAATTACATGCTCAGAATGATTTTTATATTAAGAAAAATTGTACAATTTGTGAACAACATATAACCAACACCTAACAGCTCTTGCATCAAACAATTCCGAAATTCTTAACCTCTTCTATAATATTACTGGCATTTTGGTCAATGAAATATAGGGCCGAACATGTAAACATATGCCTTCTGTTTCTCTATTGAAAATTACTTTTACCGCGGATAATTATTAATTTATGTATTTCTTTACAATTTCGGAATGACAGTGTTAAACTATCTGTTTTAACGATGTAATTTTCGGTGTTTTCCTGAGCTGAAGCCAAATTGTTTAAGCATATCTAGTTCTTAGATGCTCCTAAATAAAAGCACTATGCTTTTTGGAGTTTGAAGTGCAATTATATATTTGCTTTCAAGTTTTGTAGACGAGTGTTTATCATTAATCCTTGACAAAAAACCATGCATGTAGAGAATTATAACCGGTAAATGACACAGGTGTTAAACTTCCTACACTGAGAGATGCAATAAGTTTTACGAGCATCGAGTAACTCAATATCAATCTTAAACAATTTCTTTCTCGGAATATTTTTCAAATTAATCAACTCTACTCATTTAAACATGAAACTTCAAAAAACAAACAACAATTAATAAAATAATTTAAAGATAATATCATTTAAAATACGAATATCAATATACTCAAATACAGAAACATCAACGGCAGGGTACCTTCAATTGAAAACTTTCCAGCTCTATCAATGCAAAGGGTTTTATGTTCAGCCAAATGCGATGTTGAGCTGAATCCAAGGCAGCAAAATGTGCAGGCAAACACATCCTTACTGATGTTTTTCGTGGTAGTACCAAAATCCATGACAATTGTACTCAGGCTGTTTCCGAATTCCTCACCAAAATACACCAGTAATTCTTCACCAGCTTGGATCTGCCGAGTGCTTTGATAATATATATTACCTTCAGATTGAAATACATGCAGGTTTCCATTACAAGTATTCTTGGTAGGATTAACATATTGCATCCAATTTAAATACTTCCATTTACTTTTGACCAAAACAAATTTATCCCCTTTCATTTTCCAGGGACATTCTGTTGCACTGAGTCCAGTAAAAGGACCAAATTTTACACCTGCAGGAATAATTCTCAAAGCATATATTCCAGTTTGTCCAAAGCAATCTTGAATTTCTAAAATATCATTTGGTATATCTGCTCGTGCTCCGCTATCTGCACTACGCAATACATTGCGGTTTAAAATATGCACAAGCATTCCGCATTCGATGCAGTAGTCTACATAGTATGCTTCACAGTGTTCACAGTCTGTTGGCAAAATACACACAGATTATAAATCATAGCATTTACTGCCACTTGACGATTTTTTAAATAAGATGAAACATACATGTAATACTGTCAGTTCTCAAAATAGTCATGTAATATACTATATTTGGATGTCAAGAAGCAGTGAAGATTTACTTGGCAGTGGAAATAACCTGAACCTTAGTATTTGAGACATAAACAGGTTTGAAAATGAAATATTACAGTTAGGTCTTTATAATGGAATGAGAATCCTATTAAGTGAGATTCTGTTTTTCAATAAATAGTATAAATTCTAACGCACTTTAACTTTTCTACGTTACGCTGGTGTATTTTATATTTCTGCTGCAGATGTTTCATCATTACTTATAAACAACCCAATTAGAAACTTCTAATGGAGTTGTTGCTGTTAGATGTCTCCTGGTCATAAAACAACACCAATGGAAATGTCAAAAGCAGCATGAGTTTTCAAAACTTTCCAATACCTAATCTGTTGATGTGAACATCATCACGATATTACCATCTTGGTAATATTGTGATAATGTTTCCAAACTTTGTAATTGCAAATATATATTTACATGTAATAAAATAAACCAATTTATATTTTAAAAAAATATGTTCATAGATACAATTATGATAAATATTTGAATCTATTCTCCCTCACCATGACCTGTTATTATCATTTCAGATCACGACTACAACAAATCACAACAAAAATGACAACAAAGAGCTATTAATATGCATTTACTTACATAGCAGTCCATTATCTTCAATTTTAATATCAGCACTGATACCTCTTTCACTTTTAACGTCGTCATTTTGTACTTTGGTCTCTTCAAAAGATACCAATTCTGTTTTAATATTGTCTGTACCTATGGACTCTTCATACTGTGTTGTATGGGCATAGCGAATACAGCGTTGTAATTCAGCATTGTCTACAATAAGATCAGTTTCAGAGATATACACTTTATCTTCTATACTGTCTTGTTGGCACTGTTCTTCCTTGACACTAAATGTATTTGCCGAAAGCATTGCGTCATTCATATGAACTTGGTCAACATAATCAGCCATTATTAACCTTTATTTATTGATAAACTGCCAATCCTACACAATATGTATTATACAGATGCACGCACAGATGTATTACTATAAATGCGCAATAAAAAATTATAGAAGGCTTATGCTTATAACCATGTTTACAACTGTTTATAACGGATAACGGAAGTTTGTTGGTGTTCAAAGTTCAAACAGAGCTAGCGCTTGGTGCGAAAGCCCCAACTATAGCAACGTGGCGCGGATTATAAAAATACTTGCTAATATGGTGACAAAAAATATTTTTAATATTATATATAAACGCTATAATAAAGATTATTTTTTAAACTGTTATGTCAGCCAATCGTAATGAGAAAAAGTTTGAAATCGACCAATAACATCACAATTACACCGACTATTTGCTAGTAGCAAATTACAGCGACTATTCAATTCACCTGTCATTGTTCAAATATGAACCAATAAAATAGCAAATATTTACTTTCGTATCATAGCAACAGGAAATTTCAGCGATTATATCTTCCTAGAAGGTATTCAAGTGGATATTTTAAACAAGTGAAAGTTTTTATTAATGTAACTCATTTACTAACAATATTGAAGGTACAATTAGAAAAACTAACATTACTGCAGTGCTGCAGCAGACATTCTGGAACAGAGCTATCACTGGGAGTACCCGAGGGAGTACCTTTCTCTTGTAGCTTAATACCGTCACTATTACTGACAGATGTCGAAGTTGTACATGACACATTTGTTGTTGTAAAATTTCTTCGCATTTTGGTGATAATCGACTCGTGGTGCTCATCATCAAGCTGCAAGTACGATTTTATGGAATTCAGATTTTGGTGTCCCGTTATTTTCATCAGTTGTTGCTCTCCGACTCCAGCTTTCGCCAGAGATGATACAGTTGAAGAGCGTACCGAATGATTTGATATCTTCCTTCTTTTAACATCTAATCCAGTTTTTTCAGCTAATAACTTCACCCATTTACTGATCTCACATATACCAACTGGACTGTTCTTATCCCACACCGCATTCTCAACTTTATCCCAAAACGGATTCGGTGTCAAAAACATCCTTTCTGTTTTCACATTTTTTCCTCTCTTCGATTTCAGTAGATAATACAATCTAAATAACAGAAGAATATTAATTATACCGTCTTGAAATTAAATATAAATAGGTTACCTAACTGGACACATATCGGTATTGCTTTTATTCTCTATCAACCACTTGCTGCCTGTCAATGATTTAGTTCCCCCCTGCGCAGTTTTCGAAAATACTGGATTATACTCAATTCTACCAGTTCTTCTTCCCTTGTTATCGAGTTCCTCCTTGAAGTAATAGGTGAAACAGTTGCTCCCTTCTCCTCCCCGCCAAGCTAGTTCGTAAGATGCTATTAAGAAAAACTTTTTCTGTAAACCGTCTGGGGTACTCTCATCTAATATGCGTATCATATTTAAGTATTCTGGTTCTGTAAGTGCCGCCGCGTTGCTGGTTCTTTTTTCAGGACACGCTTGCAGTTTTCTTCTTGTAGCATCCCTGGCGTCACGTGCTGACTTAAATATTGCATCAGAAAACGGGTTTACGTTTATTTTCCACTTATTGAAGAACATTTCTTGAACCATTTTCGCCGTCACGTTCCACATGTGCTTGATGACGCCTTCTTTATAATCGGACCCATCTTTTTTCTTCATATTACATGCCCACGACTTTAAGATGACATTTAAGTCCACAGGAGAAGTAGATTGATCCAGTTTATAGCCTTTTGCTGTTAAAAATGTACTAAATTGTCTCCATACTGAATCTTTGGATTTCTTCGTGTTCCAAGGGATATTTTCGCAAATTTCAGCATCGATTTCGTCTTCAGATTTCGTGCCAAATCTTTTCTCAGTTCCCATTATTTAGAAACACCAGTTTTTATTCAACGAAACGAACTAAATAGGAACACGATTCCAAAAATTTTAATGACAAACATAAATGTTTTTTTTGTTGACATGGAAACGTAATCATGTGTAACTAAATTTTGAGTCATTTTAATATGAAAAATTGATTTGGTTCATTGAATAGTCTCTCGAATACGATTCGTAGTCAAAGTTGAGTCTACTATTTTTGTGGTGCTTTACACTCATGTCTTTCATAATTGCGAATACTACTCGTGCTCCGCACTCGTAGTATTTAAATGCAATCATGAAAGACATTCGTGTAACCACCACAAAAATAATCGACATAACTTTGACTACTCATGGTATTATAAGTGATAATTTTTTGATTAAAAAGAAATCCAATCAAATTGGTCTATTTCTAATCATGTGTGTCAAATTAACCAATGAAACCATCATTTAACTAACGCTTATGTCATCATGAAATGTCATACATCATTTACTATGTTCGGTATACCATCTAGATTTAGAGCGGAGAGAGTAGATATTTTGTTACGTCACTAGAAAATCTCTAGTTGCAGGTTGACATAAAAGGACACGCTCATGAATTTTCTGGCGTCAATTTTGAAAAGACGGGAGCGGAATTTTAAACAGTTTAATTAACTTTGTCAATCATCGTTTACTAGCACACTCTGGTAACATATCTATCGTAATATATAGTATTACCATAATTAGATATCAGCTTTTTTATATCAGTCGTGATTTACAATAATATGGAAGCAGTAATAGAAGCTGTAAGAACTTTGTAATAATGAGGATGAGGATGACACAATGGAAATAAGAACTGTGGAAAAAATAGACCGTTATGCAGAATATACTATTCCCAACTTTAATGATGATCAATTCAAACATCATTTTCGAATGCTACCTACCACATTTGAAGTGTTACTTCATGGACTACATAATTCATCTGCAGAGTTGCATGTTGTAAAATCGGGTAGACCAGAAATTACAATAGAAAAGCAGACTTTAATAACTCTATGGTGTTTAGCAAATATTGAATGTTTCAGGTAGCTATGTGATGTAGCACCATACCATCAAATTAATAACTGAAACATGTTTCTAGATCAGTTGCTGATAGGTTTGGCATTAGCAAAAGCAGTTGCTGGCAAGTTCTATACCGAACATGTTCAAGAATTTTAAAATTAGATCAGAATGAGAAAATAATTGCTTTTCAAATTAGGGAAAGAGCTACAGATATAATAAATGGCTTTGCACATGTAAATGGGTTTCCAGGTACAAAATTTTACAAGTTTTATATTCTATTCAGATATATATTTTCAGGAATTGTTGGAGCAATCGATGGAACCCATATCCGTATTGAAAAGCCGATGGATTACCCTGATTCATATATAAATAGGAAATCTTTTCCATCAGTTCTTTTACAAGGAATATGTGATCATAATAAATTATTTATTGATGTTTATGCTAGAGAAGCAGGTAGCTTACATGATTCACGCCGCACAAAAGCAATTTAATCAAAAACTGTGGCAAGTACGAGTTGTAATTGAAAATGCTTTTGGATTACTGAAAAGACGATTTCGTCGTCTAAAAATGAATGAAACTAGTAGACTTGACTTAATTTCTCTTCTAATCGTTTCTGCTTGCATTTTACATAATATATGTATGATCAATAATGATATTTTTGATGAAGTTGTGGATGAAGAAATATTTGATAATATTCCTAATGATGTAGGAGGAGATGCTGCTGCTATAGCCAAAAGATATAATATTGTAAATTATTTATACAATCTTAATTAATAACACATATTTCAGAAAAAATAAATTTTATTATAAAATAAAAATAAATACAAATTCTTTAACACTTAAAAAATACGTAATAAAATTTACAAACTGTAATTCACTCTTTCTTTGCTGCAAAAATATCGACCATTCAGTCTAATGTTGATTGTAATTTATCCATTCTTTCCATCCTTTCCCTATGTCTTCTATCGATCCCAGTTTCCTTTAGCTTTCTCTTTCTGGAAAATGATGAGCAATATTCAACAGAAGAAACTTCAGAATTATTACTGGATGAAGAATTTTTTGAACTATCAGATTCATCATGCTCATTGTTGTTATTATTATTTTTAACTAATAGACCATTATGGCTACTGCATGTAGCAATTGGGTTAATTTCAGGTTTTTTAAATAAAATTTCATTCATTAGGTCAAAGTATTCCCAATATTTTCGATTTTTTCCTGATGTATTATTGTGCACTTTGATATCTTTATATGTCTTTACTAAACCCTTCCACTTGGTATCAACTTGTGTGGATGTATATTTGTAATTTGTTATTTCAGACATTTTAGTTGCAATTTTCTGCCAAGTAAATTTCTTCACCGATGTTTCGAATTGTTTTTCATATTTTTTAACTAAATTTATTAAAGCAATTATTGTTTTATTGGTCCATAATTTAATATCTTGTTTAGCTGTAAGCCAGTAAATAGTTAAATATAGTTTGTGTTTTGTTGACCTACTGTCATTTACCATTGTGTGAATCATATTCTCCTGGTAATTCTTCTGAAGATGGTATTTTTAAGTTCTTCCGCAGCTCACGTTAAGGTAATATAGTGATAGTTGCCATCTGAAATAATTAAAACAATTAAGAACATACAAACAATCTACATTCGAATATTACTTGCCCAAACTTTGTGTTAATAATTGGTTATTTTCAATTATGTAACTGCCATCATCCGCTTTAACTATATGGCTTACAACAGAATCATCCATTTTAAGCGTATACAGGTATACAATATTCTAAAATGTGATATAAATATGACTGATGTGACTGACAACATGAAAAGAAAGAGCCTAATCTAAAAATTACTTTTGAAATATTACTATCCCCGCCACTTATCTACAGAGCTCCCTCTGAATAATCCGAGCAAATCGAGGTACCTCCGTTTACTCCGCAGGCAATAAAAAAACTTACAAAGAGTTAGCTCCGTATGCTCGCACTGCTATAAAAGAACGCAATAGATGAGACAGAGCTCTCAAATGTAATTACCGAACGTAGTATTGTCTATTCCGATGACAATGATGTATGACATTTTATGATGACATAAGCGATAAATATAATTTTACGAATTGTACTTATTTAACATTTTCCGACATAGTTTAAAAAATAATCACGCCGAATTACATTCGTGGTA
This sequence comes from Amphimallon solstitiale, assembly GCA_963170755.1. Lineage (NCBI taxonomy): Eukaryota > Metazoa > Arthropoda > Insecta > Coleoptera > Scarabaeidae > Amphimallon > Amphimallon solstitiale. The sequence continues at coordinate 24,137,139 of OY720677.1, read as the reverse complement.
ATAATTTTTCGTTGATAATTTTAACTAGATTAGCACTCACCTTTATTGCTATTAAGAAATCCCACTCGTGGACTTCGTCCACTCGTGAGATTTCTATAGCAACAAAGGTTCGGTTAAAATTATCAAAAAATTATCACCACTTATGTAATTACTGTTGACAATTTAATTCATCTGTCAAAAACATGACATTTTAATACACGCTGTGTTAGTTTGCTATCGGATAAACTGCATGTTTGCTAGCGGATAAACTGCATGTTGATTTTCCATGGCAACGAAAATTCAATTCTGACAGTATCGTTCAAATAAATTTCATACATAAACATTTATATTTTTCTCTTTCTTTTGTATATGTATTCAAAGGAATGTTAAATAAAAATATTTCGGTTTATTAATATTAATTAAATGATTCATTAAATTGTCTTACCAAATACCATTCGAGTTTGTGTTTATTTCCGGAACAAACTTTCATTTTGACAAAACTCAAACTTTGTTGCTTAAGGGTAACACGACTCGAACAAATAACAAAAGGTAAAACCGCTCCACCTTCGGTGTCGCGGTTTTACCATGTTATTTGTTCTCGTCAGTTACCAAGCAACAAAGCTTTCGTTCAAAATGAAAGTTTGTCCGGATAAACACAAACTCTTATGGTATTACCCCCGACAATTTAATTCATCTGTCAAAAACATGACATTTTAATACACGCTGTGTTAGTTTGCCATCGGATAAACTGCATGTTTGCTAGCGGATAAACTGCATGTTGATTTTCCATGGCAACGAAAATTGAATTCTGACAGTATCGTTCAAATAAATTTCATACATAAACATATGTATTTTTCTCTTTCTTTTGTATATGTATTCAAAGGAATGTTAAATAAAAATATTTCGGTTTATTAATATTAATTAAATGATTCATTAAATTGTCTTACCAAATACCATTCGAGTTTGTGTTTATTTCCGGAACAAACTTTCATTTTGACAAAACTCAAACTTTGTTGCTTAAGGGTAACACGACTCGAACAAATAACAAAAGGTAAAACCGCTCCACCTTCGGTGTCGCGGTTTTACCATGTTATTTGTTCTCGTCAGTTACCAAGCAACAAAGCTTTCGTTCAAAATGAAAGTTTGTCCGGATAAACACAAACTCTTATGGTATTACCCCCGACAATAATACATCTCCAGTAGAAATTATTTATTTAATAATATATGGGTATAGATTATATACAAAAATAAGAACAATCTATAGTGTACTTTTAAGTGTCGAGAAAAACCTAATCTTATCATTCATTCAATATAATATGTAAAATGTAAAGGGAGAGGTTTTCAACTTGTATTGAAGGATGGATGCATTGTATACAATCCGTGCGTTCAGGGAGTTACGGCGCCGCTAGCGCTGAGCTGTGCTAGGTCGTGCGGTGTCCTGAACGCGACTGCTGAGCAGTGTTGTCCCACCGACATGTGAGTTGGTAATAGAATTCTGCGCAAAAACGTAATAGATTTACCTTGTTTCGTAATAGATGGCGCAGCTATTTTCAAGACTATATAAAGTCCCTGAATAGTAGGCTGAATAGTTAAAAAACCGCAATACGGTAACCATTTTTTGTCCAAAATCTGACAGCCAATAATATTTTTCTTGATGTAGGTATTAGTTGGATGTACCCAACCAGCAAAATCACAATTTTAGCGAAGGATCAAAATATATATTTGCTAATGTAGAACAAGTGTACATATAATGATTTTGCTACAAGAATACTGTTCCAAAAATATAGGACACAGCCAGGGCCGCCGCGTGGGGGTGGCAAAATTGTTCACCGCACAAGGGCGCCTGGGCCAGGGGGGCGCCAAAATTTATAGATAGTACTTATAGTTTTTTAATTTAATGTTACTTAAATAAAAGTTGTTAATTATTCGCTTGCAATTTTTTATATTTTCTAAGCAATAAAATGAGATTTTATTTTTATTTTAATTTTATATTTTAATTCTATTTTACTTTTGTTTTCGTTTCTGCGGGCTGTTTTCGTTTGTGTAAAACAAAATTTGATTGTCGATGCGAACAATAAAAACACGTTCCGTGTAGAATTCGCGCTACCACACGGAACGTGTTAAAAATCTAATCATTTGTAACATGTAACAACAGGAATTGGGAATGTTTTGTATCGGCATATATTTATTCTTTATGTGCTGAGAAGCTGTTGCGGTTCAACGTCGTTGTTTAGTTTGCCTTATTTTTGCAATGATAATACACATTCATTTTTTAAATGTGACAACCAAAAGTCGAGGAAACGAGGAAACCAATAAAGCCCAAATTGAAGAAAATTTTTTAGGATTTCAATCTGTCGACGACACTACTGGACAGGTTCTGTTTGAATTCATAAATGGACATTTAAAATCGTTGGAACTAAATTTTTCAGATTTACGAGGCCAATCTTACGATAATGGTGCTAATATGAGAGGAAAGCACAAAGGATTGCAACAAATAATTATTGAAAATAATTCGAGGGCACTCTATATCCCCTGCTCTGCGCATTCTCTAAATTTAGTTGTAAATGATGCAGCTAAGATTTCCTTCTAAACAGTTAATTCTTTCGGAGTAGTGCATGAGCTTTACAACTACTTTTCTTCATCCGTTAAACGTTGGCCTATTTGCAACAGTATGTTGAAAATCTAACTTTAAAGCCACTCTCCAACACCAAATGGGAAAGTAGAATTCAAGCTTTAAGACCGTTGAAAAACGATTTGAAGGGAATTTTGAGAGTGTTAATAAATATTCAAGAAGATCAAACAAGAGACATGGAATCAAGAATTCAAGCAAAAAAAGTTGATTCAGAAGGTTTCCTCGTTTAAATTCATTTGTTCCATTAACATCTGGCACGATATTTTAAATTTAGTAAATGTGGTAAATGAAATAATGCAAAATTCTAAATGTGATTTACAAATCGTGACTTTACAAAATCTTATATCAGAACTAAATCATCAGATCAGATGAAACGTATGCAAACATGCAATTGCCAATGCAAGTATCGTTGCTAATGATTTGGGGGTGGATACTGATTTTCCACAAAGTCGAAACAGGTTTAAAAAGAAACTATTAAAAGATGAACAAACCGACGAACCAATCAACAATCCAAGACATGATGTCACCTATTAATGTTTTAAATTATATTTATGAAAACAATCTTACCGATACATTTCCAAATATTGCAATAGCTTTACAGATTTCTGTAACCCTGCTAGTTTCGGTAGCTACTGGAGAACGAAGGTTTCCAAAACTTAAAATTATAAAAAACTACATGCGATCTACCATGGCGCTGGAGAGATTATCGGACTTGTCAATTATATCCATAGAGAGCGAAATTTTGGATAAATTAAATATAAAGGAATTGATACGAGCGTTTGTAGCTGCTAAAGCTCAATATTTGAATATATTTTCTATTTTTTATATTTTACTTAAAAAATGTTTTATCATTGTTTTGTTTTTAAAATTTATGAAATAATAAAAAACAATAAGACAAACGTGTTTTAATAATCTAAAGCTTTTCAGTTCGAAAGTCAAATTTTGAATATTATAAAAGAGTATATCACATATAATTTGCAGCACTTTATAAGAGTCCAACAGAACCCCATAAAGGGGCGGGGGCGCCAAATTTCAATTTGAACAAGGGCGCCTAATACCCACGCGGCGGCCCTGGACACAACCGTAGTAGCAAAACCACTCTACGCATATTTGTCCTACATTAGCAAATATATATTTTCATCCTTCTCTAAAATTGTGATATTGTTGCTTGGGAAGATTTGAAATTAAAGTAAAAAAAATCCTTGAATAATCAACGAAAACGTAATAGATTTATATGCTTTCGTAAGGACGTAATAAAACATAGTGAAACGTAACAGATCTGTTACAACTGTAACAGCAATCGCAACACTGCTGCTGAGTGCCGGCGCTGGAGCTAGCGGTCGCCATCTTGCCTAGCGAAAATAATTTCGCTCGATGACCAGCGGCGCTAGAAAGAAGTGGGGATAAGCGGTAAATATTCAAATATGAATTTAAAAATTCAAACTCGCGGATTAATAAAAACGGTTGCTGTTGTACTTGTTTTTGTTATGTTTAATGTTATGCGAAAGTTATAGGTAAATTTATCATATTAAGTAGATATTGATAAGTACTATTATATTCGGTTTACATATAAAGTGAATATCTTTTTTCTACTTGAAATAGATTATTTATTTCTAATAAATAAACAACTGTTAGTGAATCCTTAGTATATGAAAATAAATTTGTCTCGATGACCCAGCGGCGGTAAAAGAAAGCGGTTAAAATTCAAATTTGAATCTTGTGAATAATACGATCAATAGAAACTTCAATTATGTTGTACAATAGATCTTAAATAGTGCCTAATAAGTCTTTTTGATATGTTTATATATTGAAATAAATATAACTCAATTCCTTCTAATAAACAGCATAATTCCTTCTAATTTGGCACAAAATTTAATCAAAAATATTAATAGCTGCTACTGAAACTAAGGAGCTATATATATATATAATAATGCTGGTTTATGGGTCTTATCGTCTTATTATATTTTCGTGTTTTAAAATACATTAGTACTGCCTTCTGCAATCTTTTTTCCTATGTATAAGTATAGATAACTACACAGTCTATTAGGTAATGTAACTTAAGACTTTTACACAAGATCTGCTATCAGATTCCAATACGTTATGTTGAAATAATATTGCTTTGTCAACTACAACAATAAAACAAACATACAATGTTATCACTTTATGTCATATTTATTTATCAGTTGTATACTCTGCGATTATACACTTACTACAAAGTAGCATTCAGAAAATACATCAATTAATTAAAATTGAAATGAACAACTATTCACAGTGCCGATAAATATCTCAGTAAAAACTGCTAATATAATAGTGTTAATCTTAACATCATCTTCAACAAAAACATATAAATAATCCAACAATCCAATCCAACATTAGATTTCATTAACTTAAATATTGGAAGAATATTGTTTTTACAACTACAGTAATAAAATAAATCCACAAAATTATTTCTTTGTATTAAATTTATATATCAGTTATAATTCTGTGATTATACTCTTCTGCAACATACCATTCAGAAAATTCACCAACTAATTAAAATTGAAATGAATACTGTTCACAGTGCCGATAAATATTCTAACCAACACTGAAATATAGTATTGATAATAGATACATCATCTTCGTCGAAAACCATCGAAAACTTCCACATAATCCATATAATAATCCACTGTAAAATGTAGTATTAAATATTTAGGCACACTATATATTATAGTAAATAATTTACCATCACCTCAGTCTCAATTCTAAAATAAGAATTTTATATTGCTATCATACATGGGACAACCTAATTACACACGAAATACGTCGACTTTATTTTTAGTTTAGATTTTAAAAGTGCGTATGTCATGTCTTCAAACAATAATAATAATAGTGAAATGAAATAAAAATAAACTTCAGTACGCCATATTGCTGCTGTCAGAAATTGTGATTCTTTCTTCAGGTGTTCAGAAGTAATAAAAGTACGCATGCGCTGGCAACAATTTTAAAATTTGCTACTGTGACCCGTTCAATGACTTCAGGCGCTAGCCACAAGCTCTAGCGGTATTGGCTTCCAGCGCCGTAACTCCCTGAACGCACGGAATGATCTAATTATTCAGTCTAAGAATAAAGTAGATGGCGCTACAATATGAGCACAGTTTACACACGATGAACTTTGTATTTTGAAAACAAGTAAAACATATGTTTACTGTCAGATGGATAGCAGGGATATACATATCTGATATCATTATATTTTGACATTTACGTACATTTTTATACAAGTTGGTAACTCATTCCTCAAGAAAAAGGAATGCACATGTCGTCTAATTGTACTTTTTTGTGCTTCATCCAATTTATTGTAAGTATGACGATAATTTCTTTTTCTTGGAGGAGAAATTGGAACTCCATATAATTCCATTTCTTTAATAATGCAGTACATTGTATTCCTATTAATACCCACTTCCTCTGCTGTTTGATTGACTGCAGCTGTTTTAGACATATTGTTTTTATCCTTAATGTACACATTATAAGCCATTTGCCTTTGTTCAGATCTTATGTGTTTCCCTTTACGATTTTTTGAAGGACCTGGTAAAACTGCTTCCGCCATACTATAGAATATTAGCGATTACGAAAAGAAAGTTAACGAAATTGATAAAATACCTTAACAAATGAATATTTCACTTGCGAGTTCTAAGAAGAACTATTTTTTAAGAATATTAACAACAAATAACTATGTAAAATACGGAAATCGACAAAATCTTTGAACAAAACTGTCAGTAAACAAATTTTTGACAGAACGAGCTAAATGCGATTATTTTGCCGGTGTAAATGCACACTCGATTTCAACCAATCACAAACGTTTATTTTAAGCCCTATCTTTCCCAATGCTTTATTCTTAGACTGAATGGAGTATATATTATTAGATCATTCCGTGCGTTCAGGGAGTTACGGCGCCGCTAGCGCTGAGCTGTGCTAGGTCGAGCGGTGTCCTGAACGCGACTGCTAAGTGCCGGCGCTGGAGCTAGCGGTCGCCATCTTGCCTAGCGAAAATAAATTTCGCTCGATGACCTAGCGGCGCTAGAAAGAAGTGGGGATAAGCGGTGAATATTCAAATATGAATTTAAAAATTCAAACCCCCGGATTAATATAAAAACATTAATTTATTAATTGCAGTAGTAAATATCATTTTTACGGTTGCTGTTGTACTTGTTGTTATATTTAAAGTTATGAGAAAGTTATAGCTAAATTTATCATATAAAATAGATATTGATAAGTACTGTTATATTCGATTTACATATAAAGTGAATATTTTTTTTTACTTGAAATAGATTATTTATTTCTAATAAATAAACAACTGTTAGTGAATCCTAAGTAGTATACGAAAATAAATTTGGCTCGATGACTTAGCGGCGGTAAAAGCGGTTAAAATTCAAATTTGAATCTTCTGAATAATACGATTAATAGAAACATATTCAATTATGTTGCACAATAGATCTTCAATAGTGCCTAATAGTTCTTTTTGATCTGTTTATATATTGAAATGTATTTTGAAATAGATATAACTATTAAGTAATGTCAAACAGCACAATTCCTTCTAATAAACAGCATAATTCCTTCTAATTTGGCACTAAATTTAATCAAAAATATTAACAGCTGCTACAGAAACTAATGAGCTATATATATAATGATGCTTGTTTTGGGGCCTTATCGTCTTATTATATTTTCGTGGTCTAGAAAACATTAGTACTGCCTTTTCTAAACTTTTTTCCTATGTATAAGTACAGATAGCGTTACAGAGTTTATTAGGTGTAATGTAACTTGAGACTTTTACACAAGATCTGCTATCAGATTCCAATACGTTAAATGTTGGAATAATATTGCTTTCTCAACTACAACAATAAAACAAACACACAATGTTATCAGTTTATGTCATATTTATTTAGCAATTGTATACTCTGCAATTATACACTTGTTACAAAGTAGCATTCATAAAATACATCAATTAATTAAAATTGAAATGAACAACTATTCACAGTGCCGATAAATATTTCTGCCAAAACTGCTATTATAATAGTGTTAATCATTTTCAACAAAAACCTCAAAATAATCCAACAAATTTGATCAGATTTACTGCAACATCATTGAGAAAATTCATCAACTAATTAAAATTGAAATGAATACTGTTCACAGTGCCGATAAATATATCAACCAAAACTGCTGATATAATATTGATAATAGATACATCATCTTCATCGAAAACTTCCACATAATTCATTTAATAATCCACTGTAAAATGTAGTATTAAATATTTAGACACACTATATATTATAGTAAATAATTTACCATCACCTTGGTCTCACTTACAAAATAAGGATTTTATATTTGCTATCGTATACGGTACAACCTATTTACACACCAAATACGTTGACTTTATTTCTATTTTAGATTTTAAAAGTGCGTCTGTCACGTCTTCATACTTCAAACAATAATAATCACAATGGAATTAAATAATAATAAACCAGAACGCCATATTACTGCTGTCAGAAATTGTGATTCTTGGGAAGTAGTAAATGTACGCATGCGCAAGCTATAATTTTAAAATTTACTACTGTGACCCGTTCAATGACTTCTGGCGCTGGCCACAAGCTCTAGCGGTATTCGCTTCCAGCGCCGTAACTCCCTGAACGCACGGATTGATTGTATATCACATTTGAGTCCACAGTCTTTCCGTTAACATATCATGTTGGCGCGGAATTTGAAATGAGCTTGCTTTTAGAATATGTTAATTTAATACGTTATTAATGTAATAGAAAAATACACAAAACTATTGCACAAAACACACATACCTTCTACGTGTACGTTCAAAAAATACGAATTCTTAGATTTTATTATTGATAGAAATCTCTGTTCATTATACTTACACACTATAATACATGAAATCACTCTAACGCAATTTATTTCTGAGTTTACAGTACACCACATTTCACTAATTTTCACTCTGTACTGATTTAATCATAAACTCGCGATCAATATCAACATATAATTAATATGATGACAACATAAAAAAAATTCAAATGACGCTAGCGCCATCTCATCTCCCGTTCAGTTAATATGACAAAGATCGTAGAGGATTGATATTTTCATTTGCTAAACAAGGAGGCGTAATGTGGATAAAATTTGGGACTTAAATACCAGTCTGAGTTTGTTTAGTCTGTGCAGCATATCAACAAATGTCACTTCTGTACAAAAATACGTAAAAGTGCGCACGCTTTTGAAAGAAATAACGGAAGATGTTGATATTCCTGAAAACATTCTAGAGGCAGCGAATAGTGGAAGATTGGATTTCTTGCCAGAGAAATCAAAAATAAAAGAATATCGTCTCTTTTGTCAGTAGCGAGACAGAGAACAAGTTCAAGGTGATAGAGAAGCAATTATCTTCTAGGAGCGGTCATTTCCTTACATCGCATCAAGGCATTTCAATGTTCTACGGCAGAATTTGAAGGATAAGGTTGGGAGCTCCTTCAGGTACTTACTGAAGGAAATGCTATTTAATAAACAGCAATCTTCTGTATAAGTATAGTAAATAGTTCGAGAAATGTTCATGCAGATGTGTTGAACAATGTGATATGATTTTTATGACAGTGTATTTTTGTGTTGTCGCACAGTTGTAACAATGTAATATTATTCTTTTGTATTGATTATGAGTGTTAACTATTATTGTCCAAAGTAAGTAAATCTTAGGGCCGGTTTTTCGAACACCAATTAAAATGCTCGGTTAACTAATCATTGATTAAGCCTAATTATTGATTATCTCCGGTTATCTAAACAGTGTTTCAAGGATTTATTGTACAAAATTGGCAACATATTTGCCAGTGCATTTGATCTAAATTAGTATATTTTGCTCTAATAATATTGGCGCCATTTTCTACATTTGAATGTGTTCTTTGTGCTTTTTGCCCTTATTTTACTTTTTGACGATTATATTCTATATAATTAGAAATTTACTTTTATTAAATAAACTGTAGGCATTTATTTTGTGAATACTGCATATGATAATTTATATCTACATAGCACATATTTATAATTTCCGTTATGAAATACATAACACGGTGCAACAAACTTGAGTGATATTGAAACAAATTTATTGATTACTTACTGCTATTTAGAAATACCAAAATGTTGTGAAAATGAAAAAACTAGTACAATATACATACATACTGGCTGAGTCACTAGCAGCCGCTTCTTCGATTGCTCTTTTGTTTTAAATAAAAGAAAAAACAATTAGTGAAAGATCCATGGTTGCTTGTGGCGCATATTGTAAAAATATTTTAAGCTCTGACGCACTTCCGGTTTCACCGGAAATGCATGGAACTCACTCTATATATTTTTGGATTTCCTTGTACTGCTTTAAATTGTCTGTTCAACTGTTTTTTCTATTTCAAAATTGAGCCAATAGTTTTTGAGTTATTAATATTTTTTGAAAATATTTAACCAAAACACGTGAAACACCAAGAAAATTCTGCATCATTTGGTAAAGTAGCACTCGACAATACCTCAAAAAACTTTGTTTTTTCAAAGCCTACTTCCTGAAATTTTCACATACCAGAAACTTATTTTTTTTTAAATGGAACACCCAGTATTTTATTGAGGCATTTTGTTTAGTTTTTAATTCTCTTTCATTTTTGTTAACAATGTCCTATACCTATCTTTTGTAATTTCGGTGATAATCACTATAGGAGCAATTAGCGGTCAATTAAAGAACTACGGGCGCTGAACTATGCACCCAAATATTCGTCCAGTAAAGGCTGGAATGCGGCTGACTGCCTGAGTCAACTGTTAAGGAACGTCGGTCTACATTTATGTCAAACTTATAAAAGCATCGCTATTAGTTATCATCCAAATGAATTATTCTTATGAAGAGTTAATAGATATGATTGACGTTTTGGGTGAATCTGAAAGAAACTCTTTGCCAGCATCCAGACTGTATGCACAGCGATCCCTGGTAGAAGTCAACCGAAGCCAGAAACCTTCGAAAGTATAAAGTGCACGGTTTGAGTGAACAGAAAGTATTGAATATGAAAGAAAGAGCCGAAAAAGCAATAACTGGTGAGGATAAGACGTTTATGGTACTTGCGAGTGTAGTCGAACACCCGCATACTAGTCCTACGAAAATTAGTCGTCAGTTAGATGTAAGTCAAATCTGAGAATCCAAAATAATCAGGAAATATGAAATTCACCCGTAGCATATTCATACACAGGGTTAGATGATATAGGGTGAGTCATTTAAAAAAAATAAGTTTCGTGCATTTCCAATGAAACCGGAAGTGCGTCAGAGCTTAAAGTATTTTTACAATATGCGCCACAAGCAACCATGGATTTTCCACTAATCGTTTTTTACTTTTATTTAAAACATAAAAGGGCAATCGAAGAAGCGGCTACTAATGACTCACCCTGTATATTCCTATGAAATTAACAGTTGCCAAAAATATGTAAAATATATTACTTTTAACAAAATCATACAAATAGGAATAGTTTGTTAAAAAAGAAAAGTCTGCATCCAGGGTCTTAAGCTGGATTATCAATCACATTCTAGTGGTATAAGATATTGCACTTTCTATTGCCATATTTGAGATGAATTAACTTGCACCAAGTTCCTGTAGAATGAATAAAGCACGATACTTTTACTAAAAGATCATATATCAACAGTTTATTAAAACAATACATTCTAATTAACGTTATGTCCTTTAAACAAAGAAGGTTGATTGAGGAAACCTTGTTTCCAAATTGGATTACTAAGCCACTGATGAAAATAATTATTAACTAATTCCAATAAATACTTCATATCAATCATGCAGAAATGCTGTCAATAATACATAATAAAAATTCAAATTTCTTAGGTTATGCGCATGTGTAAGTAATCTTAATCACTGTTTAATATTTTATTACGTTCTTCATCAATGATTAGCGCTAACTAGATCTGGAAAAACGCATATTTGTCCTAACTGGTGTTTTAATCAATGAATACGCTAACCCGCCTTTTAATCGGAGTTGGATAAACCGGCTCTTAGTTTTTTAATGTTAAAATGCACATTAAAAACGGTGTTTTTTTTTAATAGGTGGTATATATGTTTGGCATGGAAGCTTGCTTGCAGACGTAATGAATTCCACAAAATAGAACGAAATGATGTAAATAATTTTGCATCAACTATGTTATAACTAACATAGTTGTAGTTATAACTAAAGAGACAAAAACAAGAAAATTTACAGTAATTGGAAAAATGAAATTTGCAAAAAATACATGAATATTCGTCCAAAAAAACTGTGTAACCCGTCTTTTTTAATCAATAACATAAACGGAAAATGCACCGGACAAAACGTAGGAATGAACAAATTTAGAAACATGGGGAAAGAAATTACTACGTACTTAAATCTTCCAAATGCAAATTTATATACCAGACATTGCTTTCGCCGTACTTTTGCGACAATATTAGTTGATACTGGTAGCACAGTATAAGGTTTTTATACTGTGCTGGTAGTGACGCGACTTCACTAAAACGACGTGGAGGATGGAAATCCACGGCAGTAGCCGAAAACTATATTGACGAATCAATTCAAAATAAAGTCAATTTAGCCAATCGCATTTTCAATTCACAGCGACAATTGAATAAATATTGTTCCATCATCTCAAACATCAACAATGGCATCCATAAATATTATACAAAAAGTGCCGCAATTACATTTTGATAATTGTACTATGCAAAACATAATTATTAATCCAAAAGAATAGCTACATTTCTTTTTTGTTAAATAGCAATATTTCATTACGTTTCTTAATTGTATTTAATAGTTTTTTTGATTATAACTGTTAACCTTATTACCAATTAAATAAATGTTCGAAAAATAATGTTTTATTATGGTATCGCAGAAAAAATAGTGTACGCAACTCGCATTTAATGGCGATTAACTTTCGGATGACCAAGCTGAGGTCACATTTGACCCCAATACTATATTTTTATCAAAATTGAATAAATTTTGATACGATAGTTTTCCTATTTTTACTATTTCGCTTTCTTATTATTTAAGATGTTTCTGTGTACCGACAATTGTATAAAAACAAAGAAAGCGAAAAATATTACGATTTTTTTATTTTCTGCTTCGCATATCGTTTCTAACCTCAAAATTTCAATAGTGTTGCAGTAATTGTGTCATCCCGTCATTGTGAGAATGTCTCGTAGATATTTGACGGAAGCTGAACTTGAAGAAGAAGCTGCAAATACTGACTCGGATGACTTCGACGGGGTTGACATACCTAAAGAAAGTTATAATCCAACTCCCAGCCTGTGTATATATGAACAATTAGGACCATTTAGAGAGCGGTGTCCTTTCAGAGTTTACATAAAGTCTAAAAGTCTAAACCAGACAAGTATGGGATAAAAGTCTGACTTTTATGTGATGTTGAAAACTCGTATGCCGTTAACTTACAAGTTTATACGGGAATGAACAATGGGACTCCTGAAAAGGAACAAGGGAAGAGAGTTGTAAAAGATTTAGTGCACCATTTAGGTCAAGGACTGTGGCGGCTGCTGCAGGGAGGGCAACGGGGCACTGCCCCCCTGTGACAAATTTCCCCATGACAAATTTCTTTTAACAGATAAATTAATTATAAATACCTAATTTGTATGTAATTTTTCTGATTTGTTTTATAACAAATAATATGTTTTCGGAAGTAACAGTCCGTCTTTTCAGCGCGTTTAAAAATCGCAGTCTGACGTACGCTCCGGGGCATCTCGCGCGACTGCCCCGTGAGGCCCCGTCTGTATTGGAAATCGAGCGATGAAACTGGCGCGGGTAGCGCGCAGATATACGTCAGCGGTGGGGCACTCCTCTATGGTGCCGCGTGGCTGTCCAGTATGTAATATACAGTGAGAACGCGCGGGTTGGAATAAATTCATTTAAAATTTTTGGTTTTGTTTTATGGAAAAACGCTCGGATAGGTCGATATTTATGTTTAGCTATGGTTTTTTTGATGGTAAATTGATATACAAAGGCTGGTCCAAAAATAAGTTACGACCATCAATTTTTTTTTTCAAACGGAAACATGTTTTTTATTTAATTTGTTAATTCTAGATCGAATTCTAAGTATGTTTCATGTACCATGTCCTATACCCAAACTCAACAGTTATCGAGAAATTTACAATTGAACATATCAATAACTGCATGTCAATTGTAAATTTCTCGATAACTGTTGAGTTTGGGCATAGGACATGGTACATGAAAAATACTTAGAATTCGATGCAGAATTACCAAATTAAATAAGAAACAACAAAAACAACAAAAATAAGTTACGACCATCAATTTTTTTTTTTCAAATGGAAACATATGTTTTTTATTTAATTTGTTAATTCTACATCGAATTCTAAGTATGTTTCATGTACCATGTCTTATACCCAAACTCAACAGTTATCGATAAATTTACAATTGAACATGCAGTTATTGATATGTTCAGTTGTAAATTTCTCGATAACTGTTGAGTTTGGGTATAGGACATGATACATGAAACATACCTAGAATTCGATGTAGAATTAACAAATTAAATAAAAAACATATGTTTCCATTTGAAAAAGAAATTGATGGTCGTAACTTATTTTTGGACCAGCCTTTGTACATCAATTTACCATCAGAAAAACCGCAGCTAAAAATAAAAATCGACCTATCCGAGCGTTTTTCCATAAAACAAAACCAAAAATTTTAAATGAATTTATTCCAACCCGCGCGTCCTCAGTGTATAGCGGTGAGTGTATGTTGTAATTCGATGCAAATGCAACTATGAATTGCGTTAGTAACATCATTGAAATGATAGAAAATAACACACTGAGCTATGACATTAAGATAGAAAACTAATAAAACCGTGACGAGAAAATTCAACAGAAGCTCTTACAGTTTATCAGTGGGTGTAATGTGCAAAATGCTTTTTGCTATTTCGGTGCTATAAAGTTCACTTTACGACATCCGTTTTGGTTGCAAAAGTATTAATTTATCGCACGCTAATTTTGTTGTTTTGACGTTGGTAACAAAAAAAGAAATGGAACCAAATTATATTTAAATGTCAAAGTGTAAGCCTTTAATGTAACAAACATGTGCAATAGAAGTTGTACAAAGAATAAAAAGCACACATGCTAACATTTTATTTACTAATTGACAATATGAATTGTTAAGCAGAGTTGATGATAAGTTTTCTGATGGTACTATTGAAATTTACTTCCAATGTTGAATAGTACAACTGTTATAAAAGTTTGTTTTTGAAAATATGTCGAGACTATGTTGGCGAAAGATTTTGTAAATTGTCTTCTGCTATTTTGCAAATCTCTAGGGGCATGCAATTATTTATTTCGTCCTTTTTGTTGATAATTTGAAATAATTTATTGCATAAATCAGTCTGAATTTTAATCATAATTACATATAACACTGCCTATATTCAAATATTTAAAATGTTCACGAAGTTGGCCGAAGACAAGGCAAGGCCTTCACCGATATTCCGAAGACGTCCGAACACAAACGAAGTTTGCCGAAGCCAAGGCAAGGCCTTCACCGACATTCCGAAGACGTCCGAACCCATACGAAGTTGGCCGATAAGCAAGGCCACCACTGACATTCCGAAGACATCCAAACTCGTACGAAGTTACAGTTTCCATAGACGTTCTAACCATAATATATAACACCGCCTATATTAAAATATTTAAAATGTTCGAACGCAACATGTCTCTCATTTTAAGCTTTTATGAACTTTTAATAACCAAAATAGAAAAAATAGTATAAAATACACGTTTCATAACACATCTTGCACACTTGTTCTTGTTCTTAACTTAAACGCGTGCGCAAAAATGGTGTGTTATGAAACTTGTAGTTTTATATACTATTTTTTGTTATGTGTGCTTAATTAGGAATTCTCCACAAATCGACCCTGTCTGGACTTCTAACGGTAGTAGGGATTTAAAACACTTTGGTGAGAAAGTAAAAAGACATAAAGTTAGTGAAAAACATCATAGTAACATGATAGAATATTCAGTTTTGGGAAAGGTAAATACCTATAATGTGCCAGCTGAACACTGCATATAGATAGATTAAATATAATTCAGCACAATGAAAACGTCAGTAAAAACAGACATACTCTTGGAAAATTAATAGACTGCATTAGGCTTTGTATCATGTTTGAAATCGCTTTAATGGGCCATGACATAACACAATGCGAATCCGGGGATCTCTCGTGAATTGGTTAATTTATTAGTAGGAATTGACAGCACCCACAAGTCTAATAAGAGAGTTTCTATGGGTTTGTCAAAAACCATTCAAAATTAATTGCTGGACAGTATCTACGAAGTTTCTCGCACTTTGATTCTAGACGAAATTAACAAAGCCCTTTATATCGCTATACAAGCAGACGAGACGACAGATTCGGCTACATTTTCCCAGCTAGCTTTTATAGTTCGATGCGAATTGGTAATTTTGTATAATAGACCAGATTTTGGAACTGCTTCATCTGCTCTAACATTACTGTAATGTTTCTATGAAAATAATTTAACAACTACATTTGCGGAATCTGTGAAGCTATTGAAAATAATTTGCACCATACCGATGACAACAGCTGAAAGTGAACGGTGTTTTTCTACTTTGAAGAGAATAAAAACATTTTCTAGAAATACCATGCGGTAAAGCAGACTATGTGCCTTAGCAATGTGTTCCATTGAAAAACAATTACTGACATCAACACCAACTTCAATGAATTAGTTATTAATCATTTTGCTGATCGTAAGGAACGGCGGATAGATTTCATTTTCAAACAAGTTAATTAAATAGCATATTGAGTTTATTTTTTGTCTGTACTTAATTTTTGATAATAAACACTCAGACCCCCCCCCCCGGTGCCCTCCCGTCCCAAAAAATCACGAGCCGCCACTGGTCAAGGATATGGACAACTTTTTCACATCCTTACAATTAACCCGTGATTTATTGGAAGAAAAGAAAACTTTAGTAGGTACAATGCGACAAAATCGTCGCGAAGTTCCGAAAGAAATGTTACCAAATAGAAACAAAGAAGAACATTCCAGTATGAAGAGCCGTCTTGCAGTACTTTTTTCCTCCCAACATTATAACAACGAAATTTCAGATGAAAATAACTTATACAAACCAACCATAATCTACAATCGTGATAAAGGAGCTGTGGATACAATGGACAAGATGATGAAAGAATATGCTTATAACAGATCCACTAACGATGGCCACTTGTAGTATTTATGAACTGTGCCATCAATGCATACGTTTTGTATAAACTCAAATTTCCAGACTATGAAAAGGGAAAAAGCTGCACAAGAAGATTATTTTTAAAACAGCTTGGTCTTGAACTGGTACGTCCTCAAATTCAAAGATGTGCCGAAAAAGGTTTTGTTGGAGTCCATAAAAGCGTACAACTGTCAATCAGCACCCTGATTGATATAAAATATGGATCAAATATCAGACAACCAGCATATGATCAAAAACAAGACAGATGCAAGTCTTGCTCCCGGATCAGTGACAAAAAGTACTCAGACAAATGCCAATACTGCAACCATTTTTTATGTAAAGAACATGTAGTTATAAAAATGGAAAAAAACTGTAAAGAATGTTCAAATAACCTAGAAATATATTTAATAAAGTATAATTAAGTTGTTTAAGTAAATTTTTTTGACGTGTATGAATAATTTTCACAAAATAAGACTGCCGATTCCTACTTAAAATCAACTGTTTCCTGGTGTTTTCTCTTCGTGTGACGTTCCAATTTTGAGTAGCAATTTGTTGTATAAGGACACGACGCGCAATCGTAAGTAAAATCTGTCAGGTGTATCTTTTTCATATGTCTTCTTAAACTTTCCTCGTAGTACGTCACAAATTCACATTCACTGCATTTATAAACAATATCCCGAAGGTGTCTTCTCTTTATGTGACTTTCTAAATTCGAGTGATAATTCGTCTTGTATTCGCAATTATTGCACTTGTAATTATTCTTCCCAGGGTGCTTTGTTTTCATGTGATTTTCAAACAGCTGTTTAGTATTTGCCTTGAATTCACATGTCGAACACTTATAATTGAATGTTCCGATATGTCTGGTTTTCATATGACGTTCTAAATTTGAATAGTGTTGTGTTTTGTATGGACATGAAGTACATTCATAATTAAATTCTCGAAGGTGTATTGTTTTCATATGTCTTCCTAAACTTTCCTCGTAGTAGGTCTTAAATTCACATTCGCTACAATTGTAAACAGTGTTCCTAAGGTGCTTTTTTTTTATATGACTTTCTAAATTTGAGTTGTAATTTGTCTTGTATCGACACTCACTACATCCATAATTGAACTTCCCAGGATGCTTTGTGGTCATGTGATTTTCAAACAGTCGCTTAGTATTTACACCGAATTCACAGGATGTACACTTATAGTCAAATTCTTCTAGATGTTGTGATGTCATATGACGTCCTAAATTTAAATAATTTACAGGATGTTTTATTTTCACATGACGTTCTAACATTCGTTTGCTATTCGCTTTGAATGCACATGACATGCAATTATAATCAATTTCCTCAAGATGTATTGTTTTTTGAGGTTGTAAATTTAAATTCGAATTTGCTTTGTGCTGACTTATAGAACACTTGTAACTAAATTCGCTGTGATGTATTAGTCGCATATGCCTTCTTAAGTTTTCCTCATAGTAAGTGCTTAATTCACATTCATTGCATCTATAAACAATATCCTTCAGGTGCTTTCTTTTAATATGATTTTCTAAACTCGAGTTGTAATTTGTTTTGTATGCACATGACGCACACTTGTAAGTAAATTCTTTCAGATGCATCGTTCTCATATGTTTGCCTAAATTTTCCTCGTAGCATGTCCCAAAATCACATTCACCGCATTTATAAATAACATCCTTAAGGTGTTTTCTTTTTATGTGACTTTCAAAATTCAAGTTGTAATTTGTCTTGTAGACACATTCATTACATTCAAAATTAAACTTCCCAGGATGTTCTGTAGTCATATGATTTTCAAAAAGGCGTTTGGTATTTGTTTTGAACTCGCATAATGAACACTTATAATCAATTTTCTCCTGATGTTTTTCTTTTGTACTCGTTTTTAAAGCTTGCTTATTATTCAGTCGAGATTCGTACGAAGGCCACTTAACCTCTTCAGTATGGTCTACCGTTCTATGCCTTCTCAAGGAATTTTCACATTTCGTTTGAAACTCGCACAATGAACATTGAAATGGACCTTCTGGCACCTCATGATTTGACCTTTTGCGTTTACTTTTTTTTCGCGTTGCTTGATTGTCCGAGCGAGGCAGAGAAATGCACTTTCTGTAAATAAACAAAAGCATTAGTGACAGACAATAACAGGCTTAACAATAAGTTTTTGGAATTCAATCTCATTAAACATACAACAACAAAAATTGGTTATTTAAGCTTGTAAATTATTTAACAGTAAATAATAATAATAATAATAATAATGGTTATTGCCAACTTTGTTATAAAACAGATATACACATTAAAAATACAGATAAATTCTAATCATATCAAATCAGATAAATAGCATAAAGTAAATAACTAAATACCCAAATACTAAACAAGGAAGTGCAATCTCAAGGTAAATCAGCAATGTTCTATTACCGTATGTTTCCAAGAAGCAGGAAAAGTGTTTGACAGAATACAAGAATTGATGATATTAGTAATATATGGCAGAATAAAACGACAACAAAGTTGAAGCAACCGCAAAGAAAGATCATCCGTTCCGATGGCATTACTCTTAAGCTCACTAATATGCTTGCCGACAGTAATAGCGTCAACAGTAACGAAAGAAAAGTCTGGTATATTTTTCTCAAATCCATAATTAGAGTAAAGCTCCCCCAGTTTTGATGAATTACCCATAGTAACAGGCACGGAGTTAATAAGAAAATTAACGAGAGAGTCAGGATCTTTAAGTGCTCCGTTTCTTTAGATTTAGAGCTTTCAGTTCCTTACACTTGACTTTTTGACTGCATGACCTTAACTTATACTCAAAATAAGCTCTCTTTTTATACCTAACGGACGGAGTAGTAAAATTGCGTAAGACCTTGTAGTAGTGAAAGTGTGCGGGCACTCGCGTAAGCACAAACCGTTTCCTAGCCTTATCCCTCAGATGCATCATCATTTTGATAGTATCAGTTAACCAAGGCTCAGAACTGACGGCCGTCTCGTGACAAGGGGGCGTGTGTATCGAACAGTGACAACAGGGATTCAGTCAGGAACGTAACACTATCATTCACTTCTGTTATGTGATATATAGATACGTTCATATTCTCAATATATATGTCGATAGGTGTAGGAAATTCGATAAACTTCTTTATAATTGATTTTTTCATTAAGAGGGGCGTTTACTAACCAATAGAACCTTATGCAACTTATATTACTCGCGAGACGGGTAGACGCAAGGGGGTGTGAGTAAGTGAAGGTAGACGATATTCGGTTCTGTCACAGCGCTTCGGTTTTATTCACAGATTCTGTCATAGATAAAGGAATACTATAGATAGGAAACATAATGTATAAAGAATGAGAAGTTACGGAACTGTTGATACTTTATAATAAGCCAATTTTCGCTTGCCCATAACTTATATCATTAAACACTCGAATATAATAGGTACACATGACATTTCTTTTTAATTACAAACTGTCACTCTGACTTAGGTCTGGAATAGCCGACTGATTCCGATAGATGTTCGTCTTCGCTAGGACCGGTAGAGATACCGTCAAGTGGGGATAGACGACGCGAGTAGCTTGTAAAAACCTCGTGTAAAATGTGTGTGACAATGTTTACTGTTTAATGTTTTTTATCTTTAAAAATAATTACATAAATATGATTTTTTCTTTATATCGTACATCAAACGTACAGCTGGCGCGTAGAGGTCGTTTTTCTTCTTTTGTGACCAACCTTAGTTAGTAGACATTAATCAAATTCATGCATTTTTGTGGTTATTTCTAAAACACATAACTTTCTTAAGAAAATAAATTAGGACAAAAACTGACCATGACATTATAAATTGATGCCTTTTGTATCACTAACCCAAATTTGAGATTCTAAAATTACAAAATAATTTTAAAAAACGCGAAACGGCGATGCCTTAATTTTCGATAGGTAAACGCTCCTCTTAAAGTAAACTTTCGGTGTGCCGCTTTTATTGAGAATCTAATCAAATTTCCAGAGAATGGTTGCACTCGCAAGTATAATGTTTGGTATAGATATTTTCCGCTATCGTGACCAGGGAGAGAGAGAGAGAGAGCGCGCAAGGGACGTTTTCGCAGAGTATTCCGTAAACTCCTTGCGCTTTTATTTTGCACAGGGTATTTGTTTTGTCTTTAGGAGTTTTCCTAAAGACAAGATAAATACCCTGCGCAAAATGAGACGAACACATAAACCAAGTCGCTAAGAAAAAAAAACATCTTCGTTATACCAACGTCAAACATGAGCGGAATTGAAATCGAAAAATACCCGGATCATTTAAACAGAGGACATGATTCAACACGTCTACCCGAGATTTGGAAAACAGCTCTAACGGAACGACGTACAGTATAATTAATAGCTCAACATTTAGGGTACCGGTGGTAACAAGCGAGGATGGCGTACCGACATCGAACTGATGGGCGAATAGGCCCGCGACACAGCTAGCCGCACCAGTTCTAATGATGAATATGCGCCAGGCAGGTCATGGCCCGACTTGTAACACTTCATTATGAAATAACCTACCTGACATTCCTTTCACAGCAGTAGGCCATATGATGCTCGGAATATTCTGTCCTCCCCAGGAAGATATTACAAAATGGACACTGGGTAAGATCTGGAATTGTACAAAAAACATGTATCTATATTGTTACAATGGTGAAATTAAACTAAGGGACGGTTTTTCCAACTCCGATTAAAATACTTGGTTAACTAATCAGTGATTAATCCTAAACATTGATTATCTTCTAACCGGCCTTTTTCAATGCGAAGAAACGCACCGTTTATTTAATCGGTATTTAAGGATTTATTGTATGAAGTTGGCAACATATTAGTTTCAGAATAGACAATAATACTGGGTACGCTCCATTTAAAATATTAAATTTATTTGCTTTACCTGACTTGTTTGATGTTCAATTGTTTTTCCGATTTTGACAAATTTGACAGTGATTAGGGTTACTTACACATGCGCATAACCTAAGAAAATTGAATTTATGTATTATTGACAGCATTTATGCGTTTGTATGAAGTATTTTTTGGAATTAGTTAATAATTATTTTCATCGGTGATTTGAAAATTGTATTGTTTCTTCGATAAATGAAATGAACAGTGTAATTAAATATAAAAATAATAAAATATTGAATATGTGCAACTTTTACCTTACTACAGATATAAACAATTAATTAATAACCACAAAGACATTATTTTTTCTGATGAGGATGATTTAGTTTTGAAAGTTTTTTAATTTTACTATAATTCTGGGGCTTTATCTCAATTTGTGAAAATTCAAGGACCTGTAGTAATATGCAGTATTCACAAAATAAATGCCTACCGCTTATTTAATAAGATGAAACATCTAATGATATAGAATATAATCTTCAAAAAATAAAATAAGGGCAAAAAGCACAAAGAACACATTCAAATGTAGAAAATGGTGCCAATATTAGTAGTGCAAAATGTAGTAATTTAGATCAAATGCACTAGCAAATATGTTGCCAACTTTGTACAATAAATCCTAAAACACTGTTTAGATTTTCTTTGCGTTAAAAAACGCCGGTTAGAGATTATCAATGATTAGTTAACCGAGCATTTTAATCAGTGTCTGAAAAACCGGCCCATGATTGAAAAACACTCATACAGTAAAATAAATGCATATAAAAACATAACCGCTGTGAATAACTAAAATTCAAATCTTCTGCGCTTGGCGCATGTTTAAGAAATCCTAATCACGGTTTAATATTTTATTGGGTACTCCAAACACTGATTAAAATTTCTTCGATAAATGACGTTATTAATCAACGGTTAGCGCTAACCGTTATTGGAAAAACGCAAATTCTTCGATGAGTTCCAGAAAATATTTTTTTTCGCATTTTCTATTTCTTATATTTTTTAGGTAAGTATATTACATAATAGAATCAAGGGTGTGAGTACCATTTAGGCACTTCCAGAATGCAAAAATATATTAAAGGATAATTCTTAATCTAAAAGTGACTAAATTGATGTATTTGTAATTTATTGCAAATGTTGAAGAAAAATTGAATTTTGATTAGCATATTACAATTATCAACTATTTTTTTAATTAAGGTTATGTTATTTAGTTTTTGACAGTTACAAATGAATTCAGTATGCAAGGAAGTACCGATTTTATTTGTACAAATAATATTCAAATTGAGTATGGTAAATTTCAGATGAATACGAGTAGACAGTACATAAAATACCGACAATGTCTCATTAAAATTAGGAAAATACAAAAAAAACAATGTTGTACTAGTATTAAAGCTGTTAATTAAAACATAAATGTGCTTTTAAAATTTTGGGGCCTTTAATGATGATAACAAGTAATTTTCAAAAATAAAACATACCTTCAATTAGAAATTCTACATTTGTTTCCTTAATGCATATACTTTTGTGCTTTGCCAAATATTTTCTAGAGCTGAAACCAAGGCAACAAAATGTGCAGGCAAATACATCTTTGACATCATTTTTCTCAGTTGGAATAAACTCTGTTTCAATATAATTAACCAAACTATCATCGTACTCCTCACCGAAATACACCAACAATTCTTCACCTCTTCTGATTTCACAACTACTTTGATAATAGAGATAACCTTGACATTGAAATGCACGCAGATTTTGTTCAGATATGCTCCTGGCAGGATTTATATATTTCATCCAATTCAAATAATTAATTCTATTCTCGCTCACTATGAATTTTCCTCCTTTTACTTTCCACGGGCATTCAGAAATATCAAGTCCACTAAATGGCCCTAATTTTACTCCTTCAGGAATAACTTTTAAAGCAAATACTCCTAGCTGTCCAAACGGATCACCAATTTCTAAGATATCCTCTGGTATTTCTTCTTGTGCTCTGTAATCTGAAGTATGCCCAACATTCTTATTCAAAATGCACACGAGCATTCCACACATGGTGCAATAATCTTCGTAATATGCATGACAATGTTCACAAACTGTTGAAAAATTTAAATAAATGAAATAACTTCAAACATACCATTATATATTGTGTATAAATTCTTCAATATATAGTTAACACTAATCACTAAAGGGATAAATGCAGCAACAAATTTTATACAACATACATTTAGTGGGAATTGAAATTACATGGATGTATTATACACTATGGATTGCACATATACTTTACAGATTAACATTAGAAAGAGAGATTATGCAAGTAAGATAAAGCTAGTGCTGGCAAATCATTCATATATTGCCATAAGATTTACATGATTTTTAATATTTACTTAACATTTGTTACACTTTTAGCAACATTTTATTGCTTTGTCATTTTATGCTGCTAATATTATTTTTTAATTAACACCTCACTCATATAATACTCAAACGTAACAACCAGGTATGTTACCTGCATGATAGACTTAGATGTGATTTAATATATATTTTATATAAGCAAACATAGTTTTTGCCAGTACTAAGTTTATCTGCTTAGCATTCTCTATCTCTAATGTTGGAGTTAATGCTGTACACTTGTTTCGTTAGCCAGACGCTATCCAAAATGTACATCAATGGTCAATAAACAAATTCCTTTTCTTGTTTTAACAAATAAATATTTTTTTTTAATTCACATAGTATATATGCATTATTTTCATGAAAAACAAATTCTATTCTGACTGTTAAAAATCATCTCTATTAAGTTTGTTATTCATAAAACTAATAGGTATGTACTTACATAATTGTATATTATTGGGATCAATTTCAGTTTTTATATCATTCATAGCATTTATGTCGCATTCTACTTCGACAAACTCAGTGGCATGCACTTCAGGATCTAATTCCAGTTTGATGTCTTGAGTTGATACATCCAATTGTTTTATTAAACTATCGTTTATATCATTTGCAATTTTTATTTCACATTCTATTTCATCCCTCTTGCTAGTTGTATTGGTACCCTGTAACTCACACTGTATTTGTAAATAATTCTTTACAGATTTCTTCAATTGGCCATCATCTTTGCTAATTGCAGTGTCACTGATAAAAACTTCTTCTGTGTAGCCACACTCTTGAAATACGTCGTCTTTTATACTGCATGAATCTTCTGTAAATGGTATGCATTCATGTTTCATATTATTCATTTCTCCAATTCTTTAGTCATTACTCGTTGTTAGGTATGGTTGTTAGCGATTGATGTAAATTATTGAAATGTGGAAAACTAAATAGATTTGAAGTTAGAAGGGTTATTTTATTATTTATAAGAATTGTAAGTTCTATAGCTGGTCTATTATATATTATATGTATATGTATACTTGATGGCTGAGAAACTTGAAGCTGTATTCCCTTAGTGGAGAAAACGGAGAAGCAGTGATTTCGATCTAGAATCTAGGTAGCACAGAGGTACCTATGAATATAGGTTATGTTTTCGTTACATTAATATAGTATGGTTCAGTTTAGAATGTATGAGTAAGTTAATTTCAATAACATAGGATAAGAAGGAATACTTAATTCTCCTGATTTTTTAAAAAAAAACATTGGCACATTGTGTTTATGAAAAAAATTCCATAAATTAAATACAACAAAATCTTAACAAAAACCAATTTTACAATTTGTTTATTTTAAATTAATAATGCGTAATTAACAGATGAAGATCATTGAGCAATATTTAAAATTTCTTAAGTTTTGGCTTTAGTTTGCAATTAATTTAGAAATTAGTACATAACTTGTTTTATTTATACAACAGAAAAGTTATTGATTGTAAATATTAAATTGTACTTTATTATACTACATTTGAAAAAGAACAGGTAATTAATTGTTCGACATTTTATATAAACTCATTTACTTGGAAAATAAAGCCGAAAAAAAAAGAAAATATTGACATAAGAAAGGAAAGGCAAAAAATCCTGTTTGAATAGGAAGTAAAAAAACTTAAAATACAAATTCCTTTGAAATAATTAAAAATACGGGAATTAGTTTTTGTTCAATACAGTGGTTTGCATATGTGGAATCTGTTTTTTGTATACAAAAAACAGATTCCACATATGCAAACCACTGTATTGAACAAAAACATAAATTCAATAATAAGTTTGACATACTATATAGGTACATATACAAGACAAGAGTAAAAAATTAAATTTATTAGAAAACCTAGAAATAAATAAATTAAACAAATTAATCCTTTTTTTAAATGACCAACTAGAAGTGAATAATTCACCGTCGTTAAATTTAAATATTTAAAATCAACTTAATAATTCTTATAGTTATATATATATTTATAAATTGTTTAATTTTATAATAACAGTAAACAATCATTTTCAAAATTTTTTAATATTCTTAATCGACTGTCTGTAAATGTTTGTACGCCAATTATGTTGGTAGTATGGATTTTATTTTTCTAAAGTTGATGAAATCCAGTAGCGGAGTATAGAAGCACGGCATGACCATATTTTATATACTAAAAGCGCACGGCCGTTTCGTGTTAATTTCTTGAGAAAAGACGGCTTAACCGAATCACCATGGTAACCGAGCGGACGGCTCAAAATGGACGAAAATTGGACGCACGGGGCGCAGTACTCGTCCCTGGATTCGCGAAATTAAAAGTTGTCCCTTTGTTTGGCCGTTCGGGGCATCTTTAAATTTCGGGTCGACGGAGAGATTTTCCTTTTTTTCGGTCCGCGTGCGGAGATATCCGGTGTCAAAGAGGAGCGTGCAAATATTTTGTAACATAAAAATGGCTTACGTTATTGAGATATATTGGTGAACACGAAAAAGTGACTTTTCGCTAATCTGACAGGTACACCGAGAAATTTGGCAGGTGTGACTTTAAGCGTGAAATTCCGATTTTTGAAGGTTTCAAGGACACGACAAGATTCAGAAATGCAAAATACACACATTTCTCGGCAATTTGCATTCCTATTCCGACTTCATCGACGTTCGATATCGATAGGACGACTGATTTAAATTCCTCATGCAGACGGACACGGTAGAAAAATGGTCGCAATATGTCACAAATACATGTAAACAATAAGTCGTCTGCAATGACAATGTCATTATGTACACGTACGTTCACGTGCAATGTCGTCGGCATCTCGAAATAATGGTCTCGCGATATTTTGACTTGACATTTTTGCATACAGGTTGATTATTCTCTTAATGATTATAAAAGACCACGTTACAAATTTACAAATATCAAATTTTATCGTAGGTATGGAAGTCTGTTTTGATAGTGCACGTAAGGTAGTTTATTTTTAATTTTCGTGTGCAAATGATTGTGAATAAAACAAATAGTAAGTAAATAAATATTTTTAATACACAATTTTCATTTATAAATCAAATTTATTTCTTTTAAAAGGTATGCATATTAAAAAAGGAGCGAAATCAATTACAAACTACAGGTAAATACACATTTCGATTTTTAATTTCAACAGTACATTGCAATACATGAAAGACAACATTTTTTAAAAATATTTGCCGGGGAGAAATAGTTATTAGTCCAAACAAGTGTCTAGCTCACACGTACACCTTCTCTTTATGTATTTGAGGCATGTTTGTTGTCAACAGACAAAATTGAAAATGTAACCTCAAACTAACAACAAGAAGCGGACGTCTAAGAATGTTTCATGATGTTGAATTTGTGGAGAATTCTAAGGTAGGTCTACGTTAAATTAGTAGGCAAAATTCACACTCCTGTTCTTAATTTTAGTTTCAAAAACATGGAAATGTGTAATTCAGAAAGGCACAATAGAACCGTTTAACAGTTACCTGCATGTATATGCAGCTTAAGTCTGTTAAAGATAGTATCAACGAAACACTATAAAATATAGAATATCAAATACAGTGAAATATAATATGTGTTGTTGGAAGTGCCTTTTTACGACTTTATATATCTGTTATTTGATCAAAGCATGATTACATGAAACACAATTATAGATCTTACAGCAAAATGAAGACGCCTGAGAATGTTTTATACCTCGTGTTGAATTTGAGAAAATTGATTTGTTATTTTTTAAATGCTTTGACATTTCTAAGGTAGGTCTGCATTAAATCACTGGGCAAAGTTCACATACCTGTTCATAATTTTAGTTTCAAGAACGTGTACTTATAGACTGATTCTAATTATAAAAGAACGAATGAAAAATGGGCATTATCTAAGCAATATTTATTAACATAGCGATTAAAGAGTAAGAAGACATTGTTTTGTGGGAGCCACAACAGACAGTATTTAATTTGGTTGCCTGCGATTTAGTAGCTAATTCATATTTAGTTTGTATAATAACTATACATAATTTTTTGACACGTAATACAAATTTTTACAGACATGTTGCTACGTTATTAGATGAAATATTTTGAATATGACAATTTAAATAATATAGCAAACAGTGGAATATTTGGTTATAAGTATGCATAGGATTATACCTATTGTTTTGTAAGTATTTTCTACAACCTGTATGTTGCTTATCGATACAGGTAACAAGGCATTGCTGTGTACAAGTCATCATTTTTCTGAATTCTAGATAGTTTAAACTTCCTATTCGCATAGGTTTCAATTCAGTTATACAGTGAGGACGCGGATTGGAATAAATTCATTTAAAACTTTTGGTTTTGTTTTATGAAAAAACGCTAGGATAGGTCGATTTTTATTTTTAGCTGCGGTTTTTCTGATGGTAAATTGATGTACAAAGGTTGGTCCAAAAATAAGTTACGACCATCAATCTTTTTTTCAAATGGACACATGTTTTTTATTTAATTTGTTAATTCTACATCGAATTCTAAGTATGTTTCATGTACCATGTCCTATACCCAAACGCAACAGTTATCGAGAAATTTACAATTGAACATATCAATAACTGCAGTTATTTATGTTTCCATTTGAAACAAAAATTTTGATGGTCGTAACTTATTTTTGGACCACCTTTGTACATCAATTTACCATCAAAAAAACCGCAGCTAAAAATAAAAATCGACCTATCCGAGCGTTTTTCCATAAAACAAAACCAAAAATTTTAAATGAATTTATTCCAACCCGCGCGTCCTCACTGTATAACTTGAAGGGGAGGGGCAAAAGTTTGCAATAGCTTATAATGAATTGTATGTTTATAGTAAATTTGCCTTCCCAAGAACCAACGAAATCTCTTTAAAATAAAGAATCTCTAGAAAGGAACATATATAAATGTCAGTGTTAAGAGAGTACAGTGCCGTTTACTCGCCCTTGCTTGAATTTTTTCACATTAACATTTTCGAATTTTCGAGCTATAATTTAGTTTTCTCCAGAGTATAATAACAAAGCTAATATATTACTTTTTCTTGAGTCAAAGAAATAACAATAATTTTATTACACAAAGCTTGACGAGCTCGCTTTAATAATAAATGACACATGCAAAAAGCATGTGCTGCCTGTTACGTTCACATTTAGAATATTGTGTTAAAAGCTTTAACTCTTTAAAAGTTATTTTTTTATTGAAGGACAGTGTAAATTCTTTTTAAATCTGAAGAATAAAACTTGAGAAATCTTCTATTTCAAACATTAAGTCTGCGAAAAGCCAATGATAAAATATTAAAAATTCAGTCAGCATATGCATATCCAGTCTAAATATACAACACCTACTTTGTATAATTAAATATTGATAGGCTGAGATTATTATTTTTAACTATAGTTTTTTCAAAAATCACCGTTTCACTATAGTATGGTGTACTGTGTTCACTGCCGAATGTTTGATGTTTTTTCTATGTATTTGGTAATAAAACGCAAATTTTACTGTAAACATTATATTATTAATATATTACAATGTGTTTTATGTATAAATACCTTAAATAAATACTTTCTTATAAAACAAGTGGGTTTGGTGACGTGCCTACAAGTCGACTTTCGGTGTATGAGGTTCCAAGTTCAAATCTCGGTCGCGTAATTCAAATATGTTTATTTCCTAATACGATGTTGTATTTTAATTTCATATATACCTATTCATCCGAGGTTTACTTTATTATCCAGTCACATCTAAACAGAGGCTGACTTCTGTACTAATGAATTATCTAATAATAACTTTTGCTTGCTGAAAATACTAAATCCGTTAGGCAATTGAACGATCATTGCGTACAGGTATCTTACGCACCTGAAATATGACCTGCACACTACTTCAGTTACAAGTAATTGCAGCTGCATTTAAGAAACTAATCAAACAATGTAGACAATTAACTCCTAACCAGCATTGCTGCCTTAACACACATAAAATGTACTTAAGTTTTAAGTATGTAATGTAATTGAAAAGTTATCAGTAGAATTATCGAACAGATGCAGTAGCAACAGCGCATTTGCCCGTTTAAACTAATAGGTTATTGCAATGTTGCTCATTACAAGTTACATTACAGGCAATGGATAAATGAAACCAAAAAAGGTGGATTTGATATATAGATAGCATAGCCTCAGCACATTTGTTTTGTATTTACATTGTCAAATAGACTTTATTATTTATAAGAGAAAATTAACTTGGTGTTTGAACAATTTCCAATAACGTTTCGGTTATATTTAATTCATGAATATTACCTCGATGGCGTTGATACCGCCATGTATGCAAGGTCTTTTTTTTTGTATTAAATATGATACCAGTACCTACTACAAGTTTTGAGCATAGATTGCAGATTAATTTTAAACGAAATAGTTACACCGTTACAAAAAAATTATCCTAAGTAGTAACAGATGGCGCTACTGAACCAGAATCCGTAAAGTGCTTTCATAGTTAGAGTGGTGACACGGATGTGATTCGTTCTGATAGGTTGACTCAAGTGGTACCTACATAATGGCGTCTTATGTCAATTTGTATTTCATCGTTATATTGCTTCCATTCAGCACACACAACAGTTGCGCAACTGTTCAGTGATCATGTCCAGTAGACGACCGCTCACTCTAATGATTGAGTGCGGTCGCCATTTTTGTGAACGGAAAAATTCTACGCTAAATTATTGAGCGCATTGATGCATTCCAAGACCAACCTATTTGTACATCATTTTGAAGAAAGTTACTAGAAAAGTAAGATACAGCAAATTAAAGGTATTGTGCAGAAATAAATGTGTTATAATATTGGAGTTTACCCAGTATTTTATTCCGCGTTGGAAAAACCAACCCTTACACTAAAAACTATGCTAAAACTTAATGCTGAAAAACAATTTATTATTATTGTTTATTCGGTTTAATTTGTATAATTTTAACGTATGGCAACAACGAAAAGTACCAGATGACAGACGATGACATAAAGGTGAGCGGTCCAACGCATGCGCCAACACCAACGTAACACATAATGAAGAAAATTAAGATAAGCAAATTAAAGGTATTGTGCAGAAATAAATGTATTATAATATTGGAGTTAACCCGGTACTTTCAATCGGGGCTAGAAAAACCGGCCCCTACACAAAAAAATACGCAGAAAAACAATTTATTATTGTTTATTCCGTTTAATCTGTACAATTCTAACATATGGCAGCAGTGCAGAGTACCAAATGGAAGGTGATCACATAAATGTAAACGATCCAGTACAGCGAACATTCAACTGCGGTCAAGTGAACAGTTGGAGCTGGAACGGTTCCCGATTCGTCTGCTGAATGCGACCATTGTTTATGTTTCTTGCACAATTCTTTTATTACGGTTGAGGTATTTGCATTTTAATTCACACAGCTTTCCTCTTTCATTATATTCACCAAATAATAACTATTTAATTACTGTAGTAAGCCAATTAAATAAAATTAAATAATAGTGACACTTATGATTGATGAGTAATTATCACAGAAATAAGTGTATTATAATATTGAAGTTAACCCGGTATTTTAATCGGGGTTAGAAAAACCGGCCCCTACACAAAAAACTACGCAGAAACTTAATGCAGAAAATCAATTTATTATAACTGTTTATTCCGTTTAATCTGTATAATTCTAACATATGGCAGCAGTGCAAAGTACCAAATGGAAAGTGATTACACAAATGTGAACGGTCCTGTATAGCGAACACTCAACTGTTGTCAAGTGAACAGTTGGCGTTGGAACGGTTCCCGATTCGTCTGCTGAATGCGACCGTTGTTCATATCACGAATTTGTTTATTTTAGACAAAATTTTCCACAGGAAGATCTGGCTCTCCGTTTCAGTGTGTCTTTGTCACAGACTACAGTGTGAAACATAATATTAACATGGGTACATGTCCTCCGCGAAATTTTATTTAAGCAATTAATGTCAGGCGTACAATCCCGGCAAATTATGTTTGCCAAGTACCTCTGCAACATTTACACATTGCTGAATAATTTTGAATTGCACAGAATTTTTACTGCTATTTCAAGAAGCAGCATGAAAAACCAAAGATTGACGTTTAGTCATTACAAGCATCACAATACGTGGAAGCTATTGGTAGGTGTCGCACCTAATGGATGCATAACGTATGTGTCAGAATTGTATCCAGAATCAATTTCTGATAAAAACATCACCAAAGATTGTGGTGCATTAAATCACTTGCAAACTGGCGATTTGATACTGGCTGACAAGGGATTTTTCATAAGAGACATTTTGCCAGCAAGTGTTTCAGTGAATATACCACCTCTTAGATACAGCCCAACTTACTCCAGAACAGGTGAAGCAAACTCAAAGTATAGCACGTACTAGGGTACATGTGGAGCGGGCAATACAAATAATGAAATCCTTTATGATTTTAAGTTTTATGCCACATGTATGATACCTCATGCTGATACTATATATCAAGTGGTTGCGACAGTAGCAAATTTACAATATCCCTTAATAATGAAAGCGGAAGAATTTTTTTTCTAATTTTAAATAAATAGCATACATTGTGAAGCAGTTGTATAAAGTAAAACCTACATAAATATGTTACTTGCTTTTATGAACATTAGTATACACTATAATGTATAATTAACATAACTGTGCAGAAGTTGTCTTTTGTTTTAAAGGCATATAAATTTACATCTATTTTAACTTGCTTCACATCTGCCAATAAATTTAACTTTAAAGACACCAAAATCTAGAAATATTAATGTATAGCGTTTTAGACTTGTGAATGTTAATATACAAGATCTTTTAAACTAGAAATTGACAGATTTAAACACTACACTTGCAAAAATATTGACAAACATATAAATTGAACCAAAAATTAATAAAAGCGAAATAAGCTTTTTGTTTTTAGATTAATTTTATCATCCATCAATTTTGATTTTCTTTAACATTTATTTTTTTAAAATTACATTTCAACCCATGTAGCATCGGGGATTCAGTATATATTATTTCACACTCTTCGCAGTCCATACGAACAGGTAGCAAAGATTTCTATTAGTTATATGCATGTCCTTGAATTTGATGCCAATCATCATGTGTTTTGTTAATGACAGTGACACCACCTTCCTTTTTTTTATAATATAGGTCGGGTTTTTTGTTATTTTTCTGTTAGCGAAATATTTCTATACCAATACTATCACCAACGAGGCCATCTGAACTGGCTCCTAAATAGCCACAAGCGTCAAGCAACAACCCTGTTCGAATCACTTTCAAATCACTGGCTTCTTCAAGACATTTTATAGCTGCTTCTTCATTTTCTCTACCCCATTGAATTGCACGAACAAAGGTCAAATCATATGTCTCACTTAAATTTGCAACGAGAAATGTTGGGTATCTTCTTCAGACATAGGCCTTCAACACCAAAGCAAATTTACTTGCGGTTAGTCCATTTCTTCCTATCGTTAACCAATTTTCATTATTATCTTGACCGATGGTAAGTTTCACAACTGCTTCAACAGTTTCTTTATTTACTGCACATTTAATACATATATATTCACTTTCATTGAGTGTGTTTAAATATTCTTGAGAATATATTAGTGACTTGATAGATGACACACTTTCAGTTTGATGTGAAGGTTGTTCTTTTAAAAGCCATAAAACTCCAACTGCATTTGATTGGCCCAGTTCACTTTTAAATTTATGAATTCATTCGTCTGTCACATGTTTCTTTATTACACACTAACGAGCATTTATTGGAAAAATATCTTTCAATTTTGTTATTGAAGTTTTTTTCTCTCCGGGTTGATTCCATGTACAGGTTGTTTCAATCACACTTATTATGTCCAAATAATCATAAGGTTGCCATATAATATGGCAAATCACTTGTCCTCTTGGATATTTTGCTTCTACAATGCTTCCATCTCAAATATGAATTGATATCTAAAATTATAAATTACATTATTTTTAGTTATATATTGCAATAGAAACCATACCTTCACTTTATAACTTTTGTTTTCCATGCAAGCATGAACATTTATTGTCAAGATCGCAGGCTCAACAGAAGGATCAAACATCATGTTTTTCACATAGCAAATATTGTAACCATTTTTCTCACGCTGTAATTGTAAAATATCATGTTTGAAGAACTCGGCTATCATAGTAAACGATATATGTTTACAGGTCACTAAAATGAAATAGTTACATATTATTATTGTGAGGTTATGATATTCATGCCATATTTTCAATTTTAACGATATGTGGCACTGTTAATGTAGTTATATTATAGTCCTTATTAGAGTACGTAACCACACATAACATATACTTACTTATAATGATTTTATTTTATTTAATGTGTAATATGAATTTGTGAATGTCTATATACCAAAATACAGGGAAGGCGTCTGTCACCGTTTCTTTTGATAATGACGATTAGAGATGAGAGCAGATATTGGTCACAGTGATTGATTTCGTATGAAACATATTTATGTCATTGAATATATTATTTAAATTGAAGTGAATTTTAGAATCGAAGACAGAAATATTTCTTTACGTGAAAAAGATATTTATTTGCCTCTATTAAAAAGAAACCCCTTTCATCATAATATATACGAAGCTGTAACGAAGTAATTATGATATTAATAATGTAGTTTAAAATTATATTAAAAAAAAAGTATAATTAAAAAATGCCTTAGTAGACTTTATACTTAATAAATATAATATTAGAAGAGAAACTGAAATATATTTAATTATTGCATATAGGTACATTAAATCGAACAAATAATACAAAAAATATACTTCATTGCTTGGAGTTACTTTTTTCTTATTTTCTATTTGATAAGTTACATTTATTATACATACACATACATACATACTTGATAATCTATATAATTAAAAACACTTCATCATGTTACTTTGTATATATTAATTTAAATCATTTTCAAGTCTTTTTGCAAGTTCACGTGCTTTATATAAAACATAAATTAAATGCAAAATACCTACTGATATACCTAATATGCGTATATTAATATTTTATAACCGAACGGCGAAACATGGGCGAACCGTTTATTTTCACCGAGGTCGGAGAACGGTCGTTGAAAGAATTCCAATAAAGCGAACGCCGAAAGCAGGAGCCGTTTGTTTTCACCGTTCATCGCAAACAGCTCGGAGAGCGGTGATTGTGTGAGCTGTTTCAAATAAAGCGAACGGGGAAAATAAAGGGCTCCTGCTTTCACTGTGATTAAAAGAGCTGTTTAAAATCACGGCGATTTTGAAATCACCGTTTGCTTTAGAACGGTGAATGAAAAATCACCGTTAAGACCATCTCTAATGACGACTACTCACGCCAACGCCAACATGTGATGTGACGTCAGTCGCATAGTAGCGTCTTTCCATATCTGATTGAGATCGAAATAAACGTACTTAGTTTTATAAATTTACCCAACAGGAACATAAAATATATATTTCTTAGTTAATTTGTTACTTTTGTTTAGTTATTGTTTTTAATTTTATAGTTTATTAGTGTTTTTTTTATATAGGCTTTGAAAAAAATTTGTTTTTTCAAAGCCTACTTCCTGAAATTTTCAAATACCAAAACCTTTTTTTAAATGGAACACCCAGTATTTTATTGAGGCATTTTATTCCTATTTTTATTCCCTTTCATTTTTCTTAAAAGTCATATACCTATCTTTTGTAATTTCTGAGATAATCACTATAGGAGCAATAGCGGTCAATTAAAGAACTACGAGCGCTATTGTTCTATGCACCAAAATATTCGTTCAACCAATGGAAGGGAGGAATTCAGTTTTGTTAAAAGTGTCCTATAGCTATCTTTTGCAATTTCTGAGATAATCACTATAGGAGCAATCAGCGGCCAATTAAAGAACTACGAGCGTTGTTCTATGCACCCAAATCCAAATATTCATTCAACTAATGGAAGGCAGGAATGGGGCCCGACTTTCTTAGTGAACTGTCAAACAAAGTAAATGTTAAATCCAACTATTCCAAAAGTAATAATTTTACAGAATGAAGAGCATCACATTTCAATCTTTTAATTCCGGCAATGTCCAGGTTCGGTATTTCATTTTTAACACTGTTGGTTAACATCGAAGTAAAGTAAAGATTATGTTTACTGACATATTTGAAGATGTCTTCAAAAAGTTTAATAGAAGGTGGCTTCGTTGGTAAACAACAAAAAATTGAGAAAGCCATCATAATTTATCTGCTGCCAATTGACAAAAATGTAAGCGATTCTAAAAATTTCATCTAACCCTGTGTATGAATATGGTACGGGTGAATTACGTATCTCTTAATTATTCTGGATTCTCAAATTTGACTTACATCTAACTGACGACTAATTTTCGTAGTACAAGTATAGGTGTGTTCGATTACACTCGCAAGTACCATAAACGTCTTATCCTCACCAGTTATTGCCTTTTCCGCTCTTTCCTTCATATTCAATACTTTCTGTTCACTCAAACCGGCTCTTTCTACTTTCGAAAGTTTCTGGCTTCGGTTGACTTCTACCAGGAATCGCTGTGCATAAAGTCTGGATACTAGCAAAGAGTTTCTTTCAGATTCGCCCAAAACGTCAATTATATATCTATTAACTCGTCATAAGAATAATTCATTTGGATGATAACTAATAGCGATGCTTTTATAAATTTGACATAAATGTATACCGACTTTCTTTAACAGTTGATCAGGGAGTCAGCCGCATTCTAGCCTTTATTGGACGAATATTTGGGTGCATAGAACAACGCCCTTACTTCTTTAATTGACCGCTAATTGCTCCTATAATGATTATCTCAAAAATTACAAAAGATAGGTATAGGACATTGCTAACAAAAATGAAAGAGAATAAAAAAAGGAACAAAATGCCTCAATAAAATACTGGGTGTTCCATTTAAAAAAAAATAAGTTTTTGGTATGTAAAAATTTCAGGAAGTAGGCTTTGAAAAAACAAAGTTTTTTGAGGTATTGTCGAGTGCAACTTTACCAATCTATCTCATTGTGTCTTTGGATACCTTAACATGACTTATATTTAACATTAAATGACCTTTCTCGCTCTTGAGTGTGTACCGGTTTGGGTTAAAAACAGTACGAGAAGAATTTTAAATAAAACGTTCTATTGCCTTAACAAAATATATGTATATACAGGGGTGCTTTAAAAGTGTATAAAAGTGAACATTCTAAAAAGCGTCGCTTTTTACAGGAAAGGCGCTTCAATTTAAAACTTGGGCTTTTTACTTTTATTATTATTTTGTGCTCCTTTATTAACGATAGTGGATTTCAAAAAGGTTGACAGGCTTTTACACTTTCACATCAAAATAGTATTGTACATTGTCTTAATAAAAATGTTGCGCTTTTTGATCTCATTTTGTCTTTGGATACTTTAACATTAAATTACCTTTCTCGCTCTTGAGTGTGTACCGGTTTATGTCAAAAACAGTTCGAGAAGAATTTTAAATAAAATATCCTATTGGCTTAACAAAATAAATGTATATACTGGGGTGCTTCAAAAGTTTATAAAAGTGGACATTCTAAAAAGCGTTTTTTACAGGAAAGGCGCTTCAATAGGGCTTAAAAATAAAACTTGGGCTTTTTACTTTTATTATTATTTTGTACTTTTTTCTTAACGAGAGTAGACTTTGAAAAGGTTGTCTCGAGGTCTCGATGAAAATGTTGTGCTCTTTAAGCTCATTGTTTCTTTGGATACTTTAACATGACTTATGCTTAACATTAATTTACCTTTCTCGCTCTTGAGTGTGTAAAATATACTATTGGCTTCACGAAATATATGTATATACAGGGGTGCGTCAAAAGTTAATAAAAGCGGACATTCTAAAAGACGTCATGACAGTGATTGCTTTCTACAGGAAACTATGAAGAAGCTGTAAGCGGACGCGATAAAAGCGATTCAAACTAAAAGAGATTGACGGACCTGCTGGAAGCGGAGGACCCGCTGTAAGCGGACGTTAGAGCTATTATATACACGGTGGCCAGAAAAATGCGGACAAACGCCAGGTAGAACGATTCTTTGTTCAATTCTGAGGCGATAATCTTCATCCAAAAAAGTTATACGGTCCTTCCTTACGGCATACGAGACCATCAAACATTAAGTTGTACGGCTAAAATTTAGCAAAATTCGTCAAATTTATCTATGTAAAATCATTGTGGTGAAATTTAGAAATGGAATTATCTCAAATGCATTGATGTAACTAATCGATTAATACCAATGGTTTACAAAAAAAAAAAAAAAAAAAAGCACTGTACTACTTTTTTCAATTAAGATTGTCAACTCAGAATTAAACAAAGATTTGGCCTGCGTGGCGTTTGTCCGCATTTTTCTGGCCACCGTGTATACTAAAAGCGCACAGGACCCTTTACCGTTCTCACGGATTTAGTAGAGGAGGGGAAACGGGGTCAAAATGGGAAAACGAAAGGCGAAGGATTTCTTAAAGTGGGCGTTTTAGGGGAGTTTTGCGAGTTTTACGTGGTCGGGTGTGTTTACTTGCATATTCCCAGTCTATAGAGGTACCTAGACGAAGGTACGAGTAAATCCAAGTCCGTTTGCAGAGGGATTTGGTCAGAAAAAGGGCCGATTCAATGTGCACTGATATCAATGTATTCCGGACAGGCGAAAAATAAATATCAAATCCATGTGCATTGCCGATCAATGTATTACGGTCCGGCGAATATTCGGCATCTCCAGAATACATAATGGTCTCCCACTTGATTTAATATTTTTATCTATACAGGGGTTAAATTTGAATTAAAATACGATAATACTAGAACGCGTATTTCCTTAAAGGGGAAAAAGAGGAGGATTGCTTTCGGCATTTATGTGCCCTACTACGAAATAATTTTATTTTAACTATTACGCAAACGTGCACAGTGGGCGGAGCTGGCTGAAATCAATTTCTCTCTCTCCTGATTAAAAGTAAAACTGGGCACTCGGGAGTTTCTAATTCAAATGTCGAAAAAAACCAAATTGGCCGAAGGATTTCTTGAAAATTGACGTATGAATGTGAAATATTAGATACGGGGGTGTCTTAGGTTGCCGATCACTAATCCAAAGTCAAAATGTCAAAAAAAAAAAAACTGGCCGAAGAGTTTTTTGAAAATTGACGTATGAATGCGAAATTTTAGATACGGGGGTGTCTGCCGACGCCGATCACCAATCCATAATCAAAATGTCAAAAAAAACAAAATGGCGGCAGAATTTTTTGAAAATTGACGTATGAATTTGAAATTTTAGATACGGGGGTGTGTGCGGACGCCGATTACAAATCCAAAGTCAAAATGTCAAGAAAAAAAAACAAAATGGCGGACGGGTTTTTTGAAAATTAACGTATGAATGTGAAATTTTAGATACGGGGGTGTGTGCGAACGCCGATCACCAATCCATAATCAAAATGTCAAAAAAAAACAAAATGGCGGACGAATTTTTTTAAAATTGACGTATGAATGTGAAATTTTAGATACGGGGGTGTTGCGGTCGCCGATCACAAATCCAAAGTTAAAATGTCAAAAAAAAACAAAATGGCGGAAGGGTTTTTTGAAAATTGACGTATGAATGTGAAATTTTAGATACGGGGGTGTTTGCGGTCGCCGATCACAAATCCAAAGTCAAAATGTCAAAAAAAAACAAAATGGCGGACGGGTTTTTTTGAAAATTGACGTATGAATGTGAAATTTTAGATACGGGGGTGTCTCAGGTGGCCGATCACGAATCCAAAGTCAAAATGTCAAAAAAAAACAAAATGGCGGACGGGTTTTTTGAAAATTGACGTATGAATGTGAAATTTTAGATACGGGGGTGTGTGCGGACGCCGATCACCAATCCATAATCAAAATGTCAAAAAAAAACAAAATGGCGGAAGAATTTTTTGAAAATTGACGTGTGACTGAAATTTTAGATACGGGGGTGTGTGCGGACGCCGATCACAAATCCAAAGTCAAAACAAACAAAATGGCGGCAGCATTTTTTGAAAATTGACGTACGAATGTAAAATTGATGAATGTTTGTGAAATTCTGGATACGGGGGTGCTTGTGGTCGCTTATTACGTCTTCAATTTAGCGATTCTTCGAAACGTGATTGAACACGGCTTAAATTTAATACTTCATTTTTTCTTAACGATAGTAGATTCGAAAACATCAGAATGGTATTGTACACTGTCTCAATGAAAATGTTGCGCTCTCTGAGCTCATTGTTTCTTTCGATACTTTAACATGACTTATGTTTAACATTAAATTACCTTTCTCGCTCTTGAGTGTGTACCAGTTTGTGTAAAAAACAGTTCGATAAGAATTTTAAATAAAATATCCTATTGGCTTAACAAAATATATGTATATATGGGGGTGCATCAAAAGTTTATAAAAGTGGACATTCTAAAAAGCGTTTTTTACAGGAAAGGTGCTTCAATAGGGCTTAAAATTAAAACTTGGGCTTATTACTTTTATTATTATTTTGTGCTTTTTTCTTAACGAGAGTAGACTTCGAAAAGATTGACATGCTTTTCCACTATGACATCAAAATAGTATTGTAAACTGTCTCGATGAAAATGTTAATAAAAGCGGACATTCTAAAAGGTGTCATGACAGTGATTGCTTTTTACAGGAAATTATAAAAAAGCTGTAAGCGGACGCGATAAAAGCGATTCAAACTAAAAGAGATTGACGGACCTGCTGGAAGCGGAGGACCCTCTGTAAGCGGAGGACCTGCTGTAAGCGGAGGACCCGCTGTAAGCGGACGTTAGAGCTAGTTATACATACTATTAGCGCACGGCCGTTTCGTGTTAATTTCTTGCGAAAAGACGGCTTAACCGAATCACCATGGTAACCGCTCGGACGGCTCAAAATGGACGAAAATTGGACGCACGGGGCGCAGTACTCGTCCCTGGATTCGCGAAATTAAAAGTTGTCCCTTTGCCTAGGCATAGGGGCATCTTTAAATTTCGGGTCGACGGAGAGATTTTCCTTTTTTTCGGTGCGCGTGCGGAGATATCCGGCGTCAAAGAGGAGCGTGCAAATATTTTGTAACATAAAAATGGCTTACGTTATTGAGATATATTGGTGAACACGAAAAAGTGACTTTTCGCTAATCTGACAGGTACA
The DNA here is from genome assembly GCA_963170755.1 of Amphimallon solstitiale. Lineage (NCBI taxonomy): Eukaryota > Metazoa > Arthropoda > Insecta > Coleoptera > Scarabaeidae > Amphimallon > Amphimallon solstitiale. The sequence continues at coordinate 24,095,943 of OY720677.1, read as the reverse complement.
CCGAGAAATTTGGCAGGTGTGACTTTAAGCGTGAAATTCTGATTTTTGAAGGTTTCAAGGACACGACAACATTCAAAAATGCAAAGTACACACATTTCTCGGCAATTTGCATTCCTATTCCGACTTCATCGACGTTCGATATCGATAGGACGAGTGATTTAAATTCCTCATGCAGACGGACAAGGGAGAAAAATGGTCGCAATATGTCACAAATACATGTATACAATAAGTCGTGTGTAATGTCCATGTACAGATACGTTCACGTGCAATGTCGTCGGCATCTCGAAATAATGGTCTCGCGATAGTTTGACTTTACATTTTTGCATACAGGTTGATTATTCTCTTAATGATTATAAAAGACCACGTTACAAATTTACAAATATCAAATTTTATCGTAGGTATGGAAGTCTGTTTTGATAGTGCACGTAAGGTAGTTTATTTTTAATTTTCGTGTGCAAATGATTGTGAATAAAACAAATAGTAAGTAAATAAATATTTTTAATACACAATTTTCATTTATAAATCAAATTTATTTCTTTTATAAGGTAGGTATGAATATGAAAAAAGGAGCGAAATCAGTTTTAAAATACAGGTACATACACATTTCGATTTTTAATTTCAACAGAAAATTGCAATACAGGAAAGGCAACATTTTTTAAAAATATTTGCCGGGGAGAAATAGTTATTAGTCCAAACAAGTGTCTAGCTCAAACATACACCTTCACTTTATGTATTTGAGGCATGTTTGAATCAACAGACAAAATTGAAAATGTAACCTCAAACTAACAACAAAACTCTGTAAAATATATATCCTTTATTTATTTAAACATGATTAAATGAAACACGATGACATATCTTCAATGAGGTATATCTACATGGCTTTCGAAATCTTATACCAAGAAGCGGACGTCTAAGAATGTTTCATGATGTTGAATTTGTGGAGAATTCTAAGGTAGGTCTACGTTAAATTAGTGGGCAAAATTCACACTCCTGTTCTTAATTTTAGTTTCAAAAACATGGAAATGTGTAATTCAGAAAGGCACAATAGAACCGTTTAACAGTTACCTGCATGTATATGCAGCTTAAGTCTGTTAAAGATAGTATCAACGAAACACTATAAAATATAGAATATCAAATACAGTGAAATATAATATGTGTTGTTGGAAGTGCCTTTTTACGACTTTATATATCTGTTATTTGATCAAAGCATGATTACATGAAACACAATTATAGATCTTACAGCAAAATGAAGACGCCTGAGAATGTTTTATACCTCGTGTTGAATTTGAGAAAATTGATTTGTTATTTTTTAAATGCTTTGACATTTCTAAGGTAGGTCTGCATTAAATCACTGGGCAAAGTTCACATACCTGTTCATAATTTTAGTTTCAAGAACGTGTACTTATAGACTGATTCTAATTATAAAAGAACGAATGAAAAATGGGCATTATCTAAGCAATATTTATTAACATAGCGATTAAAGAGTAAGAAGACATTGTTTTGTGGGAGCCACAACAGACAGTATTTAATTTGGTTGCTTGCGATTTAGTAGCTAATTCATATTTAGTTTGTATAATAACTATACATAATTTTTTGACACGTAATACAAATTTTTACAGACATGTTGCTACGTTATTAGATGAAATATTTTGAATATGACAATTTAAATAATATAGCAAACAGTGGAATATTTGGTTATAAGTGTGCATAGGATTATACCTATTGTTTTGTAAGTATTTTCTACAACCTGTATGTTGCTTATCGATACAGGTAACAAGGCATTGCTGTGTACAAGTCATCATTTTTCTGAATTCTAGATAGTTTAAACTTCCTATTCGCATAGGTTTCAATTCAGTTATAGAGTGAGGACGCGGATTGGAATAAATTCATTTAAAATTTTTGGTTTTGTTTTATGAAAAAACGCTAGGATAGGTCGATTTTTATTTTTAGCTGCGGTTTTTCTGATGGTAAATTGATGTACAAAGGTTGGTCCAAAAATAAGTTACGACCATCAATCTTTTTTTCAAATGGAAACATGTTTTTTATTTAATTTGTTAATTCTACATCGAATTCTAAGTATGTTTCATGTACCATGTCCTATACCCAGACTCAACAGTTATCGAGAAATTTACAATTGAACATATCAATAACTGCAGTTATTTATGTTTCCATTTGAAACAAAAATTTTGATGGTCGTAACTTATTTTTGGACCACCTTTGTACATCAATTTACCATCAAAAAAACCGCAGCTAAAAATAAAAATCGACCTATCCGAGCGTTTTTCCATAAAATAAAACCAAAAATTTTAAATGAATTTATTCCAACCCGCGCGTCCTCACTGTATAACTTGAAGGGGAGGGGCAAAAGTTTGCAATAGCTTATAATGAATTGTATGTTTATAGTAAATTTGCCTTCCCAAGAACCAACGAAATCTCTTTAAAATAAAGAATCTCTAGAAAGGAACATATATAAATGTCAGTGTTAAGAGAGTACAGTGCCGTTTACTCGCCCTTGCTTGAATTTTTTCACATTAACATTTTCGAATTTTCGAGCTATAATTTAGTTTTCTCCAGAGTATAATAACAAAGCTAATATATTACTTTTTCTTGAGTCAAAGAAATAACAATAATTTTATTACACAAAGCTTGACGAGCTCGCTTTAATAATAAATGACACATGCAAAAAGCATGTGCTGCCTGTTACGTTCACATTTAGAATATTGTGTTAAAAGCTTTAACTCTTTAAAAGTTATTTTTTTATTGAAGGACAGTGTAAATTCTTTTTAAGTCTGAAGAATAAAACTTGAGAAATCTTCTATTTCAAACATTAAGTCTGCGAAAAGCCAATGATAAAATATTAAAAATTCAGCCAGGAGATGCATATCCAGTCTAAATATACAACACCTACTTTGTATAATTAAATATTGATAGGCTGAGAGTATTATTTTTAACTATAGTTTTTTCAAAAATCACCGTTTCACTATAGTATGGTGTACAGTGTTCACTGCCGAATGTTTGATGTTTTTTCTATGTATTTGGTAATAAAACGCAAATTTTACTGTAAACATTATATTATTAATATATTACAATGTGTTTTATGTATAAATACCTTAAATAAATACTTTCTTATAAAACAAGTGGGTTTGGTGACGTGCCTACAAGTCGACTTTCGGTGTATGAGGTTCCAAGTTCAAATCTCGGTCGCGTAATTCAAATATGTTTATTTCCTAATACGATGTTGTATTTTTATTTCATATATACCTATTCATCCGAGGTTTACTTTATTATCCAGTCACATCTAAACAGAGGCTGACTTCTGTACTAATGAATTATCTAATAATAACTTTTGCTTGCTGAAAATACCAAATCCTCCGTTAGGCAATTGAACGATCATTGCGTACAGGTATCTTACGCACCTGAAATATGACCTGCACACTACTTCAGTTACAAGTAATTGCAGCTGCATTTAAGAAACTAATCAAACAATGTAGACAATTAACTCCTAACCAGCATTGCAATAAAACGATGTACAAATATTGCTGCCTTAACACACATAAAATGTACTTAAGTTTTAAGTATGTAATGTAATTGAAAAGTTATCAGTAGAATTATCGAACAGATGCAGTACCAACAGCGCATTTGCCCGTTTAAACTAATAGGTTATTGCAATGTTGCTCATTACAAGTTACATTACAGGCAATGGATGAATGAAACCAAAAAAGGTGGATTTGATATATAGATAGCATAGCCTCAGCACATTTGTTTTGTATTTACATTGTCAAATAGACTTTATTATTTATAAGAGAAAATTAACTTGGTGTTTGAACAATTTCCAATAACGTTTCGGTTATATTTAATTCATGAATATTACCTCGATGGCGTTGATACCGCCATGTATGCAAGGTCTTTTTTTTTGTATTAAATATGATACCAGTACCTACTACAAGTTTTGAGCATAGATTGCAGATTAATTTTAAACGAAATAGTTACACCGTTACAAAAAAATTATCCTAAGTAGTAACAGATGGCGCTACTGAACCAGAATCCGTAAAGTGCTTTCATAGTTAGAGTGGTGACACGGATGTGATTCGTTCTGATAGGTTGACTCAAGTGGTACCCACATAATGGCGTCTTATGTCAATTTGTATTTCATCGTTATATTGCTTCCATTCAGCACACACAACAGTTGCGCAACTGTTCAGTGATCATGTCCAGTAGACGACCGCTCACTCTAATGATTGAGTGCGGTCGCCATTTTTGTGAGCGGAAAAATTCTACTCTAAATTATTGAGCGCATTGATGCATTCCAAGACCAACCTATTTGTACATCATTTTGAAGAAAGTTACTAGAAAAGTAAGATACAGCAAATTAAAGGTATTGTGCAGAAATAAATGTGTTATAATATTGGAGTTTACCCAGTATTTTATTCCGCGTTGGAAAAACCAACCCTTACACTAAAAACTATGCTAAAACTTAATGCTGAAAAACAATTTATTATTATTGTTTATTCGGTTTAATTTGTATAATTTTAACGTGTGGCAACAACGAAAAGTACCAGATGACAGACGATGACATAAAGGTGAGCGGTCCAACGCATGCGCCAACACCAACGTAACACAATGAAGAAAATTAAGATAAGCAAATTAAAGGTATTGTGCAGAAATAAATGTATTATAATATTGGAGTTAACCCGGTACTTTCAATCGGGGCTAGAAAAACCGGCCCCTACACAAAAAAATACGCAGAAAAACAATTTATTATTATTGTTTATTCCGTTTAAGCTGTACAATTCTAACATATGGCAGCAGTGCAGAGTACCAAATGGAAGGTGATCACATAAATGTAAACTATCCAGCACAGCGAACATTCAACTGCGGTCAAGTGAACAGTTGCAGCTGGAACGGTTCCTGATTCGTCTGCTGAATGCGACCATTGTTTATGTTTCTTGCACAATTCTTTTATTACGGTTGAGGTATTTGCATTTTAATTCACACAGCTTTCCTCTTTCATTATATTCACCAAATAATAACTATTTAATTACTGTAGTAAGCCAATTAAATAAAATTAAATAATAGTGACACTTATGATTGATGAGTAATTATCACAGAAATAAGTGTATTATAATATTGAAGTTAACCCGGTATTTTAATCGGGGTTAGAAAAACCGGCCCCTACACAAAAAACTACGCAGAAACTTAATGCAGAAAATCAATTTATTATAACTATTTATTCCGTTTAATCTGTATAATTCTAACATATGGCAGCAGTGCAAAGTACCAAATGGAAAGTGATCACACAGATGTGAACGGTCCTGTATAGCGAACACTCAACTGTTGTCAAGTGAACAGTTGGCGTTGGAACGGTTCCCGATTCGTCTGCTGAATGCGACCGTTGTTCATATCACGAATTTGTTTATTTTAGACAAAAATTTCCACAGGAAGATCTGGCTCTCCGTTTCAGTGTCTCTTTGTCACAGACTACAGTGTGAAACATAATATTAACATGGGTACATGTCCTCCGCGAAATTTTATTTAAGCAATTAATGTCAGGCGTACAATCCCTGCAAATTATGTTTGCCAAGTACCTCTGCAACATTTACACATTGCTGAATAATTTTGAATTGCACAGAATTTTTACTGCTATTTCAAGAAGCAGCATGAAAACCCAAAGATTGACGTTTAGTCAAGACATTTTGCCAGCAAGTGTTTCAGTGAATATACCACCTCTTAGAAACAGCCCAACTTAGTCCAGAACAGGTGAAGCAAACTCAAAGTATAGCATGTACTAGGGTACATGTATAGCGGGCAATACAAATAATGAAATCCTTTATGATTTTAAGTTTTATGCCACATGTATGATACCTCATGCTGATACTATATATCAAGTGGTTGCGACAGTAGCAAATTTACAATATCCCTTAATAATGAAAGCGGAAGAATTTTTTTTCTAATTTTAAATAAATAGCATACATTGTGAAGCAGTTGTATAAAATAAAACCTACATAAATATGTTACTTGCTTTTATGAACATTAGTATACACTATAATGTATAATTAACATAACTGTGCAGAAGTTGTCTTTTGTTTTAAAGGCATATAAATTTACTTCTATTTTAACTTGCTTCACATCTGCCAATAAATTTAACTTTAAAGACACCAAAATCTAGAAATATTAATGTATAGCGTATTAGACTTGTTAATGTTAATATACAAGATATTTTAAACTAGAAATTGACAGATTTAAACACTACACTTGCAAAAATATTGACAAACATAAATTGAACCAAAAATTAATAAAAGTGAAATAAGCTTTATGTTTTTAGATTAATTTTATCATCCATCAATTTTGATTTTCTTTAACATTTATTTTTTTAAAATTACATTTCAACCCATGTAGCATCAGGGATTCAGTATATATTATTTCACACTCTTCGCAGTCCATACGAACAGGTAGCAAAGATTTCTATTAGTTATATGCATGTCCTTGAATTTGATGCCAATCATCGTGTGTTTTGTTAATGACAGTGACACCACCTTCCTTTTTTGATAATATAGGTTGGGTTTTTTGTTATTTTTCTGCTAGCGAAATATTTCTATATTTATATAGACACTTTATTTCTATACCAATACTATCACCAACGAGGCCATCTGAACTGGCTCCTAAATAGCCACAAGCGTCAAGCAACAACCCTGTTCGAATCACTTTCAAATCACTGGCTTCTTCAAGACATTTTATAGCTGCATCTTCATTTTCTCTACCCCATTGAATTGCACGAACAAAGGTCAAATCATATGTCTCACTTAAATTTGCAACGAGAAATGTTGGGTATCTTCTTCAGACATAGGCCTTCAACACCAAAGCAAATTTAGTTGCGGTTAGTCCATTTCTTCTTATCGTTAACCAATTTTCATTATTATCTTGACCGATGGTAAGTTTCACAACTGCTTCAACAGTTTCTTTATTTACTGCACATTTAATACATATATATTCACTTTTATTGAGTGTTTAAATATTCTTGAGAATATATTAGTGACTCGATAGATGACACACTTTCAGTTTGATGTGAAGGTTGTTCTTTTAAAAGCCATGAAAATCCAACTGCATTTGATTGGCCCAGTTCACTTTTAAATTTATGAATTCATTCGTCTGTCACATGTTTCTTTATTGCACAATAACGAGCATTTATTGGAAAAATATCTTTCAATTTTGTTATTGAAGTTTTTTTCTCTCCGGGTTGATTCCATGTACAGGTTGTTTCAATCACACTTATTATGTCCAAATAATCATAAGGTTGCCATATAATATGGCAAATCACTTGTCCTCTTGGATATTTTGCTTCTACAATGCTTCCATCTCCAATACGAATTGATATCTAAAATTATAAATTACATTATTTTTAGTTATTTATTGCAATGGAAATCATACCTTCACTTTATAACTTTTGTTTTCCATGCTAGCATGAACATTTATTTTCAAGATCGCAGGCTCAACAGAAGGATCAAACATCATGTTTTTCACATAGCAAATATTGTAACCATTTTTCCCACGCTGTAATTGTAAAATATCATGTTTGAAGAACTCGGCTATCATAGTAAACGATATATGTTTACAGGTCACTAAAATGAAATAGTTACATATTATTATTGTGAGGTTATGATATTCATGCCATATTTTCAATTTTAACGATATGTGGCACTGTTAATGTAGTTATATTATAGTCCTTATTAGAGTACGTAACCACACATAACATATACTTACTTATAATGATTTTATTTTATTTAATGTGTAATATGAATTTGTGAATGTCTATATACCAAAATACAGGGAAGGCGTCTGTCACCGTTTCTTTTGATAATGACGATTATATAGAGATGAGAGCAGATATTGGTCACAGTGATTGATTTCGTATGAAACATATTTATGTCATTGAATATATTATTTAAATTGAAGTGAATTTTAGAATCGAAGACAGAAATACTTCTTTACGTGAAAAAGATATTTATTTGCCTCTATTAAAAAGAACCCCTTTCATCATAATATATACGAAGCTGTAACGAAGTAATTATGATATTAATAATGTAGTTTAAAATTATATTAAAAAAAAGTATAATTAAAAAATGCCTTAGTAAACTTTATACTTAATAAATATAATATTAGAAGAGAAACTGAAATATATTTAATTATTGCATATAGGTACATTAAATCGAACAAATAATACAAAAAATATACTTCATTGCTTGGAGTTACTTTTTTCTTATTTTCTATTTGATAAGTTACATTTATTATACATACACATACATACATACTTGATAATCTATATAATTAAAAACACTTCATCATGTTACTTTGTATATATTAATTTAAATCATTTTCAAGTCTTTTTGCAAGTTCACGTGCTTTATATAAAACATAAATTAAATGCAAAATACCTACTGATATACCTAATATGCGTATATTAATATTTTATAACCGAACGGCGAAACATGGGCGAACCGTTTATTTTCACCGAGGTCGGAGAACGGTCGTTGAAAGAATTCCAATAAAGCGAACGCCGAAAGCAGGAGCCGTTTGTTTTCACCGTTCATCGCAAACAGCTCGGAGAGCGGTGATTGTGTGAGCTGTTTCAAATAAAGCGAACGGGGAAAATAAAGGGCTCCTGTTTTCACTGTGATTAAAAGAGCTGTTTAAAATCACGGCGATTTTGAAATCACCGTTTGCTTTAGAACGGTGAATGAAAAATCACCGTTAAGACCATCTCTAATGACGACTACTCACGCCAGCATGTGATGTGACGTCAGTCGCATAGTAGCGTCTTTCCATATCTGATTGAGATCGAAATAAACGTACTTAGTTTTATAAATTTACCCAACAGGAACATAAAATATATATTTCTTAGTTAATTTGTTACTTTTGTTTAGTTATTGTTTTTAATTTTATAGTTTATTAGTGTTTTTTTTTATATAGGCTTTGAAAAAGATTTGTTTTTTCAAAGCCTACTTCCTGAAATTTTCAAATACCAAAACCTTTTTTTAAATGGAACACCCAGTATTTTATTGAGGCATTTTATTCCTATTTTTATTCCCTTTCATTTTTCTTAAAAGTCATATACCTATCTTTTGTAATTTCTGAGATAATCACTATAGGAGCAATAGCGGTCAATTAAAGAACTACGAGCGCTATTGTTCTATGCACCAAAATATTCGTTCAACCAATGGAAGGGAGGAATTCAGTTTTGTTAAAAGTGTCCTATAGCTATCTTTTGCAATTTCTGAGATAATCACTATAGGAGCAATCAGCGGCCAATTAAAGAACTACGAGCGTTGTTCTATGCACCCAAATCCAAATATTCATTCAACTAATGGAAGGCTCCTGCCTGGGGCCCGACTTTCTTAGTGAACTGTCAAACAAAGTAAATGTTAAATCCAACTATTCCAAAAGTAATAATTTTACAGAATGAAGAGCATCACATTTCAATCTTTTAATTCCGGCAATGTCCAGGTTCGGTATTTCATTTTTAACACTGTTGGTTAACATCGAAGTAAAGTAAAGATTATGTTTACTGACATATTTGAAGATGTCTTCAAAAAGTTTAATAGAAGGTGGCTTCGTTGGTAAACAACAAAAAATTGAGAAAGCCATCATAATTTATCTGCTGCCAATTGACAAAAATGTAAGCGATTCTAAAAATTTCATCTAACCCTGTGTATGAATATGGTACGGGTGAATTACGTATCTCTTAATTATTCTGGATTCTCAAATTTGACTTACATCTAACTGACGACTAATTTTCGTAGTACAAGTATAGGTGTGTTCGATTACACTCGCAAGTACCATAAACGTCTTATCCTCACCAGTTATTGCCTTTTCCGCTCTTTCCTTCATATTCAATACTTTCTGTTCACTCAAACCGGCTCTTTCTACTTTCGAAAGTTTCTGGCTTCGGTTGACTTCTACCAGGAATCGCTGTGCATAAAGTCTGGATACTAGCAAAGAGTTTCTTTCAGATTCGCCCAAAACGTCAATTATATATCTATTAACTCGTCATAAGAATAATTCATTTGGATGATAACTAATAGCGATGCTTTTATAAATTTGACATAAATGTATACCGACTTTTTTTAACAGTTGATCAGGCAGTCAGCCGCATTCTAGCCTTTATTGGACGAATATTTGGGTGCATAGAACAACGCCCTTACTTCTTTAATTGACCGCTAATTGCTCCTATAATGATTATCTCAAAAATTACAAAAGATAGGTATAGGACATTGCTAACAAAAATGAAAGAGAATAAAAAAAGGAACAAAATGCCTCAATAAAATACTGGGTGTTCCATTTAAAAAAAAATAAGTTTTTGGTATGTAAAAATTTCAGGAAGTAGGCTTTGAAAAAACAAAGTTTTTTGAGGTATTGTCGAGTGCAACTTTACCAATCTATCTCATTGTGTCTTTGGATACCTTAACATGACTTATGTTTAACATTAAATTACCTTTCTCGCTCTTGAGTGTGTACCGGTTTGGGTTAAAAACAGTACGAGAAGAATTTTAAATAAAACGTTCTATTGCCTGAACAAAATATATGTATATACAGGGGTGCTTTAAAGGTGTATAAAAGTGAACATTCTAAAAAGCGTCGCTTTTTACAGGAAAGGCGCTTCAATTTAAAACTTGGGCTTTTTACTTTTATTATTATTTTGTGCTCCTTTATTAACGATAGTGGATTTCAAAAAGGTTGACAGGCTTTTACACTTTCACATCAAAATAGTATTGTACATTGTCTTAATAAAAATGTTGCGCTTTTTGATCTCATTGTGTCTTTGGATACTTTAACATTAAATTACCTTTCTCGCTCTTGAGTGTGTACCGGTTTATGTCAAAAACAGTTCGAGAAGAATTTTAAATAAAATATCCTATTGGCTTAACAAAATAAATGTATATACTGGGGTGCTTCAAAAGTTTATAAAAGTGGACATTCTAAAAAGCGTTTTTTACAGGAAAGGCGCTTCAATAGGGCTTAAAAAAAAGTTGGGCTTTTTACTTTTATTATTATTTTGTACTTTTTTCTTAACGAGAGTAGACTTTGGAAAGGTTGTCTCGAGGTCTCGATGAAAATGTTGTGCTCTTTAAGCTCATTGTTTCTTTGGATACTTTAACATGATTTATGCTTAACATTAATTTACCTTTCTCGCTCTTGAGTGTGTAAAATATACTATTGGCTTCGCGAAATATATGTATATACAGGGGTGCGTCAAAAGTTAATAAAAGCGGACATTCTAAAAGACGTCATGACAGTGATTGCTTTCTACAGGAAACTATGAAGAAGCTGTAAGCGGACGCGATAAAAGCGATTCAAAGTAAAAGAGATTGACGGACCTGCTGGAAGCGGAGGACCCGCTGTAAGCGGACGTTAGAGCTATTATATTCACGGTGGCCAGAAAAATGCGGACAAACGCCAGGTAGAACGATTCTTTGTTCAATTCTGAGGCGATAATCTTAATCCAAAAAAGTTATACGGTCCTTCCTTACGGCATACGAGACCATCAAACATTAAGTTGTACGGCTAAAATTTAGCAAAATTCGTCAAATTTATCTATGTAAAATCATTGTGGTGAAATTTAGAAATGGAATTATCTCAAATGCATTGATGTAACTAATCGATTAATACCAATGGTTTACAAAAAAAAAAAAAAAAAGCACTACTACTTTTTTCAATTAAGATTGTCAACTCAGAATTAAACAAAGATTTGGCCTGCGTGGCGTTTGTCCGCATTTTTCTGGCCACCGTGTATACTAAAAGCGCACAGGACCCTTTACCGTTCTCACGGATTTAGTAGAGGAGGGGAAACGGGGTCAAAATGGGAAAACGAAAAGCGAAGGATTTCTTAAAGTGGGCGTTTTAGGGGAGTTTTGCGAGTTTTACGTGGTCGGGTGTGTTTACTTGCATATTCCCAGTCTATAGAGGTACCTAGACGAAGGTACGAGTAAATCCAAGTCCGTTTGCAGAGGGATTTGGTCAGAAAAAGGGCCGATTCAATGTGCACTGATATCAATGTATTCCGGACAGGCGAAAAATAAATATCAAATCCATGTGCACTGCCGATCAATGTATTACGGTCCGGCGAATATTCGGCATCTCCAGAATACATAATGGTCTCCCACTTGATTTAATATTTTTATCTATACAGGGGTTAAATTCGAATTAAAATACGATAATACCAGAACGCGTATTTCCTTAAAGGGGAAAAAGAGGAGGATTGCTTTCGGCATTTATGTGCCCTACTACGAAATAATTTTATTTTAACTATTACGCAAACGTGCACAGTGGGCGGAGCTGGCTGAAATCAATTTCTCTCTCTCCTGATTAAAAGTAAAACTGGGCACTCGGGAGTTTCTAATTCAAATGTCGAAAAAAACCAAATTGGCCGAAGGATTTCTTGAAAATTGACGTATGAATGTGAAATATTAGATACGGGGGTGTCTTAGGTTGCCGATCACTAATCCAAAGTCAAAATGTCAAAAAAAACAAAATGGCCGAAGAGTTTTTTGAAAATTGACGTATGAATGCGAAATTTTAGATACGGGGGTGTCTGCCGACGCCGATCACCAATCCATAATCAAAATGTCAAAAAAAACAAAATGGCGGCAGAATTTTTTTAAAATTGACGTATGAATTTGAAATTTTAGATACGGGGGTGTGTGCGGACGCCGATTACAAATCCAAAGTCAAAATGTCAAGAAAAAAAAACAAAATAGCGGACGGGTTTTTTGAAAATTAACGTATGAATGTGAAATTTTAGATACGGGGGTGTGTGCGAACGCCGATCACCAATCCATAATCAAAATGTCAAAAAAAAACAAAATGGCGGACGAATTTTTTTAAAATTGACGTATGAATGTGAAATTTTAGATACGGGGGTGTTGCGGTCGCCGATCACAAATCCAAAGTTAAAATGTCAAAAAAAAACAAAATGGCGGAAGGGTTTTTTGAAAATTGACGTATGAATGTGAAATTTTAGATACGGGGGTGTTTGCGGTCGCCGATCACAAATCCAAAGTCAAAATGTCAAAAAAAAAACAAAATGGCGGACGGGTTTTTTTGAAAATTGACGTATGAATGTGAAATTTTAGATACGGGGGTGTCTCAGGTCGCCGATCACGAATCCAAAGTCAAAATGTCAAAAAAAAACAAAATGGCGGACGGGTTTTTTGAAAATTGACGTATGAATGTGAAATTTTAGATACGGGGGTGTGTGCGGACGCCGATCACCAATCCATAATCAAAATGTCAAAAAAAAAATGGCGGAAGAATTTTTTGAAAATTGACGTGTGACTGAAATTTTAGATACGGGGGTGTGTGCGGACGCCGATCACAAATCCAAAGTCAAAACAAACAAAATGGCGGCAGCATTTTTTGAAAATTGACGTATGAATGTAAAATTGATGAATGTTTGTGAAATTCTGGATACGGGGGTGCTTGTGGTCGCTTATTACGTCTTCAATTTGGCGATTCTTCGAAACGTGATTGAACACGGCTTAAATTTAATACTTCATTTTTTCTTAACGATAATAGATTCGAAAACAGAATGGTATTGTACACTGTCTCAATGAAAATGTTGCGCTCTCTGAGCTCATTGTTTCTTTCGATACTTTAACATGACTTATGTTTAACATTAAATTACCTTTCTCGCTCTTGAGTGTGTACCAGTTTGTGTAAAAAACAGTTCGATAAGAATTTTAAATAAAATATCCTATTGGCTTAACAAAATATATGTATATATGGGGGTGCATCAAAAGTTTATAAAAGTGGACATTCTAAAAAGCGTTTTTTACAGGAAAGGTGCTTCAATAGGGCTTAAAATTAAAACTTGGGCTTATTACTTTTATTATTATTTTGTGCTTTTTTCTTAACGAGAGTAGACTTCGAAAAGATTGACATGCTTTTCCACTATGACATCAAAATAGTATTGTAAACTGTCTCGATGAAAATGTTAATAAAAGCGGACATTCTAAAAGGTGTCATGACAGTGATTGCTTTTTACAGGAAATTATGAAAAAGCTGTAAGCGGACGCGATAAAAGTGATTCAAACTAAAAGAGATTGACGGACCTGCTGGAAGCGGAGGACCCTCTGTAAGCGGAGGACCTGCTGTAAGCGGAGGACCCGCTGTAAGCGGACGTTAGAGCTAGTTATATATAATAATAGCGCACAGACCTCTGTTGTTAATCGCCCGAGTTGAAAGAGCTTAACCGAGCATTTTCGAAACTATCAAAATAGAAAAAAGTCGACAAATCTTTGCAGAAAACTCCTCTCTGGATATGGGGAATTAAAGGATGTGTTTTGGGGTGGGCCTAGGGGTGACATTGAATTTCCGGTGGACGGAGAGATTTTCCTTTTTAGTGGAGTGTGTGCAGAGATATCGTCCGTTGAAGAGGAGCGTGCATTCCATTTTGTAACAGAAAAATGGAATACGTTTTGACCGTTCCCGTGACAAGCGATAAAAATCTCTAGAAACGTCAAACTGACATCAAACTGAGTTGTGTCCACAGATTCATTTTTAAGCGTGAAATACGAAATTTTGAAGGTTGCGAGGGTCTAACAAGACCCGAGGTGTTAAAGAATGGACTTCTCGGGACCTTATATATGCTTCTTTCGAGTCGACAGACGCACGCAACCAAGGGCACGAGCACTTTCAAATTCGTTTGCAGAAGCATTTGGTCAGAAAAATGGCCGATTCAATGTGCAGTGATATCAATGTATTCCGGACGGGCGAAAAATATAATCAGATTCTCATGTGCAGTGGCGATGAATGTATTACGGTCCGGTGAATGTTCGGCATCTCCACACAATACATAACGGTCCCGCTTGATTTAATATTTTTATCTATATACAGGGGTCGATTAGTATTTTAATAATGATTTGAATTAAAATACGTTAATTCCAGAACGCGTATGCCCCGTTTCCTTAATGGGGAAAAGGATTGCTTTTAACATTTATGTGCCCTTATAACAACGATTACACTTACATGCAGAGTGGGCGGAGCTATCTGAAATTAATTTCTCTCTTCTAATTAAAGTAAAATTCGGCACTTGGGAGTCTTTGTAGTATCATTGATCACGTATCCAAAGTCGAAATGTCAAAAAAAAAACAAAATGGCCGAAGGATTTTTTGAAAATTGACGTATAAATGTGAAATTTTAGATACGAGGGTGTCTTAAGTCGCCGATCACAAATCCAAAATCAAAATGTCATAAAAAAACAAAATGCGGATGATTTTTTTCAAAATTGACGTATGAATATAAAATTTTAGATACGGGGCTTTTGGGGGTTGCCGATCACGATTCCAAAGTCAAAATGTCAAAAAAAAGAAAATGGCGGGAGATTTTTTTGAAAATTAACATATGAACGTGAAATTTTAGATACGGGGGTTTTGGGGGTCGCCGATCACGATTCCAAAGTCAAAATGTCAAAAAAAACAAAATGGCGGGAGATTTTTTTGAAAATTAACGTATGAACGTGAAATTTTAGATACGGGGGTTTTGGGGGTCGCCAATCACGATTCCAAAGTCAAAATGTAAAAAAAAAACAAAATGGCGGGAGATTTTTGAAAATTGACGTATGAATGTGAAATTTTAGGTACGGGGGTTTTGGGGGTCGCCGATCACGATTCCAAAGTCAAAATGTCAAAAAAAAACAAAATGGCGGAAGATTTTTTTGAAAATTGACGTATGAAAGTGAAATTTTAGATACGGGGGTTTTGAGGGTCGCCGATCACGATTCCAAAGTCAAAATGTCAAAAAAAAAAACGGCGGGAAATTTTTTTGAAAATTAACGTATGAACGTGAAATTTTAGATACGGGGGTGTTTGTGGTCGCTTATGACGTCTTCAATTTGGCGATTCTTCGAAACGTGATTGAACAGGGCTTAAATTTAATACTTCATTTTTTCTTAACGATAGTAGATTCGCAAACATCAGAATCTTATTGTACACTGTCTCAATGGAAATGTTGCGATCATTGAGCTCACTGTTTCTTTCGATACTTTAACATGACTTATGTTTAACATTAAATTACCTTTCTCGCTCTTGAGTGTGTACCAGTTTGTCTAAAAAGCAGTTCGAGAAGATATTTAAATATAATAATAAAATATACTATTGGCTTAACAAAATATATGTAGGGGTGCTTCAAAAGTTTATAAAGGTGGACATTCTAAAAAGCCATGACAGCGATTGCTTTTTACAGGACATGCGCTTCAATAGGACTTACATTTAAAACTTGGGCTTTTTACTTTTATTATTATTTTATGCTTTTTTCTTAACGAGAGTAGACTTCGAAAAGGTTGACAGGCTTTTACACTTTCACATCAAAATAGTATTGTACACTGTCTTAATAAAAATGTTGCGCTTCTTGATCTCATTGTGTATTTGCATACTTTAACACGACTTACGGTTAACATTGCATTACCTTTCTGGCTCTTGAGTGTGTACAGATTTGTGTAAAAAACCGTTCGAGAAGCATTTTAAATAAAACATACTATTCGCTTCACAAGATATATGTATATATACAGGAGTGCTTCAAAAGTTAATAAAAACGGACATTCTAAAAAGCCATGACAGTGATTGCTTTTTGCAGGAAACTGTGAAGAAACTGTAAGCGGGCGCGAAAAAAGCCATTCAATAGGGCTAAAATTTAAAACTTGGGCTTTTTTTGGATTTTTGAGTAAAATGAATTTTAATTTCATTTTTATTATTCCTTTGTGTTTCTTCATTAATGATAGTAGAATTCAAAAAGGTTGACATGATTTTTTCACTGTTACATCAAAATAATACTGTAAACTGTCTTAATGGAAATGTTGCGCTCTGAGCTCATTGTTTCTTTGGATACTTTAACATGAAGTATGATTATTATTAAATTACCTTTTTCGCTCTTGAGTGTGTACCGGTTTGTGTCAAAAACAGTTCGAGAAGAGTTTTAAATAAAATATCCCATTGGCTTAACAAAATATATGTATATACAGGGGTGTTTCAAAAGTTTATAAAAGTGGATATTCTAAAAAGCGTCATTCCAGTGATCGCCTTTTACAGGAAAGGCGCTTTAATAGGGCTTCACTTTAAAACTTGGGCTTTTTACTTTTATTATTATTTCCTGCTCCTTTATTAACGATAGTGGATTTCGAAAAGGTTGACGGGCTTTTACACTTTCACATCAAAATAGTATTGTAAACTGCCTTAATGAACAAGTTGGGCTTTTTGATCTCATTGTGTCTTTGGATACCTTAACATAGCTTATGGTTAAAATTAAATTATCTTTCTCGCTCTTGAGTGTGTACCGGTTTGTGTTAAAAACACTTCGAGAAGAATTTTAAATATAACCTCCTATTGGCTTCACAAAATATATCTATATACAGGAGTGCTTCTTACTTTTATTATTATTTTGTGCTTTCTTCTTAACGAGAGTAGACTTCGAAAAGATTGACAGGCTTTTACACTTTCACATCAAAATAGTATTATAAACTGTCTTAATGAAAATGTTGCGCTTTTTGAGAGCTCATTGTTTCTTTGGATATTTTAACATGCCCTATGTTTAAGATTAAATTACCTTTCTCACTCTTGAGTGTGTACCGGTTTGTGTAAAAAACAATTCGAGAAAATTTTTAAATAAAATATACTATTGGCTTCACAAAATATATGTATATACTGGGATGCTTTAAAAGTTTATATAACCGGACATTCTAAAAAGCATCATGCCAGTACTCGCTTTTTACAGGAAAGGCGCTTCAATTTAAAGCTTGGGCTTTTTACTTTTACTTTTATTTTGTGCTCCTTTATTAACGATAGTGGATTTCAAAAAGTTCACACTTTACATCAAAATAGTATTGTACACTGTCCTAATAAAAATGTTGCGCTTTTTGATCTCATTGTGTCTTTGGATACTTTAACACGACTTATGTTTAACATTAAATTACCTTTATCGCTCTTGAGTGTGTACAGGTTTATGTCAAAAACAGTTCGAGAAGAATTTTAAATAAAATATCCTATTGGCTTAACAAAATATATGTATATACAGGGGTGTTTCAAAAGTTTATAAAAGTGGATATTCTAAAAAGCGTCATTCCAGTGATCGCCTTTTACAGGAAAGGCGCTTTAATAGGGCTTAAATTTAAAACTTGGGCTTTTTACTTTTATTATTATTTCCTGCTCCTTTATTAACGATAGTGGATTTCGAAAAGGATGACGGGCTTTTACACTTTCACATCAAAATAGTATTGTAAACTGCCTTAATGAACAAATTGGGCTTTTTGATCTCATTGTGTCTTTGGATACCTTAACATAGCTTATGGTTAAAATTAAATTATCTTTCTCGCTCTTGAGTGTGTACCGGTTTGTGTTAAAAACACTTCGAGAAGAATTTTAAATAAAACCTCCTATTGGCTTCACAAAATATATCTATATACAGGAGTGCTTCTTACTATTATTATTATTTTGTGCTTTTTTCTTAACGAGAGTAGACTTCGAAAAGATTGACAGGCTTTTACACTTTCACATTAAAATAGTATTATAAACTGTCTTAATGAAAATGTTGCGCTTTTTGAGAGCTCATTGTTTCTTTGGATATTTTAACATGCCCTATGTTTAAGATTAAATTACCTTTCTCACTCTTGAGTGTGTACCGGTTTGTGTAAAAAACAATTCGAGAAAATTTTTAAATAAAATATACTATTGGCTTCACAAAATATATGTATATACTGGGATGCTTTAAAAGTTTATATAACCGGACATTCTAAAAAGCATCATGCCAGTACTCGCTTTTTACAGGAAAGGCGCTTCAATTTAAAGCTTGGGCTTTTTACTTTTACTTTTATTTTGTGCTCCTTTATTAACGATAGTGGATTTCAAAAAGTTCACACTTTACATCAAAATAGTATTGTACACTGTCCTAATAAAAATGTTGCGCTTTTTGATCTCATTGTGTCTTTGGATACTTTAACACGACTTATGTTTAACATTAAATTACCTTTATCGCTCTTGAGTGTGTACAGGTTTATGTCAAAAACAGTTCGAGAAGAATTTTAAATAAAATATCCTATTGGCTTAACAAAATATATGTATATACAGGGGTGTTTCAAAAGTTTATAAAAGTGGATATTCTAAAAAGCGTCATTCCAGTGATCGCCTTTTACAGGAAAGGCGCTTTAATAGGGCTTAAATTTAAAACTTGGGCTTTTTACTTTTATTATTATTTCCTGCTCCTTTATTAACGATAGTGGATTTCGAAAAGGTTGACGGGCTTTTACACTTTCACATCAAAATAGTATTGTAAACTGCCTTAATGAACAAGTTGGTTTTTTTGATCTTATTGTGTCTTTGGATACCTTAACATAACTTATGCTTAAAATTAAATTATCTTTCTCGCTCTTGAGTGTGTTCCGGTTTGTGTTAAAAACACTTCGAGAAGAATTTTAAATAAAACGTCCTATTGGCTTAACAAAATATATGTATATACAGGAGTGCTTCTTACTTTTATTATTATTTTGTGCTTTTTTCTTAACGAGAGTAGACTTCGAAAAGATTGACAGGCACACTTTCACATCAAAATAGTATTGTAAACTGTCTTAATGAAAATGTTGCGCTTTTTGAAAGCTCATTCTTTCTTTGGATATTTTAACATGACATGTTTAACATTAAATTGCCTTTCTCGCTCTTGAGTGTGCACCGGTTTATGTCAAAAACAGTTCGAGAAGAATTTTAAATAAAATATCCTATTGGCTTAACAAAATATATGTATATACAGGAGTGCTTCAAAAGTTTATAAAAGTGGACATTCTAAAAAGCGTTTTTTTTACAGGAAAGGCGCTTCAATAGGGCTTAAATTTAAAACTTAGGCTTTTTACTTTTATTATTATTTCGTGCACCTTTATTAACGATAGTCGATTTTGAAAAGGTTTGACAGGCTTTTACACTTTCACATCAAAATAGTATTGTAAACAGTCTTAATGAACATGTTGGGCTTTTTGATCTTATTGTGTCTTTGGATACCTTAACATGACTTATGTATAACATTAAATTACCTTTCTCGCTTTTGAGTGTGTACCGGTTTTGTGTTAGAAACAGTTCGAGAAGAATTTTAAATAAAACGTCCTATTGGTTTAACAAAATTATGTATATACAGGGGTGCTTCAAAGGTGTATAAATGTAGACATTCTAAAAAGCGTCATACCGGTGATCTCTTTTTACAGGAAAGGCGCTTCAATTTAAAACTTGGCCTTTTTACTTTTATTATTTTGTGCTCCTTTATTAACGATAGTCGATTTCTAAAAGGTTGGCAGGCTTTTACACTTTCACATCAAAATAGTATTGTACACTGCCTTAATAAAAATGTTGCGCTTTTTGATCTCATTGTGTCTTTGCATACTTTAACACGACATATGTTTAACATTAAATTACCTTTCTCGCTCTCGAGTGTGTACCGGTTTGTGTTAAAAACAGTTCGAGAAGAATTTTAAATAAAATATCCTATTGGCTTAACAAAATATATGTATATACAGGGGCGCTTCAAAAATTTATAAAAATGGACATTATAGAAAGCGCTGTTTACAGAAAAGGCGCTTCAAAAGGGCTTAAATTTAAAACTTGGGTTTTTTACTTTCATTATTATTTTGTGCTCCTTTATTAATGATAGTGGATTTCAAAAGGGTCTCACTTTATATCAAAATAGTATTGTAAACTGTTTTAATAAAAATGTTGCGCTTTTTGAGCTCATTGTGTCTTTGGATACTTTAACATGGCTTATGATTAACATTAAATTACCTTTCTCGCTCTTGAGTGTGTACCGATTTGTGTCAAAAACAGATCGAGAATAATTTTAAATAAAATATACTCTGCTCTTTTATTAACGATAGTGGACTTCGAAAAGGTAATAAGAAAGTAATATACTTTATAAATTAGATTTACTTTACCCATTCACATACGTATGTTTGCGAGCTATATATTTGAAGTTCATCAGCATTCATTAGCATTCTATAAGAATGTTTGAAAGCGACGCCCATTTACCAAACAAAATTAGTTGTAAACATGTTAAACACTATGGAGATACTACGTATATTTGAGCATGTCAATTAAAATGACGAGCCCGCGATAGCGGGCGAGTAGTATATATGTAATTCATTGAAAATTTAAAATGTTCTTCAATACAAGTCCTTCATTTTTAATTGACGTGCGAACTAATTTTGAGTATGTGACAGACGAATATTTCAATTATGCTGACCAAAATTTCATAATGAAAGCGCTGTTCCACTTCAAATAATTTGGGTGAAAATATCTCAGTGTCAAACTGATTATTAGGTTCTTCTTTATTAATATTGTCCATGCCTATCTTAAATTGTTTCTGAGCAATTGACATACTTTTTGTTAATATACTAAATTTTTCCACTGTTATTTCAATAGCGTATTATCCCGATTGTCTCAATGAAAATGATGCACTTATTGAGCATATTGTTTCTTCGGATACTTTAACATCATTCTTATGTTTAACTTTAAATTATCTTTCTCGCTCTTCATTGTGTAACAGTTTGTGTAAAAAAAAATTCTAGAGGCATTTTAAATGAAATATACAATTGGCTTTACAAAATATATGTATATACAGAGTGTGCCACAAGTCTATAAAATCTTACATTCTAAAAACCACCACGAGAGTGATCGCGTTTTACAGGAAACTGTAAACAGCTGTAAGCGGACGCGAAAAAGGCGAATTCAAGCTCGAAAAGATTGAAGCATTAGCTCACAAACATTCAGCACAATAAATATTGCAATATATAATTATTGGCCCAATGATAATAGTGTATAGGTAAGAAATTCATAAATTCGATTCCTTATTTGTTTATAAATACTTTCTACTCATTTTTAGCAATTATCATTACATGACTGGAGTCATTTCGTCCATGAATTAAGTTGTAAAAATACTTCAAAATATTATAAGATATTGTAAATAGAAAAAAGAAACTAAAATATATTCCTACCAGATTAAACAAGCACTTAATCATGTTGTTACTGTGCCAGGCAAATTGAGAAGTAATATCATACGTATTCAAAAAAGATTGTTTAATTATCATTGATGAAAATGAACTTCAATTACAATCATTGAAAATAGAAATTCTATAAGGATGTTTTACAGTATTTTCGAATATAACAATAAGTAAGCAATATTACCATAATACATATATTATATCTATATATTCCGTAAATTGTAGGTGTACAATGCAAAACAAAATAATTATGTACAGTGTGAACAAGGCTTTACCAACATTATTAAGCATCATACATAACTGACAGTTGTAATACAATTTACCACAAAGAAACACTGCAAATTATAAAAGTATAGGAATGGAAATCATTATAAAAAATGCCAATGAAATAAATATTATTTGTTATAGAACAATGATTAAATGAATTATTTAAAAGTATACATTCGCGTCAACAAAACATAATTCTAATAAAGCTATCTACAAGTTTATATAAAATAAAATGTTTTTTTTTAATTCTAATGAATTTTCATTTAAACCAAAAAGACCAATGGAATCGACATATGTATATGGACTGAAACACTATTAACAAAAACTATCAAACCACATTTTCCAACTGATGCAAAAAACACAGATTTCGAGATTATTCTAATTTTATACCCACAAACAAAATTCAAACTATAGATAAATTAGGCAAACGTGAAATAAATCATCGGCAAGTCAAGGCACAAAAACCAATAATAGTAGAAAAATTATAAATAGAGTGAAAACTACCGTCTGTCAGGCACAGGAAAAGTATGTGAAAAATGTCAATATAACATTAAACGATAAAATACATCTTATTTCATGGACAGCCGTTAAACATTTTCAATTTAAAAACTGCTATTATCACTAAATCTATTATTAATCATTTCATCCTATAAGCATTCTGAATAAAATATTGCATAGTTGTAAACTATATACAGGGGTGTATAAAAACAACTAAGCAATATTGAACATCTAAAACACAATTATATTTAGTTATTCGCTATATATCGGAATTATATAGTGTTTCAAAACTGAAACGCAATAAAGACAAAATCCGCAATAAATTTAGAAGAATAAGGGGGAGCGGTACCTCAACTGTAAGCGGAATAAGAGGCGATAGCGGGCCTTTCAGGCCTGCCGTATTAGCTAGTTTTTCTGAATAATGACAAACACTGAAGCACAATGAGGTTATATTGTAGAGACTGTTAATAGCTACATTAAAAACGCTATTATTAAATGAAAATAATTCTGATAAGTAGAAAATTAAGTTTATTTATAAAAAGTTGTTGAAAATGGTTTTCATTTGCTTGTAATCACAAAAACGCTATTATTAAATGAAAATAACACTGATCAGTAGAAAATTAAGTTTATTTATAAAAATTGTTGAAAATGTTCTCTGTTTGCTTGCAATCACAAAAACGCTATTATTAAATGAAAATAACACTGATAAGTACAAAATTAAGTTTATTTATAAAAATTGTTGAAAATGTTCTCCATTTGCTTGTAATCACAAAAAACGCTATTATTAAATGAAAATAACACTGATAAGTACAAAATTAGATTTATAAAAGTTCTTGAAAGTGTTCTCCATTTGCTTGTAAACACATTATTCGTCTTTTCATGTTTTCAAATATATGGCAAAGCTGTTCTTGTGTTATGTTTTGAATTTCATGCCTAATCACTTGTTGAAGTTCATCCAAATTGTGCAAGCAGTTTTTATAGACATTATTCTTTACCTGTCCAAAAAGAAAATAATTTGGTGGTGTTAAATCTGGACTCCTCGGTGGCCATAGGCCTTGGCTTATAATACGATTTCCATAAGATTGTTGCAAAAATTCTATGGTGGTCTGTGCAGTATGAGCAGTGACTCCATCTTGTTGGAAATAGCCCCTCATTATTTCATCATCATGCAGCTGGTTAATAAATTTTGTCAAAATGACAGTTTGATATCTCTGCATTCATTATCTCATTAAAGAATATTGTCTCTATTATTCTCCGTCTTGAAATTCTGAGGGTTCTCCATAGCCCACATTCGGTAATTCTGGCTATTTACATAACTAGATAAATAAAACCATGCTTCGTCAGTGAAGAAGGTTAGGTCCAGTAAATCATTATTATTAAGGTGCTAGTTAAACCATTGACACTATAGTATACGTTGTTGATAATCACGAGGGTACAATTGTTGCACAACCGAAACTCGATAGGAATGCATATGTAAATTTTTATGTAGAGCTTTTGCACAACTAGCTCTACTAAAACCTGAAAAGAACACATAATTAAGGACTTGCACTTATTTAAATAGTCTAGCTTGTGTACCTGACTGTGCTGATAACCTTCGTAGTGATTTGTTGGGGCTTTGATTGATTCGTTCTTCAAGACTATTAACAACAGCTTCAGTTAATATTGACTTTGATATAATTGCAGGAATACCAACATAATTGGCGTACAAACATTCCGTGCGTTCAGGGAGTTACGGCGCTGGAAGCGTATACAGCTAGAGCTTGTGGCCAGCGCCTGAAGTCATTGAACGGGTCACAGTAGTACATTTTAAAATTGTTGCTTGGACATGCGTACTTTTACTACTTCTGAAGTCTGACAGCGGCAATATGGCGTTCTGAAATTTATTATTATTTAATTTAATTATTATTATTATTGTTTGAAGTATGAAGACGTGACATACGTACTTTTAAAATCTAAACTAAAAATAAAGTCAACGTATTTGGTGTGTAACTAATATATGATAGCAATATAAAATCCTTATTTTAGAATTGACAGAGAAGATGGTAAATTATTTATTATAATATAAAGTGTGTCTAAATATTTAATACTACATTTTACACTGTATTATAATATGGATTATGTGGAAGTTTTCGATGAACTTGGTGTAATCTATTATCAATATTATATCAGCAGTTTTGGTTGATATATTTATCGGCACTGTGAACAGTATTCATTTCAATTTTAATTAGTTGATGAATTTTCTGAATGCTAATGTTGCAGTAAGAGTAGGTATAACCACAGAATCATAACTGATACATAAATTTATTACAAAGAAATAACTTTGTGTATTTATTTTATTACTGTAGTTGTAAAAACAATATTCTTCCAATATTTAACTTATTGAAATCTGATGTTAGCTAATTCGTTGGAATGTTTTGAGGTTTTAGTTGAAGATGATGTAACAATTAACACTATTATATTAGCAGTGTTGGTTGAGATATTTATCGGCACTGTGAATAATTTTAATTAATTGATGTATTTTCTGAATGCTGCTTTGTAATAAGTATAAATAAATCGCCTATCCTATTGATAAATAAATATGACATAAACTGATAACATTGTGTGTTTGTTTTATTGTTGTGGTTGAAGAAGCAATATTATTCCAACATTTATCGTACTGGAATCTGATGGTAGATCTTGTGTAAAAGTCTTAAGTTACTTTACCTAATAGACTATGTAGCTAATGTATTTTAGAACACGAAAATATAATAAGAAGATAAGGCCCAAAAACAAACAATATTACATAATGAGCTATGTAATATTGTTTGTTTTTGGGCCTTATCTTCTTATTATATAATACCTACATATATAAACATATTCACTTTATATGCAAACCGAATATAATAGTACTTATCAATATCTATTTTATATGATAAATTTACCTATAACTTTCGCATAACATTAAATATAACAACAAGTACAACAGCAACCGTAAAAATAATATTTACTACTACAATTAATAAATTAATATGTTTATTAATCCGCGGGTTTGAATTTTTAAATTCATATTTGAATATTCACCGCTTATCCCCACTTCTTTCTAGCGCCGCTAGGTCATCGAGCGAAATTTATTTTCGCTAGGCAAGATGGCGACCGCTAGCTCCAGCGCAGAGAAATAGAGTAGGGGAGAACGCGCTTAAAGATGCGCCAACTAAGTTAAATTGAATTCCGCCATTTTGAAGGTTATATTTATACCTAGCTCAACAATTCGCATGTAAAGTTCATTGACTTAGAAAAATGTAAACAAACTTACGTGTGAAACGAAATGCCTTCCTGCAAAATGGCGACCACTATAGCGTTTGCTTAAAACTGGATGCGCACTCGTCGAAGCGCGTTCTCCCCTACTCTATTTCTCTGCTCCAGCGCCGGCACTCAGCAGTCGCGTTCAGGACACCGCTCGAGCTAGCACAGCTCAGCGCTAGCGGCGCCGTTACTCCCTGAACGCACGGATTAACAGACACATATATTTTAAATATTACATTAAATATATAAGTTACTCCCGCTCTTAACCTAATGTCACAAACTCCCCCCTTTTCACTTAGGAAAAGACATAAATAAGAACGTCTACAAATATTTTGTATTATAATATTCATCACCTGATGAAGCCCTAGTAGGGTGAAACAATTGTTGTGAATTGAATAAAACTGTTTTGAACTCAATTTGAATTTATTTCAATTTTTACTTGTAAATTATGGAGTTTCAACACGTATCTCCGTCTTCAATCAATTATTTAGTAACATAAATAATTGAATGTACTACATCTTAACCAAATTTTACAGGAAGACGATGAAAAATGGTGGATTAGATAAAGCAATAGAAAATAATCAAGAATACCAGGAAATGCAAATAGAAGCTATTAATCTCTTGATTGCTTCCGTAAATAAATTTACTGCAGCTATGTATAATACACACCTTAATAAATTGGAAAGCACATATGCAAAAAATAAATATTACTCCTACAAGCTGAAAATTATGCAACAAAAGTATGTCTGTATTAATGTGTCTGACAGTGAATAAAGTTTTATTAGTTAATATTATTTGGTCTTATTTCAATTCCTCCTGTAAGCATGTATGAGAAAATAAAATATGCAGAATTTGTGTTAAGAATGTTAACACAGCCTCAAATTTGTTATTACTTTTATTAATAAGTACTGAAGTAATTAGTCTCTGCTCCTCAGGTTATGTGCTCAGCTTGTTTGGAACCAGTGTTGTCCCACCGACATGTGAGTTGGTAATAGAATTCTGCGCAAAAACGTAATAGATTTACCTTGTTTCGTAATAGATGGCGCAGCTATTTTCAAGACTATATAAAGTCCCTGAATAGTAGGCTGAATAGTTAAAAAACCGCAATACGGTAACCATTTTTTGTCCAAAATCTGACAGCCAATAATATTTTTCTTGATGTAGGTATTAGTTGGATGTACCCAACCAGCAAAATCACAATTTTAGCGAAGGATCAAAATATATATTTGCTAATGTAGAACAAGTGTACATATAATGATTTTGCTACAAGAATACTGTTCCAAAAATATAGGACACAGCCAGGGCCGCCGCGTGGGGGTGGCAAAATTGTTCACCGCACAAGGGCGCCTGGGCCAGGGGGGCGCCAAAATTTATAGATAGTACTTATAGTTTTTTAATTTAATGTTACTTAAATAAAAGTTGTTAATTATTCGCTTGCAATTTTTTATATTTTCTAAGCAATAAAATGAGATTTTATTTTTATTTTAATTTTATATTTTAATTCTATTTTACTTTTGTTTTCGTTTCTGCGGGCTGTTTTCGTTTGTGTAAAACAAAATTTGATTGTCGATGCGAACAATAAAAACACGTTCCGTGTAGAATTCGCGCTACCACACGGAACGTGTTAAAAATCTAATCATTTGTAACATGTAACAACAGGAATTGGGAATGTTTTGTATCGGCATATATTTATTCTTTATGTGCTGAGAAGCTGTTGCGGTTCAACGTCGTTGTTTAGTTTGCCTTATTTTTGCAATGATAATACACATTCATTTTTTAAATGTGACAACCAAAAGTCGAGGAAACGAGGAAACCAATAAAGCCCAAATTGAAGAAAATTTTTTAGGATTTCAATCTGTCGACGACACTACTGGACAGGTTCTGTTTGAATTCATAAATGGACATTTAAAATCGTTGGAACTAAATTTTTCAGATTTACGAGGCCAATCTTACGATAATGGTGCTAATATGAGAGGAAAGCACAAAGGATTGCAACAAATAATTATTGAAAATAATTCGAGGGCACTCTATATCCCCTGCTCTGCGCATTCTCTAAATTTAGTTGTAAATGATGCAGCTAAGATTTCCTTCTAAACAGTTAATTCTTTCGGAGTAGTGCATGAGCTTTACAACTACTTTTCTTCATCCGTTAAACGTTGGCCTATTTGCAACAGTATGTTGAAAATCTAACTTTAAAGCCACTCTCCAACACCAAATGGGAAAGTAGAATTCAAGCTTTAAGACCGTTGAAAAACGATTTGAAGGGAATTTTGAGAGTGTTAATAAATATTCAAGAAGATCAAACAAGAGACATGGAATCAAGAATTCAAGCAAAAAAAGTTGATTCAGAAGGTTTCCTCGTTTAAATTCATTTGTTCCATT
This sequence comes from Amphimallon solstitiale, assembly GCA_963170755.1. Classification (NCBI taxonomy): domain Eukaryota; kingdom Metazoa; phylum Arthropoda; class Insecta; order Coleoptera; family Scarabaeidae; genus Amphimallon; species Amphimallon solstitiale. Next base: position 24,067,502 of record OY720677.1, on the reverse strand, counting down.
AACATCTGGCACGATATTTTAAATTTAGTAAATGTGGTAAATGAAATAATGCAAAATTCTAAATGTGATTTACAAATCGTGACTTTACAAAATCTTATATCAGAACTAAATCATCAGATCAGATGAAACGTATGCAAACATGCAATTGCCAATGCAAGTATCGTTGCTAATGATTTGGGGGTGGATACTGATTTTCCACAAAGTCGAAACAGGTTTAAAAAGAAACTATTAAAAGATGAACAAACCGACGAACCAATCAACAATCCAAGACATGATGTCACCTATTAATGTTTTAAATTATATTTATGAAAACAATCTTACCGATACATTTCCAAATATTGCAATAGCTTTACAGATTTCTGTAACCCTGCTAGTTTCGGTAGCTACTGGAGAACGAAGGTTTCCAAAACTTAAAATTATAAAAAACTACATGCGATCTACCATGGCGCTGGAGAGATTATCGGACTTGTCAATTATATCCATAGAGAGCGAAATTTTGGATAAATTAAATATAAAGGAATTGATACGAGCGTTTGTAGCTGCTAAAGCTCAATATTTGAATATATTTTCTATTTTTTATATTTTACTTAAAAAATGTTTTATCATTGTTTTGTTTTTAAAATTTATGAAATAATAAAAAACAATAAGACAAACGTGTTTTAATAATCTAAAGCTTTTCAGTTCGAAAGTCAAATTTTGAATATTATAAAAGAGTATATCACATATAATTTGCAGCACTTTATAAGAGTCCAACAGAACCCCATAAAGGGGCGGGGGCGCCAAATTTCAATTTGAACAAGGGCGCCTAATACCCACGCGGCGGCCCTGGACACAACCGTAGTAGCAAAACCACTCTACGCATATTTGTCCTACATTAGCAAATATATATTTTCATCCTTCTCTAAAATTGTGATATTGTTGCTTGGGAAGATTTGAAATTAAAGTAAAAAAAATCCTTGAATAATCAACGAAAACGTAATAGATTTATATGCTTTCGTAAGGACGTAATAAAACATAGTGAAACGTAACAGATCTGTTACAACTGTAACAGCAATCGCAACACTGTTTGGAACTATTAACGAATTTATCCGGTAATATTCTGGTCTTGTCTAATACACAATAAAAGATACTCTTCTCATCCTCGTCACATTTTGATAAGGCAGCGAGATAGAGGCGCTGCTGTAGACAAGTACACGCATGCGTTAACTTTAATTTTTCGCCATTTTTGTTGTGTTGATTATTTTTTAATAATTTTATTAACCAATCGTTTAGCAGTATTTGCGGACACGTGCTTAATTCTGTGCAATCACAATATTATTATAGTGAGAATAATCTTGGTACATTATTCTCCCGAGAATATTTTCTAGTATTTTGTTTCTGTTTGTTGACAACGTATTTTCTAGTTTTGACACCTGTCACCAGTATTATTGCAAATTGGAAGCTATGAACCATAAGCGATTTAGTTCATCATCACTGGAAGATATAAACGCACAGATAAAAGAAAATTTAAACATTAAAAAATAATCTTTCGAATACCACTCGAGAGTGAGAATTAATTAGAAAATAATTCTCCAGTCTTTCTCAAACTTGTTGCCATTCGGGAATAGCCACTCGAGCCCTACGGGCTCTCGTGTCTATTCCCTAGCAACAAGTTTTCGAAAATTGTCGAATTATTTTCAATTTATTCTCACTCTCTTGTGATATTACTATTGACAATTTCCATTTTGGTTATTGTTGTGGTCAACACCTGTTGATAACAAATTTCTGTTCTTCTAAAATTGTAAAGTGCATAAATGCATTGTTTGCGGTTATGGAGAAGATGAAGTTGTTAAGCTGCATTGCTTCCCCAGAAATTTAGTAAAGTAGGTTTTTTACGCGATGATTAAAATATGTCTATCAATATTTTCGTTAGTATCAATAAATAAACCGGAATATAATGAGTTATATAATAATTAAAAAAAAGTGTACAATTTACTTGATTCAAATGGATCTTTCGTGTCACTATTAAGTCTAAAATTTGGCAAGAAGCAATGGGAATGTTTTTTTCTGGAGAAACTCCTCAAAATCATAGAATTAACAGTCGGCATTTGAGTGCAGTTTCATATAAAGAGCATATGTTTATTTTAAAACTTGATGCAGTGCCAACGTTACACCCAGCAACATCATTTTGTCCAACCATCACATTCACATCACCTGTAGCAAGTACTAGTGCTGCTATCGAACAAAAAGCATCCTTGATATCAGATTGTTCAAGTACTGGATACCAACAGTCTGGAGATGAAATATGATGAGGAAGTCTTTATATCAGAGCAAGTACCTTCTGCATTGGGAAGCACAATAATAGAAGAGTCACCACTAATAAGGTAAAGTTAGTGATTATTTAAATATCAATAAACATCAATATTCTTCAAATATTGTGAAAATCATAATAATTAATATTAATTATTGACTATTTTAATCATATCAATCAATTTTGATTGCATCTTATCAACAACACCTACAAGTTCTTTTAAATTATTGAAAAATATTAAGTGAATATTATCTGTAGTTATGCAGATTGGCAAATAATACTGCAATAGATATGGGCATGGTTAAAGTTCATAGTCTTATTTATATTGTATTTTAAAAAAATGCTATTTTCTTTTTTAGTACTCCAGCATATTCAAGGAAGCGGCGTCCCCTTTTGAAGGGTGTGGAGGGATTTAGGTCCTGTGAGTTAATGCTTAGAGAAAGGACCTTGATAAATGTTATAAGGAAAAGAGAGGACCAAATTAGAAAAATAAAAAGAGAATGCAAGCGAAGAGCTAAAAGTATCAAAGATCTATGTAATATGGATTGTTAAAAAACTCTTTGATGATATTTCATCTCGTGCCAAACATTTTTTAATATCGCAACTTCGTTGTGCCAAGCGTTGTATTAAAGATTGCAATAGTTAAAGCGATATGCCAGATTGGTATCCCATGGTATTGCAAACGAGAAAATGAACAACAGAAACAATTTCAAACAAATTGACGTAGTATCCAGCGCAAACTTAAAATACTAAGGCATGAATAAAGGATAAAATAATATAATTCAAAGGGGAGGTATTGTAACAATACCTTTAATTAATAAAGGTACGATTACACTCAGATAAATTTAATAATATTTATTCTTACTATGTGTTTGAAACCTGTACTTATTCTAGTCTATATATAAAATTGAAATCTTTATGTACTTTTTAAATCTATTTTCAAATTCTCTCAGGTAATTTTTTTATTTATGCCCTCACTAACTCAGTTCTTATATAAAATATTTAAACTAATTATTTTATATGTTGCTAACTTCCCTTGAATCATCAAAGCCCAAACAGTTGCCTATATGTAACTTTTTCAATATCTGCCTATATCATAGGATATTTACGTTTTATATTTCTTAACTTTATAAATCAAAGTTTACAAAACAGTTATTCTTTAGTGAATTATGATGTGTATTTCAACTTTATCTTCAAATAACAATACTTACTGTGAACTCAATCTCAAGGTATATATTAACATACTATTCAAATAATAATATAATCACTGACAGTTGTTTTTTCTATTTATAGGTTACGGTTCTAAGCGTCATATCTGTTTCATCAATTTAATTCAAAAACCTTCTTTATATACCAAATAAAAACAAATGTATCAAACTAATTTGTTTAATAAATCAGGCAAATTATAAATTATATGGTAGTTCTCAACACACACAACCAAATAAGACATTCATGGAAGTACCAAGCTTGTTTACGTAAACATTCTTTTGTAAATTTATATGTGCATGAAAATACACCTTTCGTGGATCGAAAAATATACAAGTAAGTATATTAATTATATTATTTTAAAAATACTGTATAGTTTTTGTATGTAAATCAAATACCCACACAAATTAATCAGTTTTAGTTTGCCGATCAGTTTTTTTTGACTTCTAAAAATTATACAAATGATGATACAAATTAATGTTGTGCACAGAACTTACAAAATATCTTTTCTTGATTATCAACACAGTTATAATGTACGTATAAATAATAGATCTCTAAATTTTGATATACTTTTCAATTCGAAACTGATAAATTCAAATTATTTCAAAGAATTATACGACCTGTTATTACTACTGAACTGGTATTCTTATTTATACACCAAACGATTTTCTTTTTAGCTTGTCGAAGACATTTCCTGGAATCAATGAGGGAGATCCTTTCCTTTTCCTAATTGTCTGGAATGCTCGGAATGTGGACTGTAATGACCGCTATCCTGTAATACCTTCAACCTCTGCAATCAACTAGAATCTCGAACCGTCGAACGCTTTCGTGAAGACCTTTGAAACCTGCCTTTCCTCTACTGGACTGGAATACCTGTGTTAGCTGCTATGTTGAATATCTCGTATCTTTCAAGTCCTGGACTAAACTATTTGTATAACTTCAATGCAGTAAGTTTATTTTTAAATTGTAATTATATATTTCTTCACTTTCTTCTCAAGTATGAATATTCTTCAATTATTTCTTTATTCGTTACCGAAATTCTTTCTTCTAATTTATTTTTAATTATATTTGCATGATACAAAAAATGGTACTATTCTGGAAAATGTTGCAATCACCTAATAAATATCTGCTTTCTTTTCTACTATCTCCTAACCACTTCTTTTACACTTTTGTATAATGATGAATCTCTTAATTATGTGTTTTTCGGAAGGAAAATTTCGTTTTCCGAAAACACATCTACCGCTTTTCTTAAATTCTTTTTGAATCTCCCTATTTATTCCCCATATCCCTGGCAATAATTCCTTAGTTTCTATAATATCCAATCATATTGTTCCACACATTATAATAATCCAAAATATGTTTTATTTGTAATTGAATATTTATAATACCTTTTTGTAATTCCAAAAATTTATCAATTTAATTCTTTACTTTAATTTTCACAACCTTTTATACCCTTCGGCAAACCAAATACTCAATACTTTAACTATCTTATTTTAAATGTCAAAATCTGACACTTCTTACATTTGAATTTTAGCGCGTAACTATACATCATTTTCCAACCTTTATGATTCAAAATCCATACTAATATTCTCTATTTTTTCAAAAGTGTTAATTAAACAAGCTTTAACAAATAATATTACATATAAAAATACAACAAGTAACATTTACAATTCTACTTTCAGAAATGGGAAATATTACTACAACAAAGAAACCTGATAGGCAACCAACCACTCGATGCAAGGCGAACTTCAACATAACCCGATATGCAACCAACTTTACACGGTTCACAAAAACTATAGGGAAATACCCAATTAATATTCTCACAATTATTTTAAGTATAATTTAAATATTCTCACATCTATTTATTTAATTATAGTTTGGTCCATAAAATATTACCATCTTTTATTTTTTTAATACTCACTACAAGAACATATACAGTATATTTTATTAACATTAGTACTTCCATCATATCCTTACTCATCCAAGTTAGTGAACTACCACATATGCCCCTTTTTTAATAAATCTAAATTTCTATAGAATATATAAATTTATATTTATTCAACAATCTATACTAAAATGATGTACTTCAATTTGTACTACTTCTGTAGCATAACTATACATTCTCATATAAATCCATGTACATTTCTTAATATTTGGTATATAAGATAATTATTTACCTCACTGTATCTATTTTCATTTTTAACTCTCAATTATTTACAACAAACCATTTTAACTAATCTTATTCTCATAAATATACTAATTTATACCAACATATTCAAAATTTACATCTTTATCCATTTGTCTTCATCAATAATGTCATAAAATGTATCTTTTAACATTTCTATGCTTTCTATATAAGTAACTTTATTCCTTTTCTTATCCAATCTTATACCTTCTTTGTATTATCCTATTCATGATTTTAACCCCTCTAAAAATTCTTATCAATATTATAATCGAAACTACTTTTAACATTTACTGGTGATTACTTTTAAGTTGTATCTGTTACTTCTTCAGATATTTAATAGCCTCTACAAAATATGCTTTACATATGCTCACTTATTCTTTATTATTTTATTTTATATAACTGTTCCTAGCTGAACAAAAACCCTATACCTATAATAGACATTTTCGTCTACCTTTTCAAACTTTCACTTTTGGAAAGTACACAAATTATATTTTCGTTTTTTAAGGCGTACGTGACCTACATATTTCTTTTATACATTATTATTCTATATATTTATTATCATTTTGGGTTTTATTTACCCTTTCATACATAATCTCTATAAATTATTCCATATATTTTTATGTTTCCCTTTTATTATTTATTATACATAGCAAGCATTCATTATTATCTTTTCTATACATATTTTATTTTATAGGCTTCTTCTATTTGTATATCACATTTTTTTTATAACTCTTAATGACTTTAATATTTCTTGACCATTAAATGCTTTTATTACTCCGATAAATATCCTTTAAAAAATTTTTTTTTTTTTTTTTAATAAGGTTCCTTCTTACTCATCTTTCATATATCTACTTTATACATTTCTTCACATTTTTATACTCGTATGTTTCTTTACTTACTGTAAAGTTACTTATATACTCCTCTAACACTTATATTTACAAATTTTATAATGTAAGGAATGAGGAAAATAAATTAAATATTACTAATTTCTTCATACTAACTAATCTTTACAACTCTTCTTCGTCTAAATAATTCTATCCTGATTCAATTAATTTAGAGCAAGGAAATAAAATACATAAACCTTTGTTAGATCATTTTAGCTAAAATTTCTTACATGATTAACTCAATTATAAAAAAAAATTAAATGCACATACTTATATCCCGTTTTTTTTTTATGACATACTTTTATAGAAACAAAATACATTAACCATGCCCCTAAATTTTGGTTCTATTAACTTTGATGTAGCTCTGGTGGGTGGTAGCGCTATTTACCAACGGTAACTGGCCCTTCAGTACCGCCATGCCCTTAAATTTTGGGCTTTATTATATACATTGTAGCTCTGGTGGGTGGTAGCGCTATTTACCAACGGTAACTGGCCCTTCAGTACCGCCATGCCCTTAAATTTTGGGCTTTATTATATACATTGTAGCTCTGGTGGGTGGTAGCGCTATTTACCAACGGTAACTGGCCCTTCAGTACCGCCATGCCCTTAAATTTTTTAACAATTATACTTCATCAATATAATCATGTAACATTGAAATATGATAAGTTCCTTTAAGATATCCCGTTTCTTCATCAATTAATTCATAATTGTTTAATCCTATTTTCCGATGTATTAAATACGGTCCCGAATATGGCCTTATGAGTTTTGCTATAATTTTATTCCTTCTATCCGTTACTCGTAACGCGCGTACAATAACTTTATCGTTCTCATTATACACCTTATATTTACGTTGTTTTTCTTTTTTCTTCTGCTCCCATTTAATTTTTCGTCTCATTAATTTTTGTTTAATTTGTTCATATCTGCCTCCTATTTCTGCAATTTCATCATCTTGCCAAGGCCTTTGTGGAGGTTGTCCTGTGAAAATAGTTATTGGACAAGCTTCATGTACGGTACTTGGTGTGTTATTCATTACAAATTCAATTTGTTTTAAACATCTGGCCCATTTATGATGTCGATCTTCGAGTAATATCCGTAAATATTTAAGAACTTCTTTTATATACCTTTCCGATGGATTAGCTTGTGGATGACGTATCGATATGTGATGAGATTTAATATTTCTTTCATCTAAAAATTCATGATATCTCTGATTCATAAAATATGTTGCATGATCAGATAATATTGTTCTTGGAGTCCCATACTCAGTTATATATTCTTGTAACGCCTGTAATACAGTATCTGTATCACATTTCTGTGTTGGTATTAATCGCACATGTTTCGAAAATATATCACATAACACTAAAATATTTCGATATCTTCTCGTGCTCGGAATCAGATTTGAAATAAAATCAATTGCTACTAATTGTAATCTATCATCAGCAACAATACTTAAACTTATATTCTGATTTGTATAATTCTTTTCTTTTGCTAAAATACAAGTTTCACACCGTTTAATTTCTCTTTTAATTATCTTCTCGTCATTCCGGCAATAATAAGCTTCTCGGAACATTAACCAACATTTCCTAGCTCCTATATGTGTATACATTACATGTAAATGTCGTATAATATTAATCGTGTGTTCTTCATTCGTAACATATACCTCCAGATCGCCTATCTTCTTCAAAATTATCCCTTCATTCATTCTCATTCCTTTATATGTACCTATTGTCCGTAATCTATTTTTAATTATCTCCAACTCAGGTGTATCTTGAGCTTCTCTGATTCTTTGTACTGAAAAAATACCTTCTGATCCCAATCTTACTAAGTTTATATGTACATTTGTTGTTTTTGTTTCACCATGTTTTCTACTCAGTACGTCAGCTGCAATCATTTCTTTACCTGGTCTATATATAATTTCCATATCATACTGCTGTATTAATAACGTCCAACGGTAAATCCTGTTATTATTTAATTTCGTAGTCATAATATTCAGCAACGCCTTGTGATCTGTCTCCAATCTGAATTTCTTCCCTATGAGGTAATAGCGTAACTTAGTTAAAGCATAAATGACAGCAAGCATCTCGAGTTCTGATATCCCAAATTTCCTTTCGCACGGTTTTAAAGTTCTTGACGCGAAATATATTGGAACCTCGATACCATCTTTGATCTGTACTAATTCGGCTGCTACGGCTACACTTGATGCATCTGTTCGTACGATGAAATCTAAATTAAAATCCGGATGATACAACTTAAGATTTTCTACAAAATTTGATTTTAACTGTACGAAACAATCCTCACATTCTTCAGTCCACTTCCACTTCGTTCCTTTCTTTAGTAGATTTAACAACGTACTTGTCTTTTGGCTATAATTAGATACAAATTTCCTATAGTAATTCAACAACCCAAGAAATCCTCTCAACATTTTGAGTTTATTAGGTCTTGGATAATTTTGTATCTCTTCTAATCTCTGAGGATCTAATAAAATATTTTGTTGGTTAATAACGTAACCCAAGTAATTGACTTCTTTTTGGCAAAACTGACACTTAGATAAATTTAATTTCATACCATTAACTTGTAATGTATTAATAATAATCTCTATATGATTTATATGAGATTCTATGTCATCCGAAAATATTATGATATCATCTAAATAATGAAGGGCGAATTTCTCATATTGGTCTAGTATTTTATGTAGAAATCTAATCAATCCGGCAGGACTACTTTTTATGCCGAAAGGGCATACTTTAAAATGGTAAGTAATTCCATTTACGTTAAATCCACAGTACTTCCTAGAATTCTCGTCCAATCTTATTAACCAAAATGCATTCTTAAGGTCTAATTTGCTATACCATTTTTTATTACCGCATTTTGTAAGTAAAACATCAATATTTTGTGGTATTTCATGCTCAGGCATGATCCTTAAATTAATTAAACGAGCGTCAATGCAAAGGCGAATAGAATTGTCCTTCTTCTTAACCAACACAACAGGACTAATAAAATAGGTGTTCGATCTCTCGATAATATCAGCTTCTTCTAATTTTCTAAGTTCCTCATTGACACGATCTTGGAAAAAATACGGAATAGGATAATTTTTACACGATAACGGCGAATCATCATTTATCAATAATCGATGCTCATAATCTTTAGCAAAAACAACTTCATCATTAATTAATTTTATATTCTTAGCTAAAATTTCTATTAGACTTTCTTCAATCCAAGGTTCTGGTAATTTTTGTTGTAAAATAAAAGTTTGAATGTCAGCTACATTTCTTATTACTTTAACTTCTTGTTTATCTTCTATTATTACAGCATTTCCATATTCGTCATTTATTTCCGATCTAGGTAATTCAAACATTGCTCCTTCCAAATGTTCTTGAGCATCATCATTCTCTGCACGATCAGCTATAATGACATTATTTACCTCGTACTGTATATCCTCCTTGTATTCAATATAAGCGTTTATTTCTTTTAAATCCACAACCTTATCTAATAAAATTTCCTTTCCTTCAATTTTAATCTTGTTTTCTTCAAAATCTAAATTCATTCCCAGCGCTCTCATATTATCTATCCCTAATATGCAATCATAAAACAAATTCCCTAACAGATAAAATTGCATAATAAATTTGTGTCCATTAATCACTACATCTATACATAACCGCTTATTAATACAACCCATTTTTCCCCTATTCGCAGACATAACATTAGTATTTTTGACTTTAATAATATATTTAGAATATTCAGGTATATTCATTATCATTTCTTCTTTTATGAGTGATATTTCAGCACCAGAATCTAACAAAGTTTTAAATTTAACATCTCTAATACTAATTATGCAAAAAGGTAAACTTTCAAAATTATTAATTATATTTCCCATATCTAAACCATTCTGAACATTCCCCATTCCTGTTATTTTACTACTACTAATTATATTACAACTAACACTACTATTAACAAAATTATTTATTAATGAGATGTTCCCGGGATAGCATTCTGATATGGATCCAATTTCATTTCCAAAATTGGCGTTTTTTTTTCTTCCAAACCAACTCCAATTTCATTTCTATCTTGATTATGAACCTGACTACCAGTAAATCTCCTATCTGATTTTCTCCAATCTTGCATTTGTATATTATTCACCTGTCTAGAATTATTATTTCCATAATACCTTTTATTTTGTTCTTGATAGTCATTGTTATGAGGAACTTGTCTTGCAGATTGATTAATAAAAGGATTATTCCTATTTGTACTCGGTCTTCCATTCCCTCCATTTGATATACTTCGATTATTGTTCCAATTTGAGATACCATTCCCTTGTGTATTATAACTTCTATTATAATTATTACTCTGATGACTATTAAATTGGTAAGGTTGTCTTGCTCCAAAATAATTATTCTGACTACTACTAGGTTGATTATTCCTTGGATAAGCATTCTGTTGAAAAGGGGTATTATTACGAACATAATGATTATTCACACTACTATTATTTGACATACGTTGCTGATTATTCTGAATATCATTTCTTCCATTTAATTGACGAGATTCCCTATATTTAACACCGTCTGTATAATCATCTAAACGTCTAAGAATATTAATCAACTCATTCATATCCGTGACATTCTGACAAATAATTGCATGTGTGTCAACAGGAATAAAGTGTTGTAATAAATGTTGAGATATAGTTTTTTCGTCCAAATGAGATATGTATCGACAATAGTTAAACATTCTTTGTGCGTAAGCCTCCCTCGAAGATTTACCTGGTTGATATCTTCCTGTTAACAACCTCTGATGTGCCCTGCTTTGTTGCGTCTCACTCCAGAAATTATTTTTAAATAATTCCACAAACTTACTTAAATCATCGCAATTGTCTTCAACCCGTTGAAACCAATCCGCTGCACCACTGTTTAAAGTCGCTCTAATAATATTCATTTGGCTCCTAAAATCCTGTATCTCTTCTATATATCTTAGAATATTTGTCAAATAGGCCATTGGATGAGTGGACATTTTATCCCCACTAAAATGAGTTATATTCTCAATTCTGATACCATTATTTAAAACATTGTAAACCGGAGGACATGTTACATGAGGGATGTTAATATTCTGAGTCTTTAATAAAAGATCTTGTATTTTCGTCTTCTGTTCTTCACATTCTTTCAGAATATCTTCCATACTCAACTTCTGCGCAATAGTAGTATCAGTCGATAATTTTATTTCTTTTAAACATCTATCTTCTGTATTTTCTATTTTCTTACAAAAATTCTCTTCTAATTTTTCTGTTTTGTCGGAGACTTCTTTATTTACCAGATCAACTTCATCCCGTATGCGTTTCGCTAACTCCTTATATTTCTCGCTACTATTCTTATCTATTTGTTTTACATTTTCTTGTATTACCTTAATTTTACCTTCAACCTCTTGTACTTTATTTGTAATAAGAGTTTTAACTTCAGTATCCTTATTCTTCAGTTTATCATCCATTTCTTTGCGCATTTTCACTTCCCTTGAATCCATTTCTGTAGTAAGTTTTATAACCTTTTCTTCGGTATCTCTCAATAGAGTTTTCTTTAATTCTTCCAGATTTCTTCTAGTTTCTTCTCTAGTATCAATGCTCGCCTTTTCCAACTTATCCAATTTTTCTCCTAGTTCTTTTTTATCCTCTTCTCTATTTTTCTTAGCTTCCATTTTATCCTCATCCCTATTTTTCTTATTCTCTTCACTCGTCTTATCAAGTTTTCCACTTAATTCTTTCTTCAAATCCACTAAATTTTTCTTACTTTCTTCGTTCATGTTTTTATTATCTTCATTCATCTGTTTTAACATTTGTAAAATTGATCCAAAATCTACTACTGGTGTCGACATTTCTATTTTCGAAGTCTCTCCTTGAATTTCCACCTTATCACCTCTATCCTGTAACTCTCCAGTCAATTGACCTTCTACCTGCACCTGTGACATATCTTCTCCTCCCTCTAGTAAATTCACACTCTGTCCTACCTCCTCTTCACTATCACTAGAAAATTCCGTTATATACAATCCAGAATTACTCTTGGATCTTGTATTCATTCTAAATTATTATAGTACACAATTTCTTATACCTTGATATACTTTAAACTGATTTTATTACCTTTGTAAAATGGATACTAATGTTACCGTTATTATTATAATTAATAAAATATTTGAAATATGTTGTTGCGAGTCTTATTTTAATCGCTCCACGTTGGGCACGCCATAAAATGTAACAATACCTTTAATTAATAAAGGTACGATTACACTCAGATAAATTTAATAATATTTATTCTTACTATGTGTTTGAAACCTGTACTTATTCTAGTCTATATATAAAATTGAAATCTTTATGTACTTTTTAAATCTATTTTCAAATTCTCTCAGGTAATTTTTTTATTTATGCCCTCACTAACTCAGTTCTTATATAAAATATTTAAACTAATTATTTTATATGTTGCTAACTTCCCTTGAATCATCAAAGCCCAAACAGTTGCCTATATGTAACTTTTTCAATATCTGCCTATATCATAGGATATTTACGTTTTATATTTCTTAACTTTATAAATCAAAGTTTACAAAACAGTTATTCTTTAGTGAATTATGATGTGTATTTCAACTTTATCTTCAAATAACAATACTTACTGTGAACTCAATCTCAAGGTATATATTAACATACTATTCAAATAATAATATAATCACTGACAGTTGTTTTTTCTATTTATAGGTTACGGTTCTAAGCGTCATATCTGTTTCATCAATTTAATTCAAAAACCTTCTTTATATACCAAATAAAAACAAATGTATCAAACTAATTTGTTTAATAAATCAGGCAAATTATAAATTATATGGTAGTTCTCAACACACACAACCAAATAAGACATTCATGGAAGTACCAAGCTTGTTTACGTAAACATTCTTTTGTAAATTTATATGTGCATGAAAATACACCTTTCGTGGATCGAAAAATATACAAGTAAGTATATTAATTATATTATTTTAAAAATACTGTATAGTTTTTGTATGTAAATCAAATACCCACACAAATTAATCAGTTTTAGTTTGCCGATCAGTTTTTTTTGACTTCTAAAAATTATACAAATGATGATACAAATTAATGTTGTGCACAGAACTTACAAAATATCTTTTCTTGATTATCAACACAGTTATAATGTACGTATAAATAATAGATCTCTAAATTTTGATATACTTTTCAATTCGAAACTGATAAATTCAAATTATTTCAAAGAATTATACGACCTGTTATTACTACTGAACTGGTATTCTTATTTATACACCAAACGATTTTCTTTTTAGCTTGTCGAAGACATTTCCTGGAATCAATGAGGGAGATCCTTTCCTTTTCCTAATTGTCTGGAATGCTCGGAATGTGGACTGTAATGACCGCTATCCTGTAATACCTTCAACCTCTGCAATCAACTAGAATCTCGAACCGTCGAACGCTTTCGTGAAGACCTTTGAAACCTGCCTTTCCTCTACTGGACTGGAATACCTGTGTTAGCTGCTATGTTGAATATCTCGTATCTTTCAAGTCCTGGACTAAACTATTTGTATAACTTCAATGCAGTAAGTTTATTTTTAAATTGTAATTATATATTTCTTCACTTTCTTCTCAAGTATGAATATTCTTCAATTATTTCTTTATTCGTTACCGAAATTCTTTCTTCTAATTTATTTTTAATTATATTTGCATGATACAAAAAATGGTACTATTCTGGAAAATGTTGCAATCACCTAATAAATATCTGCTTTCTTTTCTACTATCTCCTAACCACTTCTTTTACACTTTTGTATAATGATGAATCTCTTAATTATGTGTTTTTCGGAAGGAAAATTTCGTTTTCCGAAAACACATCTACCGCTTTTCTTAAATTCTTTTTGAATCTCCCTATTTATTCCCCATATCCCTGGCAATAATTCCTTAGTTTCTATAATATCCAATCATATTGTTCCACACATTATAATAATCCAAAATATGTTTTATTTGTAATTGAATATTTATAATACCTTTTTGTAATTCCAAAAATTTATCAATTTAATTCTTTACTTTAATTTTCACAACCTTTTATACCCTTCGGCAAACCAAATACTCAATACTTTAACTATCTTATTTTAAATGTCAAAATCTGACACTTCTTACATTTGAATTTTAGCGCGTAACTATACATCATTTTCCAACCTTTATGATTCAAAATCCATACTAATATTCTCTATTTTTTCAAAAGTGTTAATTAAACAAGCTTTAACAAATAATATTACATATAAAAATACAACAAGTAACATTTACAATTCTACTTTCAGAAATGGGAAATATTACTACAACAAAGAAACCTGATAGGCAACCAACCACTCGATGCAAGGCGAACTTCAACATAACCCGATATGCAACCAACTTTACACGGTTCACAAAAACTATAGGGAAATACCCAATTAATATTCTCACAATTATTTTAAGTATAATTTAAATATTCTCACATCTATTTATTTAATTATAGTTTGGTCCATAAAATATTACCATCTTTTATTTTTTTAATACTCACTACAAGAACATATACAGTATATTTTATTAACATTAGTACTTCCATCATATCCTTACTCATCCAAGTTAGTGAACTACCACAGTATATAATGTATTTTAATAATAGCAGTATAAAAGCATTTAGAACATAATTTACAAGTTTTGTATAGCATCATTTTCAAAATTCCGACTCGAAGTAACTCTTATTAGAAAGCAGTTTTTTTTTGCAAATTTCATATTAAGAGGGTAATTGTATTTAAAACTTAATGTAGAACAACTTTTGTATTTGTATTGGTGGATTTCTATAATAACATTGTTATAGTTGGGGTTTTTAAGATATAAAAATTGATATTTTATTACATATTTTAAATATTTATGAACTGCTTTATTGCCCATACTTTATATTATTAGTATATATGTTATATTGAAATGTTACCCAATCTGTACTATGCATGTATATGGTCGAACGGATGAATAAAATAGTATTATTATTACTTTAATATACTAAACTACCACTTATTGTGTTGTAAAATTATTATCTTATTATTATGTAAATGACATAGGTAAGTTTGCCTTGTTTAGCTACCAATTTGAAGTATGACCAGTTAAATAAAGGTAAATATTATTTATAACACGCCTTTTAAGACACACCAATTGCATATTTGCTAAATCTAAAATGTGTATTATTTTGTTATAAATAAATGTCTACTTGTTTATTCCCAAACAATTTTGCTTCACTTCCCTCTTTTACAAACTTCTTTATTTGTGAAAATAATCATAACGTCAAAATGTATGTTATTATTACTCAAGTATGTTTGAACACGTGAGATATTCTTTAAATTAATAAAAACCAGTTTTTTCAAATAGATGCTAGAAATTATTCATATTTTTAAGAATTCACTTAAATTAGCACTCTTTTGTAATACAGCTTATTAGAATAAAATTGCAATAACTACACAAAACGTTAATGAAAAATATACTTATAATAATTATAAATTTGATATTAAATTTTGTCGAGCAACTTAAATTGATGGTAACATTTATGCCCATATAAAATTCTATGGTTATATTACAGAAAAATAAATGGTGAGATATAATATTTCACCATTTATTTTTCTTGTAATATAAATCTTAGTATCCTAAATACTTCTTAATATTCGAATATATAATTTTACCGCCTAAATTTACTTGTGCTGCCATCTACGCTGCCTTATCAAAATATGTAAAGATAAGAGATATATCTATCCTTGTCATTATTTATGGATAAATTTTTTCCAAAGAGTTGCCTGTCTGGAGTAGTCTGTGCTCAATGATCTAATACTATTATACTACTAGATGGAGTGTACGCTATGTCTTGCTGATTAGGAAGTGACCCACACCATAGGAGAAAGAAGGAAAATATATGAGCGTCGAAAGTTTGACAAGGATGAACAAAATTGACCGTTTTATGTGGGCAAAATTCAAATATGTTGCTATAGCTTGTAATGGCTTATAAAGTTTAAAAGTATTATTTTGTTAAAAATATGCTATATTAAGAGGAAAGTAAAGGTATTGCAACTTTAATAATCAAAAAGATAAATAATTAAATATATATTATTAATATGGTATTAAATATATTCTGTTTAATAACATTTTAAAGGTATCTATGCTAGTTGCCATTCTTCATTAAGGAAAGAAAATTAAATAAATATGACTTTTAATGACTATGAGATAACTATATGATTTTGTTCTTCTAATAATACCTATTTTAGCATGTTTGATGATCATTCAGTTTTTATTTAAAACAGTAGTATTAGAAAAATATTTTAAAAATCACTACAGATATCAGTTGAAAATTTTGAATTGACCACTAGAATTTTTCAAAATATTACGTTCTGAAAAAATAAATATAGAAACTGACAGCTTTCCTTAGGTGTTCCTTACAACTTCTGATATATCAAAATAAAAGACAATTAATGCTTAATTTTTTATTAAAATATATGTACATATAATTAATATGGATTAACAAATACGTAAATGGTAAATATGTGATCGAAGAAAACTGGAGAAAGAAATATTAAAAATACATAAAGCTAGAATAACAACTTGTATTATTTCGTGAGATGTTTTTTCTGTGACTAATTCAAATACTTCAACATTAGTTACATTTGGGGATTCTGAGCTATAAGGTAAATAGAACATTAAAAATATCTAGGTAGAATAATAACTACGAATAGAAATCTTTCTTTAACAGTTCTTTGCTTGGTGCATCAGTAATTTTTAATCGCTGAGATTGCATTTTGGGGCAAATATTTTCTTCCATAACTTATAGGTAACAAAATCTTCAGGAACAAAATGCTCTGAACACAATCTTGAATATTTTGATGGCTTAAAATCCTTTCGTTTAGTACAAATTATCCACTGCTTGCATAGTACTTGATTAGATTGAAAACTAAAATTTTTTATATCAAATCTACAAATCATGTATTTTATTAAGAATAGTTAACCTGTGAAATGATACGTTCATTCCCTTTTCTGCCCTATTAGTACAACCATACGCTGCACATGACATTACCATTGTGTCTTAAATATGTGACTCCAAGCACTGCAAAGCTGGTATATATAATATTCAACAATTTAAAATATTTATTTCTAATTTTGTTACTGATAATAGCACTTTTAACCAAATATATATTACACTAAATCCATGAGAACAACACTGTTAAATTATAAGCTGAAGTTAACATTTGCCAATATTCTTGATGATTCTCAATTTATATACATTACCTATATCAAATAAAAATGAAATTCTTAAAATGTGTCTAATTACAATCACAATTTTATAAATAAAAATAGTTGATTGAATCATCATGAATCCACAGTTGTCTTTATACTCGTATTTCTTTAAATAAAAATAAAGTCAGTGGTGTATGAAATAAAATCAATTCTAGAAGAAATCTATTAATAAAGTACATAATCCAAATTACCAAAAAGACAAATAAATATGTATAAATCAACAAAATTGAGAAAGTTTATATACAAAACAATGCGATATCGCCATGTTTTGCCCACAACTAACGGTTTTGTATATCTGTCTCCTTTGTATGTAGAGGTCAATTCCTCTCTCTCTACAGTCCATCTAGTAGTTCTATATTATTAGATCATTGTCTGTGCTATTCAATGATCTAATAATATAGAACTACTAGATGGACTGTAGAGAGAGAGGAATTGACCTCTACATACAAAGGAGACAGATATCAGTGTTGCCAACTTGGGGGTTTTCCCCCTAGATTTAGGGGTTTTTTTGAGCCATGGGGGAAATCTGGGGGGTTTTATTTTTTAGGGGTATTTTTAGGGGTATTTGTAGAGGACATTGAAAACTGTTATACTTGAGTATTGCATTATTGCAAACAAAATTAAGGATAGGTGTATAAATTGTAATTTATTCGATTTTCCTACAAAAATAATAGATTTCGTCAGTTTTAAGTTCAACAGAAGAATTGTGAACTCATCCATGCCTTTTTACGCAATCGTATCACGGTATCATAAAAGCCGTCTACCTTCTTTTTCTAATTTTACAAATATGGAAATATCATACTATGAAAACATGGAACACAACTTAGAAAACACTGAAGAAAAAAGGAAATTAATTACACCTAAACATTATCAAATTTCTCTTGACTTGCTTAAAATAGAACAAAACTTAAAAACATACCTGAGTGCATAGGAACCTACCTTTAAGTGTTTGTAAACGGCTGCACTGCATGCGCACATCGCAACTGTGGACCCAACGGTATCTAATTAACTCCAACTAACTTTTTTAGGAGCTTAATGTTTTATATTCTTGGTAACCAAGAAAAAAATTAATAGTATCCAAAATCACCAGATATAGTAATTTAAAAAATAATCACGAGGTAATTTAAAATTAAGAAAAACAACCAGAACTGGTGATAAATCACCAGCATTTTTGGCAACACTGACTTGTCAAACAGACCTGTCAAATTAACGCCCGCGTCGTATGTGTAACACGCTAACACGTCATACAAGGATGATACATTGTGCAAAAAAAATACTTCCATGTAGAAAACAAGCGGATTGTGCTTTTTACAGCCAAAAACAAATGGAGGTGCCAATCATCGAGGCCTGCCAACAATACCCCCCGCTACCCTATGTAGGTATATTATTTTTATAAGAGAACTATTTTGGAAAGTTTAAATAAAGATTGATTAAATATATGTTAAAAACTTATAACATTTTTTTAATTTCCTGAAAACATGCGTTTGTCTATACAAATAACTGTCACAATAATATAAAGGAGTTATTTTTTTTATAACAATTTATTTACTCGTTTTTAGGGGGTTTTTGATGAAATTTAGGGGGTTTTCAAGCATTATTCAGAGCATTCAGGGGGAATCGTCTGTAGTGGGTTGGCAACACTGACAGATATACAAAACCGTTAGTTGTGGGCAAAACATGGCGATATCGCATTGTTTTGTATATAAACTTTCTCAATTTTGTTGATTTATACATATTTATTTGTCTTTTTGGTAATTTGGATTATGTATTTTATTAATAGATTTCTTCTAGTATTGATTTTATTTCATACACCACTGACTTTATTTTTATTTAAAGAAATACGAGCATAAAGACAACTGTGGATTCATGATGATTGAATCAACTATTTTTATTTATAAAATTGTGATTGTAATTAGATACATTTTAGGAATTTCATTTTTGTTTGATATAGGCATATAGGTAATGTATATAAATTGAGAATCATCAAGAATATTGGCAATTGTTAACTTCAGCTTATAATTTAACAGTGTTGTTCTCATGGATTTAGTGTCATATATATTTGGTTAAAAGTGCTATTATCAGTAACAAAATTAGAAATAAATATTTTAAATTGTTGAATATTATATATACCAGCTTCGCAGTGCTTGGAGTCACATATTTAAGACACAATGGTAATGTCATGTGCAGCGTATGGTTGTACTAATAGGGCAGAAAAGGGAATGAACGTATGATTTCACAGGTTAACTATTCTTAATAAAATACATGATTTGTAAATTTGATATAAAAAATTTTAGTTTTCAATCTAATCGAGTACTATGCAAGCAGTGGATAATTTGTACTAAACGAAAGGATTTTAAGCCATCAAAATATTCAAGATTGTGTTCAGAGCATTTTGTTCCTGAAGATTTTGTTATAAGTTATGGAAGAAAATATTTGCCCCAAAATGCAATTCAAAGTATTTTCAATTTTCCTGCTCACTTGAGAAAAATTCCCTGTAATAGCAGATCTCAACGATTAAAAATTACTGATGCACCAAGCAAAGAACTGTTAAAGTAAGATTTCTATTTGTAGTTATTATTCTACCTAGATATTTTTAATGTTCTATTTACCTTATAGCTCAGAATCCCCAAATGTAACTAATGTTGAAGTATTTGAATTAGTCACAGAAAAAACCCCTCACGAAATAATACAAGTTGTTATTCTAGCTTTATGTATTTTTAATATTTCTTTCTCCATTTTACTTCGATCACATATTTACCATTTACGTATTTGTTAATCCATATTAATTATATGTACATATATTTTAATAAAAAATTAAGCATTAATTGTCTTTTATTTTGAATATATCAGAAGTTGTAAGGAACACCTAAGAAAAGCTGTCAGTTTCTATATTTATTTTTTCAGAAGGTAATATTTTGAAAAATTCTAGTGGTCAATTCAAAATTTCCAACTGATATCTGTATAGTGATTTTTAAAAAATTTTTCTAATACTACTGTTTTAAATAAAAACTGAATGATCATCACACATGCTAAAATAGGTATTATTAGAAGAACAAAATCATATAGTTATCTCATAGTCATTAAAAGTCATTTATTTAATTTTCTTTCCTTAATGAAGAATGGCAACTAGCATAGATACCTTTAAAATGTTATTAAACAGAATATATTTAATACCATATTAATAATATATATTTAATTATTTATCTTTTTGATTATTAAAGTTGCAATACCTTTACTTTCCTCATAATATAGCATATTTTTAACAAAATAATACTTTTAAACATTATAAGCCATTACAAGCTATAGCAATATATTTGAATTTTGCCCACATAAAACGGTCAATTTTGTTCATCCTTGTCAAACTTTCGACGCTCATATATTTTCCTTCTTTCTCCTATGGTGTGGGTCACTTCCTAATCAGTAAGACATAGCGTACACTGCATCTAGTAGTATAATAGTATTAGATCATTGGTGCTATTAATAAGAAGTACCTAGTGATAAATACATTCGTTGTAAAGTTCGGTATAAGTTATCGAATAAATCTCGACAGTTTGAGGTTACGCGTCGGTTAAAAGAAAAAGGCGGGCAAATAATGTGTATTGTGTATACACAAATAAAATTTGTACAAAAGAACAAAAAGTTCGTCGCTTTGTTTTTAAAGTTGTGTGTTAACTGAAAAATGGCTTCAGGAGGTGATGTGTGGTCATCAATAGAGAAGCTCCGTGGCAATGAAAATTATCATACTTGGACTTTTGCAATGAAAAGCTTGAATTGTCTAGAGAAATGTATAATTAGTGGTAATGATGCTGAGACAGATACAGAAAAAGTTAAAAGAGCCAAGGCACGAATTGCATTAAGTATCGATTCACGAATATATATACACATACAAAATGCTACTAATGCAGCTGAAATGTGGAACACATTAAAGACTATGTATGAAGACACAGGTCTCACACGAAAGATAGGCTTATTAAGAAAATTGATTACAACTAATTTAGAAAATTGTGAATCAATGACAGATTATGTTATTCAAATAATTGACAAAGCCAATAAATTAAATGGCATTGGATTTAATGTAAACGATGAATGGTTAGGTTCAGTTTTATTGGCTGGTTTGAGTGATGAATTTAAACCTATGATTATGGGGCTTGAAAGCAGTGGCACAAAAATCACTGCTGATTCAATAAAATCAAAATTAATGGATGCTGCTTATGAAAAAGGATCTGACACTGCATTTTTTGGTAAAAGCTATCCTAAAGGAAGTGAAAAGAAACAAGAACCTACAAGAAATGTTGGTAAGTTTAAATGTTATATCTGTGGCAAAAGAGGACACAAGGCAAATGATTGTCGAAATAAAAAGTCCACAAGAGAGACGAAAAGTGCATTTACTGCAGTATATCTCTCTAAAGAGCATACTCAAGACCAAAATGAATGGTATATTGATAGTGGTGCCTCACAGCATATGACACCATATGAGGATTGGCTTGAAAAGCCAAAATGTGCATCGGTTAATGAAATTTTAACTGCGAATAATGAAAAACTAAGTGTTTCAAAAGCAGGAAAATTGACAGTTGAAATAAACAACAGTGAAATAGATATAAATGAAGTTTTGTGTGTACCGGGGTTAGCTGCAAACTTATTATCAGTTTCACAAATAGTTAAAAATGGTAATACAGTGCAATTTGATGCAGATGGTTGTGCAATTTTTGATAAACACGGACTAGAAATAAGTAAGGCTAAACCTGTTAATGGTGTATACAGACTTCATGCAGAAAAACCTAAGTGTATGTTAACAGCGTTAACAACTAAGAGTGCTTTGACATGGCATCGAAGATTAGGGCACATGAACTATAATGATTTGTGCAAGATGAGAGATGGAGTTGTTAACGGGATAAAATTCACTGGAGGTGCTGATGAAATAAGAGCTTGTGAAGTTTGTATGGAAGGTAAACAGACAAGATTATCTTTTGGTCACAGTTCAAGTCATGCTGCAAATGTCCTGGATCTAATCCACTCGGATTTATGTGGTCCAATGGAAACGTTATCAATTGGAGGAGCAAGGTATTTTCTAACATTTATAGATGACTGTTCACGAAAAATGTTTGTATATTGTCTTAAGTCAAAATCAGAAGTATTTACAAAATTTAAAGAATTTAAGCAACATGTTGAAACACAAATGGAAAGAATAAGATTAAAGTAATGAGAACAGATAATGGAACAGAATATTGTGGTATTGAGTTTGAGACTTTTTTGCGAAAGTGTGGCATTCTTCATCAAACATCTACGATATACACACCCCAGCAAAATGGAGTAGCCGAAAGAGCTAATCGTACGCTTGTTGAAAAAGCTAAATGTATGATTTTTGATGCAAAATTAGAAAAATCATATTGGGCTGAAGCAGTAAACATGGCGGCATATGTTGCAAATCGATCAGTGAATTCTGTGTTAAAAAATCAAACTCCACAAGAAATATGGACAGGTAAAAAAGTAGATTTGACGCATCTAAAAATATTTGGTTCGCCAATAATGGTACACGTACCGAAGCAAAAACGAACAAAATGTTACCTTTGCCGTCTCCTGGATACGAATTAAACGACGTGCTTGCGATGAATTTGAGCTAATAAACATTATATATTGTTGTTATTGATATTTACTAAGATTGTGCGGACTTAAAAATCATTTCGATCCGTGAATGAAATTGTTAGAAACAAACATAACAAACGATGCACATTTCCCATAAAATTCCCATATATTTCTAACAGTATTAATAAATATAATAATACTGAAAATCTTTAACCAACCCAAACAGTCGTTATTGTGACCAATGATGAACTTACCGCTCACAGGCTCCACCTACCAATTTTTCACCAATGCACTAAGTAGAAATTAATTGAATACGACTCACAGGCTCCACCCACTAATTTTGTTCGAAAATTTATCAAGTGAAAAATATTTTACACAAGAAGTAAGGGCTCCTGCCAATCAAAAGAGTCGTTATTCTGACGAATAGAATGCGTCTTTCGAAAGGACACCTGCAAGCGCGTCATTTGTTTACGTCGTTAAAAATGTTATATAAACTAAGAAATTTTATATTGAGTCAGTCAGTCAGCTCTAGCTGCTGAATCTAGTCGACTCTAAAGACTTAGAGCGACAACAGCACCCTTCTCTGGAGAGAACCGAACTTTCGCCAAAGTGACTTCAGAGCTGATACAACGTTTCTACGAGCGAGCCGAACATTATCGAGCGAGCTCATAACGCATCCGACGAAAGTCGACGCCGGTAAAAAGTTTCCTGAAGATCTCTGAAACGTATTCAATCGTTTCAGAAGATACCCGAAGGCGCAGAAAGTCCTCCACGAAGCGACTCGAAGCAAACCCGAGCGTTTCCGAGGCAAAGCCGAACATACCCGAGGAGAACTAAAGACGTAGGACGACTCCCACGAGCAAGCCGAAGCGACTCGAAGCAAACCCGAGCGTTTCCGAGGCAAAGCCGAACATACCCGAGGAGAACTAAAGACGTAGGACGACTCCCACGAGCAAGCCGAAGCGACTCGAAGCAAACCCGAGCGTTTCCGAGGCAAAGCCGAACATACCCGAGGAGAACTAAAGACGTAGGACGACTTCTACGAGCAAGCCGAAGCGACTCGAAGCAAACCCGAGCGTTTCCGAGGCAAAGCCGAACATACCCGAGGAGAACTAAAGACGTAGGACGACTTCTACGAGCAAGCCGAAGCGACTCGAAGCAAACCCGAGCGTCTCCGAGGCAAAGCCGAACATACCCGAGGAGAACTAAAGACGTAGGACGACTTCTACGAGCAAGCCGAACGCAGCCGAAGCAAACCCGAACGTTTCCGAGGTGACCCGAAGATACCCGAAGGCGTAGGAAGGCTTCTACGAACGAGACGAAGCAAACCCGAACGTTTCCGAGGTGACCCGAAGGCGTAGGAAGGCTTCTACGAACGAGACGAAGCAAACCCGAACGTTTCCGAGGTGACCCGAAGATACCCGAAGACGAGGAAGGACCTTAAAGGGATAAGCCGAACACTTACGAGGAGGACCAAGAGTCCGAATCAACAGCAGTTTCGTGCTTCAACCAACATCCAAGGAGCATTCGTGACCTGTTAGTGAGGCTGTGAACAAAGTGACCCAACCAAAAGAGAGGTTGTTGAACAAAGTGACCCAACCAAAAGAGAGGTTGTTGAACAAAGTGACCCAACCAAATACGAGAGGTTGTTGAAGTTGTGAATGCCACTTAGCGTTTCAACAAAGATCCAGACCACGGATCGTTATTCAAGTGTCAGACCTGTGCCGATACATCATCCCAGTGACTTGTGGCTAAAGTGACCTCACGTCGTACCCATTGTTACAACCGTAAGTACTGAACTGATTCCTAAGCTTGCACGGTTGGCAATCTCAAGATAGCCCGTCACGTCACTCAGAAGTAGTTAGTTGGTTTGGTATCCGAAGGCAGCCTTACCCATTCTAGGCGTTAATTGACTAGGTACCCCGAAGGGAGCCTTATCCCCTAGAACCCCAACTGAGTGTCTCAAATATCTCTCTCTATTATTAAACTGCCAGTATCTAGCGACCACCCCCCTTTTATTATCCCCCTGTGTGTGGGATCATTAGCCCTTTGGTCAAGGTGTCTCCATAGACAGTGTATATAATTCAATCTATGTGTATATCTCTTAATATTTAGTGTTGCCTTAAGCCATTTCTTTATAGTCCTGCGTGGCTATTGTTATTAGTGACCGAGTTGTGGTAATAAATTCATGTGGTTTGAAACAACTCTTTCATTAACCCCCGACACTAATATAAGCCCTATCCTGGAACACCCAGTGAATAAGTGTAGTGCCATCCTGAAGGAAGGACGCCACGTCTCCCCGTATTAGAGTACTACAGCTATAAGAGCTCAGGTAATTCGAATAACCTTATCTTGAGTAATTCCTATAAGCTGAAAGGTAACAAAAATGGGACCCAAAATCACAAAGAATGGTATTTGTCGGCTATAGTGATGGAACAAAGGGTTACCGTTGCATTGAACCAAATACCAAAAAGTTCAACATCAGCCGAGATGTTGTGTTTATGGAAAAAGATCATCAACCAAATGTCAACATTATAAAGAATTTGGATTCAGTGAGGGATCAAGAGGGTAGTGTTACACCTGATAGACAGAATGAAGATTTAAAAAGTGAAAATATAGAAAAGGAAGATTCAGTCCAATCAGTAACAGTGGAGAATTCAGAAAATATGGAGGATCCTAATTTTAACCCGGGATTTGAATTGATACCAACCGAAGAACCACGTCGATCAACGAGAATCCCGAAGCCGAAGGAACTAAATGATTATGTCACTTACTCGGTCAAGATTTCAAGGCTAGAAGATGATCCAAAGACTTTCGAAGAGGCAGGGAGTGGAGAAGACCGTGATAAGTGGAGGATTGCAATGGATGATGAAATGAAATCATTGGCAGAAAATGACACATGGGAGCTGGTCAACCTTCCACCACAAAAAAGGTCCATTAAATGTAAATGGGTATTTAAAACCAAACGAGACGGAGAAGGGAGAATTGTTCGTCACAAAGCTCGTCTGGTTGCCAAGGGTTGTTCGCAAAGATACGGAATTGACTATAATGAAACATATTCACCCGTTGTGAGATACTCATCCATTCGTTTTCTCATAGCGTTAGCTGTGAAATTGGATTTAAAAATAGATCAGATGGATGCAGTGACTGCGTTTCTTCAGGGAGAATTATCTGAAGAAATTTACATGGAGCGGCCTGATGGATACGTGCAAGAAGCTAATAAAGTCTGGAAATTAAAAAGGGCTATCTATGGTTTAAAGCAAAGTAGTCGAGAGTGGAACAAGAAATTGACATCCAAACTAGAGTCATTTGGTTTAACAAAATCACAAGCGGATCCTTGTGTATATTTTGCCAGGGATTCTTCATTGATAGTTGCTGTTTATGTCGATGACCTTCTTATTTTCTGGAAAACTGAAGAAACTAAGAATAGATTAAAAGAATCCTTAAATGATTGTTTCAAAATGAAGGATTTGGGAAGAGCAACAGATTGTGTTGGGATGCACATCACTTATGACGAAGATGCAATTTTTTTGGACCAATCAAGATACATTGCGGAGATATTGGAAAGGTTCAACATGACTGAGTGCAAATCAGTGAAAACTCCTAGTGATATGAACCAAAAACTTTCAGTGAGTATGTGTCCTAAAGTCAATGACGAAGTTCGCGAAATGGCGACAATTCCATACCAAGAAGCAGTTGGGAGCTTGCTATACCTTGTACAGGGAACAAGACCGGACATTGCATTTGCTGTTAATGACGTAAGCAGATTTAACAATAATTACGGAAAAGCACATTGGGCAGCCGTAAAAAGGATTTTTCGTTACCTCAAGGGTACAGCTGAATATAAGATACGTTACTCAAAAGTTGGTGAAAATAAACTAATCGGGTATTGTGATTCAGACTGGGCTTCAGATATTGACAAACGTCGATCCTGTACGGGATATGTGTTTAATATGTGCGGTGGGGCTGTATCATGGAATAGTAAGCGCCAAGCTACAGTTGCGCTATCTAGTACAGAAGCAGAGTATATGGCGTTATCAGTTGCACTGCAAGAAGTCATATGGTTGAGAAGTTTTTGTGAAAATTTAGACCCTCAATTGTGCGGATCAGTGGAAGTTCGATGCGATAGTCAGAGTGCTATAAATCTGGCTAATAACGATTGCTTTAGAGCAAGGTCCAAACATATTGACGTTCGACACCACTTCCTCAGGGAGAAAATCGAAGATGGAACTGTTGAGTTACAATACATTCCAACGGAACAAATGGTGGCCGACAACTTGACAAAAGCGGTTTCATGGAAGAAGAACAACTACTGCGTGGGAAATATGGGCATTGTTGGCATTAAAGAATAAAAAACGATATGTATTTTTATTATTGTCTCATATTTTTAGATTGACTTTATGATATTCGTTTTTTTTATATTTAATGAGTGGTGTTGGTAATAAAACTCCCTAGTACATAGTATTTCCTTATCTGTGAATATAGTTACAAGTAGTGTAGTTTATGGTAAATAAAGAACGTTAACACAGCCTCAAATTTGTTATTACTTTTATTAATAAGTACTGAAGTAATTAGTCTCTGCTCTTCAGTATTTTTTTAGTGTTTTATAACAAACCTATTTTCCGCGTTATCGACTTCATGTGCTATAGCAAACAAACAATGGTTATACGTCGTTTTGAAAAGCACCTATAAAACACACAAAACTCTATATGCTTTCGTTACGCTACGAACGTAAGTTGCCGAGGGTTTTTGAATTTCGTACGACATCGGTACGCTTTGAAACTTACAGAATACGTTGGACCGCAACGATTTTTAGGTACCTACAATGCGTTCGAAAATGGTTTACGAAAAAGTTCAGAATGGGGGTGATATGGTAGAAATCTTTAGATGAATACTGTCTTTTCATAAAATTAATTTTAATAATTCCTGTATCCAAAGAATTTCCCAAGAAAAAACATATTTTGTCTTAGAATATAGGTATGTGATCTTTTGTTTTGTTATTATACTTAAATTATACTTTATTATTTTATTAATTTGTTTTCCGCAATTATATGTTTATTTATTAAATTAGTTTATGAAATATTTTATACCTACATAAAACTATAATTAACATGTTATATCATTAACAACTAAAATTATACTGCAGGTACATAAATTATTTAATAATAAAATAGGTACCTACTCTTTTTGAGGTAGATCACCTTCATCATTAACTTCGTAAAATGTTTGATGATTTACATATTCGAATGACCGCTCATTCAATTGAAGCCTTTATACACTTAATTTTTTTTGTGTGTGTAGAAAAATACGAATGATCATTTGCAATGTTAAATTACTTATTCTTATATGTAAAGCACTAAACACATAATATTAACACGGCGTTCAAAACCTGTAAGAATCAATAGAAATACATAAAAAACAATAGAGATAGTATATAAAAAAAGACATAAATGAGGGGTCTATAAATTAACTTGTGGGTCTTGCCCGAAGTTCTACATAGGACGAACAGGAAGATCTTTTGAAATTCGCATCAAAGAACATCTGTCATGTTACAAGAACCAAAAAACAGATTCGAAATATGCGAACCATTTCATAGACGAATAAGGACATAATTTTAAAGACGATTTTTCTGTGTTAGGGGTGCAACATAAGAATATAAAATTGAATTTATTAGAATCTCTAAATATTAATAAACACCTCCATATTTTGCGTGAGTAATAACGATAATAAATATCTTTTAATGTTATTGTGATGATGCACATTTTCGACCTCAAGGTTTTTGAAAAAACCCAATTACGAAAACGATATTCGAACGATGTATGTTTTGTCTGTTGTCCTGTCAGGTGGTGCCCAAATGGCCGAAGCTATTGGTAAAACGGAAGTAGCACTTTCTTTCAACGTGAATATAAATTTCGCGATTATCTGATCAACTATTAATTTTATGAAAATTCCGGAGACAATACATCGTCTGTTAACTCGTTTTCGTAATTACACATGTATAAGAATGCCGTGCCCATATTAATTTTTTGTTGAATATATTACAGAAAAGCATTATGATGCTGGCCCTATAGGAGGCCCGAACACCATCGTTCAAATCGACGAATCGAAATTTGGCCGAAGAAAATATAATAGAGGACGACATATTGAGGGGCACTGGGTAATAGGAATGATTGAGGATAACAGCGAAGATTTTCGCGCTTTTTTGTGTCCGGACAACCATAGAGGGGCCAATGACCTAATTCCCATCATTATGCAACATGTGGCTCCGGGCACGGAAATACATACAGATAGTTGGAGGGCGTATGCCGGACTTGAACGATGTGGAATGGGGTATACTCACCGCGTAGTGAACTACTCCGATCCAGAACATCGTTTTGTGTGTAAGTTAATTTTTCATTTACTCATTCAATGTAGGTCGACTACATATTTATATATACTTATAAATGCTTAGCTGCTGAAGGGGTTCACACGCAGAGGATTGAATCTCAATGGCGTCCTGCAAAGGCCTGGTTTGCGACAAAACGGGTTCCCACCACCTCCTTTGCTGATCATCTGTGTGAGTGGTTGTGGAGAACCGATTGCCGTAGAAACAATATAAATCTTTTTGAGTCTTTGTTGGACGCGGTTAGGGCCGAATACCGTTTTTAATTGATAAGCCCTACATACGGATTCTGCAGTGGAATTCAGAATCTAGAAATAAATTATATACAATGAGATCAATCTCAAGTGGAGTGTGATGGTATCTTGGAATTCCCTACATTAGGGTATTTTATTGTTAGACAGATACCTATCCTGAGTTTTTCAATTCATTTCCAACACTTATGCTGCGTTAAGTATACGGTCGGACTAGTTCATTTCGTTAAGTATGAGGGCAGACCAGTCAAATTCCCGATCAGCTGTTTGGGAAAACCGGTCATGTTATAAATCGCGCCCGCTGGCTGCCTGAGTTGGGCGAAATCGTTAAGTGTGTTGTTTACCTGCAATACCAACTTCGATTTGTTTACAATTTAAAAATATAACCTCTTGTCTCTTCTAAAACAGTTTAGTTTGTTTCATCATATAATCGTTAACATTAATTATGGAAGCATCTACTTCAAATACTAAAAAAGTTACATTAAAACATCAGAATGGAATGCGTTTTATTTGTTTTTTAACAGATTATGAATTGGATTAAGCTACCACAGGTATGGAATAAATACAATTATGTAGAATAGTTTCTGTATAGATTAATTTTATTTAGATGGGGATTTTAAGAACAAATTAATAGAGAAATATTATAAATTACATACCAATGGAATAATATATGGTCAAAAATCAAATGCAAGTGAGATAAACAATTCTATTACATCCTGTTCATTTCCTTATAGAGGCAGTGAAGCGAATAAAGAAAACAATAAAGGTATGTAATGTCTTCTTTATATTTCGGTTTTATATGCAATAAAATTGAATATTTCAGATTCTGATCAAAATTTATGGCCACGATCAGCTGTGCTACTCTTACTAGAGGAACTATTTAAACTAAAGGATGTATTGCTATTGCCTCACAAAAAAAGAAAAGTGTTCAGAGTTATATGTCTAATTTTATTAAGCCATGGATATAATGTCAGGTGGGAAACATGCGAAAGAAAATGGCGTGGCCTCCAGGCAATGTATAAAAAAATTAAACATGACAGAAATTGGTGTGGTAATGCAGCAGTGGCATGCGAATTTTTCGATAAAGTTGATAATATTTTAGCAAGAGATCCTGCATATAATCCAGCCACTACAGCTCCCTTTGGCATTTCGGAAGAGGTAATATGTAATGATGAACAAGAACTGAATCCAAAAAAAAGGAAAAGAGAAGAATGGGAGTGGTCTGAAAGACATAAACAAAAATTTATCTGAAGTAAAAGAAACAATGGCTGAATTTGTTAATATCCAAAGGGAAAGAAACAGTATTATTAATAGAGTTGCAGCTAGCCTCAAAAAATTAGCAAACAAATTGTAGCCTAGTCAGAGCATGTGGAAGCCCATACTAGTGAATGTTTTGTTGAAAATTCAGAAATTCTATATTTATTTTGTTTTATTCTTAACTATATAAATATGTTAAGGGGTTTTATTTAAAAATTTAGAAATTCTATATTTATTTTGTTTAATTCTTAAATATATAAATATGTTAAGGGGTTTTATTTGAAAATTTAGAAATTCTATATTTATTTTGTTTTATTCTTAAATACTTATTTAATAAATAAATCTGCTAAGTGCTTTTATTGTTTTACTTGATATAAATATAAAAAATTATATACATCACACATTCTTTTCAAATCACTTCAAATATAAATAGGAAATAATAGGAATGTTCTCAACAGTTATAATGATACGAACATAACTGACGGAATATGTGAAATGTCACAAATAAACACCAATCAGCTGATTGGTCAGAATGAATTGGGCGGTATCCGTTAAAATTCATGTTGACCAATGTGGTCAAACGAGATTGGGCGAACCGTATACTTAACGCGCCCTTACGTTCTCTAGCATTGTGATTTAAATGATTTTTTTGATATAAAAATAGAAAATCTTATTTGTACATCATCTTTACTAATATACCTATATATAACATGAAACATTTGTCAAAATCATATGTGCACTTTATTACAGCTACATATAAGTGTTTCTCGATACTACCAAGTAGAGAATGTTGCCAACTTAAAACTTTAGGCCGCGCAACATTCACTTGAGATTCATCACACTGTAGGTAGGGTCTTCCTACAATGACTTTATTAAATACTTTACCATGTAGGTTAATATACAACTGTAAAGATTATTCTATGTTTGCATTAAGCTTGCAGATTAAAGCACTACTAATATCGTCTAGTCATTAAAGATAGATTGAAAAGTGTACCTGAAAATGATACCAAACGTTGAAGAAACCAAAACAAAAAGTCCAACAATATTTTATCTAACAACTTCACACTGATTCTATATGCGAGGTTGACAAATTTAATTGAAGATGCTTATTCGACAACACTTATGAAGTGCGTGATTGGTCATCTATCTCTGATCACCGTGAATCTCTCTTCGGTTCGACAATCGACATATCGAAAGTTCGATCGACAGCGCTCAGAGTCAGTTATTATTATTATTCATAATTATTATTACATGTATAATTAAACTGTGTAGTTACTTTTTATGGTGTTGTGGTGCCAACTACGTCTATTAAGTTTATTATTATTTTCAGAATCCTTTTTTATTTACCTTATTTTTAATTTTATTAGAATTACGCTTTTGTTTGTGTCATGCAGCGTGAACGCAGTTTAATAATTCTCTGCATTTACTGAAAGGAAAAAGGAAAACAAATCCTTGCAACGCGTAAATATTATTTCTGAACGCATTACAAACACCCAAGTATTGGAGAGGAAAGTAGGGGTGCCATGTTGTCACGTATTGCATGAATTAATCGCCTATGGCTAATGAAAATTGACACATGCTGTATAAGCAATATGCATGCATGTTAAAAATATAGTAATAATTCCTATATGCATATGAAATTAAAAACCACCTTCAACCCTATTTATAAGGACTGTTCTCTCTTAGGCTGCACGCACACCAATTATACAAAATATATCTAAAACTACACATTCATTTTGCCTTTATAATTAATGTTAATTAAATTTATTAACACATTATTGATTAAGAATTTGCTAGAAATGTGTTTAAAATGCTTGTCAAACATTTTGATTGGTGTGCATCTCCTTCAGACATCCCCATATATTTTAATGGACGCTGCCGTACTTCAAACATTTCGTTTGACAATTAAATTGTTTTGTATAATTGGTGTGCACCCAGCCTTATAATTTTAAATGGCACTGTCTTACCCGAGAAATTATTTGGATGGGTTTCAGATATAAGCAACATTTGTAACTGCGGGAAAGATTTTTACTAGAATAACAATTCATTGTAATGTGGGTTGCCTAATTTTAATTTATTTTGTATTCATTTAAAACAAAGTAAAGAATAGTTGAACGAAAAATACGTGCAGAGCGGGGTAGCTTTTTATTCAATTTATAATGTGAACCCAAGCAAACAAATCTCCTCCGAAGGATTTTTGAAAAAACTTGTTTTTAATATTTTTACATATTAATTAATTTTCTTTAATCCGATAATTTTTTTTCTAAATTTGATTATTCAGCGGGGTAGATTACTAAATTCCTCATAAGTTGACGATGAAAGGTTTTTTCCAAATTTAAAATCAACAAAAATATCTTGTATCAAAAATCTGCTATTTTTCCATTATTCACAGATCCACTTAGGACCCTTAATGTTTTGCCATTGACATATTAAATTAAATACATGTAGTAATAATAATAATCAATGTCTTAACATTTTACGAAAACTGAATGTCAATAATAATATACAACTCAGGTAGGTTAATTCAAATTGCATCAAATTAATCGCTAACTGACACAGCGATATTTTAAACTTGCTATATAGCAATCAACTGCCGTATTATTATTCATGGTGCTAGTAAGCCCAATCATATTCCAAATAGTCAATATTCGAAACATTTCTTAGCTACAGCCGAATAGAAACACTGATAGGAAATGCACTTTATATTGTTTTAAAACCAATATATTGAGTTTGGCTAGATTATTTCAATAAAACCAACTACAATAAGATATTAAACTTATTTAATTCTGAAAATAGTAAAATAGTTTTAGAGTAAATATGTTTTTAAAATATTTTTTTATTGGAAGATATTTAAATTAAGCTTATACAATTAAGAACTGGTTAAGTAGTAAATTTTTACAAAGACTAAAATATTAGAAAATATATTGAATGCATGAGCAAATAATATAGTATTTATTACATTTATTTTGACATGTTTCACTCAATATTTAATATTTAAAATTTTTTAGTTTATTTCATAATATCAACCTTCCTATAAATGCCGGACAATGTTTTAAGAACAGCCGATATATTAAAATATTAATAGGATATAGATATTTTAAGCGCGACTAATATCTTAACTGCGATCACCGTCAATATCAATCACGCTTTAAAATATCTACTTGATAGATTAACAGCGATCACCGTCAATAACAGTAACGCTTAAAAATATCTACGTGATTTATATCAAGTAGATATTTTTCACTGCTACTGATATTAACGGTGATCACGGTTAAGATATATTAGATATTTTTAAACGTGATTGTTATTGACGGTGATCGCAGTTATAATTCACTGTTACCGAAGTGTGCCGAATCGTTACGATCAGAGCCGAATATCAGTCTGCACGTGCACGCTCTCGCCGTTGAATTGTACGGTCGATATCCAAACGTTACTTCAATCCAGTGCTGCCGTTTTAGTACAATTGTACCGAATTCAGTACACTATTTACAAATCCAGTACGTCAGTACACTATTTTGCAAAAAAGGCTAATTTCAGTACAAACTTGAAAGTTTCAGTACTAAATTAAATTCATGTAATAATAATAATATAATACTAACAACAATTACAAAAAACGAGTATAGAAATAGTTTAAATATAGATACGGTCAAAAATTTATTATTTGCCAAGCAACTGATTGGCAATATCGGATGCCATCAATGGCAATGATCTAATACTATTATACTACTAGATGCAGTGTACGCTATGTCTTGCTGATTAGGAAGTGACCCACACCATAGGAGAAAGAAGGAAAATATATGAGCGTCGAAAGCTTGACAAGGATGAACAAAATTGACCGTTTTATGTGGGCAAAATTCAAATATGTTGCTATAGCTTGTAATGGCTTATAATGTTTAAAAGTATTATTTTGTTAAAAATATACTATATTAAGAGGAAAGTAAAGGTATTGCAACTTTAATAATCAAAAAGATAAATAATTAAATATATATTATTAATATGGTATTAAATATATTCTGTTTAATAACATTTTAAAGATATCTATGCTAGTTGCCTTTCTTCATTAAGGAAAGAAAATTAAATAAATGACTTTTAATGACTATGAGATAACTATATGATTTTGTTCTTCTAATAATACCTATTTTAGCATGTTTGATGATCATTCAGTTTTTATTTAAAACAGTAGTATTAGAAAAATATTTTAAAAATCACTACAGATATCAGTTGGAAATTTTAAATTGACCACTAGAATTTTTCAAAATATTACCTGTGATATTACGTTCTGAAAAAATAAATATAGAAACTGACAGCTTTTCTTAGGTGTTCCTTACAACTTCTGATATATTCAAAATAAAAGACAATTAATGCTTAATTTTTTATTAAAATATATTTAATATGGATTAACAAATACGTAAATGGTAAATATGTGATCGAAGAAAAATGGAGAAAGAAATATTAAAAATACATAAAGCTAGAATAACAACTTGTATTATTTCGTGAGATGTTTTTTCTGTGACTAATTCAAATACTTCAACATTAGTTACATTTGGGGATTCTGAGCTATAAGGTAAATAGAACATTAAAAATATCTAGGTAGAATAATAACTACAATTAGAAATCTTACTTTAACAGTTCTTTGCTTGGTGCATCAGTAATTTTTAATCGTTGATATCTGCTATTACAGGGAATGTTTCGCAAGTGAGCAGGAAAATTGAAAATACTTTGAATTGCATTTTGGGGCAAATATTTTCTTCCATAACTTATAACAAAATCTTCAGGAACAAAACGCTCTGAACACAATCTTGAATATTTTGATGGCTTAAAATCCTTTCGTTTAGTACAAATTATCCACTGCTTGCATAGTACTTGATCAGATTGAAAACTAAAATTTTTTATATCAAATCTACAAATCATGTATTTTATTAAGAATAGTTAACCTGTGAAATGATACGTTCATTCCCTTTTCTGCCCTATTAGTACAACCATACGCTGCATATGACATTTCCATTGTGTCTTAAATATGTGACTCCAAGCACTGCGAAGCTGGTATATATAATATTCAACAATTTAAAATATTTATTTCTAATTTTGTTACTGATAATAGCACTTCTAACCAAATATATATTACACTAAATCCATGAGAACAACACTGTTAAATTATAAGCTGAAGTTAACATTTGCCAATATTCCTGATGATTCTCAATTTATATACATTACCTATATCAAATAAAAATGAAATTCTTAAAATGTGTCTAATTACAATCACAATTTTATAAATAAAAATAGTTGATTGAATCATCATGAATCCACAGTTGTCTTTATACTCGTATTTCTTTAAATAAAAATAAAGTCACTGGTGTATGAAATAAAATCAATACTAGAAGAAATCTTTTAATAAAATACATAATCCAAATTACCAAAAAGACAAATAAATATGTATAAATCAACAAAATTGAGAAAGTTTATATACAAAACAATGCGATATCGCGATGTTTTGCCCACAACTAACGGTTTTGTATATCTGTCTCCTTTGTATGTAGAGGTCAATTCCTCTCTCTCTACAGTCCATCTATGATCAATGGGAATCTAGTGAAGAGCATATTGATTTTGATAAAAAATAATTTATAACATTTTACAGGGTTTTTCGGTTACCTTTCACGATTTGCCGTCCTTTGTGTTTCACTATTAATCAAAAGACATTCGCATTTCTCAAATGAGTTTCACCTTTTGTCAAAACAACTTCATGAATTGTCATTATTGCAACATGGAACGTGTGAGAAGGCGAAGGCAAAATGCCAAAATTAGTAACGAAATACGCACATTAATTATTAATTCTATGAATCAGGAAAAATCTTCTGTTGAGGAAGACAGTTTAATGTAAAATCGAATACAATGTGTAAATTTTATGCAAAAAATGTGCAAACGAGACAAGTACATAATCGAACCCCTGACCACAGAATACAAGAAGAATAGAAATTCTTTCGTAAATTGTGTATGAATTTCATGTATTTACTGTCTATTTTACACACATACCGGGCTCTTTTTTTATCATTACACATAGCATTTTCCCTATGTGTAATGATAAAAAAAAAATTGTCAATGTATTAGCGATATAGTCACTGTATAGTAGACAACCAGTTATACACCAATGAAGAATTTACGTATAGCATACCTTAATTTTTAAATCAGGTTGCCATGACGGGAAAAACATTTTTTATGTCTAATATTTCTGAATTTTTATTCAAACATAAGTCATAAATTAAATACATTTTATTAAAAAATAAATAGAACCAATCATGTTCGAACAGAAGACATGAAATTAAATATCCTGTGTTACGTAGAGGAACGGTCTGTAGGATCTCTTTTAGATGTAGCTAAACATTTTGGAGTATCGTACAGTTCGGTATACAAAACTCTGAAAGAATTTAAATATAGGCCATACAAAATATCAAATCATCAAGAGCTTTTCGAACAGGATAAGATAAAACGAACTGAGTTTTGTGAAATAATGTTTAACATGTTAAATGAAAACCAAGAAATTTTAAATAAAATAATTTTTACTGATGAGGCTACATTTACCGTAAACGGTGAAGTCAACTCTCAGAACTTTCGGTTTGTACCCTACATTTATCCATGAAAAATTATTAAATTTCCTATCCATTAATCCATTAGGTACTGGTCCCGTACAAATCCTCACGCTCAAAACCTGACCCGAACACAGTACCCTCAAAAAGTTAATGTCTGGATTGGAATAATAAGCGATAGACTTATTGGCCCATTTTTTATTGACGATAACCTCACTGCAGTGAAATATTTGAATTTGTTGAGAGACCATATCATTCCATCAATTGAGATGATGAATGTTGATGAACCCTGGTTCCAAATGGATGGGGCTCCGCCACATTCTACTAACGCTATCAGGAATTTTTTAAATAACTTATTTCAAAGACGGTGGATTGGTAGATTTGGTCCCATACTATGGCCTCCAAGATCCGCTGATTTATCTCCAAATGACTATTTTCTTTGGGGTTACCTAAAAAGTAAAATTTACAACAATGTACGAATACGCAACTTGAATGAACTAAAAGAGCGTATACGTACTGCATGTAATGGAATAAGGCCAGAATTTATTAGAAATACACTTCGTTGCTTTCAAGATCGCCTTGCTTATTGCCTTGAAAGACAAGGTGGACATTTCGAGAACTTGTTATGATATTAGACTTCACATTTAAGTTCGTTTAATTGTTATAATAAACTAATTATTTTGTTCCAAGTGATATTCTGCATTTTCTTTATTAAAAACATAACCTAATTCCATCCTAATTCTTCTAAGCTTTATTTTGCTCTGTATTCTGTATCGCCCAGTGTTACCAGTACAAGTATTATTGCTGAATCAAATACTTTCGCGCTAAATTTTAACAGTTTCGTAATAAATGTAAAAGGTTTTATGTACGCTGCAAAGTTTAATTTTTCCGTACAAATAATTTATGGTAGAAGCATTGTTTATTAATACTATAGTTATACAACTGAAGGTTAGTTCGGGTAGGTAGCCAACAGAGGGGTTGGGCAGTAGGATGTGCCCATTCATAAATTTCTCCCGCTAAATTTGTTATAGTAAAAGCAGTCTTGTCGTAGTAGTAAAGAGAAGCCAATGGGAGCTTAAAGGAAGTGACGCAATTATCCAATTACACCAATCGTGTTTGTTACAATTTTGTAGGCGTTTTGCTTTAGATTTAAATATCCTAAAATATTTTGAATTAAGGGATATGAAATGTCTACTGACACTAATTTTTCAAATTCCAAAAATAAGTGATGTGATTGTGGATGTTAAATGTTATTCTAAAATACATATTGCAAGACGATGTAACGAAGAAATGTCATTTTTCCTATATATTTTATCTTATAATTGACAATGGATATTGCAGTACAAGCTGAAAAAGGTTCAAAGTACTAACCTTTAATAAAATCTTTGCTTGGTTATGAATTAGTTTGTTTGTATAACTTGTTGGGTATGTACTATCCTCAACAATAATTGATGATTATTCATTCAGACGTGTATCATGGCAGTTCTTGTTACGATTCAGGCCTAGATAAAATAAAAATAACTAGAACCATAATAAAATAATTAATGTCAAAGCCGAGTACATTTAAGTATGTATCTAACTAATTTTTATGAAGTGATATACCTTACTTCAACCAGTATGAAGGCTAAAATTCTACATATATAACACAATAAAATCCATGAAGATTTCAAACAATTGCAATTAAACGTGGGTGAAAGAAAAATTAAATAGTAGAAATATAAGTAAGCTAGTTTAATAATGACATGTAATGTCGAAACTGCATTCACATAGTGATTAAAATAAAGTGAAGTTATTCAAATTTAATTGAGTGTTTTATTTTACTTATATCCAGTATCATGAATCTTCACAAAGTAACAGCCGAAATTGTTATATATTTTAAACTAGTTTTGTTTGATAACCCCAACGTAACTTCAATTATTAGGAATTACTATTATTGAAAGCAATTTTTAAAATCGCAGGTAAATATATACAAATTGAAGAAACGTCGATATACAGACCACGTGTAGGCAGTAGGTACTTACTATATTGATAATTACCAAGAATGTACATGTATAATGAAAGTTGCTGCGACTTTCCTGATGAGATGAAGTATTGTGGGTGTAAAAGCAGGATTAATTATAATACTTCTACAGTAAGAAGGATAGTGTTTCTATTATAATAATAAATTTATTATATCAATAATAAGATATACATACAGTTTACACAATAGCACATCAAGTAAAAATGTAATGATAATGTCAACACAGGGCTAATTTATGTCATTGACATTGTAGAATGCTTCTTGAAGGAGAATGTCCTTTATTTTCTCTTTAGATACGAAAGATGTCTACACATAACTTTGATTTTGTTAAATAATTACCAGTGACGTGTTGTACTGAAGTGGCTTTTGTCCTATGTAATGCGGGATGTGCAGCAAATGGTTATGAGGGGTGGAGACTTCTGTAATCTCACCCCTAGTCATGAGGTGTGACAGCTTTTTCAAAGCCCTCCTTAGTTGTTGCAGAATATGTGCCTAGGCTAATGGACTTATCATAAGTTCTCTGAAGAGAGGTTTGCAGCGAATAGTTTGTGAAACACAGATAATTGCTCGAACAGCCTTCTTCTGCAGGATGAACACCTTTTCTATATAGGCCTACTTACCCCATATTGGTTAAACATTGTTGATATGTGATTTGATAGTCCATAGTATGTCGTTATTCCAGTAGACTATCAGTTATAAATCTGATACGTCTAATTGCATAAGTAGCAGAAGATAAGTGTTTGACTAATTCAACTATCTGCGGCTTCCATATTAATCTTGTGTCTATAGTCTAATATCAAGGAACTTTCAATTCGTAGAATATATGTTTGATCTATGTTTACTAGTAAAATAAATTGTCTCACATTTATCCTGGTTAAGTGATAAATGATTGGCTGTGAACCATTTAAATTTCTAAATTCTGAAGATACCAAAACCTTAAAATAATGTGGTGTTTATAATGCATTTTCTTTGTAAAACGTACTACGTTACTGGTTTGAAAGCCTCACATAAACCAGTCAAGTTGATGAAACCATGCAAAGCAACTTAATAAATGTTGTGGTTCGGATAGCTTTTAATTACTTTTTCTTCTTTTACATAATATATCTAGTCATACCGAATATATAGAAGACTGTTTTAGACATACCTGTTGAACACATAGAAACAAATTAGAATAACCCAAACTCTGAACCCGAAATAGACTGACATTTCATGTAGGTGAGTATTTGTGGTATTTAATAAAAATGCTGACTTTTTAATACCGTTTTCTTGTTTAGATTTATTTATTTAAAAAACATGAATATGTTTTTTAAAAAGCTTTTGTATGTCTTCTTTTTTTTTATTATGTTATAAAAGGGTAATTGTGAGTATAATAAGGGAAAAAAATAGTAATATATACTACGATTCTTCAATAAAACATTTACTTAAATCTACTTTATCACAGTTAAGCTATATAGGTTATGTTGATATGTAATTCAAGGGCAAACGATGTGAAAAGCAAATCAAACAAAATATACTCTTATGTAAAATTTAATAGAAAATATCAAAATATATTTACATTTTTTATAAACTTCCGGATTAAATTGTGGGAGTGGCGTTGAGAATATTTCATTGGCTGTGCACTTTCATTCATTCGTATTAATCCATTTGAAAGATTTCAGAGGACGACACTTTACTACATAAGAAATATTTACAGTTTTCTCTAGGTTGTACTATAGTATTTATAAACAAGGGTAGAAGTAAGAGAAACGGATCTCCAGAATATTATTTTATTTGTATCGGCCAGTGGGAAATGGCGGGAAATCCTTAATGTAGCAATTATGATGTTGACGACGTGATATATTTCGAATTTTAAAATTGTAAGAAAAATTGTACAAAATTAGTTATTTACGATATAATTGTTAAAAGTGCTATTTTATTTTGCGAGTAAGATTTGCGACACGAAGGTGATTAGGAACTGGAGCAATTTAAAATAAGCAAAATAAAATAACATTTTAACACGTGTATCGTACAGTGTTTCTGCTACAAACTCAATTTTTATTTTAAAATTTTAATAAAAAGTTTAACGAAAATTGACCGATAAAAATCTTATGACAGCTCACTGTTCCTGCAGGTTCCTGCTAATGCATTCACAATTTTTTTTATCATTACACATAGGGAAAATGCTATGTATGTGTAATGATAAAAAAAGAGCCCGGTATAATAGATTGTTCGGATATCTAATATGTTGATATCACAAATTCCCTTTATTTTTCTTAAGTCTCAAGGGGGACACATCGAACCAAAAATTATATGTTTAGTTTACAGAATATTAAATACTATTTTGTCTAAGTTTAACAAATATGTCAGTTTCTCTACGAATATATGATCATTATAAATTCACTTTTCACATGTTCGCAAGTTCCTATAATTGTACCATTACATTCACTTTATTCTTAGAGGAAGAATCAATTGCTAGACTCAAGAACATGGTAGT
This sequence comes from Amphimallon solstitiale, assembly GCA_963170755.1. Classification (NCBI taxonomy): domain Eukaryota; kingdom Metazoa; phylum Arthropoda; class Insecta; order Coleoptera; family Scarabaeidae; genus Amphimallon; species Amphimallon solstitiale. The sequence goes on along the minus strand of OY720677.1, from coordinate 24,025,085 downwards.
CAATGAAGTAATTTCTAACACAATAAACCACCATTTGAAGAAATTAATGTTTAGTCACATACTTATAGCTGTTTACTTTGGCTATTACAAAATTGATATAATGGGTGTGAATAAAAACTGTAAAAAAAATTAAAAATAGGTTTGATGAACCGAATCACACCAATACTCTAATAATATCACAAAATAAAATAAAAAACAAATAGGTACTTGAACGATAACTTAAAAACCAACCTACAACAACCCCAAACTCTGAGGTTCAACATAAATACGATAAACATAACCAGAAAAATGCGAAAGCTGATACGAATGACAATTACGCATGCTCCGGATTTATCAGAATTTCAAATACAATCCCACCATCCAGATCTGTTAGAACCGTTCCGAACGGTTCATGAATTACTAGTTCTGAAAGACCGAACACTGAACTACCAGTTCTCAGAATTTGCAGTTCCAGAACTGCATGGTCCGAACAGTCTTTTTCTTAAATGACATGCGCACTAGTTCTAGAACCGTTCAGAACTGCAGGTTCGAACAAACCTTATATTATCACGGATTATAAACATTCATATAAAAAATACAGGAATGTACACGAGTACATTTCTTTTAAATGGCCGTTGAATCAGATTCATGCGCCGCTCATAGTCAATAGACGGCAACCAGTTTAGCACCTAATACATTAAATGTTCGTATTATAACCTTAAAATCGTGCTTTTTTAACACGAAAATTTTATACTTTTTACTGATCTGTTGGCAATGAAACCTACATATTTGGATTCCGTGAAATGTAAGCTTTCTATTGATGTATATATTATCCTTGTATTTTGATGCTATCATGCAGCACCCTTTCTAAAGAATAGCCCATTATCAAATTCAATTTTTATATTACTAGGATTGAAATCTTCCTCAATTTTAACATTGTCGTTTACTACATCGTGGTGTTCCTCAGGGTTCCATAATCGGACCACTTCTTTTTTCGTTGTATACACGAGACTTGATTGAGAGTATCAGCTTTTGCAAGACCCATATATACGCCGATGATACACAGCTATATCTGTCCTTTGACCCTTCTGACTGGGAGTCAGCTGAGAGGAAAATTAATAGTGATCTTGAATCTGTGTCGAGGTTTACATCGGAGAGAGGGCTTGTGATTAATCCCAGCAAGTCTCGGGTTCTGATGTTCGGTGGTCCTGCCGCTTGCGATCGGATTAAACAGTTCATTAATATTGAACTAAGCAATTCAACTCTGCCTGTGGTGGGTTCTGCGAGGAGCTTGGGCCTGATCTTAGATAATAGTTTTAGGTATAGACATCAGATTAGTAATTATATAAGAAATGCATATGCAAATTTAAGAAAGTTATTTCCGCATAGGTCAATCTTAAGCATTAAAGCTAAAACAATTTTATGCGAAACTTTTGTCCTATCCCAGTTTACCTACTGTGCGACTCTTTATCACTCATGTATCGATAAGTATACGGAATACAGGATTCAAAAAATTCAGAATTGTTGCTTGAGGTTTATTTTCGGTCTGAGAAAGTTTGATCGCGTTTCTCACGGACTTGGCCGCTTGGGATGGTTGAACATGTATAGTAGGAGGGAGTTGCAGACCCTATGTTTATATCAGAAAATTATTCTTTTTAAAACGCCTCCTTGCTTACACACAAAAATTAAATATCGATGTGATGTTCACAGCATCACAACCCGGTTCAGGGGCCTCATTTCGCCCCCACCACATCGTACCTCACTATTCAAGAGGGCATTTTCGTATGTTATCTTTTCTAAATACAATGCGTTACCTATTGAACTCAAAGGGTTCTCCTTGGCTGGTTTCAAGCGTGGGCTTAGGAGGAGATTGACTGTGACTGTTGGCTGAATAATGTGTCTAGATAATACCTTTTTTTTTTTTCTCTAAGCTAAGCATAAGTATTTCTGGGTTATTTGTGTATATTATGCATGTGTAACTAGGTTTGTTGTATTTTAGGTTTACTGCAGTGACAAACTATCACTTTATTTTAGGCATAATCTCTTGTGAGGATTTATGCTGCAGCCAGGGTTTAGGTGGTAGAGCAGTCTTCGACTGAACCTCGCCCTGTGACTTGCGAAGGTTAAATTGAATCATATCTTATTTAGAATGTCACTTTTGTACTTTGTACTTTCCCAATAAAGATATTATTATTATTATTACATTATACCTACTGTCCTTCAGATGATTCCATTTCCATTTTAATAGTACCTAAATGTTGGATCAGTGTGGTTTATGTGGTGCAGTTACGCCATCTAGGATGGGCAAGTGACACTAGAGACAGACAGTGGAAGGGCGAAGGAAGGGCGAAGGGTAGATCATAGATAGATTGGGGCAGGGGGGAAATGTTAAATTAAGATTGCGTAGACATCCTTTTACTTCTGCCTGCAGTTGGTAGGGGGCGCATGTTAAATTCTGTTGATGTAATTTTAGGATCAGTCATGATACTTCAGGGCTTAGCTGCACAGAATTGCCTGTATTTGTTTAGTAACTATGGTAACTATATAGCTTTTTAAATATGTTTGTTGACGTTTTTAAAATTACAAATATGTACTAACTTATTTCTTAAAATTGCAGTACGTAAGTATTTATTCTGCATAATTCGAGTAATTTATTTATTTATTAGCACTTTTTTCTAGACTTCCTAGTAATTATGCCGACAAGAAAATGTTATGTGTCAAATTGTGACCAAAATGTAAAAGTTTTCCACATCCAAAATCAATTCGTTTTCATGAGTGGTAGGACGCTACAGGAGATCCTAATTTATTCAATGTTATAAGAGAAGATCGGCGATTTCCATTTAAGGAATAAATAAGTTCAAATGTAAGAATAATTTAGAATGCTTTCTCCTTAATATTTTGAAATAGAAATAAATTTTGCATATAAAAATAAAGCGTTACTAAAAAGATATGTTTCTAATTTATTACTAAGTTATTATAGCAATATGTGTAGTATATTTTACTTTAAAATACATCCACTATTTTACTTCCGAACATTTAAAGCACGGATTATCGGATGGTTCACTTAAATGAGGGGTTTTGCCGCCTTATCTACCTAATGCAGGCGCACCTAGATGGCGCCACGGTGTTAGAAACAAGAGACCTAGAAGTAAATTTGAATCATGACTTTAACCGAATAATTGAGATGTCGCTACTACTGTGCTGTCATTTTATGCAAGCGCGTACAAGGCCGTTAACCAACAAATTTTGTGTGTGTTGCTAAACATTATTTTTCTTATTACTACTTAGTTAGTGGTGTTATAATCAGGGAGGGAAATGTTAAATTGAGATTGCGTAGACATCGTTTTACTTCTGCCTGCAGTTGGTAGGTGGCGCATGTGTTGACGAAATTTTAGAATCACATGTGATACTTCAGGGCTTAGCTGCTTGTAGGCTGTTGACTGTGCTTGGTAACTATAGCAACTACATGTGGTATAGTTTTCAAATATTTTTGTTGACAGTTTTTAAAATTATTAATCACAATTATAAAATATTAACTTATTTCTTAAAATTGCATGTACGTAAGTATTTATTCTGCATAATTCGAGTAATTTATTTATTTATTAGCACTTTTTTCTAGACTTCCTAGTAATTATGCCGACAAGAAAATGTTATATGTGTCAAATTGTGACCAAAATGTAAAAGTTTTCCACATCCAAAATCAATTCGTTTTCATGAGTGGTAGGCAGCAACAGGAGATCCTAATTTATTCAATGTCATAAGAGAAGATCGACGATTTCCATTTAAGGAATAAATAAGTTCAAATGTAAGAATAATTTAGAAAGCTTTCTCCTTAATATTTTGAAATAGAAATAAATTTTCATATAAAAATAAAGCGTTACTAAAAAGATATGTTTCTAATTTATTACTAAGTTATTATAGCAATAAATGTAGTATATTTTACTTTAAAATACATCTACTATTTTACTTCCGAACATTTAAAGTGAAGAATAAAAACTATTAAGGTAAATACAAAATGGAATAGAAATACATAATATTTAAATTTCCCGGTTCATCGGATTAATCCATTTTAGTACTGCCTGCAGTTGGCAGGCGGCGCTAAACATTGTCTAAACTTTTTACTATTAAGTTATACTATCTTCTAGTATAGTGATCTCTGGTTATAATCGTACCGTAAGTTCTGTAAAGAGTAATATGATAATTTTATTAAGTTGACATAATGCATTTTTAGACTTAAAATATGGATAGAAGCTGGTGCGTTGTATGTGCGTCTAAGAAGCAAGAGCGATGCATATTTTCCGAGAATGCGAACAAGTAATTAATGGCACTAATAGTTGACATATAACCCGAAGGTGAGCTGGAGATTTTTTGTTTGTAGATCTGATTCTAAGTGCAACAAGGACCACCTGGTTATAGCAAGGATTTTGTTGGTTTCCGATTACAACAATTAAAGTTTGCAATTATTAGGAGTATAATATAAGTGAGAATAATTGTAGTTGAGATGTCAGGCGATTTTTGACAAAATGATTAGTATACATTATAAAGGACCTCTAATTGAACAACTTTTTCTTACAAAATTATCATTCGCTTAGATATTGCGTAGTAGTAGGTAGTCGATCATGGCGCCCACCGGTAAACCAATTTTAGAAGATAAATTGTGTAAACAATGCAAGAAAAAGGTCGTGACATCTATGGACAGCATGGATTGCGCGAATAAATATCATAGAAGTTGTGCGTTTCAGGCAGGAGTCGTAAACTCCGATGAACAGGTGCAGTGCTGCGGAGCACGTGGCAAAAGTGAGGTTATGTTCTCGACACAGGGCGAGGATAGCGAAAAGGATAATCCGACAGGTTTGAAATCGCCAAGTAGCAATCTACAGAACATTGAAACAAAAATTGATGCCCTAATACAGTGTATTTCAGAGCAGAGGGATGAAATAGGACAGTTAAAGAGAGAACTTTGCGAGGCAAATGGGAGAAACGAGGTACTCCTCAAACAAATAATACACATACTTGCAGAGGACGCAAACAAGCGCGTGAAACACGACAGACTGGAGGAAGAACTGGAAAAATGGAAATCCAGTACGGTCACAGATACCAATGCACAGTTGACAATATCAAACGGAATTAGAGATGCAGGGGAAGCTAACCAGAAAGAAGCGGTTATCAGTCAGAAAGAGACGAAAAATAAAACAGTGGGGACAGTTTTGGTCGGTGTGGTGAACACAGAGAGGCTGGATAAAGCAGCAAACGAGAATGATCTCACTGGTAGTGGTCCAGTTAAACAGAGTGAGTCTGAGGGAGGTGACTTTGTGGAAGTGAGGAGAAGGACAAGGAAACCAAGAAATATTGTCATTGGCTCCAGCTCTAAGGAGTGTGCGATCCAAGCCGCTCCAAAGTATAGCTACATACATGTTTATAGACTTGACCCAGGAGTGCAGGAGGCCTCACTAATTGACTACCTGGAATCACAAAATTTTAGGGAAGTAAAGTGTACCAAAATGAAATCAAAACACCCTGAGGAGTATTCCTCATTCAAAATAGGAGTTCCAATGGACCAAATAAACGACATTAAGAATCCGGAATTATGGCCAGCTGGAACATGCGTGACAAATTTTTTATGGCACATAGCCCGGAGGAAAGAGATGAACACTTAAACAAAGTGAGTAGTCAAAAAATAATTTATAGTAATGTACAATCGCATCAGAATAAAGTAAAGCTCTTGAACATTAATATACAGGGTCTAGTCAATAAAATAGATGAACTGGCTGTGTACTTAAATACTGATAATATAGATATAGCTTGTATAACCGAAACGTGGTTGACTGACGATGTTGTGCAACGAATAAATATAGATAATTTTAAAATAGGTAACCATTTTTGTAGGAGTACTTATATAAGAGGAGGTGTGTTGATAATGATTAAAAAAGCAATCACCTTTAAAAAGATATGTATGAATGAATCAATTGAGAAAACATTTGAGATAACCGGTATAGAAGTTCCGGTATTGAAGTTAATCGTACTTTGTATATACAGGGCTCCAGCTGCGAGTTGTGCTATTTTTATGGAACAGTTGGATGGGGTGTTATCGAAAGTAACTAGCAGATACAGATCAACAAATATTATATTAGTTGGTGATTTTAATGTAAACATATTATCAGAAATGAACAACAAGTCACAACTAATAAATTTATTGGCATCGTATAATTTACAAAATGTGTTTGAGGAACCGTCGAGAGTTACCTCCAGATCAGCGACTTGCATTGATAACATGTACACTAATATAATGAGTGAAAAATATTCAAAACAAACGATAGAGCCCCACCTATCGGACCACCTTGCACAGGTGCTTACTTTAACTAAAGTTCCGAATTCTGGGTTACCTGAAATAAAAACAATTAAAAAACGGTCAATGAAGGATATAAATATATTTAATTTTAGGAAGAAGTTGCAAAATTTGAACATTGAAGCGCTTCGAAACAAAAGTGCTTTAGAAGCATTCTCATGGTTGCATGGCACTATAATGAGTCATCTTGACGAATCTATTCCCATGAGGGAAATCACAGTGAAGCCACGAGATAAAACAAAAGTTTGGATAGATACCGACATAGGCAAAATAAGAAACACAATGGACGCTCTGAGAGTAGTGATGATGGTGCGAGGCGATAGAGATTCAAAAAATGCATTCAATATTGTCAGGAGGGAGTATAGAAGAAAGATACAAATGAGTAGAAGAGAAATGAACACAAAACACGTAGTATTATCGGGCAATAGACAGAAAGCGATATGGGAGGTTGTCAATAGAGAGGTTCAAAAATCAGGAAACACTGAGATGATTGAAAAACAACTTGATTGTAACTCTTTTCAGAGAAATTTTAGTTCTGTTGGACAGCAAATACTTGGGACCATTGGTAGATCTGAGCGAGCGCCTGATGTGTATCTTAGGAACATGAAAATAAATAATACCAACTCGTTTTATTTGAGCCCGGTGACACCACAAGAAATACTAGCAATTATAAAGTCCTTAAAAAGTAAAAGCTCTCAGGATATATATGGGTTTTCTACAGCTCTGTTGAGGGAGGTTGCAGTGGACATAATGGAGCCATTGGCACATGTTATAAATCTGTGTTTTATGGAGGGGGTCTTCCCAGATGCACTGAAACTGGCCAAGGTTGTACCGATCTTCAAGAAGGGCAAAAGAGATGAATATGAAAATTACAGACCCATTTCGATCCTGCCAGTGTTTTCGAAAGTATTGGAAACAGCCTTAAAACAGCGTTTGGTGGAATACTTCGAGAAGAACAAATTTTTCAACGAAAACCAACATGGGTATAGGCAGAAGAAATCCACAACAACAGCAATTGTCGACATTGTCGAGAGCATACTAACATCTTTTGATGAACAGGAATACACAGAAATAACAATGTTAGATCTAAGTAAAGCCTTCGATACAGTCGATCATCAAATTCTTTTAGATAAACTATGGTATTACGGAGTTAGAGGTGTACCTTTCCAACTGTGTAAAAGTTACTTGCAGAATAGAAAACAGACGGTGTATTGGAATGGGGACTACTCTAGGGAGTATACGGTGACGTGTGGAGTGCCTCAGGGATCAGTGATGGGGCCAATTTTGTTTGTTATATACGTTAATGACCTTCCAGTAAACATAACGTCAGATAGTGTAACCTTGTTTGCGGATGACACAACGTTATTGAATAGGGACAAGTGCAAATCAACTTTAAACACGAAATCCAGTAATTCGTTAGATTGTGGGAAGGACTGGTTCGACTGCATGAAACTCAAATTAAATGAAGAAAAGTCTCAGAGAATACTATTTTCGACAAGAGATGGGCACCAAACTGCAACCCTACTCGGTTTTTGTATGGACGGTGGCCTGAGGTGGTGCCACCATGTCGACATGCTGTGCGGGAAGTTGTCATCGGCTTTGTTTGCACTTAGAAGGATAGGTCAGGTGGCTACCTACGAAGCGGCGCGTGTCACCTACTTTAGTCATTTCCACAGCGTGGCTACCTACGGGATTTTACTTTGGGGTGGATCCGTCTCGGCTAGTAAAGTATTCCTGAAACAAAAGAGAGCGATAAGAATATTAAGTAAAATTGGCGATCAGCAAACAAGTTGCAGGGGACTTTTTGGGCAGCATGGAATACTTACCCTTCCATGCGTATACATACTTACCTGTGTAAAGCATGTGATGGAGAATCGTGGTGTTTATAGTGAGCACAGTGATTTCCACACATACAACACCAGAAACAAAAACAGTTTGTCATTGCCACATCATCGAGTAAAATGCGCACAAGGAAGCACGAACTATGCAGCCATTAAAATTTATAATAAAGTGCACCATAAGATCAACGGTTTGCAATTCTCAAAGGCAAAAATAGTGCTGCGCAAACTGCTGATGGAGAGAGAATTCTACTCCGTTCAGGAATATTTGGATGCGGATCTTTAACACGATGGAGCACACGCTCTCCATTAAATCACTTTTTAACTTTTTTTGTCACTGTTTTTTGTTGACTTTTTTTACAATTATTGTGGAGTGTGTAATTATGACAATGTCGATGTTCTTTTTGGAATTGTATGGCAGTAAATATATTATTATTATTATTATTATTATTATTATTATTATTATCAATGCAAATGTAGGGAAATGGAGATAAAAAATAAATTAGGTACTCACCGAGTTAATCTTGCAGGTTACAGCCTATGTGAGATATCCCATATAGAGCATTGAAATAATGAAAATCGCAATAAATGATGTTTATTTAAGCTCACAACATAACAATTACCTTTGATTTCCACGTTCTTTGATTGAATTTTAGCAAAATTGTAAATACGAGATCACATGATATCAGCTGTTTTTGTTGACATTTGATGGTGCTTTTAAAATCGCAGAAGTCATAAGAAAACATACAAATTGACCTAAATTGTGTGTGATTATGTGAAATAAACATCAATTATAGTGATTTTCATGATTTCAATGATCTATATGGGATATCTTACATGAGATGTAACCTGCAAAATTGACTTGGTCAGTACCTAATTTATTTTTTATCTCCATTTCTCTATGTTTGCATTGATAATTTTATAAGAAAAAGGTGTTCAATTAGAGGTTCTCTATAAGGTACACTAGTCGCCCGACACCTCAACTGCAGTTTAACCCTATGGGTGTATAAGAAAGCCTTTAAACTACACGAAAAACTTACTACTTGTTTTTAAATTTCTATATTATGTTTTTTCACAAGCAATCAATCCATGTTTAGCAGTGTTAATAGAAACTTCAGATTTGTTGGTACAGAAGCATTTATGGTTTTTCCTAATGATTTTCCTATGCAGTTTACTATAATGAAAATGTGCCTTTATACTATCGTTGATATTTGTTAGTATACAGTTGTAATTATTATATTTTATAGGAGCGAAACTTGGCAACAGCAAATGGGCATGAAACCTGTGCTAGATGCCAGTACAACATGTAATAAGAAACTTTGCAGCCTACATTTTGACACAAGATACTATGCACACCCTCATTCAGTACACCTCAACAGAAATGCAGTGCCGACACTCCATCCCATGAGGCCACCCACGGAGCTTAAGGCAGCCATATCATTGGAAGTCTCATTTGTTTTACGACAACAATAAATTAACCAATTTGGTGTTAGTTATTGCAGGTTTAATTTGTTTGTTTTCTTCTATAGCCATGTAATTAACATTATTTAGTTTTTAAGCCCTAATTGTCACTCTTTTAATTATATATTGATGAAAAGACGTCTACTAAATTTGTTAGGTATCTTATGTATCCATATTTTTATTTATGTCACCTTATTTTATGTTCATCATTTATGTAATACAAGATTTTGTAAATGGTGGTAGTAAACATGGGCTTAAGTCACTGTGTATCTATCGGGTTTAATTACCTACTTTGTAGTATTTTGAGTAGGTACTTGTACTTTTCAACAGCAATTCTATCTTATTGTTAAAACTATCTTTGTAGTAATATATGTTGAACACTTGTGAAATATAGAAATAGTAATACAATAAAACACCTTTTTCACTAAATATAGTTTAGTAACTAGATGTCACATTTCGTGTGCACTGCACACATCGTCAGTAGTAACTGTTATTACTGACGATGTGTGCAGTGCACACAAAATGTGACATCTAGTTATTAAACTATTTTTTGTGAAAAAGGTGTTTTATTCTATTAATAAAAATATATTTGTTAGTCGAATATTCTACTTTTGGTAGATTATGCTATTGTTCATTAATTTATTTTTGTACTGGTAATTTAACTAAAACACATGTTGGATGTTAGTTATAATTTTTCAATAGTAATCATAAATGTATACCTTTTCTACTTTGTAGTATTTTGAGTAGGTACTTGTGCTTTTTCAACAGAAATTCTATCTTAATTTTAAAAATATGTTTGTTAGTCGAATATTCTACTTTTGGTAGATTATGCTATTCTTCGTTTCTTTATTTTTGTACTGGTAATTTAACTAAAACATACGTGTTAGATGTTAGTTATTAATATTCATAAATGTACTTTGTACCTTTTCTACGTAGCAATATTAAAGTGTAATTATTTAAATAATTCTTTTCTTTAAAACGTTATTGTGTGGTTACAGCATTGTAATTGAATATCGTACTGCATACTGTTTTCCTTAGCAATGAGTCCTCATTACTACGGGAACTAGTAAATAGTATGCAATTTGATGACAGTGGTGTGATCATGTACCGCGAGATCAAAAATTATATTGAAAAAGGTTTGCTATGGAATGTACAAGTCTGTCTTAAGTTATATCATTAAGTGTGACACTGCATTATATTTTCTCTTAAAATGACAAATATTAATGACAGTATGACACTTAATGATATAACTTAAGACAGATTTTTACATTCCATGGCAAACCTTTATCAATATATTTTTGATCTCGCGGTATTAAACCCTAATTTTTAATAAACTTAATTTTGAATTTCCCGCTACCAAATACATTTTGAATCGCCCGCTATTTGCTTAGTGTTATTGAAAACTGTAATTTTTTGAAGCCAGCGCCCTCTATATCGGCCTTCACGCAATACAAACCGCGGATAAAAATTTTGGCTTGACTGCGCCATCTGTTTCTAATCTGTGATTTAAAGTGAAGAATAAAAACTATCAGGGGGGGAAATGTTAAATTGAGATTGCGTAGACATCGTTTTACTTCTGCCTGCAGTTGGTAGGTGGCGCATGTGTTGACGAAATTTTAGGATCACATGTGATACTTCAGGGCTTAGCTGCTTGTAGGCTGTTGCTGTGTTTGGTAACTATGGCAACTACATGTGGTATAGTTTTCAAATATTTTTGTTGACAGTTTCTAATTAATATTTATAAATATATGCTAATTATTAATCAGAGTTATAAAATATTAACTTATTTCTTAAAATTGTATGTACGTAAGTATTTATTCTGAATAATTCGAGTAATTTATTTATTTATTAGCACTTTTTTCTAGACTTCCTAGTAATTATGCCAACAAGAAAATGTTATGTGTCAAATTGTGACCAAAATGTAAAAGTGTCCCACATCCAAAATCAATTCGTTTTTATGAGTGGTAGGAAGCTACATGAGATCCAAATTTATTCAATGTCATAAGAGAAGATCGACGATTTCCATTTAAGGAATAAATAAGTTCAAATGTAAGAATAATTTAGAATGCTTTCTCCTTAATATTTTGAAATAGAAATAAATTTTCATATAAAAATAAAGCGTTACTAAAAAGATATGTTTCTAATTTATTACTAAGTTATTATAGCAATAAGTGTAGTTTATTTTTCTTTAAAATACATCTACTATTTTACTTCCGAACATTTAAAGTGAAGAATAAAAACTACTAAGGTAAATACAAAATGGAATAGAAATATATAATATTTAAATTTCCCGGTTCATCGGTTTGATCCATTTTAGTACTGCCTGCAGTTGGCAGGCGGCGCTAAACATTGTCTAAACTTTTTACTATTAAGTTATACTATCTTCTAGTATAGTGATCTATGAAAACTATTAATTATTTTTAATCTATTTGCCTAGATATGTTGCAATAAATGCGTGTATTTGGTTACATTTATATTTGTGTGTGTATGTGTATATGTACATATATGTGTTACTATAGTTAATATTGTTTATTAATTATTATTATTAATCAAATGTATACACCTGTTATTGGGCTTTGCCTGTTGGTTAATAAAGGTTTATTATTATTATTAAGGTAAATACAAAATGGAATAGAAATATATTATAATATTTAAATTTCCCGGTTCATCGGTTTGATCCATTTTAGTACTGCCTGCAGTTGGCAGGCGGCGCTAAACATTGTCTAAACTTTTTACTATTAAGTTATACCACAGTATATAGCTATATAATAGAAACAGTAGTTTCTCTCGAGGGAAATAATTGTCCTCCTACCGACGACCTTGAACCGACGCGTGCGTGAAAATTTCTGAATGCGCAGTAGTCAGCCATCAGCTGTTGAGTTGGCGGGATTATTTGATGCGAGTGCTGGGCATGCGATTTGTGAATGGCCGTTAATATAAGTTATGCTGTACACCAATTATACAAAATGTTTGACAAACAATTTATTATGAACACTAATTTTACAAATTAATGGGTAGTTGTACACAGATTAAAGACATTTGTAAAACTAAATTATACATTCTTTTGGCATTTATAATTAACGTCAAATAAATTTATTAACACATTATTAATTTAGAATTTGTGTTTAAAATGTGTGTCAAAAATTTTTGTTTGATTATTGTGCATTTCCTTGAAACATTTCCGTATAATTTAATGGATGCTGACGTACTTCCAACATTTTTGACAAACAAATTGTTTTTTATAATTAGTGTGCACGCAGCATAACGTTTTATCAATAATTGTAGTGTTTCGTTTCGCGAATACTTGGAACAAAAATGCCCCATTATTGTTGTGCACCTCGGTGCAAGAATAGTTCGAACAATTCTAAATTAAGCTTTTTCAGGTTTCCGAAAGAACCAATGCGGTAAGACCCCAGGCGCATTAAAATGTCCTCAACTGTTAAAATGTGCATATTGTGTATTGTAGTTGTGAATAATTACTCAAACTTCATGACAAATTCACCACCACCAACGCAAAATTTAATTTTCGAAGATTGATTACCGACAATGGGAAAATATAACTGAACAAAATGCCTTCACTTATTTTATAGGTTATTTGGGACACAAATGTTTTGAAAAGCATAGTTTTCCAACAATTATACGTTTAAAACACAAAAAATGAATGAATTCAAATTTTACACTTATTTTAAGGCATGTCCTAACTTTGTGAAACAGCTTTACTAATTTGGCAACGCCCGACCATAATTTCAGTATACCTATATATAAATACCGCATTAGGAAAAAGCCTTCTGTGAATTTTTTTCTTCATTTTCCTTCGAACCAAATGTTAGCTTTAAATTAAAACAGAAGTTGGAGGAGATATCATATAAACATCCTTGCGAAAATTTTCCTACTGAATTTTTGATAAAGCTATTTATTCGTGTAAGAATTTTTTATACTTTGAAATTTTGCAATAGAAATTTCAAAGTAATTCAAATAAAATAACAATTTTACAACACCATTGATGAATTGTGTCAAGAAATTTAAGTAATCTTTAGGTTAGAGGAGCCTTTTTTTGTGTTGTACGTATAATGTATTACATTTTAAATGCGTGTGTAATATGTACTTAATAAAAAGCAGTGTTTTATCATCGTTTTTTGTATTATTGATATAGCTTATTCATAATTTTAAAAATAGATTAACATAATTATCTCATAAACGATATGGTTCTGCGTCACTGGCTTATTCCTGAATAGAAAAATTTACTACGCCTCTGGTTGTGCGTGCGTGAATGCGCAGTACTATTTTGGGACACAAACATCAAAGGTGTCGACGGCGAGAGAAACTACTGTGTCTATATAGCTCTATACTGTGGTATAACCAAAGAATATTACCCTTACGGTAAAGAAGCGACACTCCATAAGAAAACTCAGTGCACTTTTCAACGACCTTCGGCCATTTTGAAACTACTAATTCAGTGGCGCGCCTTTCAGTCCATTGGCGTAGAACTGCCGAATATTGCCAAAATAAATTATTATCATATTTAAACAGTAGTTATTCAGCAATTATTATACGTGGATATCCAAATACTTTTGTAAATATTTTGTTTGGAATGTTTTGAAGAGGACAATTAAGAGACAAAATTTACAAGTAATAAACAGAATTCTTTAATAATATAATTCATAAACAAACATATATATTTAACACCAATTATATATAACAATAAAATAATTTGATATAAAAATAACTACAACTACAAACTAGAAATAGTAATTATTTTTGTCGATTTCCCAGGTGTTCTTTTAAAATCTGCATTAGCTCTTTTGAGAGTATAAAAAAATTTTAACTTACAAAATAATTTCATTAAGTACAACCTGGGGAAGTCTTCACATGGCATTCAAAAAGGAATTTGTTCAAGCACTTTAATGAAATTTAATCCAACATTATCTGTAATTGTAAAGGTTTAAAAATGTTGCACCAAACACAATTTCTCTGATATACTCTACAAAATCCAAGGTGGGTATACATAAATTGCAAAATGTTGATTTTTCTTTGGTTTCCTAGGCATTTAAATGGCACATAATTGTGCTTGCACTTAATTCCTTAATGTACCTACCATATTGTGAACATTTATTACATGTATGTTTATCCAAACACTTTTTCATAAAATATCCGCAAACATAATTTAATTTTCAGTTCAAACCTCAACTTTCTTTTTCGGGGTGTACTGAAAGACAACTTTTTATGTGTTTGAGTAGCCACAGGACTTCCTCTCGTAGTTACTCTATAAACAAAAAAGGATACAATTATTGTATGAAGGATAAGTTTGATCTTAAACTTACGGTGAACTAGACCAGAATGAGCAAGGTAGGTCTCAGGATTTGCTTCCTCTGTTAGTCTATTAACAAAAAAAATGCAATTCGATGAATAGTGAGTCTTCATTTTAAACTTACAATGGGCGGACATTTTCATCTGCTGGTAAGTACTGTGTTGGTTTTGCATGGCATTGTAGTCGATTCTTCAAATCATTCAGAAACATATGTGCTTCAAAATGTTTCGTGCATACTCTTGTTTGTTTTAAAAACTATTCGTCTTTCCCTATTAAATCTGGACGACTGCAGGTTTGAATCCATTCAAAACGCCTGATAAAAAGAAAAATATTGTAATAAACTTTAAGTAGGTATGTACATTAGTGCAATTCTTTGTACGAAAAAACTAATTCCATAATTTCCAAAAGAATATTACAAAAAAGATATTAATGTTTACCTGTTTATATCTCCCGGAAAGTAAAAAAAGCTTACATTTTCAAGATTTTCCACCACAACTAACCAATGATCAATACATTACCAAGTCAACAAATTTTCAATTTACTTCAAAAAACGCTACTATAATTTGTTTATACCGCACAAAACAAACAGCTGACGTCTAGCAACAGTTAACGGCCATTTTGAGGTTATACTATCTTCTAGTATAGTCTGTATTGTGCTGTATAGTGATCTGTGGATTGGGGTAGATCGACCGGGGTCAAGAGATCAATATAAATGTTATGTATAATATGTAAGATTGAAATAAATAGTGTTAGAATAAACGAGTGTTTATTCTTTTTTCTAAGAAGCACGCTAACTAAACTTGGTGGCAGCGGTAAATTCATAAAAAGAAGGAATAAATAAATGGAATTGGTAAATAAAACCAGGAAACAAAACAGGAATTAAGCAATCAAAGAAAATGGCGGACGAAAATGCAGGATCAAATGCAGGAAATACGACAGGGTCCTCAGTTATTGGAAATACTGGGCTTTGTTTAAGAGAAATTCAATTTCTCCTCGCCAGGTTTGTGGCCACAGTGGAGGAAGAGATTTACTCGATACATGGCTATATCAGGACTAAATTCCAAAAGTGAAGAAGAAAAGTGTGATATCCTTTTATATATTATGGGTGAGGAAAGTGAGCAAATTGTTATGCAGTGGCATATGAAACCAAATACATACCAGGAGGCACTGGATAAATTTGATGCATACTTTATACCTCGAAGAAATATTATTTTCGAGAGATACAAGTTTAACTCTCGAGTTCAGCTTCAGGGCGAGTCAGCTGATGCTTTTATAATGTCCTTACATTCATTGGCTGAGTATTGTGAATATGGTACTCTGAAGGATGAACTGATTCGGGATCGAATTGTTGTTGGAATGCTAGACAAGAAAACTAGTGAACGTCTTCAACTACAAGCAAATTTAACATTGGGGGATGCTGTAAATGCTGTTAAGCAGGCTGAATTATTGTCCAAACAAGGAGTTATTTTGAGGCAAGGACATCCAACGGGTGAGCTCATGGCAGTCTCGGGAAAACTGGGAAGAAAACCGAGTAAACCGGGTTATCAAGAAAGAAAATACAGCACAACTCAAGGAACAAGCAGTTGCCACTACTGCGGGAAAAAATTACACCCAAGAGAGAAGTGTCCAGCAAGGAAGTCTACATGTTCAAAGTGTAAAAAGGTTGGACACTGGAATAAAGTATGTAAGGCCAAAAATATTAAAACTGTAGAGTGTATCAAGAATCAAGAAGGTATAAGCAATGATCATTTTATCGGTTTAGTTTTAGGTAACATATTAGATGTGAACGAGACATCTCAGTGGTATTGTTTATTAAAGATTGATACCATTGATAGTCCTGTTAAGTTTCTTATTGATTCTGGAGCTGATATCACTTGTTATCTGAAGAAATGAAAACTCAGTTACAGAAGTGTCATGATGTGATATTAGGCCCAGATGGTAGAAGGCTGGATGTAATTGGCAAAATACACACTGGAATATCATATCGAGCTGAAACTCTTTATACTGAGGTATTTGTGTTGAAACATTTGCAGATGCCTATCTTGGGAAGACCAGGTATTGTGCGTTTAAAAATACTTAAACTTGCAGGTAATGTAAGTAGAACTGAGATACAGGGTGGGTCTCAGGTTCATCCCTTTACAGAGTTTCCTTCCCTTTTTGGGGAAATTGGACGATTTCGCGATGAAATTGAAATTAAAATAAAAAGGGATGCACAGCCTTTTGTGCAAGCAGCTCCGCGGGTTGTTCCTTTACCACTTTTACCGAAATTGAAGAGTGAGTTGGATAGGTTACAAAAACTTAAAATTATAGAATCTGTAGAAGAACCTACAGTATGGGTGGCACCTATAGTTGTCGTTCCTAAGGGAGAAACGGTGCGGATATGCTGTGATTATACCAGACTTAATAAAAGCGTGTTGAGGTCACATTTTCTGATCCCTAAAGTTGAATCAGCTTTGGCACAGTTAAGGGGATCCAAAATATTTTCTAAGTTAGACGCGAATTCAGGTTTTTACCAGATTAAAATAAAAAAGGAATGTCAAAAATTAACTACATTCATTACGCCATTTGGGAAATTTAAATTTACCAGACTTCCATTCGGGATTTCATGTGAACCTGAATACTTTAGTATAAAATTTACAAAAATTTTGCAAGGCGTAAATGGAATAATTACTCATATCGATGATATTTTGGTTCACGGTAGTACAGTGGAAGAGCATGATAAAACACTTTGCGAGGTTTTGCGCAGATTAAATCGGGAAGGAATCACTTTAAATAAGAAAAAATGCGTTTTTGGAGTTCAGGAAATCAACTTTTTGGGACACATTGTTTCCGAGCATGGGGTGCAAATTGATCCAGACCGAGTTAGGGCTATTTCGGAATTTAGTATACCAAGTAATAAGAAAGAACTGATGCGATGGTTGGGAATGGTGAATTTCGCCGCTCGATTTATACCCAATCGTTCGGAAATTTTAGGACCATTAAATTACCTTTTAAAAAATGATGTAGCTTTTGTCTTTTTTTTGTCCGGGGTGATACTCAACAACGTGCATTTGAAAGGGTGGTCGATTTATTGAAAGGTTCTTCATGCCTTTCTCATTATGATCCGCATAAAACAATAATTGTTAGTGCTGATTCTTCTTCATACGGAATTGGGGCCACTTTAATGGCACAGGGCCGCACGCAGCACCGTGAAATTATTGCTTATGCATCACGCACCTTAACTGATGCGGAAAAGCGATATGCGCAAATCGAGAAAGAAGCGTTGGCATTAACGTGGGCATGTGATCGTTTTTCTAAATATGTTATAGGTCTAGAACACGTCGTTCTGGAAACCGACCATAAGCCGTTAATACAAATATTAATGACTAAAACTTTGGATGATTTGACTCCAAGGTTACAGAGATTTAGGGTAAGACTTATGAGGTATAATTATACAGTAACATACACTCCTGGTAAAGACATAATTGTTGCGGATGCTCTTAGTAGAAGTCCGATTAAAAGTTCGGGTTCGGGAGAATTAGCTTGGGAAGCGGACGCATATGTAGCTTCAATTATTACAAATTTACCAATCAAAGATAGATTTTTGTGTGAAATTGCGGCAGAACAAAATAAAGATCCAATATGTAAAAATATAATGGAATATAGCTTATCACTATGGCCAGAGAAAAATAAATTACCAGTAGAATTGCATTCGTACTATTAATATAGAACCGACTTTTCGGTTAATGAACATTTTTTACTCAAAGGATCAAGAATAGTAATTCCTCCATCATTACAAATGAGGGTATTGGAATTTTTACATTTGGGACATCAAGGGATATCTAAAACAAGAGAACGGGCAAAAATGTCAGTGTGGTGGCTAGGTTTATCCACACAGTTGGAAAATATGATTAGAAACTGTCCTAATTGTATAGAGGAACGAGTAAACTATAAGGAAACATTTTATAGGGATGAATCTGCAACTCGTGCTTGGCAAAAAGTGTCTGCAGATTTATTCAAATGCAAGGGTGGTTGGTTTTTGATAATAACAGATTATTACTCGTCTGCAGAGAGGAGGACTGATGAAGTAGGTTATTTGTATTTTCACTTATGTGCAATATTTGCTTTTATAACAAAAAATATAAAAATTGAAATACAATTCTTGAGCAAAAATAATCATCAAAAGATATTAACCTCATTAGCAATTAAAAGTGTATAAAGTCTGAAAACTTTTATATTGATTTTAATGTTGTATGTGAATGTGGAACACTAATGAACAATATAGTGTTAAATAATTATAGCAGAAATAAAAATAGTGTATGTCACCAAAAAAAGTGGTCAAACGAGAAAATTATCACTTTGAACAATTGCGAATATTATTAATAATGTTTTTTATACGTATCCCTTTAATACATCCTTTCTTCGTCACATTATACCTACCTACCTAAATTTAAAGAAAGAATTACCTACCAAAAAACCTATTTTAGATTAGGTACGCGGTTAATCTATCTCACTTTCAGCACCTGCTAAAGTCCACGAGTAGACCCACTTGAGGGCAACTAGGCGGTGTTGCCAAATTTAACTTCATGGCTTGTAAGTAAAGACGGCTGTGTCCATGCCCTAGAAAAGGAAATGCATCATGAGGTGTTTCATTTGAACTTCCCACCACTGTACATGTTTATTGGTATATGTGAAATTATATTATTAAATGTAAATATTGATCGTTTCATTTCGTCTTATTGAAAAGATTTTGAACAGAAAATCTTGTGTACATTATGAGTGTGTGCTTATTCATATGTGTGCAATTATTAAATATAAATACTGCTTGTTTCATTTTGACTTACAGAAAACACATAAATTAATGTTTTGTATACACAATCGAATATATTCAGGTATGTTTTATGTCAGATTATATTATATTTCAACATATACTTTTGCCTGTATTTTTAAGCATAAGAATGCTATATGTAAGAGTAAAACATCTATTTTGTATTTGTCTACGTACATTATTCAATATAATGTCGCATAATCAACAATGTACAAAACTAATTAAATTCCTGTATTTAATTCTGTGTCGAGATATACACTGAAACATGAATGTTTTAGCAAAAGTCGTGGAATTAATCACCATTACATTTTTGTTATTGAATATAATTTTTATTATTGTTAACTTTTTTTTAAAATCTAGAAT
Source organism: Amphimallon solstitiale (assembly GCA_963170755.1). Taxonomy (NCBI): domain Eukaryota; kingdom Metazoa; phylum Arthropoda; class Insecta; order Coleoptera; family Scarabaeidae; genus Amphimallon; species Amphimallon solstitiale. Next base: position 24,004,983 of record OY720677.1, on the reverse strand, counting down.
GATGAAAATAAAAACGTATGAGAACAAACTTTTCCGTTTGTTGTTCTCATAAGTTGTTCCAAAGTAACGCTATTTTGGAACTGTTATTTTTCTGGAACGGAACGATATGGAACGTTCCAGATGTGTAACCGTTATTCCCATCACTATAAGGAAGTAAGTTGGCATCAGGGGGGGAAATGTTAAATTGAGATTGCGTAGACATCGTTTTACTTCTGCCTGCAGTTGGTAGGTGGCGCATGTGTTGACGAAATTTTAGGATCACATGTGATACTTCAGGGCTTAGCTGCTTGTAGGCTGTTGACTGTGTATGGTAACTATGGCAACTACATGTGGTATAGTTTTCAAATATTTCTGTTGACAGTTTTTAATTAATATGTATATGTATATGCTAATTATTAATCAGAGTTATAAAATATAAACTTATTTCTTAAAATTGCATGTACGTAAGTATTTATTCTGCATAATTCGAGTAATTTATTTATTTATTAGCACTTTTTTCTAGACTTCCTAGTAATTATGCCGACAAGAAAATGTTATGTGTCAAATTGTGACCAAAATGTAAAAGTTTTCCACATCCAAAATCAATTCGTTTTCATGAGTGGTAGGAAGTTACATGAGATCCTAATTTATTCAATGTCATAAGAGAAGATCGACGATTTCCATTTAAGGAATAAATAAGTTCAAATGTAAGAATAATTTAGAATGCTTTCTCCTTAATATTTTGAAATAGAAATAAATTTTCATATAAAAATAAAGCGTTACTAAAAAGATATGTTTCTAATTTATTACTAACTTATTATAGCAATAAGTGTAGTTTATTTTTCTTTAAAATACATCTACTATTTTACTTCCGAACATTTAAAGTGAAGAATAAAAACTATTAAGGTAAATACAAAATGGAATAGAAATATGTAATATTTAAATTTCCCGGTTCATCGGTTTGATCCATTTTAGTACTGCCTGCAGTTGGCAGGCGGCGCTAAACATTGTCTAAACTGTTTACTATTAAGTTATACTATAGTCGGGTCGTTTTCGCAACCGACACGGCAAAAGTACGAACTAAAAACGCTGATTCAATACCACTACAAATTCCAATCAACCGGAATAATTTTAGAACAATAAAATTCAACCAACTAATTAATATTTTAGGATAAATAGCTACGGCTAGTAAAATACTATTACATGAAAGTCAGTTAGAAATTAAATATTATAGATATAATTATTAAATATTACTTTTCTATATCAATATTTTATTTGATACATGGCTATTCTGAGCATTGTTGTCAGATTTTTATTTTCACGGAGCGTATGACACTTGACAAGCGTAGCGTTTGACAAGCAGGTGACTAGTATTCAGTACCTACAGCGTTTTTCAAACAATTACACATGAAACTTGGGCTACCATCACTCATATTGAACAAGAAATAAAGACGTCGTAGGATAGGGAAATAGAAATTGATAAAGCAGATATTAATCCAGTAATATTTTGTATTAATGATAGCGGTAGTAGCGACTGTGAAAGTTATTAAAGTCAAATATATTGATCTAAACCAAATTATATACGAGAAGGTAAGTTTTATTCAACAGAAATGCTTGGTTTTACTTGTAATTGCTTTATGTTAATTAGAATAATCACGTAACTGATAAAACGAATGTAGCTTATAAAGGATTGGAGACGGATTAAATTCAGTATCTATATCAAAAGTCAAAGACAGATTTTGGAACCTATATTTGTTCATAATGCTTCGGCAGAAGATTACGATAGTTAAAATAATTTGTACTTATATTGATCAGTTGAAGAAAGAACTCTGTCTAATCGAGGAAGTAGATGATTCTAACTAAAATAACAATTGTTTGAAGATCACATAAGTAATACTGTTTAGAAAATTTTCAAATTTAAGAAGGTATAACCATGTTGAATGTAATAGAGATAGTGGATGATTGATTTCAGAATAAAATAATGATCGAGTTTATTACTGTGATAACAAGATAAGCGTTTGCATAGGGGGGTGCAGTTAAAACATATTTATGTTATATTATTTTTATAGTTTTTCTAAAATAACCTTTGTATATTTCCTGTAGGACTTTAATTTTGAAATTATTTATTGTTATTAATGGAATTAAGATAATATATAGTTTCAAAAATATGTGATAGTATTGTAATAATATTAATGTAGTACATTATAAATTGGGATAGTAAAAATACTTGTTATTGTATTATAATTTAAAGTTGCTTGGCAAGTTAAATTCTGATCAGTAGCAAAGATTCAGCTTACGAATACCTACTCAACATTTGAAATACTTTAAAACACGTTTGAATTATTTAATTCTGCATTAAGTAAATATAATCTTTAACAACAACAAATTTATACTAGTTTAAAGCTTAAGTAAACAATAATGATGTGTTTAGCTTAATCAAAAATGTTTGATTAGCATGCAAAAATTATGTTGTAATCAATGATATGTCTACGAGAAATGTTTCAAACAAGTTACTTTTAGTACAGCAGTGATAATGGTAATAATCATAGTGTACAGTAAGAATCTGGCAAACAAATATTTTTATAATTTTATAATTAGTGTAATACTTTTCTTACCTTCTCGTTGTTGCATGTAAAAATACTTTAATTTTGATGCATCTAATGGAAAAGCAATATAGCACTATTAGTAAGGATACTGCTGTACAACTGTCTTTGCTACTAAATATCTTTATTGTCTGTAGTAAAACTAACTCGAACATAATTATAATTATTAAATACATTCCTAAATGTTTAAATGAATTTCAAAAGTTCAATTTTCTCTGAAAATCTAACCTTTTTTATATTTATATCTAATTACTAACAGCAGACAAGTTCATACAAATATAAAATAATCATTATATTCTTCTTTTCAATAGTATTTAAGCAAAATTATTATCAAATTAATAGTTACATATTAGAATTATTGTCGGTAGTGCTAAAACCACAAGTCTAATTGATCATTTAGGGTTATAGTGTCAAAATTAATATTACTTGACAGATCAAATTTTGCAACGTCTCAAATTTGACGCCATTTTAATTTTGGTGGCGCATGTCGGTTGCGAGAGCGATTCTAGTATATCTTCTAGTATAGTGATCTGTGGTTGGCATCTACTCTCAACGCATGCGCATAAAGCGCGTCCCCCTGTCTTGTCTCATTTTATGCCACCCTCCAATGAGGACCGTTCAAAGTATGGTGATGATGGCTGACCAAATTGGAAATTGTGATGTGAATTACACATTGTTTTCTATAAATACATCGAGTACCAACGAACAAGACGATTTTGAGGATGATAAAGTTAATGTCTCTGAAACTGTTGTTACAATAAACAATTTTGATTTAAAAGATGACAAGATAAAAGAATATGAGGCAGCCAATATTTTAGATAATATTAAAATGGAAATGAAATCTTCTGAAGGACAGTATAATGTAGTAAATGACAATGTTAAAATTGAGACAGGATTCAATCCTAGTGATATAAAAATTGAATTTGATAATGGACTGCTATGTAAGTAAATGCATAAATTTAATTACTTGAACTGCTAAATAACTATTAATTACTTACTCAGTTGGTTCTTTAGGCTTGTTTCCACTTTAAAAGTGCAGTAAAATTTTAAATATTGCTGTTTCATTGTATTATAAACCAAATTTACTTTCAAAATTTACATATACATAACTTAATAAAGAAGCTTAGCATGGTTTAATGACGACCAAATAAGCTTTCGTTTATTCTTGATATATGTGAATATTGTATTGCCTAGTTTTTACTTGGTTTAAATTTGTCCACCAGATTGTGAACATTGTCGGGCATATTATGAAGACTATTGTATCGAGTGTGGAATGTTGGTACATATTTTGAACAGGCATGGTCCAGACAATACCAATAACAGAACACAAGAAGAATTACCAAATGATATCTTAGAAATTCAACATTTGTTTGGACAGTTTGGAATATTAGCTTTAAAATTTATTCCTGAAGGTGTAATATTTGGTCCTTTTACTGGATTTTGTAGAACAGAATGTACTTGGAAAATAAAAGGAGGAAAACTTGTATTTGACAAGGATACATCACAGTATTTAAATTGGATGCAGTACATTAACACTGCCAGGAATATTTCTGAACGAAACCTAATTGTTTTTCAACATGAAGATTATCTGTATTATCAAAGCACCCGTCAAATTCAATCTGGTGAAGAATTACTGGTATATTTTGGTGAAAAATTTGAAGACAGCCAGAATGGTAATATTGATGTAGATTTTATCCCCACTAGGAAGTACATCGTGAAGAATGTATTTGCCTGCACATTTTGCTGTCTTGGATTCAGTTCGAAATCATATTTGGCCAAACATAAAACAATTTGCCCTGGAGGTGCATGTAGCAACTTTTTATTTGAAGGTATGTCAAGGTATATCAAATTTAGGAAATAAACCCCTTTCAAAGCTTATAGACTTAATTTAAATCCATTTAGATTTTCTTATTTAAATGTTTAAAAAGTTACTAATAGCATGTTAGTATAGTTCCCCTTTTTTAAATTAGTTCTGTCAATGAATACAGTTCATTAAATTGATGAGTATTTTAAGAAAGTAATTTAATAATAATGTTTTGTTATAATATCAACTTTATGGTCTTTAAAACAATGATTGAATATGAATTTTAGGGCCGCTTTTTCCATATCCGATTAAAATGCCGGTTAGCGTAATCATTAGTTAAAGTACCGGTTAGTACAAATTTGCGTTCGTCCAACACTGGTTACCACTAATCATTGATTGAGGACGCCTTTAATCAGAGAAATTTTTCCTAATAAAATATTAAACGGTGATTAGGATTTCATACACATGCCCATAATTTAAGAGATTTGAATTTTTGCTTTATGTATTAACAGCGGTTATGTCATTCCATAAGTGATCCAAAGGTGGTCGCTTGACCTTTTTATGATAAATGTTTTTTTGTTTGTTGATTCCTACATGAATGGAGAGTCGGAAAACACTGATTTTAAATTTTTGTCTTTTTCTGAATTTCGCTGGCAGCCATTCTTGTTTTACAAAACATTTGCGTTTGTAATGTTTTGTGTTAACTCATACTACTCAAAACTGCTCAACCCGGGGGTGTATATGAAACACTTGTAATTTTTCTTCTAATCTACTAAATTGTAATTTGAACGTGTAATTTTAATTGTTGGAGGTGTATAATGTGGTGGTATTAAAATGAATAGGATCTGTTCCAAGATGCTCTTTAATTTTTGAGATAAATGCAATTCGCACAAGTCCGTGATTTATTTCTATAAAAATACATAATATTAAGTTAACTGCATGTTGTTTCAAAATTATAAATAAAACTTACAATAATGGTAAGAAATGAGGTGTGGGCACGTATGAGCGTTTCAAATTATACAGAAGTTGTTCTAAATTAAGTTTTAAATAAGTTTATCATCTTGAAAAATTAAACCTGTGAGTAAATGTTAAACTTAATAGTTGACGAAGTATTTACAATCGTGGCCACACACAGGCACACACACACACTGAGAGAGATTTTTTAAAAACAACTTTTTTGGTATTGGGGGACTTCAAAACGTGGACATCTGCAAAAATCTCGAGTTCGAAAATTTTCGTCATCAAGATACTTCCTTATACTAAATATATAAGGGAGTAAAAATAAGTTGGGAGAAGTAGTGTATGTGTTTATGGCTACCAACATCGCAAAGAACAACTGGAATTCCCCTTTAATAACGTCATCTCTTGTGAGATGGTGCGAACTATTTTAGTGTATAAATATATCAAATGTCCATGATATCTATACTCAAATCGCTGAACAGATTCAGTGATCACGTTGGGTTCACGTGATCACACCAAAGTGGTATGCGCACAGGCACATAAAATCATTCACGGATCAGTGTCTGTAAAATAGGTATCGGCGTAGTATTTGACATAAGAAATTGTGCATATTCAAATCTTTTCTATCAAAACGTATTAAAATTGTCTTGTCTCTATAAAATAGCACCTAGTAATTCTCACACACCTGCGATCTGTGATACTATTACAGTTTACCTATCGGCTAATGTAAACGCTCTTTGCCGCCGACCGTTTTTATGCATAGGATACCTTGATCACGTTGTGATCACGCACTTTTATCACTGAATCTCTTCGGCGATTCTAGTATGGTATTAAAATTTGGATGTCATATTCTTTGAGGCCTATTTTGAAGTATTTTTAAACCAAATATAGAGTTGCCATCTCATGCAAATGTCGAAAATGGCGCCAATATTATTAGAACAAAATATACTAATTTAGATAAAAAAAAAATATTGCCAACTTTGTATAATAAATCCTTGAACACTGTTTAGTTAACCAAGTATTTAGCCGGATTTGGAAAAATCCTTACAGTGTCTTGAAGTGCCATGGCAATTTGAAATTGTAATACAATTTAAAGTCACAATTCATTGTATTTCAGTTGTTTTTCTTGTGATTTCAGAATGTAGGCAGTGCCCAATATGCAAAATCCACTTTGGACAAAAGGAATATTTGCAACATCATTTTGCCTACTGTTCTGAAGGAAATGTCAGGTATAATTCATTATCATAAAATTTTATCAACGTAGCACCATACACTGATGGTGTTTTTTAGTGAACAATGAATCATTATTAATTATTTATTTTATTATATTCATATACAGCGATATTTCAATCCTCTTAATAACTGTAAATTTACTCTTTGTCCGGCCGAACTGTTACATTCTTTTTTTTTAATTCATCCAACAATAATATATAACCCCCACCTCATGGAAATCGAAATTGATAATCTAGCTGTGCGAAAGTAATGATCTAATACAAATATATTTTCTCAACAAAATGTTTTATTTTACATACTATTTCTTAGATTAACATATAAATATTCTTTTACTGCAAGAAATTTAAAAATTACTACAAGTAGATAGTTTGAAATGTGTGCTTTTGAATGGTATGTGTATTATGTATACAATTCCTTTCTATAATTGAATTGAAACTGTTAGAAAAGGGATTAATATTAATATTAAATATTTAATAAAGCATATAATTAAGAAACGGTGTTAATATTAAAATTGAAATCCAGTCATGCAAATGATTAGTATCCAGATTACAGCAAATATGAAATGTAATTACAATTCTAGAGAATTAAAATGGATGAAAGAATCAGGATGCTGCTTTTTAAACGTAACGCAACTTCTTGGCCTAAATCTGTTTGTTCATATTGCAATGGTGTTTATGTCAAGTGATTTGCTATTTCCTTTAAATTCGTACACTTACTAGTCGTATCGTTTGTAATTAGTTCGTCGTACGGAGAATGAGGTTACCTATTTTTATTTGTTTTTAGGAAATGCAGTGCACCGCCGCAAAGCTATCAAGTGACAGCGGTAAACGGAGGCAAGAAACGGTGCAGTCAATTGTATAAGTGTGAGCAGTGCAAGTACCGGACAAAGTATAAAGCATATCTCAAGCAACACTACACCAGCCACCACTTCAAACTGAAAAGGTTTAAATGTGGGATTTGTTACAGACGATTCGAGACAAAAGAATATATGAGGTTGCACGTGGAAAATACGCACAGTTCTATTGGCGGAAAGGAAGACTCTGCACATACAAAAGTAGAACAATCAAACTCACTAGATCGAACGAAAACATTTAAATGTTCGCTACGTGGTTTCCGAGCAAAACATAAAAGATATTTGGCAAGACATATGCATTGTGACTTTGGAACAAACAACAAAAGTAATTTAAAAGTACATATAAAAACTAATCATTTAAAAGAATTTGATTTTAAGTGTGACTCTTGTGACTTTGGAACAAACAGCAAAAGTCATTTAAAAGTACATATAAAAACTAATCATTTAAAAGAATTTGATTTTAAGTGTGAATTTTGTGACTATGGAACAAACAACAAAACCCATTTAAAAGTACATATAAAAACTAATCATTTAAAAGAATTTGATTTTAAGTGTGACTCTTGTAACTATGGAACAAACAACAAAACTAATTTAAAAGTACATATAAAAACTAATCATTTAAAAGAATTTGATTTTAAGTGTGACTCTTGTGAGTTTGGAACAAACAGCAAAAGTCATTTAAAAGTACATATAAAAACTAATCATTTAAAAGAATTTGATTTTAAGTGTGAATTTTGTGACTATGGAACAAACAACAAAACCCATTTAAAAGTACATATAAAAACTAATCATTTAAAAGAATTTGATTTTAAGTGTGACTCTTGTGACTATGGAACAAACAACAAAACTAATTTAAAAGTACATATAAAAACTAATCATTTAAAAGAATTTAATTTTAAGTGTGACTCTTGTGACTTTGGAACAAACAGCAAAAGTCATTTAAAAGTACATATAAAAACTAATCATATAAAAGAATTTGATTTTAAGTGTGACTCTTGTGACTATGGAACAAACAGCAAAAGTCATTTAAAAGTACATATAAAAACTAATCATTTAAAAGAATTTGATTTTAAGTGTGACTCTTGTGACTTTGGAACAAATACCAAAAATTATTTAAAAGTACATATAAAAACTAATCATTTAAAAGAATTTGATTTTAAGTGTGACTCTTGTGACTTTGGAACAAACAGCAAAAGTCATTTAAAAGTACATATAAAAACTAATCATTTAAAAGAATTTGATTTTAAGTGTGACTCTTGTGACTTTGGAACAAATACCAAAAATTATTTAAAAGTACATATAAAAACTAATCATTTAAAAGAATTTGATTTTAAGTGTGACTCTTGTGACTTTGGAACAAACAGAAAAAGTCATTTAAAAGTACATATAAAAACTAATCATTTAAAAGAATTTGATTTTAAGTGTGAATTTTGTGACTATGGAACAAACAACAAAACCCATTTAAAAGTACATATAAAAACTAATCATTTAAAAGAATTTGATTTTAAGTGTGACTCTTGTGACTATGGAACAAATAACAAAACTAATTTAAAAGTACATATAAAAACTAATCATTTAAAAGAATTTGATTTTAAGTGTAACTCTTGTGACTTTGGAACAAACAGCAAAAGTCATTTAAAAGTACATATAAAAACTAATCATTTAAAAGAATTTGATTTTAAGTGTGACTCTTGTGACTATGAAACAAACAAGAAAACTAATTTAGAAGTACATATAAAAACTAATCATTTAAAAGAATTTGATTTAAGTGTAACTCTTGTGACTTTGGAACAAACAGCAAAAGTCATTTAAAAGTACATATAAAAACTAATCATTTAAAAGAATTTGATTTTAAGTGTAACTCTTGTGACTTTGGAACAAACAGCAAAAGTCATTTAAAAGTACATATAAAAACTAATCATTTAAAAGAATTTGATTTTAAGTGTGACTCTTGTGACTATGAAACAAGCAAGAAAACTAATTTAGAAGTACAGTCCTCTCAACAATAAGGTTGCCAATCTGAAGCAGAAATTCTGTCTAATATATGTAGGTAGAGCTGTAACTGTATTATGAATGAAATAGTCTATCTTTCCAACGATCCAGTATCGACCTAAAATATAGGGTGAATAAGGTATATAGTATATACATATATTCATGAAGATACACTTAATGTAAACATAATAAATCACCGGGTTTTTATTTGGATGTTTTACAATTTTATGTCAGCTTTTTACTGGCATTGCAAGTTATATGTATTTCACATATTTTAGAGTTTGCTTTATTTTATGAACAAGACACTAATGGATACAATAATAAAGAATTATTTTATGATGAACCAAAATATATTTAATGTTTTTTATACATATATACACTTAAAGCCTAATGTATTAATATGAATAACAAACATTATTTTTTTATGTATAGCAAATCTTATTTATTTTCGGAGAACTTTATTTTCGGCCAAAATTAAATGATATTTTTTTGTTTATTGTCATAGCGACGGGCTATAAAGTATAACAATTCTGGCACAAAAAACTGGTTTTACAACTGTCTCTACAACGAAGTCACTGGAAATATTATTTTTATCCTAAATTTTGTGATTTTTGTCCACCTAGAATATAAAAAATTACTTCTGTCAGGCGCCGCCGGCGTCCAGTCAAACTTCTAGAAACCTCGCGAAACTATTGGGGATAGTAAACACGAGAACAATCTCCAGAGTGCGACATCATTGAGACATATATATTTAAGCACCGGCATATGAGGAGACAGAGTAGACAGTCCGACGAGTAGTAGTCACCATGTTGACAACACTTGAAAAAGAACGTGCGGTAGCAATGCTGGAATATGGGTGGTCCATTACAGGCGTTGCTAGAGAATTAGGTGTTAGCCACACTAGTATTTATAAACTTCGACAGAAATGGTTGGTAGACCACTCTGTAGCAAGACGTCCTGGTTCAGGAAGAAAAAGGGTAACACGTCCAGAAGAAGATAATGCTCTGACGCGTTACATTGAAGAACATACTTTTGCAACCTGTCGCAGAGCCATTCAGGCAACAGAATTTGGTGGAAGTCTAAGCACAGCTCGCAACAGATTGGTAGAAGTAAATATTGGAAATTATATTGCCGCTATAAAACCGAAACTAAATGAGCAACAAAAAGAAGTAAGACTCAGATTTGCAGAAACCTACCTCGACAAAAACATGGATTTCTGGAATAGAGTGGTTTTTTCTGACGAATCTAGTTTCCAGTCATATTCGAATGCAAAACGGAAAGTTTATCGACAACAAAATACCCGTTATCATTTAAATAATATACTGGAACGAAGCCGTAGTGGTAGATTTGCGGTCAGTGTATGGGGATGGATATCGAGTCTTGGAACGGGACCCATATGGAAAATAGAAAATATGTTAGATAGTGTGCAGTATCGAGACATATTGTCCAATATTATGCTACCATCAGTTAATATGATGTATGAAAATAATTTAGTGTTCCAGCAGGATAACTGTCCCGTTCACCGATCGCGATTAGTTCAACAATGGTTTCAAACATCAAATATTGAAGTTTTACCATGGCCCTCTAACAGTCCCGACTTAAATCCTATTGAGAATGTTTGGGGGATCATGAAGAAAGATATGTTGAAAGAATTTGTTCCGCGTACTTCCGACGAACTATGGGACAAGATCGAAACTGTCTGGGGGGATATTTCTGTGCAATATTGCAGCAAACTTATTGCCTCTATACCCTCTAGACTTCAAGAAGTCATTGAAAATGATGGAGCTTGGACTCACTACTGAAGATTATCTGTGTTCCCATGTAAAACATTGTCAGGGGTTTTTTGAAATGTTGCTGTATTGTAAATAAATATTACTTTGTGTGTAAATATATTGAAGAAATTTAGAAATCTATTTATCTATACATGTATATATTTAAATATGCACCCATTCTTCTTTTCTTGGAACCTCTTACATTTTTTATATTATTTTACAATTTGGATTTCATACTTTTTATGTTAAGTACCGTATTATTTTTGAATAAATATTTTGTTCGCAAAATTTAATTACCGCTGTAGTTATTTAGAAATTATATATACATTTAGAGGGCGAGTCATTAGTAGCCGCTTCTTCGATTACCCTTTTGTGTTTTAAATAAAGGCAAAGACAATTAGTGGAAGATTCATGGTTGCTTGTGGCACATATTGTAAAAATACTTTAAGACTTGACGCACTTCCGGTTTCACCGCAAATGCACAGAACTTAATTTTTTTAAATGACTCGCTCGATATATTTCTGGATTTTCTAATACTGCTTTAAATTGTCTATTCAATTGTTTTGTTTTTTCAAAATTGAGCCAATAGTTTTTGAGTTATTAATTTTTTTGAAAATATTTGACCAAAACACGTGTTCAGAAAAAAACCTTTTTCACGTTGTTTTTAAAAGTAAAACTATTAACTTTGGTGGTGCGTGTAGCCAAGAAAATTATGCACCATTTAATATAAGTTGCACTCGACAATACCTCGGAAAACTTTGTTTTTTCAAACACTACTTCCCGAAATTTTCACATACCAAAAACTTATTTTTTTTTTTAAATGGCACACCAGGTATTTTATTGAGGCATTTTGTTCCTTTTTTTATTCTCTTACATTTTTGTTAACAGTGTCCTATAGCTAAATTTTGCAATTTGTGAGATAATCACTATAGGAGCTATCAGCGGTCAATTAAAGAACTACGAGCGCTGTTGTTCTATGCACCCAAATATTCATTCAACCAATGGAAGGCAGGTGGGGCCCGTTTTCCTTAGTCAACTGTCAAACAGAGCAAAGGTTAAATCCACTATCCCAAAAGGAATAACTTTACAGAATGAAGAGCATCGCATTTCAATTTTTTAATTCAAGCAATGTCCAGTTGCAATATTTTCATTTTTTACACTGTTGGTTAACAACGAAATAAAATAAAGGTCATGTTTACTGACGTATTTGAAGATGCCGCCCCACTAAAACGTCTAATCCTCACCAGTTATTCATTCTGTCCGCTCTTTTTTTCATATTCAATACTTTCTGTTCACTCGAACCGTTTCTTTATACTTTCGAAGGTTTCTGGTTTCGGTTGACTTCTATGCAAAGAGATCCCTGGCTCTTTGCATAAAGTATGAATGCTAGCAATGAGTTTCTTTCAGATTCACCCAAAACGTCAATCATATCTATTAACTCTTCATAAAAATAATTAATTTGGATGATAACAACGATGCTTTTATAAATTTGACATAAATGTTTACCGACATTCTTTAACAGTTGACGCAAGCAGTCGGCCGCATTCCGGCCTTTATTGGACGAATATTTCGGTGCATAGAACAGCTCTCGTAGTTCTTTATTTGACCGCTGATTGCTCCTATGGTGATTATGTCAGATATTACAAAAAATAGGTATAGGACATTGTCAACAAAAACGAAAGAGAATAAAAAAGGGAAAAAATGCGACAATAAAATACCGGGTGTTTCATAAAAAAAAATAAGTTCTTAGTATGTGAAAATTTTAGGAAGTAGGCTTTGAAAAAACAAAGTTTTTTGAGGCATTGTCGAGTGCAACTTATACCAAATAATACAGAATTTTCTTTGCTACAAGCACTACCAGAGAATGTTTTTACTTTTAAAAACAATAAAAAAGCGTTTTTTTTTCTGAAAACGTGTTTTTGTGAAAAATTTACAAAAAAAATTAGTAGGTAACTCAAAAACTATTGGCTCAATTTTGAAAAAGAAAAACTGTTTAATAGACAATTTATAACAGTACTAGAAAATACAAAATATATAGAGTGAGTCATTTAAAAAAATAAGTTCCGTGCATTTCCGGTGAAACCGGAAGTGCGTCAGAGCTTAAAGTATTTTTAGAATATGCGCCTCAAGCAACCATGAAATATCCACTAATTGCTTTTTCTTTTATTTAAAACACAAACGAACAATCGAAGAAGCGGCTACTAATGACTCAGCCTGTATACATATACAGGGTGAGTTTTTTGCCGACGTTTATTATGGGGTTCTCGGAAACTACAACAGATACAGTTTTGATTAAATGGGAATAGAATTGCAGCTTTAACAGCTCTATTTAATTAGCGCTTTGTTTTTTGGAAAAAGTGCATAGCCTACCTAGATATTTTTTTTATTATTTTGTAAAAATGTTTTTTTTTTGTTATTTCGTTCGATTTAGATGAAATGTGTAAAGGAAAAAGTTTTAGGATATTATATGGTAAATAATACAGTTAAATCTATTTATTAAAACAAAGAAATGGTCATAATTTATTTATTTATCAAAAGAACTATATCAAGTAGCACATCATGTGAATCGTTGAGAAAAGATCTTTTTTTATAAAGTCATGGCCTACTATGGTTAGCATTTAAAAAAAATACAAGTTTGTGTCATAACTCAAAAAATAAAGCTAGAATAAAGAAATATAGGTTAAACTGTATTACTTACCATATAATAAAATAATATTAATAACAAAACTTTTTTTGCGAAATATCTAGTAAGCCACTTTTTCCAACAAAGAAAAATTTAATTAAATAGAGCTATTAAAACTGCAATTCTTTTCCCATTTTACCAAATCTCTATCTGTTGTAGTTTCCGAGATCCTGGTACTAAACATTGGAAAAAACTGACCTTGTATACATTATGAAAATTAATACTGGAAGTATTTACTTTGTGATATTCCCTACTACAAATAAAGAAAACAACTTTTTCTATTCCGGTGCTATAAAGTTCACTTTACGACACCCGTTTTGGTTGCATAAAGTATTACTTTATCGCACGCTAATTTTAGTTTTTTGAAATTGGTAACAAAAAAAATGGAACCAAATCGTATTTAAATGTCAAAATATAAGCCTTTAAAGTAACAAAAATGTGCAATAAAATTGTACAAAGAATAAACAGCACACATGCTAACATTTCACTTACTAATTAGCAATATAAATTGTTAAGTTTTCGGATGCTACTATTGACATTTACTTACCATGTTGAATAGTACAACTGTTATAAAAGTTTATTTTGATAAATATGTAGAGAGTTTGTGGACGAAAGATTTTGTAAATTGTCTTCTGCTATTTTGCGAATCTCTGGGGGTGTACAGTTATTTATTTCGTCCTTTTTGTTGATAATTTGAAATAATTTATTGTATAAATCAGTCTGAATTTTAAACACAATTACATATAGCACCACCGATATTCAAATATTTAAAACGTTCTACTTAAAAATCAGAGTAACCAACTTCAAAAAAGCAAAATTTCTAAAATATTCGAACAAAACATGTCTCTTATTTTAAGCTTTTTTGAACTTTTAATAACCGAAATAGAAAAAATAGTATAAAATACACGTTTCATAAGACATTTTGCGCACTTGTTCTTTAGAAAACTCGCCTAGCGGCTCGTTTTCTAAACTTGAACGCGTGCGCAAAAATCGTGTCTTATGAAACTTGTATTTTAATATACTATTTTCTATTCCGGTGCTATAAAGTTCACTTTACGACACCCGTTTTGGTTGCATAAAGTATTACTTTATCGCACGCTAATTTTATTTTTTTGAAGTTGGTAACAAAAAAAAATGGAACCAAATCGTATTTAAATGTCAAAATATAAGTCTTTAATCTAACAAACATGTGTACGAAGTTGTACGGAGAATAAAAAACACAGTTACGAACATTTTATTTACGTTAATTAACAATATAAATGGGATGATAAGTTTTTTGATGCTTCTATTGAAATTTACTTTCCATGTTGAATAGTACAACTGTTATAAACGTTTACTGTAACACTAGAAGATTCGTGTGCATTAATAGAGATTCCAGGCAGATTTTGCGAACACACTATGTTTTGTGTACATTCCTGTTGATTCATATTGACTGACACATTACTGCCAATTGGATCTGAAGTCGATGGATTGTGAATGATTTCAGTGGATGTATTAGGTACACTAGACAGTATTTGAGCAACCTCAACTTTTTTCATGGTGGAATTATCAATGTAACCTTCGGCCACTGCTGAGGATTTCCATCCTCCATGGCGCTTAATTGTTATTAAGTCACCTCCACTATTAGCCAAGTGTGTCACACTGGAACGTCTAAAGCAATGTCCAGTAAAGAGCTCAGGATTAGGTAAATTTAAGTAAGTAGCAATATTTTTTGGTACTTTTCCTATGGTATTAATACCAATTGGACTATTCACGCAAGATTCATTTCTATATTGCAGGAAGAAGCGTTTATGTGTAACATGGCTGGGACGAAGTGAATAATATTTTTTAACCAATTCAATCCATAATCTTTGTGTTATAATAAATTGTCTTGGAACATAAGTTTTAGTTTTTGGCACTGCAACCATTATGACATCATTTTTAAACTGTATATCATCTAAAGTCATGTTCGTTATTTCTTCACGACGACAAGCTCCATTATAGCCCATTATAAGGATAATCTAACAGAATATTAATATGACTATTATAACAAAATAATGTAGAAAATTAGTAAAATACAACTACAATGATGTTCTTATTACTTACTTTCATCGCTAAATATGTTTTATTATCAGCTTCTATTATGAACTGGTTAATATGATCGATTTCTAAAATCTTGGATATCTTAGGCTCGTAGCCCTCAGATATTCTTTTTAAAAATGCAAGTAGCCTAGAAAATTTTGAAATATCTATACTTTTATAAATATTTAAACAACAACGTAGCATTGAATATGTAGACCACAAGGACGATGGCTTTTTTATCTTTCTTTCTTTGTCAAAATAGGCAATTACTACATTTTCCGTAATATTCACAATATTATTTTCTTTACACCACTTTAGAAAGAGGTGGTATTGCTTTTCATAAATATGTCGAGACTTTGTTGGCAAAAGATTTTCTAAATTGGATTCTGCTATTTTGCGAATCTCTGGAGGCGTGCAGTTATTTATTTCTTCCATTTCGTTAATAATTTGAAATAATTTATTGGGTAAATCAGACTAAATTTTAAACAAAATGACAAGTCCGCCGATATTCAAATATTTAAATTGTTTTACTTAAAAATCAGAGTAACTGTTTTATATTTATATTTATATTTTACACTTGTTTTATTCTTTTATACTTAAGAAATGACACATACATCATACTGGTATAACATGTTTATTATGAATCCACACACTGACAACCTAATACATAAGCCTGTTTTACATCAAACACTATTACAGTCTTTATTACATTGAACACCTTCCCCTCAAAGATCTAGTCGTTGGGGTGGTAACACTTGGCGTCCATGTCGAGTGATCTTATTACTAATAACATTTGTTTTACATGCAAGCTGTGAAGGTATTTCAACATTATGATTTGGGACCAAAGTTGGTTCGTCTATCTCTTGGTTTTTATGGTTATTACTATCACTATGTGTACCTTGTGATTTTATTTTTTCATTTACATGTTCTTTTTCCGGGTGTTGGTCTATTTGTAGTTCTGGTAATAATTTCAAGTCACCTGGCTGGGGTTTTGTTATTGATATTTTTATTTGACTTGAGTTGCGTCTCACAATTTTATTGTTGCACTCTTTCCGTACCCAGTATGATCTTGGTTCTTTTGCCTTTTCAATGACAACTGCTTTATACCAAATCTTGTCCTTAGAACTTTTAATTACTATTTTATCTCCGTTCTTATACTCTTGAATTCGTTTACGGCTTCTTTTATCGTAGTGTAACTTCGTATGTTCTTTCTGTTTGCAAAGCTGTGGATAAATTTGGTTTTGAATTTTAGGTTCTAACATTTTACTAGTTATTGGTAATTGTGTCTTCAGTCGTCTACTTTGGAGAATTTGACTTGGAGATGCCTTTAAATATATTATTGGCGAGTTGTTATATTCCATTAATGCTTCTCTGTAGTCGGTATTTTCATGAAAACTTTTGCGTAATATTTGTTTGCCTATACTAACAGCCTTTTCTGTGCTACCATTACTTTGATGGTGGTGCGGAGAACACATTACTATGGTGATGTCTTTATTTCTGTAATACTCTTTACATTTATTTGACAGAAATGGTATATTATCTGCTACTATGTACTCCGGATATCCAAATCTTGTAAAAACATCTTGCATAATATTTATAGTAGATTCTGCTGTCTTGTCTGGCATTGCTCGTATTTCAATCCAATGTGAAAAATGATCAATTAACGTTAAGTACGCTTTTCCTCCAAATTCCAATATATCAACACCTATTTTATTGAATCTTAGTTTAGGAGCTTCGTGAGGCAATAGAGGTTCTTTGAAATCATGCGGCATAAACATTTCGCAAGTTCTACATTGTTTAATATATAATTTAACATCCTCAGTTAAACTTGGCCAGAAGAACAAACTCCTCGCTTTGTTTATTGTTTTGCTCATACCAATATGACCTTTATGCAATACTTTTATGATTGACGTTCTAAGTTTTTTAGGAACCACAATCTTGTCGTTTACAAATACAATACCTGCTTCAACATATATATCTTCTTTGATATTGTAGTATGGTCTCAATTTCGATTCAACCTTGTTTGATTTGGGCCATCCATTAAAATAATAATCAATTATTTTTACTAATACCTGATCATTTGATGTTACTGTTCTAAATTCGGATTTCTTCTCATCACTCATGGGTAAGTGCCTGGATACAGAATGTATCATCTCTATCATTTCTGCGTCGTATGTTACGTGTGGTAAAAATGATCTTGATAACATGTCTGCAAAGTGTATTTCCTTACCTGGCACATAATATACATTAAGAGAATATTTCATAAGTTTTAATCTTAGTCGCTGTAATCTAACAGATCCTATTTTACAGATAGGCTTTTTCATAATGGCAATGATAGGTTTATGATCCGTTTGCACATCAACAACACAATGATAAATAAATTGGTGAAATTTTTGTGTACCGAAATAAATCCCTAATAATTCTTTTTCTGTTTGACTATAGTTTATTTCATGGTCATTCATACTACGTGATGAACAAGCTACTAATTTGAGTGTTTTATTTTCGTATTCCTGAAACATGCAACATCCCAGTCCATTTTTGGATGCATCACATTGTAAAATTGTCTTTCTATCAGGATCAAACGGTACCAAAGCTGGTGTATTACATATTATTTTCTTTAAATTCTCGAAGGCTTCCTGGTGTTTTGGCATCCATTTCCATTCTATACTAGATTTTAATAATTCACACAGAGGATGCAAATAATCTGCCATATTTGGTATATATCGTCTAATATAATTAAAAGAGCCTATAATTCTTTGTAACTCTACTTTGCCTTTTGGGCTTTCTAACTTTTTCAATGCTTCTATTCTATCAGGATCTATTTGCATTCCATCCCTTGAAAATATCTGACCCATAAACTTAACTTGTTGTTGTTTGTATTGAAATTTTTCTTTATTAAATTTCGCATTTACTTTGTTGGCACGGTCGACTACTTGTCTTATTATTTCGTCATGCTCTTCTTCAGTCTTACCTGCTATTATCATGTCATCGTGGCAAATTAGAACATTCTCAATATTACTGAATTTTGAAGCAACTGCTTCTTGAAATAAATCTTGTGAATTTGACAAACCATATGGCAATACCACATATCTATATATCCCAAATGGTGTCGCAAAACAACACTTCCAAGAGGATTCTTCAACCAATTCCAGATGGTGATAGCCCTCCGATAAATCAAAAACTGAAAAAAAACTCTTGTTTCTTAAATTTGAACATATTTCCTCGATATTGTGAATTAATCCTGGTTTTCGAACTATTTGTTTATTTAAATCCGATGGGTCTAAACAGAGTCTCAATTTTCCATTGGGTTTCTCAACAATTACAACTCTATTTATATTTGCGCGTGCATCAATTTCATTAACTTTAACAATCGCATTTCTTTTTACTAATCTGTCTAATTCGTTTTTTAGTGCTGGACGTATCGCGAGAGGAATTCTTGTTGGTGGATGACTCACTGTTTCAAATTTATCAATAGTAGTAATTTTATATTTTTCTGAAAATTTTCCCGAACCTTCAAATATTTTTATATTTTGCTTTATAAATCTTTCTTTTTTAACATTATTACCCTCCAACCTAGCATTATTAATTCTTTTTATCAAGTTCAAATTTACACATGTTCGTCCACTTAAAAGTACATATTTAGCTTTATCAACAATTACAAAATCTTCATATATGTCTGAACTTCTATATTTACAGTTTAAATTAACAATACCTTTTGGTTTGGTCTGTGTACCTTCAAAAGCTTTTAATACATAATTTGTCGGTCTAACCCTAAATTGTTTATTAACATTTTCAAATATATTTAATGGCATGATATTTATATCTGCACCTGTGTCGATTTTGATTCTAACTTTTTTACCTTCAATATTAATAATTTCATCCCAAATGTTATTTACATGATGAATATTTACATTACGGTTACATTTATTTTTCTTAACATTTACATTACCTATGTATATTTCACTAGAACAATCACTGTTACATTCTTGGTCTACATATTTTACATTTTTAACTCTACACGATATAGCAAAATGATTCAATAAACCACATTTTCTACATTTTTTATTGTATGCTGGACATTCTCGTTGTCCATGTGTTTTACTACATCGTCTACACTTGAATGTATCAGTCCTTTTAACTCGAGTGTCACTTTTGTCTCTTTTATGATGTGATTTAAACTTATCACTATTACTTACATTATACTTTCTCTGTTGTCTTCTTACCATATTGATCTCACCACTTGTTCCCTGCTGGAATTGTTCGTTTTGACTCCGACTTTGTTCACTGGTCCTGCATAATTGTATCGCCTTCTCTAATGTTAATTGGTCGATTCTCAATAAAGCTTCTCTTGTATTCGAGTCCCTAATTCCCGTTACAATCTTATCCCTTAGTGATTTATTTTCTGCCGTTTCCTTATCATCTACTTCATCATAGTTACAAGTCTTTATTAAGTGTCTGCATTCTGTTAAAAATTGTTCAAACGATTCGCCTTCCTGCTGCATACGTTTCATGAACTTGTATCGTTCAAAACATTCATTTACCCGTGGGTTAACATATTTGTCAATTGCTTTGATAACACTATCATATTTGTCTTCTTCTTCTTGCGGAATAACCAATGTTGACATCAATTTTGCAGATTCTGTTCCTATGATGTTCCTCAAAATCGAAAGTTTAATCCTATCAGCAGATTCATTTTGCCCTGTCGCTATAAGGTAATCTTCAAAGGTTATTTTCCAAAATTTCCATTCTTTCGATGCGTTACTTCCTTGTAAATTAAAATCTGGCGGTAATTTTACTGTGCCTGAGCTTGGGTTAGCCATTTTTTTTTTTTTTTTTTTTTTTTATATATACTTGTTATATTTACGGTATATGGTATATTAACTTTCAGTTGTACATATTTCCTTTCGATAATTTATCACTTTAATGACTGCGCCATGTTTTATATTTATATTTATATTTTACACTTGTTTTATTCTTTTATACTTAAGAAATGACACATACATCATACTGGTATAACATGTTTATTATGAATCCACACACTGACAACCTAATACATAAGCCTGTTTTACATCAAACACTATTACAGTCTTTATTACATTGAACAGTAACCAACTTCAAAAAAACAAAATTTCTAAAATTTTCGAACAAAACATGTCTCTCATTTTAATCTTTTTTGAATTTTCAATAACCGAAATAGAAAAAATAGTATAAAATACACGTTTCATAAGACATTTTTGCGCACTTGTTCTTTAGAAAACTCGCCTTGCGGCTCGTTTTCTAAACTTGAACGCGTGCGCAAAAATCGTGTCTTATGAAACTTGTATCTTAATTAGCCCAGTCATTTTAGGGGTTTCACCTCGGAATGAAAGATAATAAGCTAGAAATTGGTATAAACCTTTATTTTGTCGTTCTAAATGTTCTCTCAAAAGTCACAAATGATACCGTGTCCGCGTCTTAAGATATTGAAGGTCAAAGGTCATAAAAATCGGTTTTTTGTGAATATCTCGCTTTCTATGGCTTAAATGATATTTTTAAGTTGTAGAGTATAAAATTCTCTACAATTTTTGTTTCATGTTTTTTTTTGATACGATCAACCGTTTTTGAGATAGAGCGCGAAGAGTGCGTAGCGCACAGTCATTTATTGTCCAATGTAAGATCAAGCGCGAGTTACGGTTATCAGTACGTTATATAAAGTCAATAATTTATTAAATTATTATAATTATTAAACAATGCCCATTATTTATGGACTAATTATTAATTGTTGATATTTTATTAAAATCAGTAACTTAATTATTTATATTTAACTATTCAACTATAGTATATTATTAATTCTGGAATATATATTTTCAGTTAAAAAGACAATAAGGGGATATATTTAATGCATATCTTTATTTATCATTAAATATGCCATACTATACATTTGTTGAAATGTCAGTTTAAATATTATAAGAATTTTTATTGGTTTTAATTATAATAAAATTGTGAATAGAAGCTAGTTATCTTCATCTTCTTCGTCGTCTTCTTCTTGTTGTCGCTCGAAAACGTTCAATTCATTGTCATCATCCTCATTATCGGTCATATTCATCTCCAAACCCTCCAGAATTTCAGGATCGTATGCGTTTTCTTCATCGGGATTACTTGGATATTGTGCAGCGTTCAGGCAAGCTTGTCCATTGCACTGGCCACAAGCTAAAGAACATAGTAGCCCTGATTTTCGGCATCCACAGCGGGAACCACAACCATTTTTGCAATTGCAAAATATTATATTTAGTAGTTCGGTTGGTGCTGGAGGTAATAACGTTCTTATGGGCTTCAGGATTCCATTTTCAAGCATCCAGCCCCATTCTTGAGGTTCTAAGTCATTCCCTAACCACGTTTGAATCTGGTAGTAGACGCGCTTTATATGTTGATGAGCTGCTACACTTGTTGGTGGAAGCGTTGACAATTGTACAGGTTTATTTAGTTTCGTTAATTTAATGAATTGCGTGTAGCGAAAATGATCAATGTTGTCCTCAGATTTTGGAGCATTATATAATGCCAACAAGATGCGCACTCCATTTTCAAATAATGTTTGTACCGGGCAGTTTTCTTGTTGAAATACTTCCACCAGTTTATCCAAATTGGGAATTTTCTCCAATGCTCTAGTAACAGTTTTTTTTCCTTTTTTAAATAGCGCAGAAGTTGTGTCACAGCCACTAAATGCGTGTAAAAATAGAATGTGTTTTTTAGTATGAGGATATTGATCAAAACTTTTGGAAGAGTATATTTGTGTCTTAACATTGCCTTTCCCAACTTTTTTAAAGAAAATTTCCTGTTGATGTGATTGAGTACGCCCAATTAAAATAACGAGCAAATCAATATCTTCTCCTATGATGACGGCAGTCTTTTGATGTTCTGATAATGCAATAGCTGTCTCGATGATGAGAACATCAGCATCATCTCTGGCTTGTTTTGTTGTGATATTAATAGTTTTTAATTTTTCGACAAGCATGTAGATAAATTTTGTTTTATTAGACCGATTTGATAAAAAATTTTCTTGGCTGATTGGCACAATCATTGTTTCGTCAAAACATACTTCATACGATTTTGAAAGTGCAGCAGTTCTTCTTTGTTGTTCCATTGCTTTAATATTTTTACTATTGTCCGAATATCCGTCAAATACAACAACAATTTCTGAACCATAATGTGTTTGTAAATATTGAATGTATTTATCTAAAATAATGGAGAAAGTATCGTCTTTGCTCCATACGACGCGATGCAGAAGAAATCCACCGTCGATGATGTATGTTACATTATTTTCATCAAGCTCGATATCGACAGGTATCATATTGTCATATAACGACGCTTTCGTGGTTTTTCTCATGCCATTACTATCAAATAAAGATGTCGGATACGGGCTTAGTTCATATTGAAGATATTCTTGTAGATTACTTTCAAATTTTTTGCTTACAGTTATTCTCTGGAAAAGTAACAATGGATCTACAGAGACTTTACAATCGTTAATAGTGACAGATTTGTTAACGGCTGAAAGCGGCAAAACTTTATCGACGCGTTTTAACTTTATCTCATTAAAGTTCAAACCAATTATCTTTTCCATAGATTGCAATCCGAGTTCATGGGCTCTATGACAATTAATTTGGTCATTTCCAACGATTCCTGAAGCTAAGGATACCAACTGATTTGTATTTGGAAAGGGATTATGAAGAGTATACCAATCAACCAGTTTATTAACATCAGTATTATCCCTTTTTATTCGTGAATCTCTAGCATCAACGTGTTGGTCTACAGAATCCAAAGAAATGTTACAAAACCGTTCAATTTCTTCACAAATTGTATTCGTGGCATACATAGCATATAACCACTTACATAGAACACTTTCTTGTGTACTTCGGCCTCGAGATACTCCTCCTTCTGTCTTCATAGATTTCATAAGACTTTGCTCGATTACCATGTCTGTCCATGTACCAGAATTAAATTTGTCTGTTCGTTTTACAGTAAAGAATCCGTTTTTAAAGTTCTGAAAACTCTGTTCATCCATTGTCTCCTCCAGTTTTATCATATCTTGAAGATATAAATGAGCTGATTTCGCATATAGGAAATGACCACCAGCATGAAAATACGGCAACATTTTTCGCACTGTATCCAGATGTTCTTTAAAAAGTCCCAGTCTTTCAGCACGAATGAAATCTAGAGCTATTGATACCATTTCAAAATACTGCGCCCATAACTGTGCTGTGGGACCTCGAGCTTTTAATTCATTCAGTTTATCTTGAAATTGATCAATTAACGAGTTGGAGCTACTTGTACATCCTTCAACATCTTCGTAGGAAACATCGCGACTAGTTATCTGTTCAATTAACTCATCTAAAATACAACCTTCAATCTTCATCTCTTCAAAAATCTTCATTGATAATGCAAGTCGTAATAATGTATGGCCTCTAATACTTCTTGCATAAGCGTGACCATTCACTTCCTTAAGACCACTACCGTCCATTATATATCCTATGCATCCAAGAAAAGACATAAGCATATGAAATCCTCCTAGTTTGACAACTGTTTTAGACAAGTCTGAGTTTGCATCTGACGCGGCAATCATTTCACGTGCTTTGGAGTACAGGGGTTGATCAAATGTAATTATGCACGTCTTTTGTTGATGTGACTTGGCAATATTTATAGCACAATGTAAAGTGGTATACATTGTATCTAAATGACTAGCCGGATGATCAATGAAAGGTAGAAATAGAACCTGAGAAGTTGAAAAATTCTTATTATTTTTCGTAAGTTGTTGAAGATAGCCATTCCACCCTGGCAACTGTGAAAGATTCTTCCATTTTCCGTATAACCACAAAAAATCAACAGCATTAAATTTTTTTTCAATTAGTACTTGATCGTCATGTACATTTTGGACTTGAATCTTGCTGTACCCTGGTACAACTGGCTTTTCATATGCTAAAAGAGATACATGTGATATTGCTGCCAACTCTTTTGCACTTGGTTTAGTTGTACATTTTTTTATACGATCATCATAAATGACAGCATCTTTTGGAGTAACTATTTTTATCATTCCCATAACGTGAAGAGTATTATTACCGTCAAGAGTACTGACATTAATATCTGCATTGTCTCCAACATATTGCACCAATGCACCTGACTCTGATGGTAAAATACGAGGCTGTGGATGGTAAACTGCTGAAACTTCATACTGTACAGTACTACTATATGGAGCAGCAAATCCCAAAGTTGATAAAACATCCAATAATTTCTTAGATCCATATCTTCTGTGAAGAAAGACAGAAAGGCCTAATAGTAGCTGTGATGAAAATGATCGTTCTCGTATCGAAGCCATTATTGCGTGACTGATAGATGTGCATTTTGTTTTTAAATGATCTACTTGTCCTTTTCTATTCTTTAATATAATTTCTTCTAAAAAATGTAATAATGTTTTTGGTATTTCTTCATTAATACCATCTAGCATTTTATTTGGAGGTGGATACGTCTTAGTTTCGACTACAGATGATCTAATATCTTCCCTAATAATTGCCGCAGCAGCTTCTACAATACGTAAACGTTCTTCTGCAGGGGTGCTTTTTTTATTTTCGTACCAAGCTTTTGATAGTACATTAACCTGTGTATCACGGAAAGATATAATTGTAAATGCTCCTATTTTTTTTGTAATTATTATGTCAGTTAAATACTTTTGTTGTAGTTTTGTAATAATCGTCTTATCGTCGGGTATGTAATCCGTAAGGACATCTTTAAGTTCTTTCAACGTAAATTGAGAATCTTCATTATTTTCTATATAACAAAAAATCTCCTTCATTGCTTGAGTGACTTGATCATCTTGGCGCGGCTTCTTATCAGCAGATGGTACTCGAGTTAAAAAGTTGGTATAGCAAATAGTATGATACTTTGCTTCAGCAGCGATCAAATAATACTCGTAAAGTATACGTTCCTTTACTAATTCTCCTAAGGAATCGTTGCGTTCTTCTGCTTTTTTTATTACGTTCTCTTTAAACGCTAGAGTGCTTACATTACTTATTGTCCGTCTATACTTCTCCTTCTTTTTCCTTTCCGCTACTTCATTAGCTTCTTGGCCACAAAATAAGCACAATTTTTTAAAATCAAACACTTCGTTTCTTTTTTTACGAGGTACACTTGGCGTTGAAGGTTCACCCTCTTCTGTGCGTCGTTTCGATGCAACAATAGCATTTTTACTAGTGTACACTTTTCGACACTCGGAATGCACAGTCACAGAACTTAAAGTATTTAAATAGTCTATATGTCCATCATTTCTTTCAATACTTGCAGTTTTTAAAGTTTGTAAACCACGTACAACATTCACAGAAACACATTCTGAAAGTGACTTATCACATATAAAACACAAATCAGCCATAGCTCTTAAAACCGTACGTCCGTCGTTGCGAAGATACAATTTCAAACTAACGAATAATCTTGACTAATACAAAGTGGTCCCTTAAAAGAGAAAGTGGCCTTGAATACAATAGAACATCTGTCCCGGCTATAAATAGAAAAGGTCATAGGGTAGGGACAAGTATATCCAGGTATATAAGTATTAAAAAATTTAAACGTTTCGAAGAAAACGTATGTAATGACGTTTTAACTGAAAATATATATTCCAGAATTAATAATATACTATAGTTGAATAGTTAAATATAAATATTTAAGTTACTGATTTTAATAAAATATCAACAATTAATAATTAGTCCATAAATAATGGGCATTGTTTAATAATTATAATAATTTAATAAATTATTGACTTTATATAACGTACTGATAACCGTAACTCGCGCTTGATCTTACATTAATAAAAATATCATTTAAGCCATAGAAAGCGAGATATTCACAAAAAACCGATTTTTATGACCTTTGACCTTCAATATCTTAAGACGCGGACACGGTATCATTTGTGACTTTTGAGAGAACATTTAGAACGACAAAATAAAGGTTTATACCAATTTCTAGCTTATTATCTTTCATTCCGAGGTTGACCCCTTTTTTTACCTAATATGACTGGGCTAAATATACTATTATATACTTTTCATACCACTATAATTCGATGAATGAGTGTTTTATTCCAACTCTGCATTTCAAGAGGAATTTTTAAATACACAGAAAATTGTCTATCGTAAATTTTTTTTATACATTTCATCTTTGATATTGGAGAACACCGATTTTTTGTTGTGTTGATTTTATAGTATTTAACAAGCTGGTTATTTGTGCCTTTGTAAGGTTTTATTCGCAAGGTCAATTTATGAATGAATGTGATGCGTATGCGTTCAAGTTAAAGTCCGTCCTAAATGCGCTCGGTTCGTGTAGATTGGCAACCTTTTTGTTGAGATGACTGTACATATAAAAACTAATCATTTAAAAGAATTTGATTTAAGTGTAACTCTTGTGACTATGGAACAAACAGCAAAAGTCATTTAAAAGTACATATAAAAACTAATCATTTAAAAGAATTTGATTTTAAGTGTGACTTTTGTGACTATGGAACAAACAATAAAACTAATTTAAAAGTACATATAAAAGCTAATCATTTAAAGGAATTTGATTTTAAGTGTGACTCTTGTGACTTTGGAACAAACAGCAAAAGTCATTTAAAAGTACATATAAAAACTAATCATTTAAAAGAATTTGATTTTAAGTGTGACTCTTGTGACTATAGGCGCTTTCCCGTTAGGGTCAGAGTAAGTACAGGGTCACCTTAATCCCCACTTCTACTACCCCCCGAGTGTTCCTTTTGTTAGTGTCATTTTGATCTTCTTGGCGCCGGTGTTACTTACCCCCGCCCCCTCAAGGACCAGCTTTGAAATTGGTCCAGAAAGACCCACGCATGCTCCGTTATATTTTATATCAAATGTAATTTGGTTATTGTCTGTTTTGTTGTCCGTCTTACGTCATAATTTCTCTTCTTTGTGGTAATAAGTTAAAACCTGAAAATAATAAACTACTCCACTTCTTAATAATTAATTAAAATGTGGCAACAACTGCACTTTTGACGCTATTACTGACTCATGGCTCGTATTCAATCGCCGAATGGTGGCTATTTGAAATAAATACACTTGCGTACTTCCTTGCTTTTTTTATATAGATGCTTATAATCTGTTTAATATAGTAATAAATATGCTGTGTAGTTTTTTCAATGATATTAGATGATTAATTGATTTTATACAGTTACTTATGTAGTACTGAGGTAATATTATACCTGTCAAAGATATGGCTTTTTTTTTTGTTATGCGGTGGCACATGCACATTCAAATTGCCGGCGAATGTTTACTTGCAGGTTAATTAGATTATTTTTGGCAGAAATATTAACATTGAAATAACTATACGTCATATTTATTAATATATTAACAATGATTATAACATTTATATAAAAAAATCAGTACTAGCGTGTAGCGTCTAAAGACGAAGTGATGTTCAATGTTGTTGTGGCGAGCCATTCCGAAGTCTTACCATTACTTGTTCCGGCGAGGGTAGGTTCATTTTGATCTCGGTCATATTGACCTAGTTCATTTTAACCTCTAACTGGAAAGCACTTTATGAAACAAGCAAGAAAACTAATTTAGAAGTACATATAAAAACTAATCATTTAAAAGAATTTGATTTTAAGTGTAACTCTTGTGACTTTGGAACAAACAGCAAAAGTCATTTAAAAGTACATATAAAAACTAATCATTTAAAAGAATTTGATTTTAAGTGTGACTCTTGTGACTATGAAACAAGCAAGAAAACTAATTTAGAAGTACATATAAAAACTAATCATTTAAAAGAATTTGATTTTAAGTGTAACTCTTGTGACTTTGGAACAAACAGCAAAAGTCATTTAAAAGTACATATAAAAACTAATCATTTAAAAGAATTTGATTTTAAGTGTGACTCTTGTGACTATGAAACAAGCAAGAAAACTAATTTAGAAGTACATATAAAAACTAATCATTTAAAAGAATTTGATTTAAGTGTAACTCTTGTGACTATGGAACAAACAGCAAAAGTCATTTAAAAGTACATATAAAAACTAATCATTTAAAAGAATTTGATTTTAAGTGTGACTTTTGTGACTATGGAACAAACAATAAAACTAATTTAAAAGTACATATAAAAACTAATCATTTAAAAGAATTTGATTTTAAGTGTGACTCTTGTGACTTTTGAACAAACAGCAAAAGTCATTTAAAAGTACATATAAAAACTAATCATTTAAAAGAATTTGATTTTAAGTGTGAATTTTGTGACTATGGAACAAACAACAAAACCCATTTAAAAGTACATATAAAAACTAATCATTTAAAAGAATTTGATTTTAAGTGTGACTCTTGTGACTATGGAACAAACAACAAAACTAATTTAAAAGTACATATAAAAACTAATCATTTAAAAGAATTTAATTTTAAGTGTGACTCTTGTGACTTTGGAACAAACAGCAAAAGTCATTTAAAAGTACATATAAAAACTAATCATATAAAAGAATTTGATTTTAAGTGTGACTCTTGTGACTATGGAACAAACAGCAAAAGTCATTTAAAAGTACATATAAAAACTAATCATTTAAAAGAATTTGATTTTAAGTGTGACTCTTGTGACTTTGGAACAAATACCAAAAATTATTTAAAAGTACATATAAAAACTAATCATTTAAAAGAATTTGATTTTAAGTGTGACTCTTGTGACTTTGGAACAAACAGCAAAAGTCATTTAAAAGTACATATAAAAACTAATCATTTAAAAGAATTTGATTTTAAGTGTGACTCTTGTGACTTTGGAACAAATACCAAAAATTATTTAAAAGTACATATAAAAACTAATCATTTAAAAGAATTTGATTTTAAGTGTGACTCTTGTGACTTTGGAACAAACAGCAAAAGTCATTTAAAAGTACATATAAAAACTAATCATTTAAAAGAATTTGATTTTAAGTGTGACTCTTGTGACTTTGGAACAAATACCAAAAATTATTTAAAAGTACATATAAAAACTAATCATTTAAAAGAATTTGATTTTAAGTGTGACTCTTGTGACTTTGGAACAAACAGAAAAAGTCATTTAAAAGTACATATAAAAACTAATCATTTAAAAGAATTTGATTTTAAGTGTGAATTTTGTGACTATGGAACAAACAACAAAACCCATTTAAAAGTACATATAAAAACTAATCATTTAAAAGAATTTGATTTTAAGTGTGACTCTTGTGACTATGGAACAAATAACAAAACTAATTTAAAAGTACATATAAAAACTAATCATTTAAAAGAATTTGATTTTAAGTGTAACTCTTGTGACTTTGGAACAAACAGCAAAAGTCATTTAAAAGTACATATAAAAACTAATCATTTAAAAGAATTTGATTTTAAGTGTGACTCTTGTGACTATGAAACAAACAAGAAAACTAATTTAGAAGTACATATAAAAACTAATCATTTAAAAGAATTTGATTTAAGTGTAACTCTTGTGACTTTGGAACAAACAGCAAAAGTCATTTAAAAGTACATATAAAAACTAATCATTTAAAAGAATTTGATTTTAAGTGTAACTCTTGTGACTTTGGAACAAACAGCAAAAGTCATTTAAAAGTACATATAAAAACTAATCATTTAAAAGAATTTGATTTTAAGTGTGACTCTTGTGACTATGAAACAAGCAAGAAAACTAATTTAGAAGTACATATAAAAACTAATCATTTAAAAGAATTTGATTTAAGTGTAACTCTTGTGACTATGGAACAAACAGCAAAAGTCATTTAAAAGTACATATAAAATCTAATCATTTAAAAGAATTTGATTTTAAGTGTGACTTTTGTGACTATGGAACAAACAATAAAACTAATTTAAAAGTACATATAAAAGCTAATCATTTAAAGGAATTTGATTTTAAGTGTGACTCTTGTGACTTTGGAACAAACAGCAAAAGTCATTTAAAAGTACATATAAAAACTAATCATTTAAAAGAATTTGATTTTAAGTGTGACTCTTGTGACTATGAAACAAGCAAGAAAACTAATTTAGAAGTACATATAAAAACTAATCATTTAAAATAATTTGATTTTAAGTGTAACTCTTGTGACTTTGGAACAAACAGCAAAAGTCATTTAAAAGTACATATAAAAACTAATCATTTAAAAGAATTTGATTTTAAGTGTGACTCTTGTGACTATGAAACAAGCAAGAAAACTAATTTAGAAGTACATATAAAAACTAATCATTTAAAAGAATTTGATTTTAAGTGTAACTCTTGTGACTTTGGAACAAACAGCAAAAGTCATTTAAAAGTACATATAAAAACTAATCATATAAAAGAATTTGATTTTAAGTGTGACTCTTGTGACTATGGAACAAACAGCAAAAGTCATTTAAAAGTACATATAAAAACTAATCATTTAAAAGAATTTGATTTTAAGTGTGACTCTTGTGACTTTGGAACAAATACCAAAAATTATTTAAAAGTACATATAAAAACTAATCATTTAAAAGAATTTGATTTTAAGTGTGACTCTTGTGACTTTGGAGCAAACAGCAAAAGTCATTTAAAAGTACATATAAAAACTAATCATTTAAAAGAATTTGATTTTAAGTGTGACTCTTGTGACTTTGGAACAAATACCAAAAATTATTTAAAAGTACATATAAAAACTAATCATTTAAAAGAATTTGATTTTAAGTGTGACTCTTGTGACTTTGGAACAAACAGCAAAAGTCATTTAAAAGTACATATAAAAACTAATCATTTAAAAGAATTTGATTTTAAGTGTGACTCTTGTGACTTTGGAACAAATACCAAAAATTATTTAAAAGTACATATAAAAACTAATCATTTAAAAGAATTTGATTTTAAGTGTGACTCTTGTGACTTTGGAACAAACAGAAAAAGTCATTTAAAAGTACATATAAAAACTAATCATTTAAAAGAATTTGATTTTAAGTGTGAATTTTGTGACTATGGAACAAAGAACAAAACCCATTTAAAAGTACATATAAAAACTAATCATTTAAAAGAATTTGATTTTAAGTGTGACTCTTGTGACTATGGAACTAATAACAAAACTAATTTAAAAGTACATATAAAAACTAATCATTTAAAAGAATTTGATTTTAAGTGTAACTCTTGTGACTTTGGAACAAACAGCAAAAGTCATTTAAAAGTACATATAAAAACTAATCATTTAAAAGAATTTGATTTTAAGTGTGACTCTTGTGACTATGAAACAAACAAGAAAACTAATTTAGAAGTACATATAAAAACTAATCATTTAAAAGAATTTGATTTAAGTGTAACTCTTGTGACTTTGGAACAAACAGCAAAAGTCATTTAAAAGTACATATAAAAACTAATCATTTAAAAGAATTTGATTTTAAGTGTAACTCTTGTGACTTTGGAACAAACAGCAAAAGTCATTTAAAAGTACATATAAAAACTAATCATTTAAAAGAATTTGATTTTAAGTGTGACTCTTGTGACTATGAAACAAGCAAGAAAACTAATTTAGAAGTACATATAAAAACTAATCATTTAAAAGAATTTGATTTAAGTGTAACTCTTGTGACTATGGAACAAACAGCAAAAGTCATTTAAAAGTACATATAAAAACTAATCATTTAAAAGAATTTGATTTTAAGTGTGACTTTTGTGACTATGGAACAAACAATAAAACTAATTTAAAAGTACATATAAAAGCTAATCATTTAAAGGAATTTGATTTTAAGTGTGACTCTTGTGACTTTGGAACAAACAGCAAAAGTCATTTAAAAGTACATATAAAAACTAATCATTTAAAAGAATTTGATTTTAAGTGTGACTCTTGTGACTATGAAACAAGCAAGAAAACTAATTTAGAAGTACATATAAAAACTAATCATTTAAAAGAATTTGATTTTAAGTGTAACTCTTGTGACTTTGGAACAAACAGCAAAAGTTATTTAAAAGTACATATAAAAACTAATCATTTAAAAGAATTTGATTTTAAGTGTGACTCTTGTGACTATGAAACAAGCAAGAAAACTAATTTAGAAGTACATATAAAAACTAATCATTTAAAAGAATTTGATTTTAAGTGTAACTCTTGTGACTTTGGAACAAACAGCAAAAGTCATTTAAAAGTACATATAAAAACTAATCATTTAAAAGAATTTGATTTTAAGTGTGACTCTTGTGACTATGAAACAAGCAAGAAAACTAATTTAGAAGTACATATAAAAACTAATCATTTAAAAGAATTTGATTTAAGTGTAACTCTTGTGACTATGGAACAAACAGCAAAAGTCATTTAAAAGTACATATAAAAACTAATCATTTAAAAGAATTTGATTTTAAGTGTGACTTTTGTGACTATGGAACAAACAATAAAACTAATTTAAAAGTACATATAAAAACTAATCATTTAAAAGAATTTGATTTTAAGTGTGACTCTTGTGACTTTTGAACAAACAGCAAAAGTCATTTAAAAGTACATATAAAACTAATCATTTAAAAGAATTTGATTTTAAGTGTGAATTTTGTGACTATGGAACAAACAACAAAACCCATTTAAAAGTACATATAAAAACTAATCATTTAAAAGAATTTGATTTTAAGTGTGACTCTTGTGACTATGGAACAAACAACAAAACTAATTTAAAAGTACATATAAAAACTAATCATTTAAAAGAATTTAATTTTAAGTGTGACTCTTGTGACTTTGGAACAAACAGCAAAAGTCATTTAAAAGTACATATAAAAACTAATCATATAAAAGAATTTGATTTTAAGTGTGACTCTTGTGACTATGGAACAAACAGCAAAAGTCATTTAAAAGTACATATAAAAACTAATCATTTAAAAGAATTTGATTTTAAGTGTGACTCTTGTGACTTTGGAACAAATACCAAAAATTATTTAAAAGTACATATAAAAACTAATCATTTAAAAGAATTTGATTTTAAGTGTGACTCTTGTGACTTTGGAACAAACAGCAAAAGTCATTTAAAAGTACATATAAAAACTAATCATTTAAAAGAATTTGATTTTAAGTGTGACCCTTGTGACTTTGGAACAAATACCAAAAATTATTTAAAAGTACATATAAAAACTAATCATTTAAAAGAATTTGATTTTAAGTGTGACTCTTGTGACTTTGGAACAAACAGCAAAAGTCATTTAAAAGTACATATAAAAACTAATCATTTAAAAGAATTTGATTTTAAGTGTGACTCTTGTGACTTTGGAACAAATACCAAAAATTATTTAAAAGTACATATAAAAACTAATCATTTAAAAGAATTTGATTTTAAGTGTGACTCTTGTGACTTTGGAACAAACAGAAAAAGTCATTTAAAAGTACATATAAAAACTAATCATTTAAAAGAATTTGATTTTAAGTGTGAATTTTGTGACTATGGAACAAACAACAAAACCCATTTAAAAGTACATATAAAAACTAATCATTTAAAAGAATTTGATTTTAAGTGTGACTCTTGTGACTATGGAACAAATAACAAAACTAATTTAAAAGTACATATAAAAACTAATCATTTAAAAGAATTTGATTTTAAGTGTGACTCTTGTGACTATGGAACAAATAACAAAACTAATTTAAAAGTACATATAAAAACTAATCATTTAAAAGAATTTGATTTTAAGTGTGAATTTTGTGACTATGGAACAAACAACAAAACCCATTTAAAAGTACATATAAAAACCAATCATTTAAAAGAATTTGATTTTAAGTGTGACTCTTGTGACTATGGAACAAATAACAAAACTAATTTAAAAGTACATATAAAAACTAATCATTTAAAAGAATTTGATTTTAAGTGTGACTCTTGTGACTATGGAACAAATAACAAAACTAATTTAAAAGTACATATAAAAACTAATCATTTAAAAGAATTTGATTTTAAGTGTAACTCTTGTGACTTTGGAACAAACAGCAAAAGTCATTTAAAAGTACATATAAAAACTAATCATTTAAAAGAATTTGATTTTAAGTGTGACTCTTGTGACTTTGGAACAAATACCAAAAATTATTTAAAAGTACATATAAAAACTAATCATTTAAAAGAATTTGATTTTAAGTGTGACTCTTGTGACTTTGGAACAAACAGAAAAAGTCATTTAAAAGTACATATAAAAACTAATCATTTAAAAGAATTTGATTTTAAGTGTGAATTTTGTGACTATGGAACAAACAACAAAACTAATTTAGAAGTACATATAAAAACTAATCATTTAAAAGAATTTGATTTAAGTGTAACTCTTGTGACTATGGAACAAACAGCAAAAGTCATTTAAAAGTACATATAAAAACTAATCATTTAAAAGAATTTGATTTTAAGTGTGACTCTTGTGACTATGGAACAAATAACAAAACTAATTTAAAAGTACATATAAAAACTAATCATTTAAAAGAATTTGATTTTAAGTGTAACTCTTGTGACTTTGGAACAAACAGCAAAAGTCATTTAAAAGTACATATAAAAACTAATCATTTAAAAGAATTTGATTTTAAGTGTGACTCTTGTGACTATGAAACAAACAAGAAAACTAATTTAGAAGTACATATAAAAACTAATCATTTAAAAGAATTTGATTTAAGTGTAACTCTTGTGACTTTGGAACAAACAGCAAAAGTCATTTAAAAGTACATATAAAAACTAATCATTTAAAAGAATTTGATTTTAAGTGTAACTCTTGTGACTTTGGAACAAACAGCAAAAGTCATTTAAAAGTACATATAAAAACTAATCATTTAAAAGAATTTGATTTTAAGTGTGACTCTTGTGACTATGAAACAAGCAAGAAAACTAATTTAGAAGTACATATAAAAACTAATCATTTAAAAGAATTTGATTTAAGTGTAACTCTTGTGACTATGGAACAAACAGCAAAAGTCATTTAAAAGTACATATAAAATCTAATCATTTAAAAGAATTTGATTTTAAGTGTGACTTTTGTGACTATGGAACAAACAATAAAACTAATTTAAAAGTACATATAAAAGCTAATCATTTAAAGGAATTTGATTTTAAGTGTGACTCTTGTGACTTTGGAACAAACAGCAAAAGTCATTTAAAAGTACATATAAAAACTAATCATTTAAAAGAATTTGATTTTAAGTGTGACTCTTGTGACTATGAAACAAGCAAGAAAACTAATTTAGAAGTACATATAAAAACTAATCATTTAAAAGAATTTGATTTTAAGTGTAACTCTTGTGACTTTGGAACAAACAGCAAAAGTCATTTAAAAGTACATATAAAAACTAATCATTTAAAAGAATTTGATTTTAAGTGTGACTCTTGTGACTATGAAACAAGCAAGAAAACTAATTTAGAAGTACATATAAAAACTAATCATTTAAAAGAATTTGATTTTAAGTGTAACTCTTGTGACTTTGGAACAAACAGCAAAAGTCATTTAAAAGTACATATAAAAACTAATCATATAAAAGAATTTGATTTTAAGTGTGACTCTTGTGACTATGGAACAAACAGCAAAAGTCATTTAAAAGTACATATAAAAACTAATCATTTAAAAGAATTTGATTTTAAGTGTGACTCTTGTGACTTTGGAACAAATACCAAAAATTATTTAAAAGTACATATAAAAACTAATCATTTAAAAGAATTTGATTTTAAGTGTGACTCTTGTGACTTTGGAACAAACAGCAAAAGTCATTTAAAAGTACATATAAAAACTAATCATTTAAAAGAATTTGATTTTAAGTGTGACTCTTGTGACTTTGGAACAAATACCAAAAATTATTTAAAAGTACATATAAAAACTAATCATTTAAAAGAATTTGATTTTAAGTGTGACTCTTGTGACTTTTGAACAAACAGCAAAAGTCATTTAAAAGTACATATAAAAACTAATCATTTAAAAGAATTTGATTTTAAGTGTGAATCTTGTGACTTTGGAACAAATACCAAAAATTATTTAAAAGTACATATAAAAACTAATCATTTAAAAGAATTTGATTTTAAGTGTGACTCTTGTGACTTTGGAACAAACAGAAAAAGTCATTTAAAAGTACATATAAAAACTAATCATTTAAAAGAATTTGATTTTAAGTGTGAATTTTGTGACTATGGAACAAACAACAAAACCCATTTAAAAGTACATATAAAAACTAATCATTTAAAAGAATTTGATTTTAAGTGTGACTCTTGTGACTATGGAACAAATAACAAAACTAATTTAAAAGTACATATAAAAACTAATCATTTAAAAGAATTTGATTTTAAGTGTAACTCTTGTGACTTTGGAACAAACAGCAAAAGTCATTTAAAAGTACATATAAAAACTAATCATTTAAAAGAATTTGATTTTAAGTGTGACTCTTGTGACTATGAAACAAACAAGAAAACTAATTTAGAAGTACATATAAAAACTAATCATTTAAAAGAATTTGATTTAAGTGTAACTCTTGTGACTTTGGAACAAACAGCAAAAGTCATTTAAAAGTACATATAAAAACTAATCATTTAAAAGAATTTGATTTTAAGTGTAACTCTTGTGACTTTGGAACAAACAGCAAAAGTCATTTAAAAGTACATATAAAAACTAATCATTTAAAAGAATTTGATTTTAAGTGTGACTCTTGTGACTATGAAACAAGCAAGAAAACTAATTTAGAAGTACATATAAAAACTAATCATTTAAAAGAATTTGATTTAAGTGTAACTCTTGTGACTATGGAACAAACAGCAAAAGTCATTTAAAAGTACATATAAAAACTAATCATTTAAAAGAATTTGATTTTAAGTGTGACTTTTGTGACTATGGAACAAACAATAAAACTAATTTAAAAGTACATATAAAAGCTAATCATTTAAAGGAATTTGATTTTAAGTGTGACTCTTGTGACTTTGGAACAAACAGCAAAAGTCATTTAAAAGTACATATAAAAACTAATCATTTAAAAGAATTTGATTTTAAGTGTGACTCTTGTGACTATGAAACAAGCAAGAAAACTAATTTAGAAGTACATATAAAAACTAATCATTTAAAAGAATTTGATTTTAAGTGTAACTCTTGTGACTTTGGAACAAACAGCAAAAGTCATTTAAAAGTACATATAAAAACTAATCATTTAAAAGAATTTGATTTTAAGTGTGACTCTTGTGACTATGAAACAAGCAAGAAAACTAATTTAGAAGTACATATAAAAACTAATCATTTAAAAGAATTTGATTTTAAGTGTAACTCTTGTGACTTTGGAACAAACAGCAAAAGTAAGTGTGAATTTTGTGACTATGGAACAAACAACAAAACCCATTTAAAAGTACATATAAAAACTAATCATTTAAAAGAATTTGATTTTAAGTGTGACTCTTGTGACTATGGAACAAACAACAAAACTAATTTAAAAGTACATATAAAAACTAATCATTTAAAAGAATTTAATTTTAAGTGTGACTCTTGTGACTTTGGAACAAACAGCAAAAGTCATTTAAAAGTACATATAAAAACTAATCATATAAAAGAATTAGATTTTAAGTGTGACTCTTGTGACTATGGAACAAACAGCAACAGTCATTTAAAAGTACATATAAAAACTAATCATTTAAAAGAATTTGATTTTAAGTGTGACTCTTGTGACTTTGGAACAAATACCAAAAATTATTTAAAAGTACATATAAAAACTAATCATTTAAAAGAATTTGATTTTAAGTGTGACTCTTGTGACTTTGGAACAAACAGCAAAAGTCATTTAAAAGTACATATAAAAACTAATCATTTAAAAGAATTTGATTTTAAGTGTGACTCTTGTGACTTTGGAACAAATACCAAAAATTATTTAAAAGTACATATAAAAACTAATCATTTAAAAGAATTTGATTTTAAGTGTGACTCTTGTGACTTTGGAACAAACAGCAAAAGTCATTTAAAAGTACATATAAAAACTAATCATTTAAAAGAATTTGATTTTAAGTGTGAATTTTGTGACTATGGTACAAACAACAAAACCCATTTAAAAGTACATATAAAAACTAATCATTTAAAAGAATTTGATTTTAAGTGTGACTCTTGTGACTATGGAACAAATAACAAAACTAATTTAAAAGTACATATAAAAACTAATCATTTAAAAGAATTTGATTTTAAGTGTAACTCTTGTGACTTTGGAACAAACAGCAAAAGTCATTTAAAAGTACATATAAAAACTAATCATTTAAAAGAATTTGATTTTAAGTGTGACTCTTGTGACTATGAAACAAACAAGAAAACTAATTTAGAAGTACATATAAAAACTAATCATTTAAAAGAATTTGATTTAAGTGTAACTCTTGTGACTTTGGAACAAACAGCAAAAGTCATTTAAAAGTACATATAAAAACTAATCATTTAAAAGAATTTGATTTTAAGTGTAACTCTTGTGACTTTGGAACAAACAGCAAAAGTCATTTAAAAGTACATATAAAAACTAATCATTTAAAAGAATTTGATTTTAAGTGTGACTCTTGTGACTATGAAACAAGCAAGAAAACTAATTTAGAAGTACATATAAAAACTAATCATTTAAAAGAATTTGATTTAAGTGTAACTCTTGTGACTATGGAACAAACAGCAAAAGTCATTTAAAAGTACATATAAAATCTAATCATTTAAAAGAATTTGATTTTAAGTGTGACTTTTGTGACTATGGAACAAACAATAAAACTAATTTAAAAGTACATATAAAAGCTAATCATTTAAAGGAATTTGATTTTAAGTGTGACTCTTGTGACTTTGGAACAAACAGCAAAAGTCATTTAAAAGTACATATAAAAACTAATCATTTAAAAGAATTTGATTTTAAGTGTGACTCTTGTGACTATGAAACAAGCAAGAAAACTAATTTAGAAGTACATATAAAAACTAATCATTTAAAAGAATTTGATTTTAAGTGTAACTCTTGTGACTTTGGAACAAACAGCAAAAGTCATTTAAAAGTACATATAAAAACTAATCATTTAAAAGAATTTGATTTTAAGTGTGACTCTTGTGACTATGAAACAAGCAAGAAAACTAATTTAGAAGTACATATAAAAACTAATCATTTAAAAGAATTTGATTTTAAGTGTAACTCTTGTGACTTTGGAACAAACAGCAAAAGTCATTTAAAAGTACATATAAAAACTAATCATATAAAAGAATTTGATTTTAAGTGTGACTCTTGTGACTATGGAACAAACAGCAAAAGTCATTTAAAAGTACATATAAAAACTAATCATTTAAAAGAATTTGATTTTAAGTGTGACTCTTGTGACTTTGGAACAAATACCAAAAATTATTTAAAAGTACATATAAAAACTAATCATTTAAAAGAATTTGATTTTAAGTGTGACTCTTGTGACTTTGGAACAAACAGCAAAAGTCATTTAAAAGTACATATAAAAACTAATCATTTAAAAGAATTTGATTTTAAGTGTGACTCTTGTGACTTTGGAACAAATACCAAAAATTATTTAAAAGTACATATAAAAACTAATCATTTAAAAGAATTTGATTTTAAGTGTGACTCTTGTGACTTTGGAACAAACAGCAAAAGTCATTTAAAAGTACATATAAAAACTAATCATTTAAAAGAATTTGATTTTAAGTGTGACTCTTGTGACTTTGGAACAAATACCAAAAATTATTTAAAAGTACATATAAAAACTAATCATTTAAAAGAATTTGATTTTAAGTGTGACTCTTGTGACTTTGGAACAAACAGAAAAAGTCATTTAAAAGTACATATAAAAACTAATCATTTAAAAGAATTTGATTTTAAGTGTGAATTTTGTGACTATGGAACAAACAACAAAACCCATTTAAAAGTACATATAAAAACTAATCATTTAAAAGAATTTGATTTTAAGTGTGACTCTTGTGACTATGGAACAAATAACAAAACTAATTTAAAAGTACATATAAAAACTAATCATTTAAAAGAATTTGATTTTAAGTGTAACTCTTGTGACTTTGGAACAAACAGCAAAAGTCATTTAAAAGTACATATAAAAACTAATCATTTAAAAGAATTTGATTTTAAGTGTGACTCTTGTGACTATGAAACAAACAAGAAAACTAATTTAGAAGTACATATAAAAACTAATCATTTAAAAGAATTTGATTTAAGTGTAACTCTTGTGACTTTGGAACAAACAGCAAAAGTCATTTAAAAGTACATATAAAAACTAATCATTTAAAAGAATTTGATTTTAAGTGTAACTCTTGTGACTTTGGAACAAACAGCAAAAGTCATTTAAAAGTACATATAAAAACTAATCATTTAAAAGAATTTGATTTTAAGTGTGACTCTTGTGACTATGAAACAAGCAAGAAAACTAATTTAGAAGTACATATAAAAACTAATCATTTAAAAGAATTTGATTTAAGTGTAACTCTTGTGACTATGGAACAAACAGCAAAAGTCATTTAAAAGTACATATAAAAACTAATCATTTAAAAGAATTTGATTTTAAGTGTGACTTTTGTGACTATGGAACAAACAATAAAACTAATTTAAAAGTACATATAAAAGCTAATCATTTAAAGGAATTTGATTTTAAGTGTGACTCTTGTGACTTTGGAACAAACAGCAAAAGTCATTTAAAAGTACATATAAAAACTAATCATTTAAAAGAATTTGATTTTAAGTGTGACTCTTGTGACTATGAAACAAGCAAGAAAACTAATTTAGAAGTACATATAAAAACTAATCATTTAAAAGAATTTGATTTTAAGTGTAACTCTTGTGACTTTGGAACAAACAGCAAAAGTCATTTAAAAGTACATATAAAAACTAATCATTTAAAAGAATTTGATTTTAAGTGTGACTCTTGTGACTATGAAACAAGCAAGAAAACTAATTTAGAAGTACATATAAAAACTCATCATTTAAAAGAATTTGATTTTAAGTGTAACTCTTGTGACTTTGGAACAAACAGCAAAAGTCATTTAAAAGTACATATAAAAACTAATCATTTAAAAGAATTTGATTTTAAGTGTGACTCATGTGACTATGAAACAAGCAAGAAAACTAATTTAGAAGTACATATAAAAACTAATCATTTAAAAGAATTTGATTTAAGTGTAACTCTTGTGACTATGGAACAAACAGCAAAAGTCATTTAAAAGTACATATAAAAACTAATCATTTAAAAGAATTTGATTTTAAGTGTGACTTTTGTGACTATGGAACAAACAGCAAAAGTCAATTAAAAGTACATATAAAAACTAATCATTTAAAAGAATTTGATTTTAAGTGTAACTCTTGTGACTTTGGAACAAACAGCAAAAGTCATTTAAAAGTACATATAAAAACTAATCATTTAAAAGAATTTGATTTTAAGTGTGACTCTTGTGACTATGAAACAAACAAGAAAACTAATTTAGAAGTACATATAAAAACTAATCATTTAAAAGAATTTGATTTTAAGTGTGACTCTTGTGACTTTGGAACAAACAGCAAAAGTCAATTAAAAGTACATATAAAAACTAATCATTTAAAAGAATTTGATTTTAAGTGTAACTCTTGTGACTTTGGAACAAACAGCAAAAGTCATTTAAAAGTACATATAAAAACTAATCATTTAAAAGAATTTGATTTTAAGTGTGACTCTTGTGACTTTGGAACAAATACCAAAAATTATTTAAAAGTACATATAAAAACTAATCATTTAAAAGAATTTGATTTTAAGTGTGACTCTTGTGACTTTGGAACAAATACCAAAAATTATTTAAAAGTACATATAAAAACTAATCATTTAAAAGAATTTGATTTTAAGTGTGACTCTTGTGACTATGAAACAAACAAGAAAACTAATTTAAAAGTACATATAAAAACTAATCATTTAAAAGAATTTGATTTAAGTGTAACTCTTGTGACTTTGGAACAAACAGCAAAAGTCATTTAAAAGTACATATAAAAACTAATCATTTAAAAGAATTTGATTTTAAGTGTGACTTTTGTGACTATGGAACAAACAATAAAACTAATTTAAAAGTACATATAAAAGCTAATCATTTAAAGGAATTTGATTTTAAGTGTGACTCTTGTGACTTTGGAACAAATACCAAAAATTATTTAAAAGTACATATAAAAACTAATCATTTAAAAGAATTTGATTTTAAGTGTGACTCTTGTGACTTTGGAACAAACAGCAAAAGTCAATTAAAAGTACATATAAAAACTAATCATTTAAAAGAATTTGATTTTAAGTGTAACTCTTGTGACTTTGGAACAAACAGCAAAAGTCATTTAAAAGTACATATAAAAACTAATCATTTAAAAGAATTTGATTTTAAGTGTGACTCTTGTGACTATGAAACAAACAAGAAAACTAATTTAGAAGTACATATAAAAACTAATCATTTAAAAGAATTTGATTTTAAGTGTAACTCTTGTGACTTTGGAACAAACAGCAAAAGTCATTTAAAAGTACATATAAAAACTAATCATTTAAAAGAATTTGATTTTAAGTGTGACTCTTGTGACTTTGGAACAAATACCAAAAATTATTTAAAAGTACATATAAAAACTAATCATTTAAAAGAATTTGATTTTAAGTGTGACTCTTGTGACTTTGGAACAAACAGCAAAAGTCATTTAAAAGTACATATAAAAACTAATCATTTAAAAGAATTTGATTTTAAGTGTGACTCTTGTGACTTTGGAACAAATACCAAAAATTATTTAAAAGTACGTATAAAAACTAATCATTTAAAAGAATTTGATTTTAAGTGTGACTCTTGTGACTTTGGAACAAATACCAAAAATTATTTAAAAGTACATATAAAAACTAATCATTTAAAAGAATTTGATTTTAAGTGTGACTCTTGTGACTTTGGAACAAATACCAAAAATTATTTAAAAGTACATATAAAAACTAATCATTTAAAAGAATTTGATTTTAAGTGTGACTCTTGTGACTTTGGAACAAACAGCAAAAGTCATTTAAAAGTACATATAAAAACTAATCATTTAAAAGAATTTGATTTTAAGTGTGACTCTTGTGACTTTGGAACAAATACCAAAAATTATTTAAAAGTACATATAAAAACTAATCATTTAAAAGAATTTGATTTCAAGTGTGACTCTTGTGACTTTGGAACAAATACCAAAAATTATTTAAAAGTACATATAAAAACTAATCATTTAAAAGAATTTGATTTTAAGTGTGACTCTTGTGACTTTGGAACAAATACCAAAAATTATTTAAAAGTACATATAAAAACTAATCATTTAAAAGAATTTGATTTTAAGTGTGACTCTTGTGACTATGAAACAAACAAGAAAACTAATTTAAAAGTACATATAAAAACTAATCATTTAAAAGAATTTGATTTAAGTGTAACTCTTGTGACTTTGGAACAAACAGCAAAAGTCATTTAAAAGTACATATAAAAACTAATCATTTAAAAGAATTTGATTTTAAGTGTGACTTTTGTGACTATGGAACAAACAATAAAACTAATTTAAAAGTACATATAAAAGCTAATCATTTAAAGGAATTTGATTTTAAGTGTGACTCTTGTGACTTTGGAACAAATACCAAAAATTATT
Source organism: Amphimallon solstitiale (assembly GCA_963170755.1). Lineage (NCBI taxonomy): Eukaryota > Metazoa > Arthropoda > Insecta > Coleoptera > Scarabaeidae > Amphimallon > Amphimallon solstitiale. The sequence goes on along the minus strand of OY720677.1, from coordinate 23,960,515 downwards.
TAAAAGTACATATAAAAACTAATCATTTAAAAGAATTTGATTTTAAGTGTGACTCTTGTGACTTTGGAACAAACAGCAAAAGTCAATTAAAAGTACATATAAAAACTAATCATTTAAAAGAATTTGATTTTAAGTGTAACTCTTGTGACTTTGGAACAAACAGCAAAAGTCATTTAAAAGTACATATAAAAACTAATCATTTAAAAGAATTTGATTTTAAGTGTGACTCTTGTGACTATGAAACAAACAAGAAAACTAATTTAGAAGTACATATAAAAACTAATCATTTAAAAGAATTTGATTTTAAGTGTGACTCTTGTGACTTTGGAACAAACAGCAAAAGTCAATTAAAAGTACATATAAAAACTAATCATTTAAAAGAATTTGATTTTAAGTGTAACTCTTGTGACTTTGGAACAAACAGCAAAAGTCATTTAAAAGTACATATAAAAACTAATCATTTAAAAGAATTTGATTTTAAGTGTGACTCTTGTGACTTTGGAACAAATACCAAAAATTATTTAAAAGTACATATAAAAACTAATCATTTAAAAGAATTTGATTTTAAGTGTGACTCTTGTGACTTTGGAACAAACAGCAAAAGTCATTTAAAAGTACATATAAAAACTAATCATTTAAAAGAATTTGATTTTAAGTGTGACTCTTGTGACTTTGGAACAAATACCAAAAATTATTTAAAAGTACATATAAAAACTAATCATTTAAAAGAATTTGATTTTAAGTGTGACTCTTGTGACTTTGGAACAAATACCAAAAATTATTTAAAAGTACATATAAAAACTAATCATTTAAAAGAATTTGATTTTAAGTGTGACTCTTGTGACTTTGGAACAAATACCAAAAATTATTTAAAAGTACATATAAAAACTAATCATTTAAAAGAATTTGATTTTAAGTGTGACTCTTGTGACTTTGGAACAAATACCAAAAATTATTTAAAAGTACATATAAAAACTAATCATTTAAAAGAATTTGATTTTAAGTGTGACTCTTGTGACTTTGGAACAAACAGCAAAAGTCATTTAAAAGTACATATAAAAACTAATCATTTAAAAGAATTTGATTTTAAGTGTGACTCTTGTGACTTTGGAACAAATACCAAAAATTATTTAAAAGTACATATAAAAACTAATCATTTAAAAGAATTTGATTTTAAGTGTGACTCTTGTGACTTTGGAACAAATACCAAAAATTATTTAAAACTACATATAAAAACTAATCATTTAAAAGAATTTGATTTTAAGTGTGACTCTTGTGACTTTGGAACAAATACCAAAAATTATTTAAAAGTACATATAAAAACTAATCATTTAAAAGAATTTGATTTTAAGTGTGACTCTTGTGACTTTGGAACAAACAGCAAAAGTCATTTAAAAGTACATATAAAAACTAATCATTTAAAAGAATTTGATTTTAAGTGTGACTCTTGTGACTATGGAACAAATAACAAAACTAATTTAAAAGTACATATAAAAATTAATCATTTAAAAGAATTTGATTTTATGTGTATCTCTTGTGACTTTGGAACAAACAGCAAAAGTCATTTAAAAGTACATATAAAAACTAATCATTTAAAAGAATTTGATTTTAAGTGTGACTCTTGTGACTATGAAACAAACAAGAAAACTAATTTAGAAGTACATATAAAAACTAATCATTTAAAAGAATTTGATTTAAGTGTAACTCTTGTGACTTTGGAACAAACAGCAAAAGTCATTTAAAAGTACATATAAAAACTAATCATTTAAAAGAATTTGATTTTAAGTGTAACTCTTGTGACTTTGGAACAAACAGCAAAAGTCATTTAAAAGTACATATAAAAACTAATCATTTAAAAGAATTTGATTTTAAGTGTGACTCTTGTGACTATGAAACAAGCAAGAAAACTAATTTAGAAGTACATATAAAAACTAATCATTTAAAAGAATTTGATTTAAGTGTAACTCTTGTGACTATGGAACAAACAGCAAAAGTCATTTAAAAGTACATATAAAAACTAATCATTTAAAAGAATTTGATTTTAAGTGTGACTTTTGTGACTATGGAACAAACAATAAAACTAATTTAAAAGTACATATAAAAGCTAATCATTTAAAGGAATTTGATTTTAAGTGTGACTCTTGTGACTTTGGAACAAATACCAAAAATTATTTAAAAGTACATATAAAAACTAATCATTTAAAAGAATTTGATTTTAAGTGTGACTCTTGTGACTATGAAACAAGCAAGAAAACTAATTTAGAAGTACATATAAAAACTCATCATTTAAAAGAATTTGATTTTAAGTGTAACTCTTGTGACTTTGGAACAAACAGCAAAAGTCATTTAAAAGTACATATAAAAACTAATCATTTAAAAGAATTTGATTTTAAGTGTGACTCATGTGACTATGAAACAAGCAAGAAAACTAATTTAGAAGTACATATAAAAACTAATCATTTAAAAGAATTTGATTTAAGTGTAACTCTTGTGACTATGGAACAAACAGCAAAAGTCATTTAAAAGTACATATAAAAACTAATCATTTAAAAGAATTTGATTTTAAGTGTGACTTTTGTGACTATGGAACAAACAGCAAAAGTCAATTAAAAGTACATATAAAAACTAATCATTTAAAAGAATTTGATTTTAAGTGTAACTCTTGTGACTTTGGAACAAACAGCAAAAGTCATTTAAAAGTACATATAAAAACTAATCATTTAAAAGAATTTGATTTTAAGTGTGACTCTTGTGACTATGAAACAAACAAGAAAACTAATTTAGAAGTACATATAAAAACTAATCATTTAAAAGAATTTGATTTTAAGTGTGACTCTTGTGACTTTGGAACAAACAGCAAAAGTCAATTAAAAGTACATATAAAAACTAATCATTTAAAAGAATTTGATTTTAAGTGTAACTCTTGTGACTTTGGAACAAACAGCAAAAGTCATTTAAAAGTACATATAAAAACTAATCATTTAAAAGAATTTGATTTTAAGTGTGACTCTTGTGACTTTGGAACAAATACCAAAAATTATTTAAAAGTACATATAAAAACTAATCATTTAAAAGAATTTGATTTTAAGTGTGACTCTTGTGACTTTGGAACAAATACCAAAAATTATTTAAAAGTACATATAAAAACTAATCATTTAAAAGAATTTGATTTTAAGTGTGACTCTTGTGACTATGAAACAAACAAGAAAACTAATTTAAAAGTACATATAAAAACTAATCATTTAAAAGAATTTGATTTAAGTGTAACTCTTGTGACTTTGGAACAAACAGCAAAAGTCATTTAAAAGTACATATAAAAACTAATCATTTAAAAGAATTTGATTTTAAGTGTGACTTTTGTGACTATGGAACAAACAATAAAACTAATTTAAAAGTACATATAAAAGCTAATCATTTAAAGGAATTTGATTTTAAGTGTGACTCTTGTGACTTTGGAACAAATACCAAAAATTATTTAAAAGTACATATAAAAACTAATCATTTAAAAGAATTTGATTTTAAGTGTGACTCTTGTGACTTTGGAACAAACAGCAAAAGTCAATTAAAAGTACATATAAAAACTAATCATTTAAAAGAATTTGATTTTAAGTGTAACTCTTGTGACTTTGGAACAAACAGCAAAAGTCATTTAAAAGTACATATAAAAACTAATCATTTAAAAGAATTTGATTTTAAGTGTGACTCTTGTGACTATGAAACAAACAAGAAAACTAATTTAGAAGTACATATAAAAACTAATCATTTAAAAGAATTTGATTTTAAGTGTAACTCTTGTGACTTTGGAACAAACAGCAAAAGTCATTTAAAAGTACATATAAAAACTAATCATTTAAAAGAATTTGATTTTAAGTGTGACTCTTGTGACTTTGGAACAAATACCAAAAATTATTTAAAAGTACATATAAAAACTAATCATTTAAAAGAATTTGATTTTAAGTGTGACTCTTGTGACTTTGGAACAAACAGCAAAAGTCATTTAAAAGTACATATAAAAACTAATCATTTAAAAGAATTTGATTTTAAGTGTGACTCTTGTGACTTTGGAACAAATACCAAAAATTATTTAAAAGTACGTATAAAAACTAATCATTTAAAAGAATTTGATTTTAAGTGTGACTCTTGTGACTTTGGAACAAATACCAAAAATTATTTAAAAGTACATATAAAAACTAATCATTTAAAAGAATTTGATTTTAAGTGTGACTCTTGTGACTTTGGAACAAATACCAAAAATTATTTAAAAGTACATATAAAAACTAATCATTTAAAAGAATTTGATTTTAAGTGTGACTCTTGTGACTTTGGAACAAACAGCAAAAGTCATTTAAAAGTACATATAAAAACTAATCATTTAAAAGAATTTGATTTTAAGTGTGACTCTTGTGACTTTGGAACAAATACCAAAAATTATTTAAAAGTACATATAAAAACTAATCATTTAAAAGAATTTGATTTCAAGTGTGACTCTTGTGACTTTGGAACAAATACCAAAAATTATTTAAAAGTACATATAAAAACTAATCATTTAAAAGAATTTGATTTTAAGTGTGACTCTTGTGACTTTGGAACAAATACCAAAAATTATTTAAAAGTACATATAAAAACTAATCATTTAAAAGAATTTGATTTTAAGTGTGACTCTTGTGACTATGAAACAAACAAGAAAACTAATTTAAAAGTACATATAAAAACTAATCATTTAAAAGAATTTGATTTAAGTGTAACTCTTGTGACTTTGGAACAAACAGCAAAAGTCATTTAAAAGTACATATAAAAACTAATCATTTAAAAGAATTTGATTTTAAGTGTGACTTTTGTGACTATGGAACAAACAATAAAACTAATTTAAAAGTACATATAAAAGCTAATCATTTAAAGGAATTTGATTTTAAGTGTGACTCTTGTGACTTTGGAACAAATACCAAAAATTATTTAAAAGTACATATAAAAACTAATCATTTAAAAGAATTTGATTTTAAGTGTGACTCTTGTGACTTTGGAACAAACAGCAAAAGTCAATTAAAAGTACATATAAAAACTAATCATTTAAAAGAATTTGATTTTAAGTGTAACTCTTGTGACTTTGGAACAAACAGCAAAAGTCATTTAAAAGTACATATAAAAACTAATCATTTAAAAGAATTTGATTTTAAGTGTGACTCTTGTGACTATGAAACAAACAAGAAAACTAATTTAGAAGTACATATAAAAACTAATCATTTAAAAGAATTTGATTTTAAGTGTGACTCTTGTGACTTTGGAACAAACAGCAAAAGTCAATTAAAAGTACATATAAAAACTAATCATTTAAAAGAATTTGATTTTAAGTGTAACTCTTGTGACTTTGGAACAAACAGCAAAAGTCATTTAAAAGTACATATAAAAACTAATCATTTAAAAGAATTTGATTTTAAGTGTGACTCTTGTGACTTTGGAACAAATACCAAAAATTATTTAAAAGTACATATAAAAACTAATCATTTAAAAGAATTTGATTTTAAGTGTGACTCTTGTGACTTTGGAACAAACAGCAAAAGTCATTTAAAAGTACATATAAAAACTAATCATTTAAAAGAATTTGATTTTAAGTGTGACTCTTGTGACTTTGGAACAAATACCAAAAATTATTTAAAAGTACATATAAAAACTAATCATTTAAAAGAATTTGATTTTAAGTGTGACTCTTGTGACTTTGGAACAAATACCAAAAATTATTTAAAAGTACATATAAAAACTAATCATTTAAAAGAATTTGATTTTAAGTGTGACTCTTGTGACTTTGGAACAAATACCAAAAATTATTTAAAAGTACATATAAAAACTAATCATTTAAAAGAATTTGATTTTAAGTGTGACTCTTGTGACTTTGGAACAAATACCAAAAATTATTTAAAAGTACATATAAAAACTAATCATTTAAAAGAATTTGATTTTAAGTGTGACTTTTGTGACTTTGGAACAAACAGCAAAAGTCATTTAAAAGTACATATAAAAACTAATCATTTAAAAGAATTTGATTTTAAGTGTGACTCTTGTGACTTTGGAACAAATACCAAAAATTATTTAAAAGTACATATAAAAACTAATCATTTAAAAGAATTTGATTTTAAGTGTGACTCTTGTGACTTTGGAACAAATACCAAAAATTATTTAAAACTACATATAAAAACTAATCATTTAAAAGAATTTGATTTTAAGTGTGACTCTTGTGACTTTGGAACAAATACCAAAAATTATTTAAAAGTACATATAAAAACTAATCATTTAAAAGAATTTGATTTTAAGTGTGACTCTTGTGACTTTGGAACAAACAGCAAAAGTCATTTAAAAGTACATATAAAAACTAATCATTTAAAAGAATTTGATTTTAAGTGTGACTCTTGTGACTATGGAACAAATAACAAAACTAATTTAAAAGTACATATAAAAACTAATCATTTAAAAGAATTTGATTTTATGTGTAACTCTTGTGACTTTGGAACAAACAGCAAAAGTCATTTAAAAGTACATATAAAAACTAATCATTTAAAAGAATTTGATTTTAAGTGTGACTCTTGTGACTATGAAACAAACAAGAAAACTAATTTAGAAGTACATATAAAAACTAATCATTTAAAAGAATTTGATTTAAGTGTAACTCTTGTGACTTTGGAACAAACAGCAAAAGTCATTTAAAAGTACATATAAAAACTAATCATTTAAAAGAATTTGATTTTAAGTGTAACTCTTGTGACTTTGGAACAAACAGCAAAAGTCATTTAAAAGTACATATAAAAACTAATCATTTAAAAGAATTTGATTTTAAGTGTGACTCTTGTGACTATGAAACAAGCAAGAAAACTAATTTAGAAGTACATATAAAAACTAATCATTTAAAAGAATTTGATTTAAGTGTAACTCTTGTGACTATGGAACAAACAGCAAAAGTCATTTAAAAGTACATATAAAAACTAATCATTTAAAAGAATTTGATTTTAAGTGTGACTTTTGTGACTATGGAACAAACAATAAAACTAATTTAAAAGTACATATAAAAGCTAATCATTTAAAGGAATTTGATTTTAAGTGTGACTCTTGTGACTTTGGAACAAATACCAAAAATTATTTAAAAGTACATATAAAAACTAATCATTTAAAAGAATTTGATTTTAAGTGTGACTCTTGTGACTTTGGAACAAACAGCAAAAGTCAATTAAAAGTACATATAAAAACTAATCATTTAAAAGAATTTGATTTTAAGTGTAACTCTTCTGACTTTGGAACAAACAGCAAAAGTCATTTAAAAGTACATATAAAAACTAATCATTTAAAAGAATTTGATTTTAAGTGTGACTCTTGTGACTATGAAACAAACAAGAAAACTAATTTAAAAGTACATATAAAAACTAATCATTTAAAAGAATTTGATTTAAGTGTAACTCTTGTGACTTTGGAACAAACAGCAAAAGTCATTTAAAAGTACATATAAAAACTAATCATTTAAAAGAATTTGATTTTAAGTGTGACTTTTGTGACTATGGAACAAACAATAAAACTAATTTAAAAGTACATATAAAAGCTAATCATTTAAAGGAATTTGATTTTAAGTGTGACTCTTGTGACTTTGGAACAAATACCAAAAATTATTTAAAAGTACATATAAAAACTAATCATTTAAAAGAATTTGATTTTAAGTGTGACTCTTGTGACTTTGGAACAAACAGCAAAAGTCAATTAAAAGTACATATAAAAACTAATCATTTAAAAGAATTTGATTTTAAGTGTAACTCTTGTGACTTTGGAACAAACAGCAAAAGTCATTTAAAAGTACATATAAAAACTAATCATTTAAAAGAATTTGATTTTGAGTGTGACTCTTGTGACTATGAAACAAACAAGAAAACTAATTTAGAAGTACATATAAAAACTAATCATTTAAAAGAATTTGATTTTAAGTGTGACTCTTGTGACTTTGAAACAAACAGCAAAAGTCAATTAAAAGTACATATAAAAACTAATCATTTAAAAGAATTTGATTTTAAGTGTAACTCTTGTGACTTTGGAACAAACAGCAAAAGTCATTTAAAAGTACATATAAAAACTAATCATTTAAAAGAATTTGATTTTAAGTGTGACTTTTGTGACTATGGAACAAACAATAAAACTAATTTAAAAGTACATATAAAAGCTAATCATTTAAAGGAATTTGATTTTAAGTGTGACTCTTGTGACTTTGGAACAAATACCAAAAATTATTTAAAAGTACATATAAAAACTAATCATTTAAAAGAATTTGATTTTAAGTGTGACTCTTGTGACTTTGGAACAAACAGCAAAAGTCAATTAAAAGTACATATAAAAACTAATCATTTAAAAGAATTTGATTTTAAGTGTAACTCTTGTGACTTTGGAACAAACAGCAAAAGTCATTTAAAAGTACATATAAAAACTAATCATTTAAAAGAATTTGATTTTAAGTGTGACTTTTGTGACTATAGAACAAACAATAAAACTAATTTAAAAGTACATATAAAAGCTAATCATTTAAAGGAATTTGATTTTAAGTGTGACTCTTGTGACTTTGGAACAAATACCAAAAATTATTTAAAAGTACATATAAAAACTAATCATTTAAAAGAATTTGATTTTAAGTGTGACTCTTGTGACTATGAAACAAGCAAGAAAACTAATTTAGAAGTACATATAAAAACTAATCATTTAAAAGAATTTGATTTTAAGTGTAACTCTTGTGACTTTGGAACAAACAGCAAAAGTCATTTAAAAGTACATATAAAAACTAATCATTTAAAAGAATTTGATTTTAAGTGTGAGTCTTGTGACTATGAAACAAACAAGAAAACTAATTTAGAAGTACATATAAAAACTAATCATTTAAAAGAATTTGATTTAAGTGTAACTCTTGTGACTATGGAACAAACAGCAAAAGTCATTTAAAAGTACATATAAAAACTAATCATTTAAAAGAATTTGATTTTAAGTGTGACTTTTGTGACTATGGAACAAACAATAAAACTAATTTAAAAGTACATATAAAAGCTAATCATTTAAAGGAATTTGATTTTAAGTGTGACTCTTGTGACTTTGGAACAAATACCAAAAATTATTTAAAAGTACATATAAAAACTAATCATTTAAAAGAATTTGATTTTAAGTGTGACTCTTGTGACTTTGGAACAAACAGCAAAAGTCAATTAAAAGTACATATAAAAACTAATCATTTAAAAGAATTTGATTTTAAGTGTGAATTTTGTGACTATGGAACAAACAACAAAACGCATTTAAAAGTACATATAAAAACTAATCATTTAAAAGAATTTGATTTTAAGTGTGAGTCTTGTGACTATGAAACAAACAAGAAAACTAATTTAGAAGTACATATAAAAACTAATCATTTAAAAGAATTTGATTTAAGTGTAACTCTTGTGACTTTGGAACAAATACCAAAAATGATTTAAAAGTACATACATATAAAAACTATTTATTTAAAAGAATTTGATTTTAAGTGTGAAAGTAAGAAATGCTTAAATCAAAAGTTTTAAAGGTGATTTGTATATTTTTAAATTTAAAAAGAAAACACAGATGGTGCTCATTCTTATATGATTATTTACAAGCAAACAAAAATTTAGAAAAATATTAATTATAGCATATACATATAAAACAACTATATAATTATTCACTATTTTTTATTATTATATACAAGTGAACAACAATTTTGACAAATGTTAATTATAGCATATACATATGAAACAGTAACAATTTATAATTATTCACTATCACTTTCCAGTTCACTTGTACTATCTTCACCCACTGATATAATAAATGGCTCGATTATATCATCGACCAACCCATCTAACTCACACATTCTTCTTTCTTCATTAATCACATGGCCTACACATTTCTTCCAATTGTCCATAGTGATATTCTGGATTGCTTTTAGTAAAAGTATCTTCGACTTCTTATATTGTCATCTACCCAAACTCATTGTTTGGTATGACCTTCGTTTAGCCATGTTTCATCTAAATAATAAATTGGCCTATTTTGACGATGATAATCTTCAATTGTCATCAAATATATTCTCCGCCTAATTATATCATCACGTTCTATCAAAACACTCTTTCGATTTCTCTTCATATACCTACAATAATATATCATATTTATTCTAACATATCAAAGTATGTAAAATATAAATTTGAGTACTTATATACTCAATTTTTTTTGCATATTAATTAGAACATTGGCACTGACCTAAAGTTTATCATTTTCATCAATTTGTATAATGTTGAACAGCTCATCTGTGACAAATCATTACACTGTTTGATTTCATTCAGCACTTTATCAAGTGTAGGAAGCTCATTTTTATAAAAAAGATTGTGAATTATTTGCCTTATAGAATTCTTGACGGTTTCACCATAATCATCAATTAAAGAGTGTCTTCCAGAACTTTGCTTGGGTGGGATAACTTGTCCTTTCTGCTTATATTCTTTTATGGTACGATAGACAGTAGACCGTGCCACTCCTAAAAACAAGATAACATAATAATATATTACCTAATGATGGTAATGTATTATAATACTAACCTATCATACTCGATATTCTTGCGACAATAGCAGTAATACAATAAAAACACATTTACTTTGTTGTATCACGTTGTTGTAAATGTGTTTTTATTGTTTTAATATGGATTATCACAAAGTAACGGCTTACAGCATTAATTATTTTAATAGCAGTAATCCTCATTCTGGGGTTATCAGCACATAATTTTTTGAATATATTTACTATATTCAGCTTCACAACAACAGATAAATGTCCTAAGATCACAAATTTTCGCCTTCTCAACAGGGATATTTGCGATCAAGAAGTGCTTGCTACTTCCTCCATATCCAAGAAAAACGCTATGAAAATGCTTTACGCGGAGAGTATATCAGTCGATTCAGTTCTTAAAAGAATTATTTTACTATTATAACGCAAATTGAATGTAAAAATTTGAACAGAAACGCATTGACAAAATTAACGATGTATACAACAACAGCTGTTGTAACAGTATGGCGGCCGTAAACATGTAAAATTTCCATACTGTAATTCTTCCCGAAAACTGACAAATAGCAAGCCTCCTTTTTGGCGCTTCAATTTAAAAACACTCCTCCTAATTAAAAAATAGACTATAGAAGATGTAAAGGAATTATTTTAACAAGGTGTGTTCAATATTTCATGTGAAAATTGGAACAACGCAATTAAACATGTGGTTAATGTGGAAAACAAAATGTGGGAACTTGATAATTTAATGGATTGTCAAGAAGACTCATTAATCATAACAGGTGATGATTCCACTACATCATCTTCAAGTGACGACTAATTATTAGTGAGACTAATTTAATATGCTCTTTTTGTAAATCACTGCTTTCTTATACTTTATTTTTCATATGTAAATTCATCTATTGATGAATGAATAAACACATTTTCTTTGTATCATGTAAGTAATCATAGAAACTTAAAATATATTTTCTCCTAATAATGTATAGGTATATTGCATTAAAAATTTCCGAACCTGTCGGTTTCTTTATTTCTTCCCATTTCTCCCATTTACAAGCGAATTGGAAAAAAATTTAAGTTAAATTACTATATATTCATTAAACGTGCATTTATTTAGAAGAAAATTATTCTTTGATTTCACCACTTTAGTTACCTTAAGCTTGCTTTTAATAAATTGTTATGGAAATGCCACTATATACAGAATATTAAACAAAGTTCTTTATTATAATGTACTATCTAAAGTAATCAAAATTATTAGTAACTAGTTGCTTAAACAAAGCTTATATTACGTATTGCATTAATTTTCGTCTATTTTAATTACATTTATATAGGATAATGTAGAATACTTGCATCGAAATGTGGGGTTAGAACTACATATTTGTTTATGTCAAAATATTTATGGTTAAGGCTATGCGTTAAGCGGTGTGAATTTACCTTTTTAAGCTATTACGTCAATGCAATGTTGCTACTGCATCTGTTCGGTAATCCTAATAGCCTTGTTTATTAATACTATAGTTATACAACTGAAGGTTAGTTCGGGTAGGTAGCCAACAGAGGGGTTGGGCAGTAGGATGTGCCCATTCATAAGTTTTCCCGCTAAATTTGTTGTAGTAAAAGCAGTCTTCTTGTAGTAGTAAAGAGAAGCCAATGGGAGCTTAAAGGAAGTGACGCAATTATCCAATTACACCAATCGTGTTTGTTACAATTTTGTAGGCGTTTTGCTTTAGATTTAAATATCTTAAAAGATTTTGAATTAAGGGATATGATATGTCTACTGACACTAATTTTTCAAATTCCAAAAATAAGTGATGATGTGATTGTGGATGTTAAATGTTATTCTAAAATACATATTGCAAGACGATGTAACGAAGAAATGTCATTTTTCCTATATATTTTATCTTATAATTGACAATGGATATTGCAGTTATACAAGCTGAAAAAGGTTCAAAGTACTAACCTTTAATAAAATCTTTGCTTGCTTATGAATTAGTTTGTTTGTATAACTTGTTGGGTATGTACTATCCTCAACAATAATTGATGATTATTCATTCAGACTTGTATCATGGCAATTGTTGTTACGATTCAGGCCTAGATAAAATAAAAATAACTAGAACCATAATAAAATAAGTAATGTCAAAGCCAAGTACATTTAAGTGTGTATCTAATTAACTATTATGAAGTGATATACCTCACTTCAACCAGTATGAAGGCTAAAATTCTACATATATAACACAATAAAATCCATGAAGATTTCAAACAATTGCAATTAAACGTGGGTGAAAGAAAAATTAAATAGTAGAAATATAAGTAAACTAGTTTGATAATGACGTGTAATGTCAAAACTGCAGTCACATAGTGATTAAAATAAAGTGAAGTTATTCAAATTTAATTGAGTGTTTTATTTTACTTATGTATAAGTAACAGCCGAAAGTGTTACATACTTTAAACTAGTTTTGTTTGATAACCCCTACGTAACTTCAATTATTAGGAATTACTATTGTTGTAGGGGTTAAGGAAAACACACCTAGGAACTTCTAATTACCCTTTTTATTAAAGAAAATGTGTTTGTTTTCTATTGCGTTACAAATTATAATTATTATTGTCTTACCGGACCTTCGCTATTTACCTGCATTTTCCCACTCTTGTTAGTGTAAATTTAGTTATCCAATGAATTTGAATTATAGTTTATTTCAACCAATAAAATGAAAGTATTACGTACTTGAAGAGTATTCCTAGAAAATGAATGCAAGACATATTCAGCAATAAATGATATGTGACGGTGACATCACCTTGTTCTTTGGAATTTGCTATAGCGAAGATTCAGCGTTTCTTATATGTATGCATGATGTTTTGTAATAATGAAATGAACTACTTATTATACCTTATACTATACAGGGTGTGAAGCCTTGGCTTTACAACATTCCTCCCCGCTAATTGTGAAAATTGTACCGAGGATTGGTGCAATTTTCATTATTGTGCTCACGTCCATTTGTTTCAGATATTTCTAATTCTATCTCATTACTTGTTTGCTGGAGTGTTCCCTCTTCTTTTCGCGATTTTTTTATAGGTATACGAATTTTTTTTAATATTTCAGGAATCTTGTGGTAACAATAATATATTAAAATTATAATGATAACAAATAGTATTAAAAGATATAAAATAAATGTATGTATACCAGATGACAGAAAGTCAAAAACTAAATGGTTATCATTCTCATCCTGTTTTAAATGTTCTAACTGTCGACTGAGATCGCGTAGCCTGTTATTATTACTTGAGCTTATAACCATTGATGACGGAGTCAGAGGTAATTTGGTAATTTCAATACTTCTGGAAATATTCGTACTTAGGCTTTGTCTAATGTCAAGAGGTAGAATATAAGTTACAGAAATTTCTGTATGGAATAATCGATGTGGTGAGAGAATAATAGACTTAGTCGTCGCTGTACAATTTTCATTCAAACTGAAAATTCCGGTTTCATTTAATTGAATTGAAAATCTTATATAATTATTAATACATGTTATCTCAGCATATTCTGCAGTGGGTGTTGCATATAACCATGCATTTCTGCGTGCTATTTGTATGAATAGAGAATGTTGTAATTTAATTAATCGTTTTTCACAAGTATCGGGAACATCTGAATTAGAAAGAAATAGACTGATTTCACATTCATTATGAACATGTGTTAAGTAAATGCACAGTATAGAGCTGTATAGACACAGTAGTTTCTCTCGCCGTCGGCACCTTTGATGTTTGTGTCCCAAAATAGTACTGCGCATTCACGCACGCGCAACCAGAGGCGTAGTAAATTTTTCTATTCAGGAATATGCCAGTGACGCAGAACCAAATCGTTTATGAGATAATTATGTTAATCTATTTTTAAAATTATGAAAAAGCTATATCAATAATACAAAAAACGATGATAAAACACTGCTTTTTATTAAGTACATATTACACACGCATTTAAAATGTAATACATTATACGTACAACACAAAAAAAGGCTTCTCTAACCTAAAGATTACTTAAATTTCTTGACGCAATTCATCAATGGTGTTGTAAAATTGTTATTTTATTTGAATTGCCACTAACTTTGAAATTTCTATTGCAAAATTTCAAAGTATAATAAATTCTTACACGAATAAATAGCTTTATCAAAAATTCAGTAGGAAAATGTTCGCAGGGATGTTTATATGATATCTCCTCCAACTTCTGTTTTAATTTAAAGCTAACATTTGGTTCGAAGGAAAATGAAGAAAAAAATTCACAGAAGGCTTTTTACTAATGTGGTATTTATATATAGGTATACTGAAATTATGGTCGGGCGTTGCCAAATTAGTAAAGCTGTGTCACAAAGTTAGAACATGCCTTAAAATAAGTGTAAAATTTGAATTCATTCATTTCTTGTGTTTTAAACGTATAATTGTTGGAAAACTATGCTTTTCAAAACATTCGTGTCCCAAATAACCTATAAAATAAGTGAAGGCATTTTGTTCAGTTATATTTTCCCATTGTCGGTAATCAATCTTCGAAAATTAAATTTTGCGTTTGTGGTGGTGAATTTGTCATGAAGTTTGAGTAATTATTCACAACTACAATACACAATATGCACATTTTAACAGTTGAGGACATTTTAATGCGCCTGGGGATCTTACCGCATTGGTTCTTTCGGAAACCTGAAAAAGCTTAATTTAGAATTGTTCGAACTATTCTTGCACCGAGGTGCACAACAATAATGGGGCATTTTCGTTCCAAGTATTCGCGAAACGAAACACTACAATTATTGATAAAACGTTATGCTGCGTGCACACTAATTATAAAAAACAATTTGTTTGTCAAAAATGTTGGAAGTACGTCAGCATCCATTAAATTATATGGAAATGTGTCAAGGAAATGCACAATAATCAAACAAAAATTTTTGACACACATTTTAAACACAAATTCTAAATTAATAATGTGTTAATAAATTTATTTCACATTAATTATAAATGCCAAAAGAATGTATAATTTAGTTTTACAAATGCCTTGTTTAATCTGTGTACAACTACCCATTAATTTGTAAAATTAGTGTTCATAATAAATTGTTTGTCAAACATTTTGTATAATTGGTGTACAGCATAACTTATATTAACGGCCATTCACAAATCGCATGCCCAGCAGTCGCATTAAATAATCCCGCCGACTCAACAGCTGATGGCTGACTACCAGGGATGCCAGATCGTGTTAAACTGAATTCGTGAGAATCGTCGGGATAAATCGTGAGAAATCGTTAGAAATCGGAACTGGATAGTTTTTGAATTTAGGTACAGCAGGGAGCAAAAAATTCCCGACAGTTGGGCTATGTTTTACGTGGGAGCTCTTCCCTGTCTTACATCAGTCAAGCGTCCGACATATTTTTCTTGGCACTATATACGAGTATATGAATGCAAATAAAAAAATGACTTAATATTAGTTGATATTTGTACAGGCAATAAAATGTGGAATACGATTCAGTTTTATTAAACTTTGAATACATACGTAAATATATATGTAGTTAAAAAATAGAAAACTATAAAAATTAAAAAAATGGTTAAGTACATATAATACACCAGTTACATAGGCCTACACAGAATAAAAACAAATTGTTTGCCTACTCAGAATCTGAATCGGGGGTGACTGGTTTGGAGGGGTAAAGTACTTGACTGTTAATTTTTTTAATTAAATCTGTGCTTATGTTGAAATAATGACAGTTGCCACTATTGGAAACTAAAGATTTTGTCAACAATAACCCTTCTAACGTTTCGCATTTGAGCCTATTTCTAACCAACGTTTTATTTAAATTGATTTGGGAGAAAATTCTCTCGACATTAGCACTTGAATGTGGTAAGCAAAGTAAATTAAAGACTAGAATTGTTAGTTTTGAAAATTTTTGCTCTCCATTTCCCAGCTTGATATTAGATATATTTTTCCAAAATACTATAGGATCGTCACCGCAATCTATGCCTAATTCCTGGAAATACAAATTTCGAAGCATTCGCCACTCATTATCAATTTCTTGAATATCTAACATCAAATGTGGAAAGTGTGGCGCAATATCTGCAATTGTCTTAATTTTCTTATTAATAACAACTTTAGGGTCAAGAAATTCCAATTTTGAAAACACCGAATCTTTCAGGGGAAATCTTGATAGAATTTGATGAATACTGTCGATATAAAAATTTAACATTTATTTTTTAAGTCGTGCAATATACTGCCTTTTAAAGAACAATTGCCTATAACTGCCCCAAAGTACATCTGTTCCAAATCCACAAAATTACGTGGATTTTTAAAATCGATGTCGTAAACTACATTATTGTTTATTATATCTTGTTTAATATAACATTCCATTATAGTTTTAACCGTGGTTGTGACTTCTTTATATATGCGATGAATTTGAGGTTTTTCACTTTGCATAGTAAGATTCAAACGAATAAAGAAAGGAAGCATATATGACAAAAATTCTAAATACAACTTAGTTGTTGGTTTTTGCATAATATTTAAAATCAAAGTAGCTTCCAAAATATTTTTATATGATTGATCGGTAAAATATAGAATGAGAGCATTGTATTGGGCTAATAGCCTTTTGACAACACTTGCCAATGATAGCCATCTTGTCGCCGCAGGATGCAAAATTTTTAGTGGAGAAACATTAGCAAATTCTTGAAAGTCTTGCAACTCTCCTACTCTTTTCGCACTGTTGGAAAAATAATTATATATATCCCTGGTAAGTTTTTCAACTTCTTGTGGCAAATTTTCGCAAGCGTACGAAGCACAAAGATGGAAAGAATGGCAGATACATTTCATCACAAATATATTTGGTATTATTTCTTTAAACCTGCTGACCACAGAATTATGTGACCCCATCATATTATTTGCGCCATCGGACGCGAAACCTAAGCAATTATTTTTAAATGGAATTTTATATTGATCAAAGTAAGATATAATTTTTTGAAATAATGCAGAACCAGAGGCTTCTTGAATTGGAAGTAAGGCCAAAAAATGATCTTTTATATTTTTGTTATTTACATTAATGCGTACAACTAAACATAACATTTTTTGACAAGAGCGATCCGTTGACTCGTCTATAATAAGACAACTTGTTTGATCTCATCAAATTTATAACGCGTTCCCTTTCAGATTCTCCAGTTACATTTGTAATTATCGATTTTAATTTTGTTCTCCCGCATCGAATTTTTTTACTAATCTCAGAATCAGGACATACCGAAGTCATCAAGGTTGGAAGGTGGTCCATCAACTTGAAAGGTAAATTGTGTTCTACAATGAATGCTGCTATCCTAATTTCGGCCTCTTTGGTTTTAGCTTCAAGATCCATTCCTTTACTTTGACTGCTAAACATATCTGACAATGATCTTTGTGTAATAGTCGCTTTTTCACAATATTGATGTTTCCATGACTAATATTCACATCGCAATTGCATGATTTGCACCTTAATGTATAAAGATACAGTTAATATACTTTAATCTAGTACTCAAATAATACAAAATTACCAAGCAAAATGAGGTCCTATTTTATTTTTTGCGACCCAAAGGAACTCTTTTGCCCATTCATCTCTGTATTTTTGTTTGTAAGATAGCTTCTGTTTCTTCAACACTTTTGAGGTGGACGAAGCGTTTAGGTCAGTATCACCACTTTCTGACATTTTATTAATATAAATTAACTTAAAAAGGCCAAACTTTTTATTTGCAAATTGAATCGTAACGTAAGAGAAACCATCAAATCAAAGACTGATACACGGAATTGCCAACGCTCAGCTTTTATACTTACCATTCGGGGAAATACTTATTTCTTGACAAACATTTTCTGGAAGATGAATACTTCCCCCGACTGTGTTTTTGCACTTGCTAAACTTACCGTATAGTTACCTACACCAAGGCAGCAGTCAGAGCGATTACAACTTCTTTAAATTAACCATAGATGGCAGCAGTTATTTAATGCCGCCAATGTAGGAAATGGTAAAAGATCACAGACTGAATTAGGTTTAAATCATGTTGACGCAAATTCTTTTTTAAATTTTCATAATTTATTATTGTATTTTTTTAAATAAAATCGTGAGATAAATGGCTCTTATCATGAGATCGTGAGATTGGCAACAAAATCGTGAGAACTCACGATAAATCGTGAGATCTGGCATCCCTGCTGACTACAGCGCATTCAGAAATTTTCACGCACGCGTCGGTTCAAGGTCCTCGGTAGGAGGACAATTATTTCCCTGGAGAGAAACTACTGTTTCTATTACATAGCTATATACTGTGGTAAATGGACTTACGTTTTTCACAAATATATGTGTTTGAAAGTATCTTACATGTTGCAAGATCTAATTCTTCGAGATTGAAATAGTATTGCTTTTCTCTATCTATAACTAAATATGGAGCTTGAGGTATAAAAAAAATAAATGTAGAATTTTCAATTAAAGAAGGTAGACTAGATATTTTTAAAATATCATACATACGTTGTTCGACTAATGGTAAACAGATTACAAAACTTAATCTATTATTGACAATATAAGCATGAGATTTAGCGATATTATACAGTAATTCAACATTATATATATTTAAATTTAAAGGAAAATTAATACCATTTAGATAATTCTGAATTGATGATAATTCTTTTAACAACTGATTTGGACTTAAAACTAAAGGATGCAATATTCGTCTTTCGGCAAAAGTAATAATATCGATTAAGTTATTTTGTGCTAATCTAAAAGAACTTAATACTATACTTAATATACTTACTACATTATCTATTTCAAAAGATATTTTATTCTTGTGTTGTATACTAGTTTCATTATATATATACTCGTTTAGGAAGTAAGTTATACTACTTAGCTTATTATCTAGTTCTTTAAAGTATTTATATCCCTGATTGTGGGTTGAATTTATTACATGAACAGTACTTTCGAGTATTGAAGTTTGCTGCTTTATTAGATTTAAGAAATAAGTTTGGTTTGCTTTTAACCGGTTAATTTGAGAGTTATAATTTTGCGCATCGCTGTCATCCAAAGTGCCAAATAGTGATTTTGAAATTGAGCCAACTACGTTTAACAATCCTCGTTTATTAAGTGTATGTTGATTAAATCCTAATAGTTGCAAGATTAAATCGTTTTGTATTTCACAATTTAGAATTTCATAAGCCAGTGTTTTATTAAATAGTTCGCAATGACCTGTAGCTATCTGATTAGATGCAGCGGTTAAACATAAGTGTTTAGTATTTTTATAATAAGTATATATAGTACTTAATTCATTATGATAATTTTCTAAATCTAAATACGTAATGAGCTTCCAAAAATTGTTATATAATCTTATTTCACCAACTTTTTCAAAATATAATCCAGGACTTACGGTTATTGGGTAGAAATTGTAATAGGTTCCTGAGGCAATGGAAAAGGATGGCAAGGAGATAATTAGAAACAGAATTTTATTGAGTAAACGAGTATCCATCCTGAAACAAATACAGTAATGAATGATTTTCTTTAATTATTGTATTTTATTAATCTGTTTTTGTGAACTTTTACATGCTTCTTATTTATTCGTATAGTACAATTTTCGTTTGAATCGAGGGAAACGACCTCGTAGGGTCCTCGGTATAAGGCTTGTAGTTTCTTCGTTCTCCCAGGATTTGGTGCATCATTTCGTAATAATACACGGTCGCCTACACTTAAATTTAATTCGTTAGAATTTCTGTCGTAATATGTTTTTGCAAATTCTTTCTTTTTAATGATAGTGTACTAATGTGGATAATCTTGCTTTCTTAAGATATCCCACAAATTAGCAACTCAATAATGAAATTTTCGAATTATAAGAAATGTTAGGTTTTATAATGTTTAGCTCAGGGTAAGTATTTATCTTTTTGTACTATTATATTTATTTTAAAATGCCTCGGACTAGTTCAGTATAATTTTCTAATATCTAATGCCTATTTTTTTAAAACAATAAGAACATGAGACTCACTTTTCAAATTACTTGTATTAAACACCTACTTGATGCACTTAATACGGTCCTGGATACTTAGTAGCAATTTTTGCTTGTAATAGTATTTTTATATTTTGTAGTTGGTATTCTGAATTCAATGGTATTATATCTCTTATTGAAAACCAAACTGTTTTCGTTTACTTTAAGTATAATAAATTACACTTCTAAAATTTTATATCATAAATATGATGCCTATAAATTATCATGAACTTCTTATAAGGTAATTATAACTCAGTCTAATACACTATTACCATACCTATAATTTTTCTCTTAATTTCTTTTAGGAATGCGATCTGTCAATTCTTTACATAACCTTGATGATGATAAAAAGAACACTGGTTATAATAGAACAATATATTCGTTTTTTCATAAACATATACATATTTAAATTAATATCTGGATTATATATCATACAACTATTTTTAATACTCATGAAACTTGTTCAAATATATAAATGAACTATTTAGGATGAATCTCTTTTCAAGACGACGTTTTTTTACCAAGTAAGTAATATAATATGACGGAAATTGTTAGGATGATTACAAACTTTACTAGTTTACGATTATGAAATATATTATTTTGAGATAGTTAATTATCTGACCTTGAATAATTGAATTCAGTAATTTTATGATTACTTGACTTTAATACAGACTTAAATATAAATTAAATTTTTCTTTTCATTGACTACCTAAAATTCTTAGTATACTACAAGACTTTATACGACCTTTCAAAATATTTGTCCAGTTGTCACTTGAGTTCTTTCATGTATTTAATATATTTTACTTGTAGCTCTAAATCCTACGTTCTGGATGGTTATGAAGATATTTGCCTTTTTTCCTGATGTATCTCTGGATTCTGTGACTTGTAATTCTTGATGTTAATAGTTGCCTTCTTGATGAAATTTGATATCTGCTATTACACGTACTGAATCAGAAAATTCTCAGCTAACTCTTGATATACCTATGGACACTATAGATTCTGCAACTCGAACGTAACCTATGGATTCTTGAAGTCAATGGTTTCCTTCTAGTAGAAATCCGCTATTTTCTTTCACACGTACTGTATCAGAAAATTCTCTGCAACACTTGAACTACCTTTGGATTCTGCACTTCGATAAATACCTCTGGATTCTAGAAGTCGATAGTCATCTCTGGATTCTTGATTTAAATTTTAACTTCACGATTCTGGATACACACAATAATCCTGAAGAACAATTTCCTGTTTCCTCCTTCTTCTCTTAATCCAAATTGGTGAGTACTTGTTATATTTGTATAGAATTATAACTTTTCTTTTTAAAATTTTCCAATTCACTTTTTCTTCAATTATCTATGTGTTTATTAGTGGATTCTATCACTTTCTAATTATTTTAACACTATTATAATGTAATTATCTGAGAAAAAGATTAATTTCTCGATAATCACATCCACACCTTATTTGAATTCTCAAAATTCTCTTTTATTTATTTTTCAAATTACCTTAGTGATATTCCTTAATTCTTTTTGAACCAATAAATTACTTCCACATTAAACTCAAGATCAATACAATTTATAGATATGTAATACTTTTATAAATACCTTACATAATTCAAAGTTACTATCAAAATAAAATATTCCACGAATTTAATAAAGTTTTTTACACATTCTTTACCATTTTTATACTATGCTTCATTATTGTAATCAAATCTGTCACATTGACAATTACTGTCACATCCAAAATACAATTTAAGGCGGCAATTTCTTATCAAATCTTTATCGATTTGTTTTCATATTCTAAAAACTTTTTATCCTATTCTCATCATAAATATCATTTGAACAAATTTTTTTACAATGCTAAAATACATTACTAAACAATTACAATACTAATATAAAATTTTCTTTACAGATTATTGGTACATATGCATAGAAAATATACCACATCTCCAATATTATTAGTTTTCTACTTAGTCATGTAACTATAAAATTTCCTTTAATTCAATATACACAATTCTTTCAAAAATACAACCAGCTTAATTAATATTTGCAAATTTAACTATTTCTGTCATAATCAAATAAAATTCAAATCTAAGATAAACTCATCCTTAATAGTTTTAAAATAGGCAACTCTTATTACCTCAGTGTATAACCTGAATAATTCTAAAATAAGCAACTCTACCTATATCATTTGCCCCTTTAAGAAATTCAAATTACAATTTATTTGTTAATTTATATTTCTTAAATAAGAACTTGTTATGTAAACAATATAATCCGTCTATTATTTTTCATCCTTATAAATTCAAACTAAATATAAATTTTTAGGTATCACACTTGTAAAATACCAACATCAATAATATTTTTATATGTATTTTTAATGCAAGCTATGGCACTATTCATAATTGTCAGAAAATATGTATATGTTCTATAACAAAACTTTTTATATATAAAATTTACTAAGGTTATATAAACTACCATAATGTATTAAGCGAATATCTTTGTACAAATAATGACTTGATTATAATTATTTTTAATTTTGCTCTATGTATAAGTTTTAAATATTTTTTTATAACGATATTTATATATAAGAAAATATCTATTTAGAATGTTGTATACCCGTATGCAATTGAGTTCAATTTTACTTCTCTATAGAAAATATTATACCTCTTTAAAATTAATATCTCGGTTTTATTACATTTTTTTGTTGAATGTCATATAATTCAATATGTGTTTTCTTTGATTATACATTTTATGGCCTCTTAACATGCTTACTCAATTATTTATTTTATCCATTTAATCTGTTCTTATACGAACATAACTCATATTTACTTATTTTAACAATTCTTTTTCATCTCAAACTTCCATTTGGAAAGTTAATAACTTTATCTACGTTTTATAGGCGAACGTTACCTTAATATTTATGTAGACATTTTGTCCAATATTTTATAATAATATAGGGATTTTATTTACCCATTCTCATATATTTAACTCTATAATACCATATTTTCATGGTTTATTTTATTTAAATTATTTATAGTAAGCATTTTTATTTTTTAACAAGTATCTTTTCTTCCTAAAAGGCCTTTTCTTTTCCTTTATAATCTAAACTTAAAAACACACCTATTGTTCATAAAATTCAACTTTTTCGTGCAATAATTGTCGTATTATATCCACAATTTGTTTAATTACTCGTTTATTAATTCATTTCTTTATAATATTTTCCTTCTTCATAATCAATTTCTCTGTTATTTTTTCTTTATATAACACATCAGGTATTTTAAATTAACTTTACTTAAGCACACATTAACTTGTACAATCCACTTATTATACATTATTTAACTATTAAGTACAAACATTTTACTTGGGAATAAGGGAATACCATAAAAAAATTGTAATACTACTTCTAATGTTTATAACAAGCCTATGATTTAATTTTTTTTTAAAAAAACACAAATCTGGACGGTATTTCATTTAATCTACTTTTATATTGTGGAATTAGGAATCTTAATTCATCTTATAGTCGATTTTCTCGTAACCCTATTTTATCAATAAATATGCCCCTACTTCATTATCAGGAAAGTTATGGTATTTATGGAACCTACTTTATTTGTAATAAATCTATCTTTGATTATCATTACTGCTACTGACAAATATCAATTTCCATAATATACTGCTCTGCCCCTATTTCATTATCAGGTGAATTTAATTTCCCTAACTTGGCTAACAATTGTGTTTATCGAAAATATACAAGATCTATCTTTGTTCGTAAATAAAAATTTAATTTGTGAGAACATTGCATTACTAAATTGAGCCAATGTTGTAATACTAACGAGAATGGTACTTCATATGTTATACTCGTCCTGACTATAATATAAGATCAAGGAAATTACATAAAATATTATATGTTCAAAAACAAAATTTTAAATTTAATGAGATCAATTAAATAGCTAAGATAAGCCGGTGTTGCTACTACCGTCGAGAATTGATCTCTTTCTTTTTTATAAAAGGAAACTCTCGTCCTGTCTAAAATTTGAGATCTAATTTATACTGGGAAGAGCAGGTGTCGTAAATACCTTCAGAAGATGACCTCTTTTTTCTTCTGTCCTGACTATAATATAATTACATAATTTCTATTTTTAATCTCACTCTATTCTTCCATGTACCCAATTTTTCTACTGGTACCAATTTTCCTTTATACCATGAAACATTTACTTCTATTATGTACGACATTTTGTTATCAAGATTTCCCACCGTATTAAATAATCTCATTACCCTATCATTTCTTACTGAAAATATTTTTGTATCTCTTCGAATCACAATATCATTTTCTAATAATTCTTTGCAAAATATATCCAAAATCAATGTACCCTGATAAATATTTCTTCTCACATATCTTACTAAAGAATCTCGTCTATTCACGACCTGATCATTTCCAATAACAGTATCTTCCAGTTGACTAAGCCTTTCATCTGATACATTTCCTAAAACACTTCTCTTATGTGTTGATATCATATTACGTTCAACTTTAAAATCCCTTCGAGTATATTTTCCGTCTCTTATTATTATCCCTGTAGTATACCTTGAGACATGTACATTTAAAATATTACCATCTTCTTCTCCTAATAAAAGAGTGTCCAAATTTGATCTTAAAATTCTTCTGCCGGAATCTAAGTATTTTGTTTTCTTCTGTAATGGTGCGATTGTATAAGATTTTTTAATTTCTGCTGAATCTTGTTTGTCTTTCACGCAAACTTGTGTTACTGGTATTATTTCTTCTGGATTACTCACCAAAGATATTTTAAATTCTTCAATATTCCTTCTATATGCTTCTCTAATATCTTCATACGTCTTGTCTATCTTTCCACCTAATTCTTCCTTAAAATCCAATAAATTCTTCTTATTCTCTTCAAACACCTTGTCAAAGTTATTACTTAATTCCTTATTAAATTCTTCGCAAGAATTTCCCCACATTTGTCTTCTTTCTTCTCTGTCTACTTCTCTCATACGTCTACTTTCTTCAATCATCTTGTCAAATTTACCACATAAATCTTGGTTCATCTTTTTATTATCTTCATTCATCTTTTTATTATCTTCATTCATCTGTTTTAACATTTGTAAAATTGATCCAAAATCTACTACTGGGGTAGACATTTTAGAAGTCTCTCCTTGCACTTTCGACTTATCTCCTCTATCTTGTACCTCTCCTTTCTGTTGATTTTCTTCCTGAACTTGTAAAGTAACTTCTCCTCCCTCTTGTGAAATTCCTTCCTGACTAACCTCCACCTCATCATCGCTAGATGAATCTGTTCTATGTATACCAGAGCTACTTTTAGATCTGGTGTTCATTTTAAATAAATAGAGTACACAAATAAATCAAACAAAATTACTTGTTCCTAAAAATACCTGTAATTGACTTTATTATCTTTGAAAATGTAAATTAATGTTTCCTCTATAAAACAATAAATAAAATATTCAAAATACGATATTGTGAGTCTTATATTTACAAGGCCCCACGTTGGGCGCCATAAATGTACTAATGTGGATAATCTTGCTTTCTTAAGATATCCCACAAATTAGCAACTCAATAATGAAATTTTCGAATTATAAGAAATGTTAGGTTTTATAATGTTTAGCTCAGGGTAAGTATTTATCTTTTTGTACTATTATATTTATTTTAAAATGCCTCGGACTAGTTCAGTATAATTTTCTAATATCTAATGCCTATTTTTTTAAAACAATAAGAACATGAGACTCACTTTTCAAATTACTTGTATTAAACACCTACTTGATGCACTTAATACGGTCCTGGATACTTAGTAGCAATTTTTGCTTGTAATAGTATTTTTATATTTTGTAGTTGGTATTCTGAATTCAATGGTATTATATCTCTTATTGAAAACCAAACTGGTTTCGTTTACTTTAAGTATAATAAATTACACTTCTAAAATTTTATATCATAAATATGATGCCTATAAATTATCATGAACTTCTTATAAGGTAATTATAACTCAGTCTAATACACTATTACCATACCTATAATTTTTCTCTTAATTTCTTTTAGGAATGCGATCTGTCAATTCTTTACATAACCTTGATGATGATAAAAAGAACACAGGTTATAATAGAACAATATATTCGTTTTTTCATAAACACATATACATATTTAAATTAATATCTGGATTATATATCATACAACTATTTTTAATACTCATGAAACTTGTTCAAATATATAAATGAACTATTTAGGATGAATCTCTTTTCAAGACGACGTTTTTTTACCAAGTAAGTAATATAATATGACGGAAATTGTTAGGATGATTACAAACTTTACTAGTTTACGATTATGAAATATATTATTTTGAGATAGTTAATTATCTGACCTTGAATAATTGAATTCAGTAATTTTATGATTACTTGACTTTAATACAGACTTAAATATAAATTAAATTTTTCTTTTCATTGACTACCTAAAATTCTTAGTATACTACAAGACTTTATACGACCTTTCAAAATATTTGTCCAGTTGTCACTTGAGTTCTTTCATGTATTTAATATATTTTACTTGTAGCTCTAAATCCTACGTTCTGGATGGTTATGAAGATATTTGCCTTTTTTCCTGATGTATCTCTGGATTCTGTGACTTGTAATTCTTGATGTTAATAGTTGCCTTCTTGATGAAATTTGATATCTGCTATTACACGTACTGAATCAGAAAATTCTCAGCTAACTCTTGATATACCTATGGACACTATAGATTCTGCAACTCGAACGTAACCTATGGATTCTTGAAGTCAATGGTTTCCTTCTAGTAGAAATCCGCTATTTTCTTTCACACGTACTGTATCAGAAAATTCTCTGCAACACTTGAACTACCTTTGGATTCTGCACTTCGATAAATACCTCTGGATTCTAGAAGTCGATAGTCATCTCTGGATTCTTGATTTAAATTTTAACTTCACGATTCTGGATACACACAATAATCCTGAAGAACAATTTCCTGTTTCCTCCTTCTTCTCTTAATCCAAATTGGTGAGTACTTGTTATATTTGTATAGAATTATAACTTTTCTTTTTAAAATTTTCCAATTCACTTTTTCTTCAATTATCTATGTGTTTATTAGTGGATTCTATCACTTTCTAATTATTTTAACACTATTATAATGTAATTATCTGAGAAAAAGATTAATTTCTCGATAATCACATCCACACCTTATTTGAATTCTCAAAATTCTCTTTTATTTATTTTTTGCACGACCCTTGCATAATAGGCACGTTCACTCCCTTAAATGAGGGAGTGAAGTGACTCTTTTGCTCCCTTGGTATAAAAAACATAGCCAACTCAATTTATGAATTTAATCGTTTATTTAATATTAATATTGACATTAATGTTAGTACCACCATTAATAGTGAACAAAGATGTTAATGGACTAATCACACGTTGCTTAAAGCCGCTAGAATTGGACAGTCGATTTTCTTTTACATTAATATCCACTTGATTTGACCCACTGGAAGTTGACGGTCGATTTTCCTTTTCCGAGTCTTTTCCGATTAGAATTTTTTCGGAAATCAAATTCTTATTAACTAATGAATTTTCAATATATCCCTCTGCGACAGTATCAGATTTCCATCCGCCATGACGTTTTATAACTCCAATTTCAACACCTGAATCGGCCAGAAAAGATGTTGATGAGCGCCGAAAGCAGTGGCCGGTGTAGGAAGATGGATTGGGTAAATTGAGGTATGAAGCTATTTGCTTAGGCAATCCTCCAAAAGTATTCTTACCTACGGGTTGTGTGGAACATTTGTTATTTCTGTAACATACAAAAAACCGTCTATGATCTGTGTTTTCTTTCCGCAGAACCATATATTTTTTACAAATAACAACAAAATCAATTGCACAGTTTTCTTTGGAGACTATCGTAAATGCTCTATTTACATGATTTTTGGTATTGTTTACAGATACCAAAATAGTTGATCCCAAGTCTTGGACATCATCTACTGTCAATTTTACCAGTTCATCCGATCTTAAAGCCCCAGCAATTCCCATAATCATTGCTACCTGAAATCATAGTGTATAATTATCTTAAATTAGAAACATTAACTTTTTTAGTTTACCTTAACCATCAAGTACTTTTCTTCTGGAGCGTCTATTAGAAATTGATGAACTTGCTCCTTAGTAAGAATTTTTGATTTTTTTGCCTGGTATCCAGTATTTTGTCTTTTAAGGAATGCTACTAATCGTGAGTACTTGCTGATGTCGACATTATTTTTCACGCTAAGAGTAGCTTTTATCATTGAATAATGTGACCACAGTGTTGAAGCCTTAAAATGCTTCGCCTTTTCGGCAAAATATACCAGGAGCACACTCTCGCTATGAATTTCATCTACTTCTTTTACCAGACACCAATCACAAAATTCCTTGAAGCACTTTTCGTAGATCTTCCTAGATTTTTCTGGCAATAAATTCACAACTATTTTTGAAGCCGTTTCTTCAATAGTTTCGTCACACATTTTTCCAATGCTTATTTAACGAAGCGAAGAAAATACGGGCAGTTTCTCGATATTCACAAAAAACCAATATGGCTACCCTTATTTATCGGTCGTCAAGGGTTTCCATCAGAACCAGCATGATTTTTGCGTTCGACAACTGGAAACGTCATGTTGACAATTTTTAAAAAAAGTTAGATTTCTTCAATTAAAATCGTTTGGGTCGTGCAAAAAATAGTATATACACCTCGGGAGTGAATGAATTTCTCCTCGGTGCTTTGTAGTGCTGCACCTCGGAAAAAAACATCATTTCACTCCCTAGGTGTATAATATACTATTTCAAATTACCTTAGTGATATTCCTTAATTCTTTTTGAACCAATAAATTACTTCCACATTAAACTCAAGATCAATACAATTTATAGATATGTAATACTTTTATAAATACCTTACATAATTCAAAGTTACTATCAAAATAAAATATTCCACGAATTTAATAAAGTTTTTTACACATTCTTTACCATTTTTATACTATGCTTCATTATTGTAATCAAATCTGTCACATTGACAATTACTGTCACATCCAAAATACAATTTAAGGCGGCAATTTCTTATCAAATCTTTATCGATTTGTTTTCATATTCTAAAAACTTTTTATCCTATTCTCATCATAAATATCATTTGAACAAATTTTTTTACAATGCTAAAATACATTACTAAACAATTACAATACTAATATAAAATTTTCTTTACAGATTATTGGTACATATGCATAGAAAATATACCACATCTCCAATATTATTAGTTTTCTACTTAGTCATGTAACTATAAAATTTCCTTTAATTCAATATACACAATTCTTTCAAAAATACAACCAGCTTAATTAATATTTGCAAATTTAACTATTTCTGTCATAATCAAATAAAATTCAAATCTAAGATAAACTCATCCTTAATAGTTTTAAAATAGGCAACTCTTATTACCTCAGTGTATAACCTGAATAATTCTAAAATAAGCAACTCTACCTATATACTAGAATCGCTCTCGCAACCGACATACGCCACCAAAATTAAAATGGCGTCAAATTTGAGACGTTGCAAAATTTGATCTGTCAAGTAATATTAATATTGACACTATAACCCTAAATGATCAATTAGACTTGTGGTTTTAGCACTACCGACAATAATTCTAATATGTAACTATTAATTTGATAACAATTTTGCAAATGATTATTTTATATTTGTATGAACTTGTCTGCTGTTAGTAATTAGATATAAATATAAAAAAGGTTAGATTTTCAGAGAAAATTGAACTTTTGAAATTCATTTAAACATTCAGGAATGTATTTAATAATTATGTTCGAGTTAGTTTTACTACAGACAATAGTAGCAAAGACAGTTGTACAGCAGTATCCTTACTAATAGTGCTATATTGCTTTTCCATTAAATGCATCAAAATTAAAGTATTTTTACATGCAACAGCGAGAAGGTAAGAAAAGTATTACACTAATTATAAAAACATTTGTTTGCCAGATTCTTACTGTACACTATGATTATTACCATTATCACTGCTGTACTAAAAGCAACTTGTTTGAAACATTTCTCGTAGGTATATCATTGATTACAACATAATTTTTGCATGCTAATCAAACATTTTTGATTAAGCTAAACACATCATTACTATTTACTTAAGCTTTAAACTTGTATAAATTTGATGTTGTTAAAGATTATATTTAATGCAGAATTAAACAATTCAAACGTCTTTTAAAGTATTTCAAATGTTGAGTATTCGTAAGCTGAATCTTTGCTACTGATCAGAATTTAACTTACCAAGCAACTTTAAATTATAACACAATAATGAACAAGTATTTTTACTATCCCAATTTATAATGTACTACATTAATATTATTACAATACTATCACGTATTTTTGAAAAATAATCTTATATAATCCTAATTCCATTAATAACAATAAATAATTACAAAATTAAAGTCCTACAGAAAATATACAAAGGTTATTTTAGAAAAACTATAAAAATAATATAACATAAATATGTTTTAACTGCATCCCCCTATGCAAACGCTTATCTTGTTATTACATTAATAAACTCGATCATTATTTTATTCTGAAATCAATCATCCACCATTCCTCTATTACATTCAACATGGTTATACCTTCTTAAATTTGAAAATTTTCTAAACAGTATTACTTATGTGATCTTCAAACAATTGTTATTTTAGTTAGAGTCATGTACTTCCTCGATTAGACAGAGTTCTTTCTTCAACTGATTAATATAAGTACAAATTAATTTAACTATCGTAATCTTCTGCCGAAGCATTATGAACAAATATGTTAACAGGTTCCAAAATCTGTCTTTGACATTTGATATAGATACTGAATTTAATCCGTCTCCAATCCTTTATAAGCTACATTCGTTTTATCAGTTACGTGATTATTCTAAATAACATAAAGCAATTACAAGTAAAACCAAACATTTCTGTTGAATAAAACTTACCTTCTCGTATATAATTTGATTAGATCAATATATTTGACTTTAATAACTTTCCCAGTCGCTACTACCGCTATCATTAATACAAAATATTACTGGATTAATATCTGTTTTATCAATTTCTATTTCCCTATCCCACGACGTCTTTATTTCTTGTTCAATATGAGTGATGGTAGCCCAAGTTTCATGTGTAATTGTTCGAAAAACGCTATACTGAATACTAGTCACCTGCTTGTCAAACGCTACGCTTGTCAAGTGTCATACGCTCCGTGAAAATAAAAATCTGACAACAATGCTCAGAATAGCCATGTATCAAATAAAATATTGATATAGAAAAGTAATATTTAATAATTATATCTATAATATTTAATTTCTAACTGACTTTCATGTAATAGTATTTTACTAGCCGTAGCTATTTATCCTAAAATATTAATTAGTTGGTTGAATTTTATTGTTCTAAAATTGTTCCGGTTGATTGGAATTTGTAGTGGTATTGAATCAGCGTTTTTAGTTCGTACTTTTGCCGTGTCGGTTGCGAAAACGACCCGACTTTTTTTATATCAATAGTTTCTCGTGTTATTTGGTGAGTATGCTGCATTCTAGATTTTAATTCGTTGTAATAATCGTCGTAGCTATATAAAATTTCGGGATCCTTTGTTAATGAAGTGGGAAGTATAGCTTTTCGACCGTACAATAGTTCAAATGGGGTAAAACTAGTAGAAGAATGGGGTGTAGTGTTATAAGTGAATGTGGCGTAGGGGATGAAATTATCCCAGTTGTCCATGTCTTTATTTATGAAACAACGCAAATATTCTACAAGAGTCCTGTGGGATCGTTCGAGACTGCCGTTGCTTTGAGGGTGAAATGCAGTTGTATTTATTTGCTTGATATTAAGCAACTTACAGGTTTCTTTAAAAATGTTGCTTAAAAAATTGCTGCCCTGGTCAGTGACCAGAATTTTAGGAATGCCGTGGTGACAAATCACCTTTGTAACAAAATTTCTTGCTATTGTATCAGCTTCTTGATTTGGTATAGGAATAGCTATGGAGAACTTACTGAGATCATCTTGGAAGGTAAGTAGGTATTTGTTGTAATTTTCAGTTAAATTTAATGGACCTACAATATCTAGAAACACTTTTTCGAAAGGACTTGATGCGGAAGTTGTAATTGCCATGGGGAGTTTGGTTTTCTTAGAACATTTGTTTTTCTGACAAGTTTCACACGCTTTAACATATCGTTTTATGTCACGATACATCTTATGCCATTTGTAACATTGTTTTATTCTGCTAAATGTACGATTTACGCCTTGATGACCGCCTAAGGGATTTAAGTGATATTCTTTAAGAATCTTTGAGATTTCGTCTTGTGTTAATTTCTGATTTTCCATTCGGTGATAAATATAAACTGTAATATTAGTATTCTTAAATATATATCTTAACATTACCCTAATAGTCACAATTTTAAGTTTTTCTTTTGTTACAACTTCGTCAGATAAGGATAAAGTATCGATGGAATGGGCAATACAATAATCTCTAAGCTTTGTCAATGCACAGTAAATATTTATATATTCGGATTTTTCATTCCAAGTTTCTCTAGTGATAAGATAAAAATAAGGTTTATTAATGTTAGAAGAAATAACATGGTCTCCTACACTCGCATTTATCGGAATTGTTACACTGGAAATCTCATTTGAAGGACAATCTTTTGAAATGAATTTGATAATAGGAATTGAATCAGAGTTTGGCATAGGATTGTTTGGGGCGTCTATAATGTTATTATTAACAACAATTTTATTTTCTATATCCTTCAGATATCGTCTATATTCATCATCATTAGATGTATTTGACGTGTTAACAGAATGTATTCGAGATAGGCTATCTGCATTTACGTTATACTTCCCAGGTTTGTATTCAATAGTATACTCGTATTCCTCTAGTTTTAATCTAAATCGCATTAATCGAGAGGATGGATTTGACACAGAAAATAGGTAAACAAGAGGTCGGTGATCCGTTATAATTTTGAATTTCCGGCCATATAAATAAGGGCGGAAATGTTGAACTGACCAAACAATACTTAATAATTCGCGTTCAATCGTCGAATAATTTTGTTCAGCTTTGTTTAACTTTCTACTAGCGAAAGCAACAGGAAGGTCTTCTCCGACAATTCCTTGAGATAAGACTGAGCCAATTGCGTATTGACTTGCGTCTACAGTTAATAGAAACTCTCTTGCGAAATCTGGATACTGCAGAATAGGGGGTTGTATTAGTTTTTCCTTTAATTTACGAAAGGATTCCATACAGACAGGACCAAAATTAAATTTTGCATCTTTCTTTAACAGGTCTAGTAAAGGACGAGCTATATCTGAAAAATTGTGAATAAACCTGCGATAATAGGATAATAATCCGATGAATGATTTTAATTGAGTCTGAGTGGTCGGCACTGGGTAATTTTGAACTACCGAGGTTTTTGCTGGATCTGGCTTAATTCCGTTTTCGGAAATAATATGGCCTAAATAACAAATCTCCTTGCGGAGAAAGGAACATTTATTGGGTTGTAGCTTCAAATTGTGTTGTCGAAGACGGCTGAAGACATCTCTTAGCTTAGCATTGTGGTCATTTAAAGAACAGCCATATATAACGATGTCGTCTAGATACACAAAACATTTAAGACCCTGTAATCCAGTTAAGACGTTATTCATCAATCGCTGAAACGTAGCAGGAGATCCCTTAAGACCCATGGGCATTCTACGATGTTGATAATGATTGTAAAAGGAAAATGCAGTGAGAGGTTTACTTGCTTCATCAAGAGGAATTTGGTGAAACCCAGAAGCTAAATCAACGACGGAGAAATACTTGGAGTGTCCTAGCTGATCAAGTATTTCAGTAATATTGGGTAGAGGGTACGCATCAGATTCAGTGACATCATTTAATTTCCGGAAGTCTACAACTAATCGCCATTTCTTGTTACCTGTACTGTCGGGTTTCTTAGGCACTATGAGAATAGGACTATTATATGGCGAATTACTGTATTCGATAATATCGTCGTCAAGCATTTTTTGAATTTGTTGCTTTATTTCATCCTTTTGTGATTCGGGTAATCGGTAGGGTTTGACAAATATAGGCTTATTAGTAGTAAGTGGAATAGAGTGTTGTATAGAATTGGTGTGCGTTAACTGATCACCTTCTAAATAAAATATGTCATTAAAATCACGACAAATTTCTAGAATGGAGTCGCACTCTTCGTTGTTTAAATGACTAATATCTATTTGCGTTTCTAACTTTTCTAAACGGTCATGATTCGGTGATACAATAAAATTTAATACGTGATAGTTATCAATTTCGTCAAAATTAATATCATTGGCATTTAGGGATAGTGAATTTTCTGTAGAATTTATAACGCTTATATTACAAAATCCATTTTTCGGTTGAACCACAGTGTTACCAATAAATAATCCTGATGCTAATTCTTTTTGCAAACAAATTTTTGGATTAGTAAAATTAACAGGTATGCTGGCTATGACTTCTGAACGCGCTGGTATGTATATATTAGAGGTATTTCCTAAATTGAATTCGAACTTAGTACCTTCAATATGTAAGGACAATATCGAAGTGTTATAATCAATAATTGCTTTATGTTGAGCTAGAAAATCTTTACCTAAAATACCTTGGCAGGATATAGGAAAACTATCGGGTACGATATGAATGGGATGAGATATAGAAATTTTTTCGCTTAAATGAAATGTACCTGTGCATGTGCATACACCTAAAGACATAACAATTTCGTCGGTGATACCTTTTAATTTTAAAATACTCTTAGTGTCAATTTCCGCGTCATCGTCTGTTTGACTTAATTTTAAAATACTTATATCGGAACCTGTGTCTAACAAGAGTTTTGCAGATTTAGATATAGACAATTCCAATGGCATAGTAACATACGATGTATTAACTGTTTGACATCCTACTGTATATATTTCACGATATGAACTAGTAGATTTAGAATTAGAACGACTTATGTCAGAATTCGCAGAAACAGAGGTTAATGATTGAGTCGGCATTGAAATAATAGTGTTTACTGCAGCAAGAACGTCGTTGGAATTTGCAAGATGCGGTGTTAGGCAGATTTGATGATTTTGATGTCCCTGACCCGTGGTACACTGCCTGATGTACTCGGACGATGCTCGTTTCCCGGATTACTTTGATTATTGTTATTTCTTGTAGTTGCGTTAGTATAATTGTTACGTATTGAATTATTTGTCGTAGGATGTTGATTAGGATAGCTACTTGGATACCTAGCGTTAGTATATTGCCTTTTTCGGCAGTTTTCTATAGTGTGACCGATATTTTTACAATAACGACATGTGACAGTAACATTGTTTACATGAGCTTCACGTTTTACTTGAAAATTCTGATTCGGATATCTAGGTAGAGGGTTAGAAAAATAACATTCATTGGTAGTATGATTGGATTTGCCGCATTTAAAACATTTTGTATTTCTAAATTTTTCAAATTTAAAATTTGGAGGGGTTTGTTTATTAAATTTTGAATTCCTTTCCTCCTCGCAAGCGCCAGCTACAGCCTCTTGCAAGGTTGGAAACCTACTTGCTTTTATTATTAATTTTAAATAATGTTGTAGCCCTTCAACAAATGCCCTTAATGCTAACTTTGAATTTAAATTTTGAATAGTTTGACTAGCTTCTTGCCCCTCGCTGTTTATACATGCATCATTTAAATCTACTGTGAGCCGTTCTACTCGATTTGCAAATTCACGCACTGGTTCATTTGAATTTTGTTTGATATTTAAAAGTTCACTTTGAATTTGAGCAATAGTTCTCGTCTCTAAGTACTGTTCCTGTATTACAGTTTTTAATTCAGCCCAATTTTTAAAAGTTTTATATTTAACAATATTATAAGCGGGACCAGAAAGTTTTGTTTTAATTATATTCAATAAGTTTTCCTGATCTGCACGTGTCGTGCAGCTAGAACCTACAATATCGCAACATGCCACAAATTTATGTAAATTTTCTTTATCCCCTTTAAATTCAGGGATCATTTTTAAAGCAGTGTCAATTGATAAGGGCATATTTGCGACTATGTCGTTCTCAACAGGATTCTTAACAATATTATTCATCCAATTTATAATACAATGATTAAAAAAAAATTTAACCTACTTGACGATTTTGACAATTTCTGTGGAAATACGGCTGACTTCACCAGACGGACGAGTTATGGAGTGACGATGGGTAGATATCGGCAACGATGACTTGCTAGGGCGCGGCTTCAGTTGACTAAGGGTGTGGTCTGTTCCTGGTGGCTTCCTTTTCCTCCTACTAATTTAGGGTTGGTTTCCTTTGATCTGTTCTTCGCATCAAGGCAATCACTGGGAATGGTACCTTGGCACAGAATCGGGGGAATCTGTTATTCGCTTCAAGGCACTCCGTTAAGATTTTTCCAATCCACTATTAATCGAGCACTATTAGTTAATCTAATAAGTACCCCACACCTGACACCACTTTGTTGTAGGGGTTAAGGAAAACACACCTAGGAACTTCTAATTACCCTTTTTATTAAAGAAATGTGTTTGTTTTCTATTGCGTTACAAATTATAATTATTATTGTCTTACCGGACCTTCGCTATTTACCTGCATTTTCCCACTCTTGTTAGTGTAAATTTAGTTATCCAATGAATTTGAATTATAGTTTATTTCAACCAATAAATTGAAGAGTATTCCTAGAAAATGAATGCAAGACTTATATTCAGCAATAAATGATATGCGACGGTGACATCACCTTGTTCTTTGGAATTTGCAATAGCGAAGATTCAGCGTTTCTTATATGTATGCATGATGTTTTGTAATAATGAAATGAACTACTTATTATACCTTATACTATACAGGGTGTGAAGCCTTGGCTTTACAACACTGTAAAATTAACTGTTAGTGATATTATAGGTACATAATCATCCAACCAAAGCAATTAGAATGCCTAACATACCCAAATTTCAGAGTATATAAATATTAAATGCATTGTGTTACCATCACCACCAAGTGATATTTAAATCTCAGTAGTGAGGATAGTTCTGACCTACCTCAGAAACGATAAGAGGGGAGGTAAAAATCTCACTTTGTCTCAGTCAGCTGATTACAAATGGAACGCGTCTAAATATAATCTCAGTTAAAGTGAGGTGTGAGATTTATGGCAAAAGGAAAGCAGCTATTGCCTTGGTCTTTCTCGGTTATTTACAGAATTAGTGCCACCTCCTGGAACGGATACTAAATATGATACTATGATAACTATCTACTTGGTGGTCTTGCATTTTGGTATTAGTACTAGTCTGATAGAATATCAGAGTTGATCCGATGTAGTCTATCTTTACCTGATATCGAACAGACTTCATTGTCCGCGTAAAACTGGTAGTCTATTGACACTGTATAATCTTTGTTTTATTGGGGACACTGTTTTGCTAATAAATCGAATACCTATACATTTTATTTAGCCTCTAAATATACTCCTAGAGGAGCCATAAGAATTAAATTAAAAGATGCTTAACTTATCCAGAATTTTGGAAATTAACACACAAACGCTTGTTTAAAAAAAAGTAGACAGATTTACAAAATATTAATTACATAATTGCAATTTGACTATCTCTTCTAAATTTTGATCAATTATTGTTCTGTAGCCATGCACCGTTTCCGCCGAGATTATTTCCAAAATGTGTATCTAAGTGACTGAACATATTTATACATTATTGATTTTTAAATAGTATTAATTTTGTATATTTATGTCTGATATAATTGTTTTTGGTAGACTCTTCTTCGGCGCAATGGTACATTCGTATATTTAAATATAAATCAATTATAAGCTTACACAGCTGTACTCTGTGATTATTGAAATAATTTTGTGATAAGAGGTGATCATTCATTTTTTTATGGTTAAAAGGTATACCAATATCAGCAAAAACTGAATTAGATATTTTTTTTTTAATATTTTTATTCATCAATTCATTCATGTTTCCTCTAAAATTTCTTTCAGTAGTTCTGCATATCATGGAAACATCTTTAGATGGTATTACATAGGAACCTCTATTTCGTAATTTTGATAATAAAGGCATTTTATCACCTACTAGAGCCTCTTGACATATGATGGAGTCAACTTTTTTCATAACTTTTTTAACAATATAGCCAGCAATATACGAAACTATA
Organism: Amphimallon solstitiale; assembly: GCA_963170755.1. Lineage (NCBI taxonomy): Eukaryota > Metazoa > Arthropoda > Insecta > Coleoptera > Scarabaeidae > Amphimallon > Amphimallon solstitiale. Next base: position 23,921,802 of record OY720677.1, on the reverse strand, counting down.
TCCTCTACAAATGGAGACAATGTAAAGCAAGTTTTTACATAGTCATGCCCAAAATCTATATGCTTGTCTGTGAAAACATCAGGTCCTTCATCTGTATATAACATTTTCGTTCGCGAAGATGATACATTTAATATATCTACATTGTCAAAGTAGCAATTGCCGTTTTCTAATTCTCTTATTTCGTGCCTAACGAGTAGGCGTTTCTAAGCACTTTTAAACTGCAATACATTTGGATTATTATTAAACCCACCCTTGAAACGTCTCTAGTTAGTCTTGGGATAATTTGTAAGTCAATATTATATATTTCTGTTCGTGGGGTTTGATTATATCCTGCAGGTCAAACATATTCCGCAAGCAGACAATTAGACCAAGAAATCCTGTTTGTCGGCCACAATCTAAAATTGGTAAACCAGTGTTATCACTTAAACTTTTTATGTAATTTGCAAAATGTATTGCATGATTTTTTAATGTTTCATAACTGTTTTCCGTTAATGCTGTTGCAAATTGTTCTTTGGAAAATACGTTTTTACAGTTTAAAATATCTGCAATATTATTGAAATTTGAACAAAACATCGCTGTTGGTGCACAACCAGCAAATTCTGTTTTGAGTGTTGTATCTATCAGTGGCGGCCCGTGACTTTTTGGGACGGGAGGGCACCGGGGGTCTGAGAGTTTAATATCAAAAATTAAGTACAGACAAAAAATAAACTCATTATGTTCTTTAATTAACATTTTTGAAAATAAAATCTAATCGCCGTTCCTTGCGATTAGCAAAATGATTAATAACTAATTCATTGAAGTTTGGTGTTGATGCCAATAATTGTTTTTCAATGGAACACATTGCTAAGGCGCATAGTCTGCTTTCCTGCATGGTATTTCTAGAAAATGTTTTTATTCTCTTCAAAGTAGAAAAACACCGTTCACTTTCAGCTGTTGTCATCGGTATGGTGCAAATTATTTTCAATAGCTTCACAGATTCGGCAAATGTAGTTGTTAAATTATTTTCATAGAAACATTGCAGTAATGTTAGAGCAGATGAAGCAGTTCCAAAATCTGGTCTATTATACAAAACTACCAATTCATGCTTAAAAGCAATTGATTCCAAATTAAAAGTCTTCACGGCCATCTGGAATTCAGTTTCGGGGAAAGAATTTTGATATGTTGAAAATAAGTGTGGTTGAAAAAGAAGAGCTATAGATAGTATTATCTTTAAGGGGCCACTTATTATCTTTAAAATACTGAGGTGATATGAAGTGAATATCCTTAAAGGGTGCCACTTGTTATATTTTTAAAATGATGTTAGTTTTAAAAATGCTGTATTAGCTAGCTCTAATGGTGAATTACGTAAAAGAAAGAAACACAAAATATATAATAAGAAAATAAAACAAATGTAGGATTATTATATTTATTTTCCTGTAAAGAATTTTAATTAGTACATAAAAGAGATAAAAAAATTAAGGAAAATAAAACAACAAGAGTGTCCTTAAGTTCTTTAATTAATTATTTAAATAAAACACAATAACACAAATATTGGTTCACGTAAGGAGTAGGTGAGATAGAAAGGGAGAGAGTGAGAGGGAACGAGTGGGTCGTTAGAATGCTCGTCGGTTAAGGCAGGTATTATCGGTACGGGGGTTCGATAATCTCACACCGTAAATGATTTTTTTGATATATTTTGAGAATGTATAAGTAAAATTTAATGTAGCGGTTGTAAGAGAAAATTTAGAATTAAAGTAATAGATAAGGATGAGGAATACTTTACTTTTGTGGTGTCCTTGTTGTCCTCGGGTCCCGTAAGTCTGGGGTCGAAGCGTAGATTAATCAGCGAATCAGAAGAGGGGTCTGACAGTACGCGAACGATTAAACACACACGCGAAAGGGTCGCGGAGTAACTTGACTTTGTTATGTTGAAGTACTAGGGGCACTAAAAACAAACGTGACTTAGAACTGGGAGGGACGCGAACTTGGAACGATGTAAAGCTGTAGATGCGTAAGAGGGAAAGAAGTTAAGAGAGTGATCTTTTTTCAGGTTGTGACTTATATAGGGTCGCGGTAAAAGAAACGGGAGACGGCAGGGTAGGGATGGTAAGGCGCGAACTGTTTTTAAGAGAATAAGAGAACATAATTCGCGGGACAATCAATCAATAAATACAGGAAAAAAAACATTATAATCAGATTCGTTATTAAATATAGAAAAGAAAGACACCTGACTCGAGGTGGTTTGTCTAAGAAATTACTGCAGGTATGTACGTTTGTGGGGCACCTACATAACAGGTAGTAAAAGACATTACGAAAGATGAGTCACAATAGGGTTCCTTCTATAGTATTATGAGTATTTAATGCGGTTGTAAAGCAGTGATGAAGAAATACATTACACCTTATATTAATACAATTAAATAAGAACAAATATTGAATAACTCGTAAATCTTTGATCGGAGAGTTATAGGTTTCGAATGGGAAACAAAGGGCGATTAAGACACATCGTGACGGGGGATCTGTTGTCGTCTGATAATTAGATCGCGAGAAAATTAATAATTAAGAAACTGCAATGTTAAGTATTTCGTGTTTAAAATAAGCGAAAAGGCTTCATTTAGGTAAACGGTTAGGGATGACCTTCTGGGAAACAGCTGCCCAAACGTGACCTTAACAAAGCAATTTTTATTTTAGAAATCTCTCCTGTCGTAAAAGCCAAAGTTGTCGATGTACGGAAGAAGCGATGAGTAATTCTTTAGGCGCGAAAATGTATTACATGACTAAAATAGATAAATTAATAATAATAGAAAAAAAATCGAATTAAAGAAATTACGCGCTTCTTTTGTACATGAGGTTGTTAACAATTCTCCCCCCGCTTGAGACAATCTTTGGCGGTACGTATTGTTAGTAGTATAGGAGAGTTAATTTATTTATGACCTCTTTTTTTTAATAGGACAAACGTCCAGGAACGATTTGTGCATACTGTACCACACTGCATACGTCGTCAGTCGCGGAAAAAACCTGGAAAACCGCATGTGGCAAGGTAGCGCTCTTAAACATCAATCGACCAGTTAACGCGCTTTATGTTGACAGAAATGAATAATAATAGAGAGAGAGCAAAATAAAGTGAGGTACAACAGAGAGAACGGACTGGCTTGATTGTTTAAGTCGCTTAGATGTTAGTCGCGTCAGAATACATAACCAAATACATGTTTTATTTGTCAGCAATCCAAACAATTAGCACATTAAACTAATATTAAAATGTTTTCAATAGAAATAAAAAAAAAAAAAGTAAATACAGTAGATAACTTGAATTAAACTAAAGTGATTACTAAATTAAATTAAAATGCCTGAATAAAAAAAAAACTAAATTACAGTAAATAATTACCAATTAAAATTAAAGAGATTCTAAATTAAATTAAAATACTTGAATAAAAAAAACTAAATTAAAGAAAATAATTGAATGAACCTATTATTATTACATCCTAACCTAGTTCAAGGCATGTGTGATATCGCTTTAGTAAACGTCCCACTTGACAATTTGAATGTGTTCTCGTCTGAGAACACTAGAGTCCCGGGCAGCCAGGTATCCCATCTTAATTCGCGGATAGCGAATTACACATATGCCCTTCACCTTACAATCTAATCTAGCTTACCTAACTTACAACTAACTTATCGGTCTCTACAAGGTTAACGATACGTTCGCGCGGCACACACACAAGCACATCACGATCAAAACACAGGTCACAGCCGGGGGCACTTCAGTTAATTTTCTAAGCGGTAGCTGGCAGGGGTACTTGATCGGGCGCTGCGGGGTTTCCTCTTCTTGACCAATAGGGTAAGGTCTCAATTGGTCTAGGTAATACTTCACGGGTGGGTCGGCTTTGCGACGTATCCAATAGGAAGTAGGACCAGCGTCTTCCCAATTAGCTGATCGGAATTGCGGACCATTGTCTGAGGATGTGTACTTCGGATATCCATATGTCCTGACGGTTTCGTCGGCGGTCAGGTGACCAGCAGTAACACGGTCGTGGTACTCGTAGAGGTCGCGGGGTTTAGCGGCGTCGGGAACCACTAATGCCTCTTGCTCACCTTGTGGGCGTCGAAGATATCCATCATTATCCGGGTAGATGCGGCGAACGGCGTCATTCTCATCTTCGGCGGGCCCCTCCTCTCGTAGGCGGGTCCATTTCTGCAACAGCCGACCAATGGGGGCGTCTTGCTGTTGTGCGTTTTCTTGAGCTATTACGACTGGGTGGGTAGTATCGTCGGCAATATCAGTTACCTGTAACAAACATACGGCAGAATCTGATTGTTCACAAGGAGTGTTATAATCCGGGATTAATCGGTTTTCATCCACGATTTTTGGATCGATTAATTGCGGCGCAGGCGTGCGCGACAGCGCGTCTAGCGCGTCTGGACATTCATTCTCCTGGCCTGGACAGTGCTCTACCTGGAAATTTGATTCCTGTTCGGCTATTGGACGTTTCTTCTCCGGCGTATAACAATGGGGCGGCACTCGTGTTGGCTCATCGTCTTGTACCCTAATTGTATGTTGGTTAGCCGTCGTACTGTTAAGCAACTTACCCGGGGAGAGTAACGTCTTGATGTCGGATATGGTCTGCTGCATCGTGTGTCTCTGTTCATTTGGCACTCTGTCTAGCCAAGCGGTGTCCATTGCAGGTGTGATCATATCACAAAATCTAGTTATTGCCTGTGCTAAGGTAATACCGTTGTAATCGCTAATTTTGGGCGCCAGGGTATTGTGATTACCCAAATCATTAGAATTCTGTGTTTCGTTCTGGGTCGTACCTTCTGGGTTGTTTCTTGTGTTCACCATCGTAGTCGGCGTGAGTTCGTCGATTGCTCTTAATCAATAAATAGCCCCACGTTGGGCGCCACTTATTATCTTTAAGGGGCCACTTATTATCTTTAAAATACTGAGGTGATATGAAGTGAATATCCTTAAAGGGTGCCACTTGTTATATTTTTAAAATGATGTTAGTTTTAAAAATGCTGTATTAGCTAGTAATACTTCGCGCTTCTTTTGTACATGAGGTTGTTAACAATAGGTGATCACTAAACAAAAAACGGTCATCAATGTTGTTAATAATAATGTCGCACACTTTGTGTTTGTCTTCATAACGGGGTCTTCTGTTCCGTAGTCGGGAATGTTCCTCTTCTTCTTCATCGTTATCACTATTTTCTTTGTAATAATCGTAATCAGTTGAGTTCCTTACATGCTGAATTGACGATTTAAATGATGACACACAAGACTGTATTTTAATACTGTCAATTTGACGATGTTGTAATTGGTTGTAGAGAATTTCGCAATGCGGCATGATTTTATTAAAAAAATATAACCAGTAATTGAAATCATAATCATTTAAAATGTTTTTCAAGCCTACAGCTTTCCTTATTGTCGACTGGTCACTAGATTCATCATCTATGATCCTCGTCAGACATGTGATAAGCTCTTTTTTATATCTGAAGACACTCACAACACATCTTGATTTAAAGTTCCATCTGGTCGGTGCAGCCCGCGAAAGTCGATTTTTCACAACCTCATCCAGTATAGCAGTACGCTTTGGGGATCTTGTAAAAAAATTAGAAAAACCATCTAGGTTGCAAAAGAAAACTTTCACTTGTTTGTTATGTGAGGCAGCCCGTTCAACTATCAGATTTAATTGGTGCGCATAGCAATGAATATAATTTGCATTTTTGTAAATTTCATTAATTTTTGCCTGAACACCGTTGTTTTTACCACTCATTACTGAGGCGCCATCGTAGCTTTGAGATATTATTTTGCAGGCGTTTGGTCCAATTTAATTTTCCTAAGTTCTTCCAATAAACATTTGCTAATGCCATCAGCAGTATGATTCTCTGGTTGCAGAAAAGACAGAAATCGTTCTTGTATATTTCCGTTCAACTCGTATCGAACTATAAAAGCTAACTGGGAAAATGTAGCCGAATCTGTCGTCTCGTCTTCTTGTATAGCGATATAGTGGGCTTTGTTAATTTCG